>OY754990.1:10724404-11436139 GCA_963576475.1 Molanna angustata
ATATTTATCTGCTATCGTTATTTTTAGCAATAGCAGCCATAGTAGTTATTTTTCTGCCTGTCTTAACTACTCTTAACTAGAATGGAACTTTTGATGGTCGGATATTTCTTTGCGTCGAACAAAGACTTTTGTTCATCAGAATTTCGAAACGTAAAAACTTAATAATAAGTACATATAAGTACTTTATTTATCTGTAATTTAAATACAACTTACATCTCGAAAATCGATAAAATATGCTTCTTCTTCTCTCTACATTATGTGTTCATAAGCTAAAAACATACGCGGGAAACTTATGATGGCCTATTTTGACGTTTGGACATTAATGAAGTTCTTTATATGCTTATTGCCTAAATAATGGTAAATATTATATTATTGAGAGCTAAAAGTGGGGGAACAAATACTGTACTTCATTGTAAACGCGTACTTAATAAAATTCACTTGTGTCTCGCCGTGCGAAATTTAATCACTTATTTCTCTTTTTTTTTCGCGTGGGACGAAAACAAATACCTCAGTAGGTGTTTTTTTCGTCGTGTTTGTACATTTAGGGACCGCACAACACTTATGCACTTTTGAATTGATTATAAATACACAAATCGTCTTAGAACACATATATTACATATAGTAGTGATATGCAGTTTACGATACCATGACGTCACCGTCAGGGGTCGGCAGCCGCCATGATACTACAAGCTTTTTTTGGCGTAAATGTCAAATTTGATTTTAAAATGGCGATTTTTGCTACTAAACCCTGTGATGTTATGTAGAAATGTATATATGATTGAAACAGTGAAGGCGTAATAACTGCGTGAGAGTGGGGGGACATTTAGGTGGCATGCATGGCCTAGTGCTTGGAGCCAGACAGAGGGTGAGCTGAGTACTGTAGAAGATGCATAGTGTCGTAGTAGAGATATTTAGTGTAGTGTGTCGTAGTGTAGTGTGAAGAGTGTGTGTATGAGTGTGTCGATGTGTGTGTGTGTGTGGTCGTGTGTGTAGTGTCGAGTGTGTGTAGTGTGATAGAGTGTGTGTGTATAGTCGTGTATGTAGTATAGTATAGTATTATAGTATAGTAGTATAGTAGTATAGTATAGTAGTATATAGTAGTGTATATATATAGTAGTAGTAGTAGTATATAGTATAGTATAGTATATATATATATAGATATAGTATATATATATTAGTATATATATATATATATATATATATATATATATAATATATATATATATATATATTATATATATATATATATATATATTATATATATATATATATATATATATATATATATATTTATATATATATATATATATATATATATATATATATTTATATATATATATATATATATATATATATATATATATATATATATATATATATATATATATATATATATATATATATATATATATATATATATATATATATATATATATATATATATATATATTATATATAATATATATATATATATATATATATATATATATATATATATATATATATATATATATATATAATATATATATATATATATACTATATATATACTATATATACTATATATATATATAATATATATATATATATATATGTTATAATATTTTTATCTCGGTTTTCCCGTGTCAGTAGGTCTTGACTAAGATCATTTGTCATTTTTGTTCTTGACGGTGAGCTTTCAGTGTGAGTAGACGTGTGTCGCGCGCGTGCTTTTCGTTAAGTCCTTGAAAATGCCTGGTGATATTCAGGCGAAACGTCGGAAGACAAATGGTCTTAGTCAAGACCTACTGACACGGGAAAACCGAGATAAAAATATTATAACATATTTCACCCGTGAAAACATCAATATAACATTTATATATATATATATATATATATATTATAGATTATATATATATAATATATATATATATATATATATATATATATATATATATATATATATATATATATATATATATATATATATATATATATATATATATTATATATATATATATATATATATATATATATATATATATATATATATATATATATATATATATATATATATATATATATATATATATATATATATATATATATATATATATATTATATATATATATATATATATATATATATATATATATATATATATATATATATATATATACTATATATATATATATATATATATATATATATATATATATATATATATATATATATATATATATATATATATATAAATATATATATATATATATATATATATATATTATATATATATATATATATATATATATATATATATATATAAATATATATATATATATATATATATATATATATATATATATATATATATATATATTATATATATATATATATATATATATATAATATATATATATATATATATATATATAATATATATATATATATATATATATATATATATATATATATATATATATATATATATATATATATATATATATATATATATATATATATTATATATATATATATATAATATCTGCAACAAAAAAAAACAATTTTACTACTATGTCATGATATTTCATTATAAAAATAATAAAAGACAGACTCAAAATTTCATGAAAAAATTAATATGCTCTTTTTTTGTCCATTCTAAACAAGAAATTATTTATAAAAAAAAACGTTTAACCCCATGATATTACCCAAACAAACGTGTTTGCGTGTCAATTTTATTAGAATAATCCCTTGCATAACAAACAAATCGAATCGGTAATAGAAAATTGTTCAAGTTGAGTCGTTTGACGTAACACCATTTCAATTAAAATTTTATTTAAAACATGTTATTTATAAAAAGCATCGAGTAAATAAGCTATGAAATACAAAACAATGAATGAAAATAGAGTATATACCTTGCTAAATATTAATAAAATAAACAAAAAACACACGATTAGCTGTCAAAATCTGATAAATGCGGGTAAATGTACGAGATTGCCATATGTAAATTGAACTGGACATAGAAATTTTATTTACATATGGCAAATTTGTACTAATGTTTGGGTCACGCCCCCTTCAGTTTTCTCATGGAGTTAACACCGGAAAACTCCATACAAAATACCAAATTCCGAGATTTCTCGGGACAACTCTTGGTGTTTCATACAAAATCACCCTGCTGCTTAAACCCGAGTTATATTGGCCAATATGCTTGAACAAAAGCAAATTCAAAGAATTCGCTATTGACAAACTATTTACCGAGAATAGTCATGACGTATTACGGCTTCTACCATATCACCCAGACCTTAATCCCATAGAAAAAGTCTGGGCAATCATAAAATGGTATGTTGCATCAAAGAATGTAGACATGACATTGAATTCCGTCGAAATTTTGGTAAAAGAGAAGGTGTCATCAATCACCAGCGTTGAGTGGGGTAATGCATGCCTGTAATATTGAAGATCAATATTGGGATCGGGACGTTGCCTTTGATGTCTTCACCGATAATAGTGATTTAGTTTTCCAAGTGTGTGATGACGACAGTGATTGTACATAGGATTGTGATGAATGATCGTAAATTGTAAACAATAATTTTAATGTATATTGTACCTGTTTAAAATTGTTTTCATTGATGATTTTGTTATTTCTAACATATATGTATTTTATTTTTAGTTTAATATCGATATATAATTATTATTTTAAACATGTGTTATCACCTTGTCTAGTATAGAATAAGTGTCCATTATTTATTTGTATAAGTTACATTATAGTTATATTATTTATGTATGTGTGTTTGCCTCAATGAACATACATACATACATACATACATACCATGTCCCTTGCGGGGTAGGCAGAGAGAACCGAACGCCACATTTTTCTATCCTGGCACGCATCCTGGCACGTCTCATACATGTTCGTCTATTGCTCACACTAACATTTCCGTCTTTCAAAATTTCGTTCACATGGTCGTGCCATCCCTTTCTTGGGCGTCCCCGACCTCTCATTCCATTCCTTTCCGCTCTGTATATTTTCTTCGTCAGGCGCTCCTCATTCATTCTCCCCATGTGACCAAACCATCTCAATGTGTTCACTTTCATTCTATTAATGACATCTTTCTTCATCTTACATTTTTTTCCTTATATCCTCATTTCTTACCCGGTCATACATCGTTCTATTGCAAATCCTTCTTAACGATCTCATTTCAACTGCATTTATTCTACTTTTATGCGTCTTCTGCCATGTCCAGGTTTCACTTGCATACGTCAAGGTTGGCACTACGATGGCGTTATGAATGGCAACTTTGCCATCCTTTGATATGTTGCGATCATTCATAATTGGTCTTAGTGCTCCATTCACTCTGTTTCCTGCCATAACTCTTCTTTCGATCTCTTTATCGAGTCGTCCGTTCCGTTGAAATATGCTTCCCAAGTAAACATATTCGTCGACTTGCTCGAGCCATTCGTTCTCTACTCTTATTTTACACGCTGTTCTACTTTCACTCTTTTCAAAGACCATTGTCGTTGATTTGCTGGCCTCAATGAACTATTATGTAAATATTTTGTATAATTAAATTAATTATTTTGTAAAATAATATGTAACTGTTTATTATTATAATGATTAATTACTTCATATTGTATTATTTTTATAATCCTAATAAAAAGTATCAAATAAATATTTTCTTTAAATATTACTGTCTCAGGAGATGCCCATTAACATTTGCAGAAAATACCTAATAATGTAGACCCATTAAAGCCGCATGGTACCGGGGGTAAGTATAGGTATGAGTAGATTTGAAGGTTTTGAAGATATATGCATGTGCAAGTTACAACCGTTTCATATCATGAAATGATCCATAATATTTTTTTTCTTTTACACCATGGTCACCCTATGAGCTTTGGCACTTTTAAAAAAATCAGACTTTATTTAGTTAGTGATGTCTCAGTAATGCAATTGCTAACTTAAGAATACTAAATAGGTACTCCAGTGAGGTTAGGAGTTAGTATTTAGTTACCTAGGACTGTGCATTTTGATATACCTACATAGTTTAGAAAGAGTTAGGAACTATCTCTAGGCCATATATGTAGCAACCGACGGCACACATTTTGGCTTTGCATATACAAATACAATCACACCATGTCCCTAACGGGATAGGCAAAGATAACCGAGAGCCATACACCTTTATCCTAGCAAAAATTCATGCATCGTCTCTAATCGTAATCGCCGAAATCGCCGATTGTTGAAACTCAAGTGTCGGATTTAAAACCAACGAATCTGTCAGTAGGAAGCATCAATCATTTCTTGCAGGTATTATATAGATTGAGTACCTAATTTATTATAATGTTTGAATAAATAGACAAAATAATTGACTATCACTTGTATGTAATTTGGGTCAATGTTAAGTTGCATTAGACTTTTCTCTCTGAGCTAATATAACATCATAACATTATATTAATGATATAAAGAACATCTCCAGTTCATAAACTGACTATCGCGACGAAATGAGTAGTCCGTTAGAAATGACGGTTCATTCATTGCCATCTCGGCATATCCCGCAACGTGGGGTAACCAGCGACAGGTGTGCATTTTTTTTTTTGTTTACTGGCAATTCACTCTAGAGAGAGTGTTTTATGCCTCGGTGAAAATACCATAATTTGGTTAAATTTGTTGAAATTAAATTAATTAAAGTTGGGTTTTATTTGACTTTAAGAAGTTAAGTGGATAATATGTTTGTTAATTTAAAATTTTGAATAGACATTATATATGACATATTGATGGGGGATATGCAAGTTACTTTAACCAGATTAAAATAAAATGAATTGTTGGAAGATATACTTTATCTTTTGTTTGTTTAATGGTACTATTAATTTGTTGACTTTTATTGACAAACATTTTTTTTTGTTTTGTAAATAGTGAGCCTACAGTTAAGATCGTTAGATTATTGTTGCAGTTTTCACCTCAGGTACTCAACTGTGTGGTGACTGCTTGTATTTAATTGTATTTTGTTTAATTTATGTTTCTTTTTTGTTCAACTTTTGTTATACACTGTCTTTACTATTTTATGTTAAGGGGGGGGGGACTGCTGCCAACATACCTATTTTTCAATTTGATATACCATCATTATTTATTATCAAATCGTTTTAAAAACAAATAATTTAGATAGTTTGGGTATTCATAAAGAAAAATATATCTTTACTTTTTGATAATGTTCTGTATAAATTATTGTAGAAAAATAATGGCATACCCCGATTTTCAACGTTTATCTTATATTTTTAATTAAATATAAGGCGTAGTTCAACATATTTGTTTTTAAATTAAATAAGACAAAAATATCTAGAAAAATATGATGTGACGTTGCATTAATGCTTCAGGTTTAGAAAATAAACCTAAAAAACATTAATTTTCCATTCAGCGCCATTGCGAAATATAAGTTTTTTTGGTTTATTAACTTAACCTGATGCATTAATGCAACGTTTCATCGTATTTTTCCAGATATTATGATCTTCTTTTATTTATAAAAAAAATATAATGCTCTATACCTTATAGTTTTTTTAGAAATTTAAGATAAATGTCAAAAATTGGGGTGTGCTTATTATTTTCCTACAAGAATATATACAGAACATAATTAAAAAATTAAGGTATATTTTTATTTTTTTATATCCAAACTAACTAGGTTATTTTTTTTTCAAGATGATTCGTATTTTAGTAATGATGCAAATACAAATTGAAAAAATAGGTTCGTTGGCAGCAGTCACCCCCTTAAATTATCGACCTCAATACAGGCCAGTCCTAGTGAGGTCGAAAATTATGTATTATTTTTGTATTTTTGTTACCTGTAAAGATAAATAAATAAACAAAAAAATACGGTTGAAGCAATTGAAAAATAAATGGTCAAGAGTCTACTCCTACTGACCACACTCACAAACTGTACTCTTAATTACATTGATTTTGTAAAGGTGGGAAGCAACAAGACAATGGCCAATTCTCATATGTGTAATACAAGATATATCACCCTAACGAGTCTCTTTCTCTGAAACCAAGGTTTTTTGGGAATATAGGATTGAATTCCAGCGTGACCCGTACGTGTATCCCCACACATCAGTCATGTCCAACGTAAAATGGCACTATATTTAGAATGTGTGATGAACCTCGTTGCTGAACAATATGGGCCGGTATTACAGTCTCAGTTTAAGAGATAAACTCAAGTTTTACAAAAATATAGCGTATTACAGTGTCCGTTTAGGCCTAATCTTCCCTCAAATACGTCACTAAAACGACAAATATTTAACTCAACGTTTCTGGCGGATTAAGTACTTAACGGTGAGTCAACTGTCATTTCTCGACTCGTTGCTAGGCAACGCATATAGTTTAATTGTTCTATCACTAGAGGCGTTAGGCAAAGATTGTAGTTTCAGTGTTCTATCACTAGAGGCGTTAGTTGTATCGACGGTGGTGCCACACAACAAAACAAGCTGACAGCCATATTGAAACGAACATGGGCATTTAAAAGCATTATTTTGGTGAAAAAAAATTAAATTTACCATGTTGGATAATAAAACAATAATATTTCAAGTCGTAGCGTCCCGTTTTGTAGTTGGTATTATTTGAGGTTATTTAAATTTTGACAGATAATAACCACAGACAAAGTAAAATATGTCTATAATTGAAGATTTAGTAACTGACATGTCATATTGCACTGTAGGTAATACGGAAATGGATTCAATCTCCCCTCAACATTAATCTTGAGTTTAACAAACTCAATGAGTTGAGGGCCGACTGTAATGCCGGCCCTATGAGACGTTATTATTGCCTGATGTATGTTCGATTACCCGAAAGCGTATTTACGTTTCCGTGTTGATTAGGAGGCAAATACTGCCTCGAATTAGGCACTGATTTGTAGCGCTAATGCACTTAAAAACTCGTGTTAAATTCGAGGCACGTGTCCTCCAAATGCACACGGTTTAGCAATACAAACTGTTCCTGCTAATACGATTTCAATTCGAGGCAATTAATTATTGAATATGGAACATATATAGCCATGAAGTGCGCAAAAAACACACGAAGATAAATTAATAAATAATTAAAAATAATTAGAAATACAGTTAAATAAGTATAATTGAAAAAACTTATAACTAATATTTTTATCTTAAAAAACATTAGAAATACACTTAATTATTATACCTCCATACAAATGTGACAGTGACAGACGAATTGCGAGCGAAATGAAATAGCTCGCGAACTTCATGCCTATATATTATATGTTTCATATTCAATAATTAATTGCCTCGAATTAAACACGAGTTTTTGTGCATTAGCGCTACAAACAAGTGCCTAATTCGAGGCAGTACTTGCCTCCTAATCAACACGGAAACGTAAATACGCTAACCGAAAACGATGATGATAGAAAAGTGTGGAAACACTTTTCTAAGTTGGTGCTCCACAATTATTGAAATGCAAGCAACAAAATAAAATTAATTTTCCGGTAGGTAAGTACCTACCTACTCGTATTTAATAATATGGTGAATATTACAAACAAACATACATATTACGACTTTAACGAAGCTCGCATTTTTTTCTTGACGTTGTGTATCGCGTGCTTTGTTCTGCAATTAATTATCTTTCGGCCATCATTGCCGGGCATTTAATGTTGGTTGGGTGTAGATAGATAGAAGACTGACATATCTGGAGCATAGTCGGAGGCGATCTCTGATGAGATTGCTCTTATGTACGTATTAGGTGTGATGCTGTCTGAGTTCGTGATGAATCTTGTTTCAGGGTCGAAACCGATAGATATTATTAATAACTTTTATTTTACTTTTATTTTATTCGGAAACCTAACGGCTTTTGTAATAACTGTAATAAAATTATACAGCTATTACCTTCGTCTTCTTTTATGTATATTTATTTGATTATTTCTCATCATTTCAAATCTTTTTTACATACATACATACATACATACATACCATCACGCCATGTCCCTGGCGGGGTAGGCAGAGAGAACCAAACGCCACATTTTTCTATCCTGGCACGCATTTCTCGCCTCGTCCACATTCATGCATCGTCTCATACATGTTCGTCTGTTGCTCACACTTCTAACATTTCCGTCTTTCATAACATCGTTCACATGGTCGTTCCATCCCTTTCTTGGGATTCCCCGACCTCTCATTCCATTCCTTTCTGCTCTGTATATTTTCTTCGTCAGGCGCTCCTCATTCATTCTCCCCATGTGACCAAACCATCTCAATGTGTTCACCTTCATTCTAGTAATGACATCTTTCTTCAACTTACATTCTTTCCTTATGTCCTCATTTCTTACCCTGTCATACATCGTTCTATTGCAAATTCTTCTTAACGATCTCATTTCAACTGCATTTATTCTGCTTTCATGCGTCTTCTGTCAAATCTTTTTTTCTTTTTTTAATTAATATTGTATTTTAATTTACTACTCCTTTTGTATTTGTTGATGTGTTTACTTTACACTTATTTTTGTTCTTGTAGTGCCTACATTATACCTATATTGTATTTTTTAAAATAAAATAAAATGAAATGAATAGAATGAAATGAAATGAAATGAAATGAAATGAAATGAAATGAAATGAAATGAAATGAAATGAAATGAAATGAAATGAAATGAAATGATATGAAATGAAATGAAATGAAATGAAATGAAATGAAATGAAACGAAATAAAATGTGATTAAGGTGACACTGATGATGATGATGAAGAGGTTTCACTGGAAAGCATTTATAGTAGGTAGGCACTATTATTGCATTATTTATTTTTTAAGATAAATATTACCTACATAATATATAGGAAATATGATGTTACCATCGTTATTTTGGCAGTTGGTACTTCCAATCGAATGGATTGGGATCTTGTGCTTTGTGAGGCATTATCTACCCGTGACAAGCTTGGACTGTTGAGACTGTGTGGAGACTGTGAAGTAAATTGAACAAATTAACTATGTAGGTATAACAAAAGTAGATAGGTAATTCAAATCCTATTTTCCAAAGACAAAATCATTAAATCAACCATAATTTAATTGTACTAAAGCCCACATCACGATGTATTCAATTTTAATGATCTATGTATACCAATATAGTTGCGACATTTATACATATAGCCTTATATGGATGACAAAAGGGGCCATACAAGAGAATAGTCTGACGTCTGTTCTGAGCAATATGGGCTATAGGTGTTAGATAGAGTTCTGTATATGGTATGTACTTTATAATGCAAGTACATTTCTTGTTATTAAATATTATTTGGATTGAAGAGGCAGTTCTGTCAATTGATAACACAAGAATGTAATGGAAAGAGGTTCTTTAATAATACATAAATACAACTTCTAGAACTATTTTTGTAATGAAAAGAGGATCTTTTATAATACATAAATACAACTTCTAGAACTATTTTTGTAATGAAAAGAGGATCTTTTATAAAGAAAAGAGGATAATACATAAATACAACTTCTAGAACTATTTTTGTAATGAAAAGAGGATCTTTTATAAAGAAAAGAGGATAATACATAAATACAACTTCTAGAACTATTTTTGTAATGAAAAGAGGATCTTTTATAAAGAAAAGAGGATAATACATAAATACAACTTCTAGAACTATTTTTGTAATGAAAAGAGGATCTTTTATAAAGAAAAGAGGATAATACATAAATACAACTTCTAGAACTATTTTTGTAATGAAAAGAGGATCTTTTATAAAGAAAAGAGGATAATACATAAATACAACTTCTAGAACTATTTTTGTAATGAAAAGAGGATCTTTTATAATACATAAATACAACTTCTAGAACTATTTTTGTAATAAAAAGAGGATCTTTTATAAAGAAAAGAGGATAATACATAAATACAACTTCTAGAACTATTTTTGTAATGAAAAGAGGATCTTTTATAAAGAAAAGAGGATAATACATAAATACAACTTCTAGAACTATTTTTTACCGACTGCGACTTTTCAACTTGAATATATTTTCTGAATATATCTTTCAAAGATAATTTTTAATTACGTAGTCCGTTTTCGTTGATTTTTTACTCTCCACACTGTGGAATAGTGGAGAGTCATGATTTCACAATTTTTAAGCGTATTTTTTTACATCCATTTCTCAACGGGTATCATGTAGACAGTGCACATTGTGAGTTTTTATATAGTATGGCGTATGGCGTACGGCGTACGGATTATCATCTTTGTGTCCTCTCTACAGCCCAAACTATAAGTCCGATCGACTTCATATTAAAATCATATGTGTAAAGTGCATAGACCTAGAGCTGATTATTTTTCCATATATTTATTTATTTTATTTTATTTATTGTCAACAGCTTTGTACATACATATTACAATAGAGATTACAATTAAAATGAGCCAATTATAGAAAAACATAATTTCAAATTATAATAACGCTGAAAGGGTACATAAATGAATAAATTGAAATCCTTTTAATTTCTTCTCTATGATTTCATCTGTCCAAATTTTCAAATTGCTCTCACGGTCTGGAAAATCGAGGTATTTTTATACTGTTTGAAATTTTGATACAACGAAAATACACAAAAATGCATTCAAGGATGTCTAAATTCAAAGAAAATAATCTATGGTCTGCCATATCAATGTGAAATAAATTTCATATTTGAATAAAAAATGTATTTATTTCATTACAAAGGGTACATGGACACACATCCATCTTACAATTTTCATAAAAAGAAAATAATATTGGTTATTTTTATGAGTGCTGGACGTCCAATTATGGATGTACACAAATAATGTACCTATATAACAGAAGTAAAATAGCTTCTGTATGGGTCAGTAAAATTGAGTTATCAACTTCATATTGATATTGTATGTGTCTCTATAGACAAGTGTATTTTTTACTATCCACTTCTATCTTCCTCAAGGGGTAGGCAGTGAGAACCGAACACCACATTCTTCTATCTTGATACATAGGTACTTCGCCTCATCAACATTGATACACTGTCTCATATATGTTCATCTTGCTAGTAATGCAATTTTATCGAATATTTTTATTATTGCATATGCGCAAACATTGGATTTTTTTCCTGTCGGGAGTCAAAGATATTTTTTAACAGATTTTTAATTATCTCAATAGATCAAGGCACCTACAGGGCTTACGAACTGTCATCGGCTGGTTTACGTGATCACTTTATGCGCTTGCGCAACGTTCACCAATTATGCCTTTTTTTTTAATGAGATCCCTATCAATTCAATTTTGAAAGTTCTATATATTGTAATACTAAAATTCTTTTCGCTTGAAAATAAGGGATTTTTTACTGCAGCCATCTATGTGTGAAATTATGAACAACATTCTTATTATTTTTTTTTTGTTGTAACGCCATCTATTGAGAGAATTCCCGGTTCTCCTACAGTAAATATTCCAACTTCGTCTCTATTGAGATAATTAAAAATCTGTTAAAAAATACAATTTTACTTAAAATTTCTCATAAGGTATCATGTAGAAAATGCATGCCTACTATGAGTTTCGTGACAATGTATGGTGTATTGTGAAAACTTTTGTCCTCTGGGAATCTTATATTTGTTTAAGAATCTAATAGAAATGTACTTCATAAAAATGCTTTTAGAGATTGTCAACCTTTCAAGAAGAAAAAATGTTGTACCTATCCGTGTTCGGGGTAGGTAGGCACTCGCCTGCCAAACGGGGGACACTATAATGTTAATGTGTTATGTAACTTAATTGTTAATGAATAAATGACAAGGCTGTGACGGCCGCAAAATATTGGAGAGGGCGCATATAGGGTCTGGACACGGAAATGAATGAATGAATAAATAAATAAATATAAAATAATAATATTTGTGTATATTATATGATGCCCTCTTTGATTAATTAATACGCTTAAAATTATCGCTACTCACGAAACAAGTAAATCATATTTTTTATTAGATAAAGATGAAGCTTTGCGAAATGGTCCCTCCATATGAAGACAGGCGCGTGTACATTCAGTCGGCAACTGATATACAAATACATAATTGGTTACATACCGTTGTAAACATATAATAATACTAGCGGACCCGACAGACGTTGTCCTGCACTATTTGTGAAACAAAAAAATACATGTTTCATATATTATCATATGGATGTTATTATTTGCTGAGCACACTTACATTAATTTTCTTGTTCGATGAGCCGCTAAACACTTTGAGGTTAGATTGATTGTCATTTCGTATATAATTGCAATACGGCATATATGGTCTGGACAGATTTCTTAGTCTTACTAATAAAAGTGTTCTTAGTCTTACTAATAAAAAGATACACAACCGTTTATCACCCGTGTAGGCAAAAACGTTACCAATAAACGCTGTGTAGCAGATCAGTTGGTCAACGACTGTGTATCTCTCATACTAATTTTACACATCGCTTGCACGACTGTTCTAGGTAGTTTAGCGGTGTTTTAAGACAAATTTCATCTATCACAAATCTAATTTTATTAGGATATTTTATTTTTTATTTTATAGAATACAACAGCATTACAATAAAGATTTATACATCTGGATTTATACATGGATTTTGTATTTTTATGAATAATAATAATAATAATAATAAACATGTACTGTGCATACATAGATTACCAAAAAGCCTTTGATAGTGTCCCCCACTCATGGTTAGTAAAAGTTCTAGAAATATACAAAATTGACATAAAACTTGTAGAATTTTTAAAACAAATAATGAACACCTGGAACACGACAATATACCTAAAACTAAACAACAAAATGATAAAATCAAAACAAATAAACATTAAAACCGGAATCTTTCAAGGTGACTCCCTAAGCGCACTATGGTTCTGTATCTCCCTCAACCCACTCTCCAAGATGCTTAACAAAAGCAAACTTGGCTACAAAATCACAACACACAACTTAAATACCAATCCTATAAAAATCAACCACCTTTTATACATGGACGATCTAAAACTATATGGCAAAAATAATGACGAACTAAAACAACTAATTTATAAAACTGAACGCTTTAGTAATGACATAAAAATGAAATTCTGTATTGATAAATGCAACACATGCTCAATAGCAAGAGGTAAACCCAAGGAACACACGGGAAGCACCTTGAAGGATACGAATGAAATAATACGCGCAATGGACGAAGATGAATTTTATAAATACTTGGGAATTCTCCAGAACCCAAGCATAAAAGATAAAAAGATAAAAGAAACCACCAAAAACAAATACCTTAAAAGACTAAATATCCTCCTCAAAACACAACTAAATGGAAAAAATATGACTAAAGCAATAAACACATACGCAATACCAGTACTAACATATACATTTGGAATAATTAAATGGACCAATACGGAACTTGACGATCTCAACATTAAACTCAGAACAACATCATCAAAACATAGAATTCACCACGAACATTCAGCAATAGAAAGATTCACACTGCCAAGAGAGGAAGGAGGAAGAGGACTCATAGACATTAAAAATCTACACCATACACAAATAAATAACTTAAGGCAATACTTCTACACAAAACGAAATAGCCCAATACATAATGAAATCATAAACATAGATCACACATACTCTCCACTTACACTTAACGACAACGAACGCAATCTAGAAATAACAACACATGACGCAAAAATTGAAACATGGAAAAATAAAACATTACATGGAATACACCCAAGTCATCTACAACAACAACATATTGATAAAGCCCTTAGTAATAATTGGCTCAAACACTCAGACCTCTACGCAGAAACAGAAGGATTTATCATAGCTATTCAGGACAAAATAATAAAAACAAAAAACTACACGAAACATATTATAAAAGACAATACAATAACAAACGACACATGCAGAAAGTGCAAATTACAAAAAGAAACAATAGAACACATAACAGGTGGCTGCTCAACTCTTGCACCGACGGAATATACAATAAGACACGATAACATCTGCAAACACATATATTTGGAACTAGCCCACAAACATAAACTTATCAAAACACACCCCAAGTGGTATCAATACACACCCCCAGCTGTAACAGAAAATGATAACTACAAACTATACTGGAATAGAGACATAATCACAGACAGAACAAACCTACATAACCGACCAGACATTACATTAATTGACAAAATACATAAACACACATATCTAATAGAAATATCGATACCAAATACAGCAAATCTACAAAAGAAACATTTAGAAAAAATAGATAAATACATACCTTTAGCAGAACAGATAAAATCACAGTGGAAACAAGAAAAAGTAACAATAATCCCAATAATATAATCGTCTACAGGCATCATACCAAAAACTCTCCAAAAAAATATAGACATACTAAAGTTACCCCCATACGTAATCACCAACATACAAAAAACTACAATTATCAACACATGCACAATAGTCAGAAAATTTCTACAGGTACCACTTTAAACAACTACACACAACCACACAGACACACAAACACATAGCCTCACAACTTGAGTACGCTCCGTTGTGAAGGAAATTACCGGATCATAACCGAGATCAATCTATATAATAATAATAATAATAATAATAATAATAATAAGCCCCTCAAAAACCAAACCCACGTCCAGTTAAAAACATCTAGAACTACGTGAGGGGCGGGGAGCTACACAACTACATCGAGTAGCTTGCCAACGGGTAAAGGGTACAAACACACAACACATACATGGATCACACAAAAAACACAAGCCTCGGACAAACACCGCTACCTGGGGAGCGCCAGGGCACGTCCGGAGTTAGCGCTGGGCGTAGCAGCATGAGAGCCGCTAATGACATGCTGTCGAACAGGCGGACACATGCCGGGACACCCGAAGAAACAACAGCCGAAACCCAACACACCCGACCTGCTGAAAGTGCTTTGCCGGCAAGTCAACCGACAACCACCAAAGCGGGAAAACCACGACAACGCATGAAATGGACAGATGACATGAACATAAACCTCATGCGTTGCTACTACACTATCACACAAGGAGACACACAAATAATTGGATACAGACAGGAGCTACATACACAATTCACCACAATTTATCCAGAACTCTCACACATCACAGAACAGCGACTGGCGGACCAGAAAAGAGTTATAATAAACAACAAAAGAATACAACTATCAATACTTGATCAAATAAAACAAGACGCAATCAGAATGAGTAATCAAAATAGAACAAGTACATTAACACAAGACATAACAAATACACAAATAAACCACAACAATCCACAGGAAATATCAATAATACCACAGCAAAATAACACTGAACAACCAAATATAAACATAACTAATGAATCCACCAATATGAACAATAATACAACAATAAGCCCTAACAACAATGACGAGACCAACGGAAGAACAGAACAAAACCCAGACACAAAAACACAAATCACAAACACACTAGAACACACAATCGAAATATATAAAGATAGCGACCCCACAACAAGACCACACCTACCAAAGCTCAAAATCAACAAACAAACCATTAACATGATCAATATTATCAACACAATTCTACATAACATGATTAACACTGAAACAACACTCGAAAAATTACATCTATTAGTTTACTGTAGTGCATACACCATTATTACACTAAACAAACAAAATATAAACAATAAAACAGAAAACTCCCATAGAACACACAGAAGCACTATACCAGCATGGCAACACAGAATACAAATCAAAATCAACTCATTAAGAAATGAAATAGGCAAAGTAACACAAAAAATTAAAGATAATCTAAAAAATCCAAGAAAACTACGGGAAATTGAAACGATTAAAGACAAATACAATGAACACAACCTAACTATACTCCTTGATACGCTAACACAAAAGTTATCAGCACAATCACATAGATTAAAACGCTACAAAAAATGCTATGACAGGAAAACACACAATCTCAATTTTCAAACAAGCCAAAAAAGCTTCTACAACAACCTTAAAAACAACAATATAGAAATTACAGACGCACCTAAATTAAATGAAATAGAATCATACTGGGAGAACATTTGGTCTGAAAACAAAAAACACAACGAAAATGCCACATGGATAACAGAGGAAGAAAATGACAATAACCAATTTCAAAACATGGCCACAATACAAATAAATATAACTGACTTCAAAACTGCTGTAAAGAAGACACACAACTGGAAGACACCAGGCATAGATAATATCCAAAATTACTGGTACAAATATCTCCCTGTAACACATGAAAAATTCTCCGAACTATTACACAAATGCGTAACGGAAAACCAAAACCTCCCATCTTTTTTCACTAAAGGTATCACATATCTCAAACCTAAATCAACAGACACAAAAAATCCATCTAAATATCGTCCAATCACATGTCTACCCACAATATACAAAATTCTTACCTCAATTATAACTACAAAAATAGATCTTTTCCTAACACAAAATAACATATTAACAGAAGAACAAAAAGGATGCAGAAAGCAAAGCAGAGGATGCAAAGAACAAATCATCATCGACCGGACCATAACAAATCAGGCGATAAAGAAGAAAAGGAACATGTACTGTGCATACATAGATTACCAAAAAGCCTTTGATAGTGTCCCCCACTCATGGTTAGTAAAAGTTCTAGAAATATACAAAATTGACATAAAACTTGTAGAATTTTTAAAACAAATAATGAACACCTGGAACACGACAATATACCTAAAACTAAACAACAAAATGATAAAATCAAAACAAATAAACATTAAAACCGGAATCTTTCAAGGTGACTCCCTAAGCGCACTATGGTTCTGTATCTCCCTCAACCCACTCTCCAAGATGCTTAACAAAAGCAAACTTGGCTACAAAATCACAACACACAACTTAAATACCAATCCTATAAAAATCAACCACCTTTTATACATGGACGATTTAAAACTATATGGCAAAAATAATGACGAACTAAAACAACTAATTTATAAAACTGAACGCTTTAGTAATGACATAAAAATGAAATTCGGTATTGATAAATGCAACACATGCTCAATAGTAAGAGGTAAACCCAAGGAACACACGGGAAGCACCTTGAAGGATACGAATGTAATAATACGCGCAATGGACGAAGATGAATTTTATAAATACTTGGGAATTCTCCAGAACCCAAGCATAAAAGATAAAAAGATAAAAGAAACCACCAAAAACGAATACCTTAAAAGACTAAATATCCTCCTCAAAACACAACTAAATGGAAAAAATATGACTAAAGCAATAAACACATACGCAATACCAGTACTAACATATACATTTGGAATAATTAAATGGACCAATACGGAACTCGACGATCTCAACATTAAACTCAGAACAACATCATCAAAACATAGAATTCACCACGAACATTCAGCAATAGAAAGATTCACACTGCCAAGAGAGGAAGGAGGAAGAGGACTCATAGACATAAAAAATCTACACCATACACAAATAAATAACTTAAGGCAATACTTCTACACAAAACGAAATAGCCCAATACACAACGAAATCATAAACATAGATCACACTTACTCACCACTTACACTTAACGACAACGAACGCAATCTAGAAATAACAACACATGACGCAAAAATTGAAACATGGAAAAATAAAACATTACATAGAATACACCCAAGTCATCTACAACAACAACATATTGATAAAGCCCTTAGTAATAATTGGCTCAAACACTCAGACCTATACGCAGAAACAGAAGGATTTATCATAGCTATTCAGGACAAAATAATAAAAACAAAAAACTACACGAAACATATTATAAAAGACAATACAATAACAAACGACACATGCAGAAAGTGCAAATTACAAAAAGAAACAATAGAACACATAACAGGTGGCTGCTCAACTCTTGCACCGACGGAATATACAATAAGACACGATAACATCTGCAAACACATATATTTGGAACTAGCCCACAAACATAAACTTATCGAAACACACCCCAAGTGGTATCAATACACACCCCCAGCTGTAACAGAAAATGATAACTACAAACTATACTGGAATAGAGACATAATCACAGACAGAACAAACCTACATAACCGACCAGAAATTACATTAATCGACAAAATACATAAACACACATATCTAATAGAAATATCGATACCAAATACAGCAAATCTACAAAAGAAACATTTAGAAAAAATAGATAAATACATACCTTTAGCAGAACAGATAAAATCACAGTGGAAACAAGAAAAAGTAACAATAGTCCCAATAATATTATCGTCTACAGGCATCATACCAAAAACTCTCCAAAAAAATATAGACATACTAAAGTTACCCCCATACGTAATCACCAACATACAAAAAACTACAATTATCAACACATGCACAATAGTCAGAAAATTTCTACAGGTACCACTTTAAACAACTACACACAGACACACAAACACATAGCCTCACAACTTGAGTACGCTCCGTTGTGAAGGAAATTACCGGATCATAACCGAGATCAATCTACGTATAATAATAATAATAAGCCCCTCAAAAACCAAACCCACGTCCAGTTAAAAACATCTAGAACTACGTGAGGGGCGGGGAGCTACACAACTACATCGAGTAGCTTGCCAACGGGTAAAGGGTACAAACACACAACACATACATGGATCACACAAAAAACACAAGCCTCGGACAAACACCGCTACCTGGGGAGCGCCAAGGCACGTCCGGAGTTAGCGCTGGGCGTAGCAGCATGAGAGCCGCTAATGACATGCTGTCGAACAGGCGGACACATGCCGGGACACCCGAAGAAACAACAGCCGAAACCCAACACACCCGACCTGCTGAAAGTGCTTTGCCGGCAAGTCAACCGACAACCACCAAAGCGGGAAAACCACGACAACGCATGAAATGGACAGATGACATGAACATAAACCTCATGCGTTGCTACTACACTATCACACAAGGAGACACACAAATAATTGGATACAGACAGGAGCTACATACACAATTCACCACAATTTATCCAGAACTCTCACACATCACAGAACAGCGACTGGCGGACCAGAAAAGAGTTATAATAAACAACAAAAGAATACAACTATCAATACTTGATCAAATAAAACAAGACGCAATCAGAATGAGTAATCAAAATAGAACAAGTACATTAACACAAGACTTAACAAATACACAAATAAACCACAACAATCCACAGGAAATATCAATAATACCACAGCAAAATAACACTGAACAACCAAATATAAACATAACTAACGAATCCACCAATATGAACAATAATACAACAATAAGCCCTAACAACAATGACGAGACCAACGGAAGAACAGAACAAAACCCAGACACAAAAACACAAATCACAAACACACTAGAACACACAATCGAAATATATAAAGATAGCGACCCCACAACAAGACCACACCTACCAAAGCTCAAAATCAACAAACAAACCATTAACATGATCAATATTATCAACACAATTCTACATAACATGATTAACACTGAAACAACACTCGAAAAATTACATCTATTAGTTTACTGTAGTGCATACACCATTATTACACTAAACAAACAAAATATAAACAATAAAACAGAAAACTCCCATAGAACACACAGAAGCACTATACCAGCATGGCAACACAGAATACAAATCAAAATCAACTCATTAAGAAATGAAATAGGCAAAGTAACACAAAAAATTAAAGACAATCTAAAAAATCCAAGAAAACTACGGGAAATTGAAACGATTAAAGACAAATACAATGAACACAACCTAACTATACTCCTTGATACGCTAACACAAAAGTTATCAGCACAATCACATAGATTAAAACACTACAAAAAATGCTATGACAGGAAAACACACAATCTCAATTTTCAAACAAGCCAAAAAAGCTTCTACAACAACCTAAAAAACAACAATATAGAAATTACAGACGCACCTAAATTAAATGAAATAGAATCATACTGGGAGAACATTTGGTCTGAAAACAAAAAACACAACGAAAATGCCACATGGATAACAGAGGAAGAAAATGACAATAACCAATTTCAAAACATGGCCACAATACAAATAAATATAACTGACTTCAAAACTGCTGTAAAGAAGACACGCAACTGGAAGACACCAGGCATAGATAATATCCAAAATTACTGGTACAAATATCTCCCTGTAACACATGAAAAATTCTCCGAACTATTACACAAATGCGTAACGGAAAACCAAAACCTCCCATCTTTTTTCACTAAAGGTATCACATATCTCAAACCTAAATCAACAGACACAAAAAATCCATCTAAATATCGTCCAATCACATGTCTACCCACAATATACAAAATTCTTACCTCAATTATAACTACAAAAATAGATCTTTTCCTAACACAAAATAACATATTAACAGAAGAACAAAAAGGATGCAGAAAGCAAAGCAGAGGATGCAAAGAACAAATCATCATCGACCGGACCATAACAAATCAGGCGATAAAGAAGAAAAGGAACATGTACTGTGCATACATAGATTACCAAAAAGCCTTTGATAGTGTCCCCCACTCATGGTTAGTAAAAGTTCTAGAAATATACAAAATTGACATAAAACTTGTAGAATTTTTAAAACAAATAATGAACACCTGGAACACGACAATATACCTAAAACTAAACAACAAAATGATAAAATCAAAACAAATAAACATTAAAACCGGAATCTTTCAAGGTGACTCCCTAAGCGCACTATGGTTCTGTATCTCCCTCAACCCACTCTCCAAGATGCTTAACAAAAGCAAACTTGGCTACAAAATCACAACACACAACTTAAATACCAATCCTATAAAAATCAACCACCTTTTATACATGGACGATTTAAAACTATATGGCAAAAATAATGACGAACTAAAACAACTAATTTATAAAACTGAACGCTTTAGTAATGACATAAAAATGAAATTCGGTATTGATAAATGCAACACATGCTCAATAGTAAGAGGTAAACCCAAGGAACACACGGGAAGCACCTTGAAGGATACGAATGTAATAATACGCGCAATGGACGAAGATGAATTTTATAAATACTTGGGAATTCTCCAGAACCCAAGCATAAAAGATAAAAAGATAAAAGAAACCACCAAAAACGAATACCTTAAAAGACTAAATATCCTCCTCAAAACACAACTAAATGGAAAAAATATGACTAAAGCAATAAACACATACGCAATACCAGTACTAACATATACATTTGGAATAATTAAATGGACCAATACGGAACTCGACGATCTCAACATTAAACTCAGAACAACATCATCAAAACATAGAATTCACCACGAACATTCAGCAATAGAAAGATTCACACTGCCAAGAGAGGAAGGAGGAAGAGGACTCATAGACATAAAAAATCTACACCATACACAAATAAATAACTTAAGGCAATACTTCTACACAAAACGAAATAGCCCAATACACAACGAAATCATAAACATAGATCACACTTACTCACCACTTACACTTAACGACAACGAACGCAATCTAGAAATAACAACACATGACGCAAAAATTGAAACATGGAAAAATAAAACATTACATAGAATACACCCAAGTCATCTACAACAACAACATATTGATAAAGCCCTTAGTAATAATTGGCTCAAACACTCAGACCTATACGCAGAAACAGAAGGATTTATCATAGCTATTCAGGACAAAATAATAAAAACAAAAAACTACACGAAACATATTATAAAAGACAATACAATAACAAACGACACATGCAGAAAGTGCAAATTACAAAAAGAAACAATAGAACACATAACAGGTGGCTGCTCAACTCTTGCACCGACGGAATATACAATAAGACACGATAACATCTGCAAACACATATATTTGGAACTAGCCCACAAACATAAACTTATCGAAACACACCCCAAGTGGTATCAATACACACCCCCAGCTGTAACAGAAAATGATAACTACAAACTATACTGGAATAGAGACATAATCACAGACAGAACAAACCTACATAACCGACCAGAAATTACATTAATCGACAAAATACATAAACACACATATCTAATAGAAATATCGATACCAAATACAGCAAATCTACAAAAGAAACATTTAGAAAAAATAGATAAATACATACCTTTAGCAGAACAGATAAAATCACAGTGGAAACAAGAAAAAGTAACAATAGTCCCAATAATATTATCGTCTACAGGCATCATACCAAAAACTCTCCAAAAAAATATAGACATACTAAAGTTACCCCCATACGTAATCACCAACATACAAAAAACTACAATTATCAACACATGCACAATAGTCAGAAAATTTCTACAGGTACCACTTTAAACAACTACACACAGACACACAAACACATAGCCTCACAACTTGAGTACGCTCCGTTGTGAAGGAAATTACCGGATCATAACCGAGATCAATCTACGTATAATAATAATAATAAGCCCCTCAAAAACCAAACCCACGTCCAGTTAAAAACATCTAGAACTACGTGAGGGGCGGGGAGCTACACAACTACATCGAGTAGCTTGCCAACGGGTAAAGGGTACAAACACACAACACATACATGGATCACACAAAAAACACAAGCCTCGGACAAACACCGCTACCTGGGGAGCGCCAAGGCACGTCCGGAGTTAGCGCTGGGCGTAGCAGCATGAGAGCCGCTAATGACATGCTGTCGAACAGGCGGACACATGCCGGGACACCCGAAGAAACAACAGCCGAAACCCAACACACCCGACCTGCTGAAAGTGCTTTGCCGGCAAGTCAACCGACAACCACCAAAGCGGGAAAACCACGACAACGCATGAAATGGACAGATGACATGAACATAAACCTCATGCGTTGCTACTACACTATCACACAAGGAGACACACAAATAATTGGATACAGACAGGAGCTACATACACAATTCACCACAATTTATCCAGAACTCTCACACATCACAGAACAGCGACTGGCGGACCAGAAAAGAGTTATAATAAACAACAAAAGAATACAACTATCAATACTTGATCAAATAAAACAAGACGCAATCAGAATGAGTAATCAAAATAGAACAAGTACATTAACACAAGACTTAACAAATACACAAATAAACCACAACAATCCACAGGAAATATCAATAATACCACAGCAAAATAACACTGAACAACCAAATATAAACATAACTAACGAATCCACCAATATGAACAATAATACAACAATAAGCCCTAACAACAATGACGAGACCAACGGAAGAACAGAACAAAACCCAGACACAAAAACACAAATCACAAACACACTAGAACACACAATCGAAATATATAAAGATAGCGACCCCACAACAAGACCACACCTACCAAAGCTCAAAATCAACAAACAAACCATTAACATGATCAATATTATCAACACAATTCTACATAACATGATTAACACTGAAACAACACTCGAAAAATTACATCTATTAGTTTACTGTAGTGCATACACCATTATTACACTAAACAAACAAAATATAAACAATAAAACAGAAAACTCCCATAGAACACACAGAAGCACTATACCAGCATGGCAACACAGAATACAAATCAAAATCAACTCATTAAGAAATGAAATAGGCAAAGTAACACAAAAAATTAAAGACAATCTAAAAAATCCAAGAAAACTACGGGAAATTGAAACGATTAAAGACAAATACAATGAACACAACCTAACTATACTCCTTGATACGCTAACACAAAAGTTATCAGCACAATCACATAGATTAAAACACTACAAAAAATGCTATGACAGGAAAACACACAATCTCAATTTTCAAACAAGCCAAAAAAGCTTCTACAACAACCTAAAAAACAACAATATAGAAATTACAGACGCACCTAAATTAAATGAAATAGAATCATACTGGGAGAACATTTGGTCTGAAAACAAAAAACACAACGAAAATGCCACATGGATAACAGAGGAAGAAAATGACAATAACCAATTTCAAAACATGGCCACAATACAAATAAATATAACTGACTTCAAAACTGCTGTAAAGAAGACACGCAACTGGAAGACACCAGGCATAGATAATATCCAAAATTACTGGTACAAATATCTCCCTGTAACACATGAAAAATTCTCCGAACTATTACACAAATGCGTAACGGAAAACCAAAACCTCCCATCTTTTTTCACTAAAGGTATCACATATCTCAAACCTAAATCAACAGACACAAAAAATCCATCTAAATATCGTCCAATCACATGTCTACCCACAATATACAAAATTCTTACCTCAATTATAACTACAAAAATAGATCTTTTCCTAACACAAAATAACATATTAACAGAAGAACAAAAAGGATGCAGAAAGCAAAGCAGAGGATGCAAAGAACAAATCATCATCGACCGGACCATAACAAATCAGGCGATAAAGAA
Source organism: Molanna angustata (assembly GCA_963576475.1). Classification (NCBI taxonomy): domain Eukaryota; kingdom Metazoa; phylum Arthropoda; class Insecta; order Trichoptera; family Molannidae; genus Molanna; species Molanna angustata. The sequence continues at coordinate 10,749,751 of OY754990.1, forward strand.
GAAAAGGAACATGTACTGTGCATACATAGATTACCAAAAAGCCTTTGATAGTGTCCCCCACTCATGGTTAGTAAAAGTTCTAGAAATATACAAAATTGACATAAAACTTGTAGAATTTTTAAAACAAATAATGAACACCTGGAACACGACAATATACCTAAAACTAAACAACAAAATGATAAAATCAAAACAAATAAACATTAAAACCGGAATCTTTCAAGGTGACTCCCTAAGCGCACTATGGTTCTGTATCTCCCTCAACCCACTCTCCAAGATGCTTAACAAAAGCAAACTTGGCTACAAAATCACAACACACAACTTAAATACCAATCCTATAAAAATCAACCACCTTTTATACATGGACGATTTAAAACTATATGGCAAAAATAATGACGAACTAAAACAACTAATTTATAAAACTGAACGCTTTAGTAATGACATAAAAATGAAATTCGGTATTGATAAATGCAACACATGCTCAATAGTAAGAGGTAAACCCAAGGAACACACGGGAAGCACCTTGAAGGATACGAATGAAATAATACGCGCAATGGACGAAGATGAATTTTATAAATACTTGGGAATTCTCCAGAACCCAAGCATAAAAGATAAAAAGATAAAAGAAACCACCAAAAACGAATACCTTAAAAGACTAAATATCCTCCTCAAAACACAACTAAATGGAAAAAATATGACTAAAGCAATAAACACATACGCAATACCAGTACTAACATATACATTTGGAATAATTAAATGGACCAATACGGAACTCGACGATCTCAACATTAAACTCAGAACAACATCATCAAAACATAGAATTCACCACGAACATTCAGCAATAGAAAGATTCACACTGCCAAGAGAGGAAGGAGGAAGAGGACTCATAGACATAAAAAATCTACACCATACACAAATAAATAACTTAAGGCAATACTTCTACACAAAACGAAATAGCCCAATACACAACGAAATTATAAACATAGATCACACTTACTCACCACTTACACTTAACGACAACGAACGCAATCTAGAAATAACAACACATGACGCAAAAATTGAAACATGGAAAAATAAAACATTACATGGAATACACCCAAGTCATCTACAACAACAACATATTGATAAAGCCCTTAGTAATAATTGGCTCAAACACTCAGACCTATACGCAGAAACAGAAGGATTTATCATAGCTATTCAGGACAAAATAATAAAAACAAAAAACTACACGAAACATATTATAAAAGACAATACAATAACAAACGACACATGCAGAAAGTGCAAATTACAAAAAGAAACAATAGAACACATAACAGGTGGCTGCTCAACTCTTGCACCGACGGAATATACAATAAGACACGATAACATCTGCAAACACATATATTTGGAACTAGCCCACAAACATAAACTTATCGAAACACACCCCAAGTGGTATCAATACACACCCCCAGCTGTAACAGAAAATGATAACTACAAACTATACTGGAATAGAGACATAATCACAGACAGAACAAACCTACATAACCGACCAGACATTACATTAATCGACAAAATACATAAACACACATATCTAATAGAAATATCGATACCAAATACAGCAAATCTACAAAAGAAACATTTAGAAAAAATAGATAAATACATACCTTTAGCAGAACAGATAAAATCACAGTGGAAACAAGAAAAAGTAACAATAGTCCCAATAATATTATCGTCTACAGGCATCATACCAAAAACTCTCCAAAAAAATATAGACATACTAAAGTTACCCCCATACGTAATCACCAACATACAAAAAACTACAATTATCAACACATGCACAATAGTCAGAAAATTTCTACAGGTACCACTTTAAACAACTACACACAACCACACAGACACACAAACACATAGCCTCACAACTTGAGTACGCTCCGTTGTGAAGGAAATTACCGGATCATAACCGAGATCAATCTACATATAATAATAATAATAATACAGGTACCACTTTAAAAAACTACACACAACCACACAGACACACAAACACATAGCCTCACAACTTGAGTACGCTCCGTTGTGAAGGAAATTACCGGATCATAACCGAGATCAATCTACGTATAATAATAATAATAAGCCCCTCAAAAACCAAACCCACGTCCAGTTAAAAACATCTAGAACTACGTGAGGGGCGGGGAGCTACACAACTACATCGAGTAGCTTGCCAACGGGTAAAGGGTACAAACACACAACACATACATGGATCACACAAAAAACACAAGCCTCGGACAAACACCGCTACCTGGGGAGCGCCAGGGCACGTCCGGAGTTAGCGCTGGGCGTAGCAGCATGAGAGCCGCTAATGACATGCTGTCGAACAGGCGGACACATGCCGGGACACCCGAAGAAACAACAGCCGAAACCCAACACACCCGACCTGCTGAAAGTGCTTTGCCGGCAAGTCAACCGACAACCACCAAAGCGGGAAAACCACGACAACGCATGAAATGGACAGATGACATGAACATAAACCTCATGCGTTGCTACTACACTATCACACAAGGAGACACACAAATAATTGGATACAGACAGGAGCTACATACACAATTCACCACAATTTATCCAGAACTCTCACACATCACAGAACAGCGACTGGCGGACCAGAAAAGAGTTATAATAAACAACAAAAGAATACAACTATCAATACTTGATCAAATAAAACAAGACGCAATCAGAATGAGTAATCAAAATAGAATAAGTACATTAACACAAGACATAACAAATACGCAAATAAACCACAACAATCCACAGGAAATATCAATAATACCACAGCAAAATAACACTGAACAACCAAATATAAACATAACTAACGAATCCACCAATATGAACAATAATACAACAATAAGCCCTAACAACAATGACGAGACCAACGGAAGAACAGAACAAAACCCAGACACAAAAACACAAATCACAAACTCACTAGAACACACAATCGAAATATATAAAGATAGCGACCCCACAACAAGACCACACCTACCAAAGCTCAAAATCAACAAACAAACCATTAACATGATCAATATTATCAACACAATTCTACATAACATGATTAACACTGAAACAACACTCGAAAAATTACATCTATTAGTTTACTGTAGTGCATACACCATTATTACACTAAACAAACAAAATATAAACAATAAAACAGAAAACTCCCATAGAACACACAGAAGCACTATACCAGCATGGCAACACAGAATACAAATCAAAATCAACTCATTAAGAAATGAAATAGGCAAAGTAACACAAAAAATTAAAGACAATCTAAAAAATCCAAGAAAACTACGGGAAATTGAAACGATTAAAGACAAATACAATGAACACAACCTAACTATACTCCTTGATACGCTAACACAAAAGTTATCAGCACAATCACATAGATTAAAACACTACAAAAAATGCTATGACAGGAAAACACACAATCTCAATTTTCAAACAAGCCAAAAAAGCTTCTACAACAACCTAAAAAACAACAATATAGAAATTACAGACGCACCTAAATTAAATGAAATAGAATCATACTGGGAGAACATTTGGTCTGAAAACAAAAAACACAACGAAAATGCCACATGGATAACAGAGGAAGAAAATGACAATAACCAATTTCAAAACATGGCCACAATACAAATAAATATAACTGACTTCAAAACTGCTGTAAAGAAGACACACAACTGGAAGACACCAGGCATAGATAATATCCAAAATTACTGGTACAAATATCTCCCTGTAACACATGAAAAATTCTCCGAACTATTACACAAATGCGTAACGGAAAACCAAAACCTCCCATCTTTTTTCACTAAAGGTATCACATATCTCAAACCTAAATCAACAGACACAAAAAATCCATCTAAATATCGTCCAATCACATGTCTACCCACAATATACAAAATTCTTACCTCAATTATAACTACAAAAATAGATCTTTTCCTAACACAAAATAACATATTAACAGAAGAACAAAAAGGATGCAGAAAGCAAAGCAGAGGATGCAAAGAACAAATCATCATCGACCGGACAATAACAAATCAGGCGATAAAGAAGAAAAGGAACATGTACTGTGCATACATAGATTACCAAAAAGCCTTTGATAGTGTCCCCCACTCATGGTTAGTAAAAGTTCTAGAAATATACAAAATTGACATAAAACTTGTAGAATTTTTAAAACAAATAATGAACACCTGGAACACGACAATATACCTAAAACTAAACAACAAAATGATAAAATCAAAACAAATAAACATTAAAACCGGAATCTTTCAAGGTGACTCCCTAAGCGCACTATGGTTCTGTATCTCCCTCAACCCACTCTCCAAGATGCTTAACAAAAGCAAACTTGGCTACAAAATCACAACACACAACTTAAATACCAATCCTATAAAAATCAACCACCTTTTATACATGGACGATCTAAAACTATATGGCAAAAATAATGACGAACTAAAACAACTAATTTATAAAACTGAACGCTTTAGTAATGACATAAAAATGAAATTCTGTATTGATAAATGCAACACATGCTCAATAGCAAGAGGTAAACCCAAGGAACACACGGGAAGCACCTTGAAGGATACGAATGAAATAATACGCGCAATGGACGAAGATGAATTTTATAAATACTTGGGAATTCTCCAGAACCCAAGCATAAAAGATAAAAAGATAAAAGAAACCACCAAAAACGAATACCTTAAAAGACTAAATATCCTCCTCAAAACACAACTAAATGGAAAAAATATGACTAAAGCAATAAACACATACGCAATACCAGTACTAACATATACATTTGGAATAATTAAATGGACCAATACGGAACTTGACGATCTCAACATTAAACTCAGAACAACATCATCAAAACATAGAATTCACCACGAACATTCAGCAATAGAAAGATTCACACTGCCAAGAGAGGAAGGAGGAAGAGGACTCATAGACATAAAAAATCTACACCATACACAAATAAATAACTTAAGACAATACTTCTACACAAAACGAAATAGCCCAATACATAACGAAATCATAAACATAGATCATACATACTCACCACTTACACTTAATGACAACGAACGCAATCTAGAAATAACAACACATGACGCAAAAATTGAAACATGGAAAAATAAAACATTACATGGAATACACCCAAGTCATCTACAACAACAACATATTGATAAAGCCCTTAGTAATAATTGGCTCAAACACTCAGACCTATACGCAGAAACAGAAGGATTTATCATAGCTATTCAGGACAAAATAATAAAAACAAAAAACTACACGAAACATATTATAAAAGACAATACAATAACAAACGACACATGCAGAAAGTGCAAATTACAAAAAGAAACAATAGAACACATAACAGGTGGCTGCTCAACTCTTGCACCGACGGAATATACAATAAGACACGATAACATCTGCAAACACATATATTTGGAACTAGCCCACAAACATAAACTTATCAAAACACACCCCAAGTGGTATCAATACACACCCCCAGCTGTAACAGAAAATGATAACTACAAACTATACTGGAATAGAGACATAATCACAGACAGAACAAACCTACATAACCGACCAGACATTACATTAATCGACAAAATACATAAACACACATATCTAATAGAAATATCGATACCAAATACAGCAAATCTACAAAAGAAACATTTAGAAAAAATAGATAAATACATACCTTTAGCAGAACAGATAAAATCACAGTGGAAACAAGAAAAAGTAACAATAGTCCCAATAATATTATCGTCTACAGGCATCATACCAAAAACTCTCCAAAAAAATATAGACATACTAAAGTTACCCCCATACGTAATCACCAACATACAAAAAACTACAATTATCAACACATGCACAATAGTCAGAAAATTTCTACAGGTACCACTTTAAAAAACTACACACAACCACACAGACACACAAACACATAGCCTCACAACTTGAGTACGCTCCGTTGTGAAGGAAATTACCGGATCATAACCGAGATCAATCTACGTATAATAATAATTGTTTATTTACTTTTTAAAAACAAATTACATTGGAACAATATTGAATGTGTACAAAGAAAAAATAATAATATATACAATATATATATGAATAAGTATATAATACATGAATTAAACCATTTTTGTGGTAGGTATATAGGGTGTGTTCCACTTTTTACCTTTGTCTGCCTAACTAGGAATAATTCCCGTTTTAAGGCAGCCAATGTATTTTTTGTTTATTTTATAGTTTTCTTCCGAAACAAATATATGTTCTGAATGATGAAAACATTATTAAACAATATATCTAAATGCTGCACCCTTTAATAAAAAACAAAAAAATATTTTACTTAAGAAACAGATTGACCATAAGTATCTAGTAGATTAAGTCAGATAGTATAGATTTGAAACATAATAATAGTAATAATAATAAAAATAAAAAAAATATTAAATGATTTTTTTTTTCATGGAACAAACTACAAATCACATCAACTGGAAAAGCACTTATTTACACAAAAAAAATATATCAAGATATACAAAGTAAAGTGTATGAAACATTTAAACATATATATATATGTTAAGTTTAGTTCTGATTGTTTTCTTCCAATGTTTATAAGCCAGTTTTTTATATATTTTTTTAGGAGAGGTATACTCATACTTTTACAATCACTAGGTAGGGAGTTATATATTCTTGGACCCAGGAAAGTATAATGGTTTTGTCCAAAAGTCTTGTAAGTTTTTTTTATATATAGTAAACCTCTGTTACTAGACCTTGTTTCGTATACATTATTTTGTGTTGTAAACATAGAATTATTGTGTTGTTTTTCTTTTGTTTGATGCGAGTTTTGTTTTATTTTTACCATATTTTTATAATGGCCACGAGGCCGTGTATGTAATAAATAAATAAATAAAATAAATAAATACAGATATACAGAGATAATTTTTATGTTGCCAATTATAGTATTCTAAATATATTAAGTACATACAAATTTATTAACAATTATGAAGACAGGATGGGAAAGGAGAGAGGTAGGGAGGGGAGTTGGGGGAAGCATCGACCACTAGAAACTCATATTATGATTTGCCTCACGTGTCTCAATGTATGAAGAATAGTAAATTAAAATTAAGTTAAAGTTAATGTTAAAGGGGCACAATTAAAAAGTTAAAGATGTGCACAATAAAACAGAGCACAGATTAAACATCCGACAAATTCACAATTTTTTTTTTGAATAGATAAAAACTTGAAGCAAACATATCCAACTCCGGAACGCTCAAACAATTTCTATTGTACCCAGTACAAGCTCTATTAATATAAGAATTTAGCATATAGTTAGTTTTAGAAGGTGCTATATAACTAGAAGAGAGTCTGGTACGTTTCTATTTCTCCTAAGTGGACAGTGAAAACGGAGTGTTCTTAGAAGGGGTGCGCTGTCGATCAGACCGTTAATAATTTTATATAGAAAACAAATATCATGGATTGATCTGCGTGTCTCCAGTAGTTTTGTGTGTTTTTGGTGTTTAAAAGCTTGAGGATATGCGTGTTTATATTGTTATATCTTAGAATAGTATGATGAAACCTCTACAAATTTCTTTATTCTCAATAATTGTGCATTTTAGGAGCGAAAAGTTGTCAAAAAATTTGCTCTTTTATAATATCCACAATGGTGTTTGCTTGGGTATTATTATTGGGCCTATTTTGAAATGTGAAAAACATATAAAAATATTAACTGCGACAAACGTCAAAATTTTAATGGCGGATGGCAGCTGGCGGCTCTGCGCATGCGCGAGTGCGAAATTACAACGTTGTTGGATTTTTTTTAATTGTACTCTTGTTGTTACTACCCAGTCGTTATACAGCGTTTATTAGTAAGATTTTAAAATAATCACTGCACTTTACACGGTGTTTATCCATTTTTATCCATTTTGTGAATCAAAACCATTCAGGGAATCACACAAACACACACAAAAAATTCATCAAAATCGGTTCAGCCATTTTACAAGAGTTCAGTGACATACACACGTACAGAAGAATTATATATAAAGATATATGTAAGTACATAGAACATAACATGTAGTAATTCCACCTAATATAATCAGCAAGGAAATATAATTTGGAATCACGATTAGACAAAAATTAATATGTAGGTATAAGTTGAAGTTATGCAAAATAAATTTACAATTTCACTCACGTTCTGTGTTGGTACCCGTGACTATGTGCCACAGTCGCATGCCGACTATAGCACAGTCATTCTTAATACACTAGTACAGAAAATTATGTTTTATCTTTGTACACAATCCTTAGATATAAATTATTTGAATATTTTTTTAATTGCATATACGCAAACATTGTTTTTTTTCCCTGTCGGGAGTCAAATGATATTTTTACTGACAAACTTTTTAACATATCAAACGAGACGAATTTGGGATATTATAGAAGAACTGGAATAGGAATGAAGAATAGGAATCTGCCAAGAAAAATAGGAATGAGTTGGGCAGCTTTTAACAAACTTAGACACATTCTAGAAGATAAAGAGATTCCGATCTGTCTGAAAAGAAAAACATATGAATCATGTATACTGCCAGTGACTACATATGCATTGGAGACCATGGCCCTTACAAAAAGAAATGTAGAAAAACTCAAATGCACACAGCGATCCATGGAAAGATCCATGCTTGGTATAAGCCTAAGAGACAGAATAAGAAATGAGGAAATTAGGAAAAGGACCAGAGTAGCGGACGTCATGGATCGCGTAGCTACATTGAAATGGTAATGGGCGGGACATATTGCTAGACAGGAACCCGCAAGATGGACCCCTAAAATATTGAGATGGAGACCTTGGGAAAGTAAGAGAGGCGTCGGAAGACCTCAAAAAAGATGGTCTGACGACATAGCCGCTGTGGGGGGTAGAAATTGGCTGCAAGCAGCAAACGATAGAAGGAAGTGGAAGAATATGGAAGAGGCCTATATCCAGCAGTGGAAGACAGAGGGCTGAAGAAGAAGAAGAAGAAGAAGATAGAAGAACCAGGAATAATAATGATACAAAATCTAATGGTGTCTAAGGTCTGAATGCAGAGTCCTACCTAAATACTAAATTCTAAATACTAACCATGTTTTCATTGCACAGTCGCTCACTTAAGTTAAGAGATCACGTGGCTTCCTAACTGGAGGATGCTACGACGTTTTTCTATGAGAATTGCATTTTAGAGACATATCTAAATACTTAGCGCATGCGCATCGGCGTAAACTAACATTCGCGAATTGTCAAAAAGTAAGGTTGATAGCGAGGAACCTTACGAGTGGTTTAATGCTAAGATACGAGATTTTTTCATTGGATGATGATTTTATCGGCTTCTTTGAATATGTAATTGGTAATTTTGTCAAATCAAATACCAAACAGAGTATTCAGCGATCTATACAAGATGCCAAAAAATTCGGTGGAATTTCAGAAAAATCATGATATCTAGCTGTCAGTGTGAAGTGTGAAGTTGGTTACAAATGTTTGTGTTGTTATATAACAAAAAACATTTTTAACGTCAAACGTAAGAAAAGAGATAGATAGCTTTCTAAACCCATGGAAAGCTATCTATCTCTTTTCTTCATACACAATAATGTGAAATTCTACGCCATCGACCTTAAGTTTGGCGTGGTATTTAGTGTTTAGTTAGTGATGTTTCTGCAACGCAATTGCTAACTTAAGAATACTAAATACTCCAGTGAGGTTAGGAGTTAGTATTTAGTTACCTAGGACTGTACATTCGGTTCTAAGTGAGTATTAGATATTTGAAAATAATCGAATGAGTAGGTACTTAAGTCTATATATAATCGATAAAGTAATATGAACACGCCGTACATAGCACACAGCACATAGCACAAAGTACCTACACACCACACATAGTACCTACATTGTGATGAAACTTTCAGAATACAATCTCAGCATGATATTAGATGATAATCTGCAATAAAAAAATAGTCTTTAAATTTGCAAAATCATAACTCCCCACTTTATCATCTTGGGTTAATGAGGAGTAAAAATGTTAAAAAAGGAGGAATTCATAATGTTTTTTCTGTGATATAATGCAAGAAATTTTCTGCGTCCTCGGAACAGGCTTAGCCTAGTGATGTAGTTTATACCAAATAAATGTTATTTAATTATTTTTTTTAAACGCGGCGCTGGCCGATTTACTAATGATATTAATAAGCACTACAAATAATAACACTCAATTATTATTATTACCATTATACACTTCCTCAAAAGAATTAGCAGATCAATGCGTAAATTGTAAATTATTTAAAAGAGCAAAATAAAATGCAACAAACGCATCATCAAACTTTCAATTAGGAATTGTTCACCCATCCAGATACTTAACATATCAAAGGATTAGACTCTGAGGAGGTCTCTATACTACCTAACAACCCTACTGATTCCCGAATATTAACGTTTAAAAAATCTTTAACAATTCTATATGTATTCATTATTACCGTTTTTTGCATTTTTATTATTAAGTTTTTATATAAATCTATATTTTCTAAATTACGGATTAACGATAATAATTAATATTTTAAATTATTTAAAATTGTATTGTTTTTCTTATTGTTTATATATTATTGTGATTGTGTATTTTGGATTTCAATTATAAAAAAAAATGGCATTATAAGTCGAAAAGTTTTAGAACCGCATTTTAACACGAGGCGATCGAGTAGGCGGCCAGCGCCCCATATTCCTGTCACGACATACATTTCGCATAATATTTGTTATGTATCTATCATACACAGTGGTGACCCCAATAATCGTTATATTTTATCAAGAGATGAACCTTCTGCAAATTTGCTATAAGTACCTACCTATAATATAATTACATGCAATATTATACCGCCACGATGTGTCTCACTGAACGAATTATTTTATAAATAATTGATCCATAAATAATGAATTATAACTAGTAAGGAAATAGTTTTTTTTACCCTCCACTACTGTAGAATAGTGAAGTCTTGATTTCGCAATTAATTCAATTTATTGTGATATAGTAAATTTTAACTCGTTCCTATAACAAGTTGCCACATTATGGAGACTTGCGATATTAATCGTCTCACAGATCCAGATTGAAAACATCATTAAACGAGTGGGTTGTGGCCAACACTGAACTCTCCACACCATAGTAAGCGTTCATTTTTTCTTCTTGAAGTGTTGACAATCTCTAAATGCATTTTTATAAAGTACATTTCTATTAGATTCTTAAACAAATATAAGATTCCCAGAGGACAAAAGTTTTCACAATAAACCATACCTACACAAAAAAAAATTCACGAAACTCATACTATGTATTTTCTTCATGATACCTGTTGAAAATTTTCAAGTAAAATTGCATTACTAGCAAGATGAGCATGTATGAGACAGTGTAGCAATGTTGATGAGGTGATGTAGGTATATGTGTCAAGATATAAGAATGTGGTGTTCGGTTCTCACTGCCTACCCCTTGAGGAAGATAGAAGTGGAGAGTAAAAAATACACTTGTCTATAGAGACACATACAATATCAATATGAAGTTGATCACTCAATTTTACAGACCCATACAGAAGCTATTTTACTTCTGTTATATACATTTTTCATACATCTATAAAATTTATTTCACATTGATATGACAAATCATAGATTTTTTTCTTACAATTTTGACAATCCTGGAATGCATTTTTGATAAGTGTATTTTTTTTTAATCAAAATTTCAAACAATATAAAAATACATCGATATTCCAGACCGTGAGAGCAATTTGAAAATTTGGACAGATGAAATCATAGAGAAGAAATTAACGGATATCTATGGATAACTTATCAGCTCTATGTCTATGCACTTTACACATATGATGTTAATATGAAGTCGATCGGACTTATAGTTTGGGCTGTAGAGAGGACACAAGGATAATTCCGTACGCCTAACACCGTACGTCATACGCCGTACGCCATACGCCATACATACAAACACATCACGACGAAACTCACAGTGTGCACTCTCTACATGATACCCGTTGAGAAATTGATGTAAAAAAAATAGACTTAAAAATTGTGAAATCATGACTCTCCATTATTCCATAGTGTGGAGAGTAAAAATGTGTCTCTACCGGGAATCGAAACCGGGACCCTTGGATCAGCAGTCAGATACCTAACCAACTGAACCACGAAGGCCGACAATACTTGTATTCTAAATTAATTAATTATATTGCTATGAAATTTGTACCTAAACCTATTAGAATTTAATGCATGTCTCGACAATGAAGAGATGGAGTGAATGGTTCAATACGTAACTCCACAATAAACAATTTAATGTTTAATTTATTTTTATTAATATTGCAAAACATTTAGCAACATTCAGGGCAACAGAGTGAACAATACGCAATTATTTTGTTTTAATATTACAATAGAAGACGCCATGATATCGATAAACTTTAATTTAGTGTGTATTAGAATTTGATCGTGCAACGAAAAATAATTGTACAAAGATGTATGTTTGTGAGAAATCAAAAATATTAATAATTATATAAATATTTTCTACAGAGCCGTTTAATGATTCAATATCATTCCAAGGGCGCTGATAGTTTAGTTCTGTGACGCTCTACGAAACAAAGCTGTTTTCAGTCATTTAGTGAAAGTGCTCATACTTAGAGCACTGCGAACATCTGGATGCAGTGCATTCCACGTAAATGGACCGCTCACACCAAAAAATATATATTATTACTAGCGGACCCGACATACGTTGTCCTGCCCGTACTATTTGTGAAACCAAAAAGTAACATATATTTGAATCATGAGGATGTTATTACTCGCTGAGCAAACTTAACATTTTCGTTTTCGATGAGCCGCTAAACTCTTTGACGTTAGATTGATTTTCATTTCGTATATAATACAGTATGTATATATGGTCTGGACACGGAAACGAACGGTTGAAATATGAATATTAACAAAACAGTAAATAGAAAATGAAATTCCATGCACATGTATATAATTGAAATATGAATTATACCGAAACAGAGCGAAAAGAACTTTAAATGTCAAAAAAATCCAATCTACGATGCAAATGACAGATTTCTTAGTGTTATCAGATGGAAAAAGACATTGCTAATTATACATTAGCGCCACTTATTGTAATTTATAGTTATATACATTTTTATTTTTCTTTTATTATATTAAAGTGTAAAAATCTATTTTGTGAATCTAAACCATTCAGGCACTAGGAAGAGTTAAGTGACATACACACGTACAGAAGAATTATATATATAAAGATAATGTAGGTTGGTGGTATATAGGCTGACAAAAGATGTCACATAACACCTTTTCTTAACGAATTATACTAGTTGAAATGTCCAGAACGAGTAGACTGTAAGCTATAACGGACTCTAGTGAGTAATTATCCAAATCAAACTTTCATGCACCAAATATGCTTACATACTTTTAGGCCACCCAATTTTTTTTTTATTTATTTATATCTAGGTTAGGTTAGGTGGTGTACGTGTGTTCCCCTTTTTCTACTTTTCTTTCCTACTTCCTTCCTCAAAACCACTTATTTTTGTTAATATACTAACGATAATATTTGTAAACTTAATTGGTTCACATGTCATAATATTACATATGTATGTTAGTAAAATAATTAAATTTAACTGTTTGTTTTCATAATATATTAAAAAATAAAAAAAAATATAAGTTGGGCTGCCGTCCTATTACCTATGTATAGTACTTGTGTCCTGCATGTCCTAGTTTAGAGGGCGTCCGGAAAGCATTTTTAATAAGTGTCCTGGTGAAATCCGGATGCTTGTGTCTCAAGCAAAATTCGGTTGATTACCATACCGTACCGTGCCGTGCCGTGCCGTACCGTACCGTACCGTACCGTACCGTACCGTACCGTACCGTACCGTACCGTACCGTACCGTACCGTACCGTACCGTACCGTACCGTACCGTACCGTACCGTACCGTACTTTGCCGTACCGTACCGTACTTTGCCGTACCGTACCGTACCGTACCGTACCGTACCGTACTTTGCCGTACCGTACCGTACTTTGCCGTACAGTACCGTACCGTACCGTACCGTACAGTACCGTACCGTACAGTACCGTACCGTACAGTACCGTACCGTACCGAACCGTACCGTACCGTACCACACATCACGCCGATTCCCTATTTGGGGTAGGCAGAGAGAACTATACGTCAGACTCATCTTCATTATTGTTATTGACAGTTGAACCCAGGTATGCAAATTCCTCTGCAGTTTCAAAAGTGTGATTTTGATCTCACTTAAATTAAAAATCGTTAATTTAATGAAATAGATGACTTGTTGACACAAAGTATTTGATAACAGAAATTAAATTTTAAATTTATTTTTAATTTTATGCCGAAAAAATAATGTTTCTAATTATGTATATTTGATACCTGGGGGGGGGGCAAGTTTGGTCAACCGTTTGAATCAATACCATCCATGATTACCCATATCATGGTTATAATTATCTTATGGAGTTCTATAATATCTTAAGAACTCCCAAAGATAATTATATCCATGATATGGATTAATATGGATGGTTTTGATTCCACCTGTTGACCAGACTTGCCTCCCCCCCCAGACTAACTTAGAATGAGAATAGTATAATTTCATTTGATATTTTATTTTTATCGCAAACAAGCTTTATAAATGAATATACAAACTATGTTTATTCCAGGAGTTTCCGGGATAAGAAATATAACAACCGAATTTCCCGGGTTTTTCATGTTATTAATTATTCTTATAATTTTTTAAGTTTCGTCATTTTCCAACGGGTCTGTTAGTATCGAATACAGTATGCAATTGATACAGTACATACTGTGTTATGTATGTGTATAAATTTCAATATTACATAATACCTATATACATCGTTCAAATATATATGTAGGTAGGTACCTAATATTACCGCAAATCTGTCTTATGTCAATCTATAATGTTTCCATTTTCGTGAATAAGTTGTTATTTTTTATTGTTTTTTTTATTTTATATTTATTTGTTCAATGTATGAAATAAAAAATTTATACATAATATTACTTTACTTTGGTACATAAATATCCATTAGATGGGTCGATGGCAGAGCGGTTAGCGTGCTGGGCTAGTAATCCAGTGGTCGCGAGTTCGAATCCTGCCTCAACCGATTTTGTTCACCTATAGCACTAGCATTTATGCTTATTTTAGGAAACGTAGGAAGATGTATATATATATATATATATATATATATATATATATATATATATATATATATATATATATATATATATATATATATATATATATATATATATATATATATATATATATATATATATATATATATATATATATATATATATATATATATATATATATATATATATATATATATATATATATATATATATATGTACTAGCATATGATTGTGAGGCGCTGACACTGACAGTAAGGATGGCTGAGATGCTGGATATTTTTGAAAGAAAGATCCTCCGTCGAATCTGTGGACCGGTAAAAGATGGAGACCAATGGCGTATTCGCACAAATGACGAGCTGTACGAAATATTTCAGGCTCCAAGCATCTCAACGTATTTAAAACTGCTTAGGTTGAGATGGGCTGGACACGTACAAAGAATGCCAGAATCACGCGTCCCCAAAAGAATACTGAACGGACACCCAGGTGAAAGAAGACGAGTGAGAAGACCCAGGCTGAGGTGGGAAGATGAGGTAAGAAGGGATGCAGAGCAGCTCCTTCAGGTGACAGACTGGAGGACAGCAACAGAATGAGTTGCAGGCAAAAGTTATAGGAGGCCAAAGCTTGATATGGGCTGTAGCGCCATCGGAGTGAGTGAAGAAGATGTATATGTAATTGTTTATTAACAAGGACATTTTAATTTTTATTTTCAAAAAATATTCTTCTTTTATCAATCTTTCCACTGCTGGATTCGATACTACCACCACCCGCTGAGCATCATGGGACTGTAAACGGCCCCTTCACAGAACGTTAAGTGAACGACAAGAAAAAAATGCATAGCACTAAAAGTACAATCGTCGAATGTGAATGAAAGATTCACACTCGATCTTTTGACTTCAGATCTTTTTGAAGTCAATGACAGCATCAGAAGTATTTTGAAGTCAATGAAAAGCATCAGAGGTATGACTTAGATCCCAAAAAAAAGACATAGAAACACATAAACATAGAAAGACATTTAAACATAAAACACACAAAGAAATAAACATAGAAACACATAAACAAATAAACATAGAAACATATAGGTAAACATAGAAACACATTTAAATATAGAAACACAAAAACAAGCCGCTGACGTGGGTTCCTCCACCCCTTATCATATATCATAAACCTTTCCTCGTGCCCATGACAGTCCTACTGATTGATTGCAGTCCCCATACTCAGTCGCGAGGACAAAGAGGAAGAAAAAGAGGAACAACCCATATACGTAAGAAAAGGGACAAGCTGGTTTGATATTTCCCAAGATTTTTTTTGAAATACCAGCTTTAACCACAATCTGATCTATGAAATAGACAAAACTGTATCAACTGCATGGCAGATGCTTCGATCAACATTTCATCTCGATACTCTGCAGCAGGGCTGGGCAAGCTTTTGGGATAGTGGGCCAGAATGAGAAATTCAAAAGAACGGCGGGCCGTAGAAGTAATATACTAACATCCCTCATTGAACTTCATTAACAAATAGATTTTTTTTATTTGCATATACGCACACATTAGTAACTTTCTTTTAAAATTTGCATTGATAAGGAAGTAAGTAATGGAGATAAGGCGTAATTGGTGAACGTTGCGCAAGCGCATAATGTGATCACGTAAACCAACCGATGATAGTTCGTAAGCCCTGTAAGTGCATTGAGTTCCCGGTTCTTCTCTAATATTCCAACTTCGTCTCGACTGAGATGTTGAAAAGTTTGTCAAAAAAATCATTAACAATCTCAACTATGAAACTTTACAACAATAGTTTTTTTTTGCATCATTCGTTGTCTGAGAATTCATAAAACAAAGAAAACGATGTACGATAGAATAAGAAATGAGGATATTAGACGAGAATGTATGATTGAAAGATATATCGTAAGTAAGATGAATATAAATGCCCTTAGGTAGTTTGGCCACATAGAAAGGATGAGTGACAACCGTCTGACAAAAAAGTATATAAGGCTGATAAAAGAGGAACGAAAATAGAGGTCGGTCAAGGAAAAGTTGACACGATCACATAATAGAAGAGCGTGTGTGAGACAATGCATGGACGTAAATGAAGCGAGAATTTTATGTCCAGAAAGAGGAGTCAGGCGTTCGCTTCTCTCTGCCGACCCCAAATTGGAAAAGGGCGTGATGGTATGGCATTATACAAAAAAGATTACCGCGCAGCTGAAATTTTTCAATTTTCCATTGGTTATTAGATACTGATAAAAAAATTTCCATCCAGCGAGAAAATTTCAGTTTTCTTTTATTTATTTCGATCCACAAAAATTTGGCGCAGCCAGAAATTTTAAATTTTTTGTTAATTTTGAAAAATCAGAGCCAATGTGAATTCCGCGGTACGAGAAATTTTCAGTTTTTTCTTCATTTTGATAAACCAGGTCCAAAGTGAATTCCGCGGAGCGAGAAATTTTCAGTTTTTTATTTATTTTGATATACCAGATACAAAGTGAATTCCGCGGAGCGAGAAATTTTCAGTTTTTTCTTCATTTAGATAAACCAGTTACAAAGTGAATTCCGCGGAGCGAGAAATTTTCGTTTTTTCTTCATTTTGTCATACCAGATCCAAAGTGAATTCCGCGGAGCGAGAAATTTTCAGTTTTTTTTGTTAAATTCGATAAATTAATCATAAAGAGAATTCCGCGGAGCCAGAAATTTTTAATTTTTTGTTTATTTCGATAAACTAACTATAAAGTGAACTCCGCGGAGCGAGAAATTTTCCATTTTTGTTAAATATAAATTAAATCAAAGTCCGCGCAGCGAGAAAATTACAGTTTTATCACGCGCATTGATACAAAGTTGATTCCGCGGAGTGAGAAATTTTTGATCTTTTCATGTTTTTTTTCAATTGCTATGCATGTGAATAAAATGACTAAGTTCAGAGTTTATTTTTTAATGTTTTCTGATTTTTGGCACGCATATTGCTCGCGGGCCGCAGTTTGCCCAGGACTGCTCTGGAGCCATTTCAAACATAATTATTGCTTAGTTGTGAAATTCGGATCAAACTTACGGTGTTTAAGGTATCGACTTTGATAATGTTATTAGCAATAATAAAATTGCTATAAAACAACTCGGCAATTATTTAAACAACATAGAATTATTGTTGTTTTTATAACATTGTTCAACAATAATATTATAAGTTCGACAAAATTGTATATTAAAAAACGTGCATGGTAATCCACGCCACGGCCCTAAGGCTGTTAAGTCGTAAACTTGACACACTATGTATAAATTATATTTTTATTTATTTATTTATTAACTTATCACACCATTTAAATAATCGTCATTAAATATAGATAACTGCTGCCCAACTAGGTTTACCTGTTCTAGGGCAAGCAGTGTAGGTACATATTATTATCTTTATTTCAAAGGAGACATATTTTTAAAAAATATCTAAACAATATAAACTTAACTATTGTCTCAACTCACTTCTTCCGCGAGTCTTTCAATAACCCCTAATATATTCAAAGCGCCCATGAGGTGAGGTTATCACAAAAACGGCGCTATAAAAATAATCCAAATTTATTATTATTATTATTGTACACATATTAAAAAATGGAATTGGAGTCATCATGATATGCATATACATATATATGTATGTAGGTATCTTATAATTTTTATTTGTTAATTGCACAAATAATCTGAAATAGTATCTCTTGGGAATACTGAACTGACAGAGCATAGATGTGATCCGTCAGTCATATCTTTATTTGTTAATTGCACAAATAATCTGAAATAGTATCTCTTGGTAATACTGAACTGACAGAGCATAGATGTGATCCGTCAGTCATATCTTTATTTGTTTATTGCACAAATAATCTGAAATAGTATCTCTTGGGAATACTGAACTGACAGAGCAAAGATGTGATCCGTCAGTCATATCTTTATTTGTTAATTGCACAAATAATCTGAAATAGTATCTCTTGGGAATACTGAACTGACAGAGCATAGATGTGATCCGTCAGTCATATCTTTATTTGTTAATTGCACAAATAATCTGAAATAGTATCTCTTGGTAATACTGAACTGACAGAGCATAGATGTGATCCGTCAGTCATATCTTTATTTGTTAATTGCACAAATAATCTGAAACAGTATCACTTGGGAATACTGAACTGACAGAACATAGATGGGATCTATCAGTCATATCTTTATTTTTAATTGCACAAATAATCTAAAATAGTATCTCTTGGTAATACTGAACTGACAGAGCATAGATGTGATCCGTTAGTCATATCTTTATTTGTTAATTGCAGAAATAATCTGAAATAGTATCTCTTGGTAATACTGAACTGACAGAGCATAGATGTGATTCGTCAGTCATATCTTTATTTGTTAATTGCACAAATAATCTGAAATAGTATCTCTTGGGAATACTGAACTGACAGAGCATAGATGTGATCCGTCAGTCATATCTTTATTTGTTAATTGCAGAAATAATCTGAAATAGTATCTCTTGGTAATACTGAACTGACAGAGCATAGATGTGATCCGTCAGTCATATCTTTATTTGTTAATTGCAGAAATAATCTGAAATAGTATCTCTTGGTAATACTGAACTGACAGAGCATAGATGTGATCCGTCAGTCATATCTTTATTTGTTAATTGCACAAATAATCTGAAATAGTATCTCTTGGTAATACTGAACTGACAGAGCATAGATGTGATCCGTCAGTCATATCTTTATTTGTTAATTGCACAAATAATCTGAAACAGTATCACTTGGGAATACTGAACTGACAGAACATAGATGGGATCTATCAGTCATATCTTTATTTTTAATTGCACAAATAATCTAAAATAGTATTTCTTGGTAATACTGAACTGACAGAGCATAGATGTGATCCGTTAGTCATATCTTTATTTGTTAATTGCAGAAATAATCTGAAATAGTATCTCTTGGTAATACTGAACTGACAGAGCATAGATGTGATCCGTCAGTCATATCTTTATTTGTTAATTGCACAAATAATCTGAAATAGTATCTCTTGGGAATACTGAACTGACAGAGCATAGATGTGATCCGTCAGTCATATCTTTATTTGTTAATTGCACAAATAATCTGAAATAGTATCTCTTGGAAATACTGAACTGACAGAGCATAGATGTGATCCGTCAGTCATATCTTTATTTGTTAATTGCACAAATAATCTGAAATAGTATCTCTTGGGAATACTGAACTGACAGAGCATAGATGTGATCCGTCAGTCATATCTTTATTTGTTAATTGCAGAAATAATCTGAAATAGTATCTCTTGGTAATACTGAACTGACAGAGCATAGATGTGATCCGTCAGTCATATCTTTATTTGTTAATTGCAGAAATAATCTGAAATAGTATCTCTTGGTAATACTGAACTGACAGAGCATAGATGTGATCCGTTAGTCATATCTTTATTTGTTAATTGCAGAAATAATCTGAAATAGTATCTCTTGGTAATACTGAACTGACAGAGCATAGATGTGATCCGTCAGTCATATCTTTATTTGTTAATTGCACAAATATTCTGAAATAGTATCTCTTGGGAATATTGAACTGACAGAGCATAGATGTGATCCGCCAGTCATATCTTTATTCAGTCGAGTCTCAGATCAAATCAAGACAGCACAAAATTTATAAAACAATCAGGATTTTTAGTGAAGAAGGAAAGAAAATAAAAATAACAATTATATAAATTATATATTTTTACACTACGATGTCGAACATTTGATATATTTTAGTTCTCCCGTAGTTCATGATGTATTCGGAACATTTTCTTTTCAATGATTTCAGCGATGTTATTTATTTTAGTGATATTGGTATGAACCGACATATTATTTATTTATTTCATGAACAACAAAGTGTTCAATGGCGGGTTTATTGCCATTATGCAATTTCTTCCAACCAGCCAAAGCAACGTGAGGCCCATAAATAGTGTAGTGGTATGTTATGAATCAAAATTAGAATTTTAAACTTCGCAGTAGGAACCCAAGTATTATTAATATAGATAACTTTATTCAAATAATTTGAATAAAGAAGCAAATTTAATAAATCACAAACAACAAAAGTTTTTTGAATGAAGATAATTCTGACAGATCAGGGGGGCTTATTTTTCTTGTTGCTGGAGCTGTCAGATTGGAATTGTAAAAATATGTGTTTTTCCTGTTTTATAGAAATTGTTATATAAAAGTAAGCGTCTTTAGATTATACATATATGATAGTAGGCGTACAAAAATAGCGCAACTTTGCGCAAGTGTCTGGGTGATTGAAGCCTGATGTAGGTCTTTTCTTTTTTCTTCGTTCCTGGTTTTGCCTTATTGGCCAATGGCACTCGTATGTACATATTTGTGGGAATCGTCGAGTGACCGATGGTGTTGCTGGTAATCCTAGCCAGCCTGACGAGACTTGGTGAGTCTAAACGTCAAAGACACATATTTCCTGTACATAGTATGGAAAGATATTTTTTTGTGATAATATTGTGTGATTTGGAACATTTGTTTAGACAAAATTAAATTGAAATTACTATTTGCAATTGTTTGATTGATCAATGATACCTTCTGATGTTTGAATAAAGATTAAATAACATGGGATCGGCATGACGGAGGGATCCAAGGACATCACGGCCGATTAATCAATTGATAAATTATTTAAATTCCCTGAAGGGCTTGAGTTCAGGCAAGAGAACTTACCCGATATCTGTGCCAAAGACTTCTTATATTTTTTATGTGAGTCGGCGTGTCACAGGTAGGTACATTAAATTTATAACAAAAATCCATACTGAAAGATAAACACGTAACATTGTTAAATGTAAAATTACAGTAGCAACAATTAAAGGAGGGAGATAAAGGTTGTGGGATGTGAGAGAGGATGGGGAGGAGTGGCAATTATGAGTTATTAGAGGTTTATCAGTCTTTTTTTTAAGTTGCATCGATTGAGTATTTACTTACTTACTTACCGTGTCCGGAACACCATCAAATTAGAAAACTCCAGTGCTCGGCCACCCGTATGCCGCTATCCTTCGCTGTCACGGTGTCTTCATGTGTACATGTAACTCCAATCAAGGGGCATGAGAGAAGGTGCGAGTTGTCCTGCACAGTGCCACACTCACAGGTATCTTCCTCTCTGTAGCCCCATTTTTTGGTGACAGGAAAATTAATCGAAAAACAATTATTCGAATGCTCAATTTTACGAAAATCAATTTTACGAATGGCAATTATCCGTATCACATTTTTTCGAAAAACAATTTTCCGAACACACAATTATCAGAAATTACTATTGTTCGAATTTTTATGACGTCATGTTGGTAGTATTGTGAGAGGAATAAACCATAGATTTTTATTATAATATACTAGATGAGAATTTTGTATGAATCGAAGTGAGGCATTTTCCGGGGGATTTTTGACGTTTTAGTACATCGTTTTTCCATAGAGAATAACGACTAATGTGAATTGTTTTGGGATTTATTTGTCGTAAAAAACACTTTGTTTATTTAGATTTAGAGAAAAGTTATTTAGGATGTGTTGAAATGTAAGGAAAACTGAAATATGCTGTCAACCAAAACGTCAAATGCGCGATATTCCATGACTCACTTTTTACACGGAGTACCTACTACATCTACATAGTATATAAAAATCTATGGAATAAACAACATGGCGACTGGCGACGCACCGCGCTGTCAAACATCAATTATTAAAAATGTGCAAACATACGTACCTACCCAACAATAATAATAAAAGTAATAAAAGTCTTCATCGAATATATGTTACTGGCAAGAAATATGTCAAAGGAGGCAACATAATGACACAAAAATATATTAAATTCGGTCAATTGGTTTTCCAACAAATGTTAGTTCGAATAATTTGCTTTCAGACAATTGTCATTCTGATAAGTGATTTTCGAAAAATTGTTATTCGTACAATTGCGCATTCGAACAATTGTGTTTCGAAGAATTTTCATGTAATCCATTTTTTGAGGTTACTGTAGCAGCGGATGACGCCTGTTCTTGGTCTGTTGAGTGCCCTCCATGTTGCATATGGTAAGTTGTGTCCCACTG
The DNA here is from genome assembly GCA_963576475.1 of Molanna angustata. NCBI lineage: Eukaryota > Metazoa > Arthropoda > Insecta > Trichoptera > Molannidae > Molanna > Molanna angustata. Next base: position 10,773,012 of record OY754990.1, read on the forward strand.
ACATCTCCTCGGCTGGAGATAAGTGTGTGGAACTGGCACTCTCTGCACGCCACAATGACAGCCGTCGGGCCCCGGGTGGTTCGACCACAGGAGAAGTCGACTCCAGGAAACTCTTCCTTGACTTAAGTCCACACTGACGCGTCTGAGATCCATGATCCATGGGGATCTCAGACGCGTCAGTGTAGACTTTTGACCACCGGAACAACACCAAAGATCGATTGAGTTACGTCGTAATATCATCACTTGAGGTGTTCCATAGTCTTGCTGATTGTACTTTAAAAGAGGAACTGAGAAATTCAGTAGAATGAATGGGAACAGCTAGTGTGGTGCGATAAGTAGATCGCAGGCAGATAAGAGGCAGACCGTGATTTGACAGGAAAATGACATATTGTGGTGAATAATGAAAGTTTCCGTATCTATATTCAATAAGGAAAAAAATTACAAAAAAGCATCTATTAAAAATTAATTGTTTTTTGACGTTGCTATCTATTAGGCTGTTTTTCCCCCACCACCACTCGTTCTGCTTATGAGGACTTATAAGGGCCCCTTGCAAAACTCTGAAAGAACACATGAAGATCATAAGAAGAGTTCGGAGAACTCTAAAACCTATACCGTCTTACTTATAAACGTAAACTATCTATAGTACCTGTGCCCCGTTCCACCATCGTACTTTTCAACTTTGCGATTTGCATTTTGCAATACGTCGGCTTGTTTTCGTTCCACCATTACATTTTTTTCGCAAAGTAAAAGTTGCAAAGCTCAAAGTAGATAATTAAATTATGTACTCCATTTCCTGTTTACACTAAATTCCTCATGTCTTTGAATGATATAAATATTAATATACGCATAACTAAATTTTGGAAAATTAACAAGAAATTCATTTGAAAAAACTGTCCCCAAGTCTTTGAAATTTTTTCTTCTTCTAGATCGTAGATCTGTTTTTTCGAGTAAGCTATTCCTGTGAAGCTGGTGTCCTGCTATCCTTCTACCTCTTCAGTGGTCTTCCGGGGAGGCGATGCCCTAGTGGGATTTCGCTTGCCGCTATGGATCGGATTCGAGATGCGTCCATCCTGTTGACATCATGGTCCCTTCAAAATCTTCTCCTAGCTCTACTCCATCGTATGATGTCCTCGGTCTCACAGGTCCGCCTAATGTCGTCATTGCGAATTCTGTCCCTAAGCATCTTCCCTGTGATAGCCCCTACAACCTTCATTTCCGATTTTCGTAGGAGGTTTTTGGGTCTGGTCGTCTCGGCTCTTGTCTTCACCGCGTATGTCATGATTGTTCTAACACATTTCTTATAGATTCTGACCTTACTATCCGTTCTTATATATTTGTTATGCCATCTTATATTTTTAGACTAAGAAATAATTATCTACACATTTTAATTTTTTTTTGTTTAGTTTTATAGATATGTATGTAATATTCCTAAGAGTGGGACAAGCATTACGGTGGGTGTGTTTTCAATGTTTGTCACGTACCACAATGTTTGTCTTACTAGGGATTAGTGGCTATATCACTCGATATCGGGTCGAACGCCAAAATTTGAGTTATCTTTTCTTGAGCTAAGGGGGCTGAATAGACTATGACCCGAATGCAGAGTCCTAGGTAACTAAATACTAACTCCTAACCTCACTGGAGTATTTAGTATTCTTAAGTTAGCAATTGCGTTGCAGAGACGTCAGTAACTAAATACTAAATTCTACGTCAAACTTAAGGTCGCGTTTCACATTATTGCATATGACACAAAAAATAAACTCGCTCAAAAATCAAAAACAGGAATTTCATAAGATTATCACTTACGCACAACACGCATGCACATACACTTAGGTATACACTTACACACACACACACACACACACCCTCATACCCACACACACACACACAACACACACACACACACACACACACACACACACACACACACACACACACACACACACACACACACACACACACACACACACACACATACTCACCCTCACACACACAGATATGATTTTGTATCTTGAATATATGACTGCATTTTGTAATAAATTATGATAGTATTGTAAGCTAATAATTGATGTATGGAGATGATAATTGTTATATTTGATATTTGTATACATATATTATATACTATTCTTTGTACATTGTTAGCTTCAATTTGAAAAAATAAAAAATAAAAATAAAAATATGAAGAAAAAAGATAGATGGTACTTTTCTATGGGTTTAGAATGACGTTTAAAAATGTTTTTTTGTCATAACAACACAAACACATGTAACTAAGCTCACACTGACAGCTCGATGTCACGATTTTTCTGAAATTCCAGCGAATTTTTGGCATCTCGTATAGATCGCTGAATACTCTGTTTGGTATTTGATTTGACAAAATTACCAAATACATATTTGACGAAGTTGCTAAAATCATTATTGACCAAAAACATCTTGTACTTTATTATTAAATCATTCGTTAGATTCCTCGCGATCAACCTTACTTTTTGGCAGTTCTCAAATGTTAGTTTACGTCAATGCACATGAGCTAAGTATTAAGATATATCTCTGCAATACAATTCTCATACGTGAACTTGGTAGCATCCTCCAGTTAAGAAGCCACGTGATCTCCTAACTTAAGTGAGCGACTGTGCAATGAAAACATGAATTTAGAATTTAGTATTTAGGTAGGACTCTGCATTCGGATTGTAATTCGGTATAAATTTTGTTCCTTTGTAATATTTATACTATTGTAAATATATTATTCATTCATTCATACTAGACTCCACGGTGTCAAATTGAATAATTTCGAGCAATACTATTCCAACTAACGATGAGATAATTCAACAATCCTCAACATGATAATGTATGTAATGGTAATAATAATGTTTATTTGTGTAAAGTAGGTGGATACTGTTGATTTATGTATATGTGAGGAAACATCTAGTTAGTTTTATCTCAAAATCAGTTTTTGTGTAACACTTAATAAGAATGTAACTATCAGATGAAGATGTTACCTATTATAAGTGTAACCACATCGCTAAAAAGAATACATATATCTGATTTTGTACATAGATGAATTATTGTTAATAATCTATTAGATTTATGAGGAAGAGGCAAACAAAGGCGGTTTTAATGTTTATTTATTTATTTATTTAAAAACATCTTTTTGTACATAATATAAACAAATATAATTGTACACTGGCGGGCTTATTTCTTCCAACCAACCATATTACAAAGTATGACAACATTGTGTATATACAACAGCAAATAAAAAAGAGTAAAAGAAATCAAAGAAAATACGTATTACACTTAAATACTATTAAAACAAAAAAAAATTATAATTCATAGCAAGAAGAAGGATATGGTAAGGACAGGAGAGGAAATCGGGATCAGGTGTTCAAGGATAAATATTCCTTCTTTGGTTTTTTCTTGAAAATACTAAGTGAGTTAGACGACGCAATATCCGGACTAAGGCTATTTCATAATCTTGCTGATTGTACTTCGAACGAAGAACTGAGAAATTCTGTATTATGGATAGGTATGGATAGTGTTGTACGTTCAGCAGATCGGAGTGGAAGTCCATGATTGGATAAATAAGTGAATTTGCTTTTGAGGTACTGTGGCAGGTTTGGGTTCGAGAGAATATTGTACAATAGTGACAAAATGTGTATATTTCAATCAAACAAAGCTGTTTTTAATACTCTTATTTTTACTCCTCACTAACCCAAGAAGATATAGTGAGGAGTTATGATGTAGCAATTTTTTAGGCTATTTTTCAATGCAGATTTCAAATAGTATCATGCTGAGATTGTAATCTCAATGTTTCATCACAATGTATCTCGTTTGTGCTATGTGCTGTGTGCTGCATGCTGTGTGCTGCGTGCTGTGTGCTGCGTGCTGTGTGCTATGTACGGTGTGTTTATTTTACTTTATCAATTATAGACTAATAAAGTACTCATTCGATTATTTTCAAATTTTAAAAATTTGTATATCTGATACTCACTTAGACACCATTAGATTTTGAATGCTATCTTTGTCGGCCCTCGTGTCTCAGATGGTTAGGTATCTGACTGCTGATCCAAGGGTCCCGGGTTCGATTCCCGGTGCAGACACAGTTTTTAAAATTGTGTTTACAGTCTGGATCTGTGGGATGATAAATATCGTAATTCTCCATAATGTGACAACTTGTTACTGGGTGCGTGTTTAATAATTATTTGACATAGTACCTGTTAGTTGCCCAAACTACATAAAAATAAAAATATCTGAATAGTGCTTCTCAAATTTTAACTATCAAATATTTCAAAGTGACCCCAAGCTCAGGAAACTTATAATTTGAAATTTTTTTTTTTCAAATTGGTAAAAAGGCACATCACTTTCTTAAAATGACATTGAAGAACTATCAAAGTTTTCATAATAAAATATTTAAATAAAAAAAAAATTGACAAAGTCATTTCATGAAAATTTTGATTATTTTCCATACAAAATATGAATACTTTACTGTTTAGGTTGTACTCTCGTTCACCTGTTTGGCTTTGGGCCTTCGAGATACCAAGTTACCTGATCTTGGTTACCGAGGACTGGGTTGTGCTGTCGATCAAGTTAGATAACCTGTCGGTGGTCACCCAGGATAGGCTATGCCGGTCTATATAGGCTTTAGGTATTTCAACCTGTTTGCCTATCCCCAAGCGAAGGTATTGTAATGACTGTGTAGGTACTTACCTAACACAGCACTACGTACATATAGATATTTAATATTACAGTAAAACACAGGTAATTAGATGGCAGAAATCAAAAGATAATTGGTGCAATTACTTACATGAATTTATTTGGATAAGTGACTCTAATACATTGATAATAGTTGACTTAATAAATATTTATATTTTAAATTAGAATAATATACGATGATTACGCGGATTGAAAACTATGAGGTCGCAAGGACAGCGCGACCGCGATAACTGGAACAGGGTAGATCGAATGGCCGCTCCCGGTCTGAGGCGTCTTTATATAAGGCTGAATCGTCCGGATTCAGACACTAGCGCGCGCCATAAGTTGTTAGTTAGGAGTTTAGCGTTGGCCACAACCCAATCGTTTTATTTTTGTAATTGTTCATTCATAACATTACGGCATTTCCCATAATATGCGGTATGCAAAGGCAGGTATGCGCGTGTGCATTAAATTAACTGGGTTCGATTCCCGGAGGAGACCGAGTTTTTAATTGTGTTTTCAGTCTGGATCTGTGAGACGATTAATATCACAAGTCTCCAATATTATGTGGCAACTTGTTATTGGATGAGTTTTGGATTAATAATTAACATAGTATATACGTACCTGTGAGTTGCCCGAAGAGTACGTAATACAATGAAATACTAAACAATTCAATACAATTAAGGAAGGAAGACACCTGCGTGTATCCGCAGAGACCAGTCTCATCTAAAAAGGCACTACTTTCAGAATGGGTGGTGAACCTGACTGCAGAACTATGTGAGCATAATCTAATTATGTCGGGTATTCAATGACAAGTATGTAGATGTAGGTGTGCATTACATTGTAAAGGACAACATCAGCCGGGTCGGCAAGTATTTTTTTATATTTTTCAAATTGATATATCCTTGAAACAAGTACATATTATACAATAGGCTGGGCCGTCTATATATGGAGAATTTTATTTTTTCGGTGCCACTATTTTTACGACCGGAATTGGCGGGAAAAGCGTTTTCCCGCCAAAAAGTGTCTATTTACACGATAAATTTTCTGACGTCGTCTATGTTTTAAGGTCATTAATAACCATAGAAAGCGCAGATAAATCAAAATACAAAAATATTTACCTTTGTCATTTTTATCAATGGTCATAAATGCATCATGGAAACCAACTTGAAGAAAAAATAAATAATATTGGCAAATTATTACATTTACTTAATTATATAAATCATTTTGTTCATCGAGATCCACAATTATAACAAAGTATAAACAAAGGTAAATATTTTTATAACTTGATTTATCTGCGTTTTCTGTGGTTATTTTTGGTTTTCGTCTATGGTTGAGTCGTGTAAATAGTCGTATTTATATTATTTTTCAAATGAATATATCCTTGAAACAAGTACATATTATACATTAGGCTGGGCAGTCCATATATGGAGAATATTATTTTTTATTATATCTTAGCGAAAGGGGTCTCAAAATTTGTGCATAAATATTTAGAATGTAACTGCATTTTTTAATTTTCAGATTTAATAGTACTTTTTTAATTTTCAGATTTAATAGTACGACAGGAAAAAAAATCCAAAGTTTGCGTATTTGCAATTAAAAAGTATTCGAGGAGTAATTATAATAAGCAAACCGAGGGTGATTTCCCAAAGATTCATAGTGGAACAATCAGAGCCCAGCCTATAGTGATAATTTCCACTGTGATTCGCAGTGGAATCATCGAATCATAAATGTTTTATTCCGAGTTCTGAATTCATCTCTATGTGGAACATAGTACCTACCTATATATGGTGCGAAGCCTTTAAATTGCTGTTTTTAGCATGCAAAAAGTCCACTACGCCATACGAAATGTTCCTTCTTTCATAGTACCCACGCGTCTTGTCTTAAAACTGTCAATCTATTTAAAGAAATTAATTCTCTTGAATAAATCGACAGTAGGATAAATTATATTTATAGACTACGTATTCATATTTCTTATTTTTTGTGCGGAAAAACTATTTCATATAGCTCCACTTCTTAACTAATTACACTGGTAGAAGTGTCCAGGGCGAGTTGACCACAAAACTTGTTTGACGGTGTTTAATACTTTGAACTACCTGGCACCACAATACATTGGCCCTCTAATGATACTTGAATCTGGGACTTGTACGATGTTATTAGAAAATATAAATTATTTTGGATGTTTAAAATTTATTGACTTTTTCAAACATAATAATATTCGTATTATTGCGGGTTAATAATTGAACAGCACGTACTAATGCTTTAAAATGACATATTTCACACTAGTACAACACGTACTAATGCACTTAAAATGACATATTTCACACTAGTACAACACGTACTAATACAAATAAAATGACACATTTCACACTAAGAACAACACGTACTAATGCACTTAAAATGACATATTTAACAGTAGACAACACGTACTAATGCACTTAAAATTACATATTTCACACTAAAACAAAACATAGTAATGCACTTAAAATGACATATATCACAATATTTCACTTATAATGACACAATTCACACTAGAACAACACATACAAATTCACTTAAATAACATATTTCATACTAAAACAACTCAAACTGATGCACATAAAATGTGATATTTCACACTAGAACAACTCCTACTAATGCACTTCAACTGACATATTTCTCACTAGAACACCATGTACTAATGCACTTAAAATGACATATTTCACACTAGAACAACACGTACTTCTTCTTCTTCTTCTTCCTTGCCTCTTCCCAGTTCATCTGGGGTCGGCCCTTCTGGTACGTAATCGCCAGACCTTTCGATCTTGTGTCATCTCTCTGGTTAGCTGCTCCTTCCTCAGCTCCCTTTCAATATTTGTCCACCAGGTGGCCTGTGGACGACCTCTAGTTCTGGACTGCTGTGTGTGTATGTCCAGTGCGAGTTTGACCACGTGATCATCACTTCGTCTGCTTACGTGTCCGTACCATCGGAGTCTTGTTTCTTTTAATTTCTCCGGAATAGGCGCGACCCCAAAACTTCCTCGGACGTATTCGTTTCTAATTCTATCCTCCCTTGTAACACCTGCGGACCACCTGAGCATTTTCATTTCTGCTGTGTGCATTTTTTGCTCGTGCTTTTTCTTCATGGTCCAGCATTCTGATCCGTATAGCATAGCCGGGCGGACAGCTGTCTTATATACTTTGCCCTTAGTTTTTATGGGTATCCTTGGGTCACACATAACACCCGACAGGGCTCTCCACTTCATCCATCCCATATTCACGCGGTGTGTTACGTCTGCATCTACGGAGGCATCTGGTGTCACAACGGATCCGAGGTATTTGAACTGATTAACTATTGGAAGAGGTGTGTTATCTATGTATATATCGGGGCCAGCTGCACTACCATCGAAAATGCAAGGCATGTATTCTGTCTTCGTTCTACTGATTTTAAGACCGTTGTCCTCCAAGGCAGCCACCCACTCATTCAGAGACTCCTGCAGATCTACGGGGTCTTCGTTTATTAGCACGACGTCATCTGCATATAGCATGCACCACGGTAGTTGTTTTTGGATGTTTTTTGTTAAGTAGTCCATCACCATGTTAAAGATTAGGGGGCTCAGAGCTGAGCCCTGATGAACACCGACCCTAACATCAAAGTTTTCGCTATAACCCGCAGGACTTCTGACCCTGGTATTGTTTTCACTATACATATCCTTCAGGAGGTCAACATACTGTTCGGGAATATTATGTGCTCTTGATGTGTGCCATATCAGTCTACGTGGGACCCTGTTGAACGCTTTTTCCAGATCAATAAACACCATATGTACATTCTTTTTATTTATTCGACTTTTCTCCAGTAGTACTCTTATAGACTGTATTGGATCTGTGGTTGATTTTTCACCTGTAAAACCAAACTGATTGGGTGATAGTTTAAGTATCTTCTGCAATCTTATGTTTATTATTCTTTCCCAGACTTTAAATGCATGGGCTGTGAGTTTTATTGCTCGATAGTTATGACATTGACTGATATCTCCTTTATTTTTAAAAAATGGGATCAATGTGCTATGTCTCCAGGAATTAGGGATCTTGTTACCATTCAAAATGTGATTGTATAATTTTGTGAGCCACCTTATACCGACTGGGCCGAGCCTCTTAAGTAGATCTGTGGATATTTCATCGGGACCCGTTGCTTTGTTATTTTTCATATTGGAAAGTGCTGTTTTAACCTCAAGTTCAGATATTTCATGGATGGGACCCATTGTAGGTTTCATATTTTCAAGGTTTTTACTAGGGAACTCTTCGTTTAGCAGATCGGAGTAATATTGCTGCCATCTGGTATTTATATCTGCATCCGCAGTAAGCAGTTTTCCCCCCTCATTCTTTATGTACTTATTTGTTTTTATATCTTTAGTTATATTATGTCGGTATCTAGCAAGTTTAAATATGTCTCTGTCGTTTTCAGAATTCTCCAGTTTGTCATAATAACTTTGGTTTGCCATTGCTCTTGAGACAGCTACCCTCTTCTTGGCCAGAACTTTCAAAATTTTGTACTTTTTCTTGTCGTCATCCAGGTTTGTTCTTTGCCAAGTCTTGAATGCTGCTCTTTTTTCTTTAAGTACCTCCTTGATTTCGTCGCTCCACCATGATGTATCTTTATTGGAGCTCAGTCCACCCTTAGACATCCCAAAAATCTTTTTTGCCTCTTGCTTACACTTATCTTCAAAGCCGTTCCACATTTCATCTACGGACTGCTGTTTGCCAATGTCACTTATCAAGTATTGTGCTATATTGTCCGTGAGTAGTTTACCCTTTGCTTCGTTGTTTAGCTCATGCCATTTGATCTTGGGTGTACGGTTTAGCCTTCTCTTTAAGGGTGTAGAGAGTGAAAAGACCGCGACCAGGAGTCTATGTTGAGAAGTTAGAGGTTCACCAGGTATAACCTTACAATCTTTTGATTTTCGAAGGTTCTTCCTATCGCACAGTATGTAGTCAATTTGCGACTGGTTATTTGCGCTTCTGTACGTTATCCTGTGGTCATCCTTCTTTTTGTAAAATGTATTTACTATTGTTAGGTCGTGGGCCATCGCGAAATCCAATATCTGTTCCCCCTGCTGATTTAAGTGACCATACCCATATCCCCCGTGCACTAAACGGTAGTCCATGCTTATCTCTCCGACATGTCCATTTAAATCTCCAGCTACGTACTTCGTTTCATTCGGTGGTATTTTCATTATTAGATCATCTAGATCCTCCCAGAATGAAATCTTTTCTTGCTCTGTGCATCCCGTTTGTGGTGCGTATGCTGATATTATATTTATGGGATCTTGGCTTTCCAATGCCAGTTTAACAGACATCAGTCGGTCACTTCTTCTATCTACATGTATTAGTCTATTACTGAAGTCCTCGTCCAAAACTATTCCAATACCATTTCTCTTGCTCTGGTCTCCATTGTACACAACTCTATACCCACTTCCTATATCTCTTGATTTGGCTCCCTTCCATTTAGTTTCCTGTATACAACAAATATTTATATTTCTTCTTAGTAGGACTTCGCTGAGTTCTCTACTGCGTCCAGTTAATGTACCAATATTCCATGTTGCTATTCTAAGTCTATTGATAAAATTGTGCGAATGAAACTTGTTCTTGTCAACTCCACGCCTTCCATCGTCTCGCTGATCAGTTCTGACTTCGTGTTCGTCGCTTGGGGGGGACGCCCTGGTAGTAGTTATACTCGCTTCGCGTTCGTCGCTTGAGGGGGACGCCCTAGCCATTCTCTTTGATTTATTTAATTTGTCTCTATTCATTTGTACCAGAAGAAAGGGGTTTGGCTATATATTTTTACGACCGGTTGCCACCTGACGTCAAGGCATTGATCTTCTCTTGAGACCTGAGAGCCACCGTTCGCTGTGATAGTCACAGTTCATCCGCTGCCATCTCTATTGTGCATTCCTGCCCAAAATGCCAAACACTTCTCCAACCTCTGTCCAGAATATGTCTGGGAATCCTGAAGAAGGGGATTTTTAACGTAGTATCCTATCTACGGCCTTTTTGGTCCGCGGGAGGTATTTTATTTCCCTCCTACCCTCCATATCTGGTGGGCATTCCCCTATCCGCCACCTGGGGACGCGCTCTCTAGAGGTCAGGCTCCTCCGAGAGACTCCTACTAGAACAACACGTACTAATGCACTTAAAATGACATATTTCACAATAGAAAAACACATACAAATACACTTAAAATAACATATTTCACACAAGAACAACACATAATAATGCACTTAAAATGACATATTCACACTAGAACAACACGTACTAATGCACTCTAAATGACATTATTTCACACTAGAACAACACATATTAATGCACCATAAATGACTTATTTCACACTAGATCAACACGTACTAATGCACTTAAAATGACATATTTCACATAAGAACAACACGTACTAATTTTATTTAAAATGACACGTTTCACACAAGAACAACATATACTAATGCACTTAAAATGACATTTTTCACACGAGAACCACACGTAATAATGCACTTAATTTGAAATATTTCACTCTAGAACAACGCGTACTAATGCATCTAAAATTACATATTTCGCACTAAAACAACACGTACTAATGCACTTAATCTGACATATTTCACACTAGAACAACACGTACTAATGCACTTAAAATTACATATTTCACACTAGAACAACGCGTACTAATGCATCCAAAATGACATATTTCACACTAGAACAACACGTACTAATGTACTTAATCTGACATATTTCACACTAGAACAACACGTACTAATGCATATTTAACACTAGAACAAAACATAGTAATGCACTTAAAATGACATATTTCACACAAGAACAACACATACTAATGCACTTCAAATGACATATTTCACACTAGAAACACGCACTAATGCACTTAAAATGAAATATTTCACTCTAGAACAACGCGTACTAATGCATCTAAAATGACATATTTCACACTAGAACATCACGTACTAATGCACTTAAAATGAAATATTTCACTCTAGAACAACGCGTACTAATGCATCTAAAATGACATATTTCACACTAGAACATCACGTACTAATGCACTTAACATATCATATTTCAAACTTAAAGAACACGTACTAATGCACTTAAAGTGACATATTTCACACTAGAACAACACGTACTAATGCACTTAAAATTACATATTTCACACTAGAACAACACCTACTAATGTACCTACTTAAAATCACATATATCACACACAGGACAATACATACTATTGCACTTAAAATGACATATTTCACACTAGAACAACACGTACTAATGCACTTTAAATGACACATTTTACAGTAGAACAACACCTACTAATGTACCTACTTAGAATGACATATTCACACTATAACAACACGTACTAATGCAATTAAAATGACATATTTCACACATGAACAACACATATTAATGCACCTAAAATGACATATTTCACACTAGAACAACACGTACTAATGCACTTAACATGTAATATTTCACACTAAAACAACACGTACTAATGCACTTGAAATGACATATTTGACACTAGAACAACACATACTAATGCACTTAAAATGAAATATTTCACACTAGAACAACATATACTGATGCACCTAAAATGACATATTTCACACTAGAACAACACGCACTAATGCACTTAACATATCATATTTCAAACTTAAAGAACACGTACTAATGCACTTAAAGTGACATATTTGACACTAGAACAACAATACTAATGCACTTTAAATGAAATATTTCACTCTAGAACAACGCGTACTCATGCACTTTAAATGACACATTTCACACTAGAACAACACCTACTTATGTACCTACTTAAAATGACATATTTCACACAAGGACTACACATACTAATGCACTTCAAATGACATATTTCACACTAGAACAACACGTACTAATGCACTTTAAATGACATATTTCACACTAGAACAACACGTACTAATGCACTTAATATGACATATTTTACGCTAGAAAAACACGTACTAATGCATTTTAAATGACATATTTCACACTCGGACAACAAGCACTTATGTTCTCAAAATGAAATATTTCACTCTAGAACAAACATACTAATGCACTTCAAATGACATATTTCACACTAGAAGAACACGTACTAATGCTCTTTAAGTGACATATATTTCACACTAGAACAACACATACAAATGCACCTAAAATAACATATTTAACATACACTAGAACAACACGTACTAATGCACTTAAAATGACATATATCACACAAGAACAACACATACTTATGCACTTAAAATGACGTATTTCACACTAGAACAACACATACTAATGCACTAAAAATGACATATTTCACACTAGAACAACACGTACTTATGCACTTAAAATGCCATATTTCACACTAGAACAACACCTACTAATGAACCTACTTAAAATGACATTTTTCACACTAGAACAACATGTACTAATGCACTTAAAATGACATATTTCACAATAGAAAAACACATACAAATACACTTAAAATAACATATTTCACACAAGAACAACACATACTAATGCAAATAAAATGACATATTCACACTAGAACAACACGTACTAATGCACTTTAAATGACATTATTTCACACTAGAACAACACATATTAATGCACCAAAGATGACATTTCACACTAGATCAACACGTTCTAATGCACTTAAAATGACATATTTCACACTAGAACTTCTTCTTCTTCTTCTTTAGCCGTCTCTCCACTGCTGGATGTAGGCCTCTTCAAAATCCTTCCATTTATTTCGGTCCATGGCTCGTCTCGGCCAGTTTCTACCCGCAACAGGGACAATATCGTCCGCCCATCTTTTCATCGGTCGACCGATTCCCCGTTTATTTCCCCATGGTCTCCACCTCATAACTCTGGGTGCCCATCTCTCTGTTCCCTGTCTAGCAACGTGACCTGCCCATTGCCACTTTAATCTTGCTACATGGTCCATAATGTCGACAACCTTGGTCTGGCGTCTGATCTCTTCATTTCTTATTTTATTTCTCAGACTTATGCCTAACATTTGCCTCTCCATGGATCGCTGTGCGCATTTAAGTTTGTATGTGGTGTTGGCAGTCAATGTCATCGTTTCTAGACCATACGTCATCACAGGGAGGACACACGATTCAAAAACTCTTCGTTTCAAATTAATGGGGATTTCTTTGTTTTTTAGAACAACACGTACTAATTGTATTTAAAATGACACGTTTTACACTAGAACAACACATACTAATGCACCTAAAATGACATATTTCACACTAGAACAACATATACTAATTCACCTAAAATGACATATTTCACACTAGAACAAAACGCACTAATGAACTTAACATATCATATTTCACACTTAAACAACACGTACTAATGAACTTAAAGTGACATATTTGACACTAGAACAACAATACTAATGCACTTAAAACGAAATATTACACTCTAGAACAACGCGTACTATAGCACTTTAAATGACATATTTCACACTACAACACCTACTTATTTACCTACTTAAAATGACATATTTCACACAAGGACTACACATACTAATGCACTTAAAATAACATATTTCACACAAGAACAACACATAATAATGCACTTAAAATGACATATTCACACTAGAACAACACGTACTAATGCACTTTAAATGACATTATTTCACACTAGAACAACACATATTAATGCACCATAAATGACTTATTTCACACTAGATCAACACGTACTAATGCACTTAAAATGACATATTTCACATTAGAACAACACGTACTAATTTTATTTAAAATGACACGTTTCACACAAGAACAACATATACTAATTCACTTAAAATGACATATTTCACACGAGAACCACACGTAATAATGCACTTAAATTGAAATATTTCACTCTAGAACAACGCGTACTAATGCATCTAAAATGACATATTTCGCACTAAAACAACACGTACTAATGCACTTAATCTGACATATTTCACACTAGAACAACACGTACTAATGCACTTAAAATTACATATTTCACACAAGAACAACGCGTACTAATGCATCCAAAATGACATATTTCACACTAGAACAACACGTACTAATGCACTTAATCTGACATATTTCACACTAGAACAACACGTACTAATGCATATTTAACACTAGAACAAAACATAGTAATGCACTTAAAATGACATATTTCACACAAGAACAACACATACTAATGCACTTAAATTGACATATTTCACACTAGAACAACACGTACTAATGCACTTAAAATGACATATTTCACACTAGAACAACACGTACTAATGCACTTTAATTGGCATATTTCACACTAGAACAACACGTACTAATGCACTTAAAATGACATATTTCACACTAGAAAAACACGTACTAATGCACTTTAAATGACATATTTCACACTAGAACAACACGTACTAATGCACTTAAAATGTCATATTTATTATAGGTAACTACTTCATCATAAATAATTATTTTTATATGATTTATGCAACTTGTGACAAAAAATAAAAAAGATTATTTTGAAAACTTTGACTTCTGGTAGAGGTCCAAAAGTAGTATTGAATATTTTTTTATTAACAGTATCCATATAAGCAACTTTTAAGACCCCTTTCATATGTGGATTCGACAAGAAAATGTACGGCCCTGCCTAATAAACATCTTTATATGTTGCCTAAACTAAGAAACTACATAAAATAAGTGTTGTCCGTACTATTATATGGAGTAGAAGATTATACTCTCAAAATCTCAAAAGTTTATAAAATTAAATCATTTGAGATGTTGGTATCTATACATAAGGTTGATGCGCATCTCATGGGTCGATAGAGTCTCCGATGAAAGAGTTCTAAATATGATTGAGAAAGATATAAATTGCTGGTCACTGCCAAGAGACGCCCTCTGTATATTTTGGCTGTATATTCCGTGGTGATAGATATGCCTTCAACAACTTGTAATGAAAGGAAAGAAAGAGTTTAAAAATCTCAGGCAGTGGTTCAAGATTCCGGATGCGGGTCACTAATTAGGTTGGCGCAAGATCGGCACAAGAAGAAGAAACTATGCAAAAATGCTTGTGATATATCTTCTTTCTTCTTCGATGGCGCTACAGCTCAAATCGAGCCTTGGCTTCCCTCAGCAAGCGCCTCCAACGTCCCCTGTCACCAGTTGCCGTCCTACAGTTGGACACCTGGAGAAGCTGTTCTGCATCCCTCCTCGCACCATCCTCCCACCGCAGCCTTGGTCTTCCAACCCACCTTTTTCTACCCGGATGTCCATATAGAATCCATCTGAGGACCCGTCTTTCCGGCATTCTTTGTACATGGCCCGCCCATCTCAATCTAAGTTACCTTATTTGGTTTGAGATACACGGGGCCTGATAAATGGAGTAGGTACAATTCGTCATTACGCCGAATTCTCCGTGATCCATCTTCAAAAACGGGTCCTAGCTACGCCCACCTCCACCCGCTCCGCATATGGGGACTAAAACGGCCCCTTCACAGAACGCTAGTAAGAATGACAAAGAATGCATGGCACGAAGAGTAGCTCTAGAAGCTCCTCTAGACTCGTGGTCTCGGCACAATTGTGCAAAAAATAACAATCAACGTCGGTGAAGATAATATTCACAGACATGGATTGTCGCGAGAGTACTTCAAGCCTGTGACTGTAAAACTGGGCATTAGAGAGTTGACCAAGGACACTCTGGAATTTCATTTTTTTATTCAGCAGATAGAAGGGCACTATAGCTATGGCAAAACAATTTGAAGGCTGTAAAGTTCTTCTTAGAGACCACTTAATCTGCATGCCCAATGGGACCTTGAAGAGGCCCACGGACTGCAGCGAGGATCTCCGTTCTGTTGTAGGACACATTTGGGTGAGAGCATTCCCTGAGGATGTGCTCTGAAGTTTGGTCAGGGATATGGCATAACTGACCTGAGGACGAGTTTACAAGGCGGAATCTATGAAAGTAGCTATTAAACCTGCCGTGTCCTGTAATAAACTGAGATGTCCAGAAATCTGGGACGGCCCAAGATTGACGAAGTCTAGTCCTCACATCAGGGAAAAACAAGATCGGTCAAAAACGGGTCCACATATCCTCCGCAGAACTTTTCTCTCAAATGAGTCCAACATCTCTGCCATTCTCACTGTTAGGTCAATGCCTCGCAGCCATATGCCAACACAGTCCTGACTACGGTCTTGTACAGGGTAATTTTAGTTTTCCTGTGTACACTGAGAGATTGCAACACTGGTTTTTAATCTCGCATTTGGCTTGTGCTATATAGGTGAACAAATTCGATCTTGGCAGGATAAGAACTCGCGACCAATTGATTACTAATAATTAAGATTAATACAATAAATGAATTAATGAGATGATTTTATCTTCGTCACATTCTAATGTGTAAAATTATATCCGTGTTTTGAAATGTCCATCGTAGATTAATGTAGGTACGTATATTATGAAGACATAGAAAATAACATAACCTCACATTCTTAGAAGTGTTGGTTTTACATAAGTGTGTTCAATTGATTTAACACTTAAGCAAACAAGGCTACCCAAAGGGTTATGACGAACTCGAACGTCGGTTTGGAAACCCCTTTAATTCAGTGTTTTCAAAACAGAATCAATTCAATATTAATATTTCACAATTTACAATAATAAACACTTCTATAGCAGAGTGCTTATTGGCGTTTGGCAATATCTTCCGCCTTACCAGTGTTATCCAGCCTAGATATGCAAAAATTAATTAATTACTAAATAATTTTTAGCTGTGAGGCACCGGCTTAGAATAGTGTTTCCACTCTTTTCTATTATTGTTTTCGAGTGTCTCGTAAGACCCGGGTAATCGAAAATACAACAGGCAACAATAACATCTCACATAGTTCAGCAATGAGGTTCACCATCACACATTCTGAATGTAGTGTTTCGGGTGTCTCGTAAGAGCCGGGTAATAGAAAATACAACAGGCAACAATAACATCTCACATAGTTCAGCAATGAGGTTCACCATCACACATTCTGAATGTAGTGTTTCGGGTGTCTCGTAAGAGCCGGGTAATAGAAAATACAACAGGCAACAATAACATCTCACATAGTTCAGCAATGAGGTTCACCACACATTCTGAATATAGTGCCTTTTTAGGTGAGACTAGACTGGGGTGTAGGTATACACAGATATGTTGTGCTCCCTTTTATAAGGCAATGCACACCCGCACACCTTTCGCTGGTTACCCCACATTGTGGGATATGCCGTGATGGTATGAATGAATGAATAATTTAGAATAAATTTCTCCTCTACTGGGGATTGAACCCAGGATGCCCGCACAGAAGCCAACTGCTTCCCAACTGTGCCACGGTGTGAACTATTTCTTACTCTTTTACATCTTCTTCATATCCATTTTATTATTTGTCACTGTTATTTTAACGCTGAATACATTTTTTTTTACTCCCCACTAACCCAAGGGGATATAGTGGGGAGTTATGATTTCGCATTTTTAAGGCTATTTTTTATTGCAGATTATCAACTGGTATCATGCTGAGATTTTATTCTGAAAATTTCATCACAATGTATCAGTGTGTGTGCTGTGTACCTACTATGTGCTATGTACGGCGTGTTTATTTTACTTAAATATCAATTATAGACTAAAGTACTCATTCGATTATTTTCAAATTTTGCTTATTCATAGATGTAATACTCGCTTAGACCCCATTAGATATTGAAAGATATCTGAATAGGGCTTCTCAATTTTTTCAACTGTCAAACTGTCAAGTGACCCCATGCTCAGGAAACTTAAAATTTAAATATTTTATTTTCAAATTGGTAAAAAGTATGTAATTGCTAAGGTACTATGAACACCTCACTAGGAAGTCCTGTGCCGAGGTGTTCATTACAACAGTTGTGTGACATAGATAATACATTATGTATATAGTTTTTGAATTAAATTATACATTAAATTGTTATTGAGAAAAAACATTGTGAAGTTTAATTATATTTGATTCGGTGTAATTGTGTTATTGATTTGTTCTGAACCGGTGCTGTATATCCATGCTGTTATGTGTTTTTTTGTATTTTTGTGACGATGTGTTTTGTGGTAGCATTTTTAGTGAGGTTGGTAGGCAAAAATGTAGTTTAATGGTATAGTATTTAAAATATCTTTGTCCATGATTAGTTCCCAACTTCAGATGAAGAAGTCAGGGGTCACAAGACCCGGCACTTCATTTGTCAGTGATGACCAATGAAAAAACCACCAATGATTAGTTTGCAACTTCGGGATATTGATTGTGTTGGTGATAGAGGATATTGTTGTTCTTGGATGTTGTGTATTGTGTAATGTGGGTAAGTTGTGTTTAAAATGGTTTAGAAGTGCATATCTTGCGTATTGTCGAAGTGTCATAATTCCAGAGTCATGAAAATTACTCTAGAGCTTGTTCTACATTATATCCAACCATCGCGAGCAACTTAAAGTCTCAAAGATATTTAATACAGTTTGAGGACGTCTGATTTGTAATATTAATTCGTTAAAACACATTAGCATCGCGATACTAATGGGGTAATCTAGTTTGTTTGCCACGAAATGCATCTTCTCTGCCTCGGGCAAATCTCTGAAATAATTCCCTTATGATATCAATCTGTCATAAATTATGTATATATCGTTTATTATAACATATTCTATATCAAACATTTCGTTATCTAAGTTTATTAATAATTGCAAGAACACGTTTTTAGTTCTACCTATTTTAACTTCTTATTTTAATAGATCGATGATCTGTTTGACAGGAATTAGTTAGTATTAGATTTTTTGGTTCATTTTATTTAGTAAACAACACAGCAACGGGCCAACTAGAACATCAATATTTATGATGTTCTAGTTGGCCCGGGCAGACGTTGTCCTGCCACAGATCGTATTTCGTGTCCGGACAATTGACCGTAGCCGATTGACCACACGCCCTTTTTTACCGTATGGACAATTGACCGTGACGACAATTGACCGCGGGGACGATTTACCGTATGGACAGTTGGCCTTGAGGACAATTGACCGTGGGGAAAGTTGATCATACGGACAATTGATCGTGAGGACAATTGACCGAACGGAAAAATCACATTGCGGAAACTATTTTTAATAACCGAAAAAACTTTGAGTAGGGGAAAAAAAATGATTTGCGTGAAAACAACCACCAAGCACACCTTGTAATCTATTCGCCCTGGACACCTCAACCAGTGCAGGTCGTTTAGGAGAGGCGTTATGTGGCATCTTTTATCCGCCTCAAAGATAAGCCTCGTAGCTGCGTTAAACACGTAAAAGAAATATAAAAAAAAATTAGATCTCGATATCAGCGCCACATATCAAAAAACACCTATCCACCACCTATCCAAAACAATCATATGTTTCAATCCGGAACCAACCATATTAAAAATTTCATAGAAATCGGTTGAGTGGTTTCGGAGATTAGCGTGTACGATCATATTTCACACTAGAACAACACATACTAATACATTTAAAATGACATTTTTCACACTAGAACAACACATACTAATGCACTTAAAATATCCTATTTCACAATAGAACAACACGTACAAATGCACTTTAAATGAGATATTTCACACTAGAACAACACGTACTGATGCACTTAAAATGACAAATTTCACACTAGAACAACACGTACTAATACACTTAAAATGACATATTTCACACTAGAACAACACATACTAATGCACTAAAAATGACATATTTCACACTAGAACAACACATACTAATGCACTAAAAATGACATATTTCACACTAGAACAACACGTACTTATGCACTTAAAATGACGTATTTCACACTAGAACAACATATACTAATGCACTAAAAATGACATATTTCACACTAGAACAACACGTACTAATGTACTTAAAATGACGTATTTCACACTAGAACAACACATACTAATGCACTTAAAATGAAATATTTCACACTAGAACAACACCTAATAACGCACTTAAAATGACATATTTCACACTAGAACAACACGTACTAATGCACGTAAAATGACATATTTCACACTAGAACAACACGTACTAATGCACTTAAAATGACATATTTCACACTAGAACAACACGTACTAATACACTTAAAATGACATATTTCACACTAGAACAACACATACTAATGCTGACAACACATATGTTGACGATCTAAAAATATACACACTTGTGAGCTGCATCAGCGATTGTATGAAACTTCAAAATGATCTTGACAAATTGTCTGATTGGTGTTTTAAAAATAATATGCGCCTAAACACCGACAAGTGCCACTCAATAAGCTTCACCCGAAATAGGAAAAAGATAGAATTCACATATAATATAGACAGCGTCGACCTGAGGAAATTAAGCTCTGTCAAAGACCTCGGGGTGATACTTGATTCTGAACTCTCGTTTAGGGACCATTACGATCATATTACGGATAAATCGTACAGAACTATGGGTTTCTTATTTAGGATAACAAAACCGTTTAAAGATCCGAATAGTTTAATAAGGTTATATTATTCTCTGGTACGAAGTTTACTCGAATACCAATCGTTCATATGGTCCCCCTACTATGTGTCTCATAGAGACAAAATAGAACGTGTTCAGAAATATTTTACTAGGGTTCTTTCTTTTAGAGCGGGTCATAGTGGCCGGTTGGAATACCAGGAGCGCCTTTCGCTTTTTAATATTGTTAGTTTGTCAGTTAGGCGGAGTGTGGCCGAATTAATGTATCTTCGTAAGCTGATTCGAGGTCACTTGGACACATCTGACATAGAATTGTTAAACTTTCATGCAAATAATAGATTAAGATGCAGCGAAGTGTTTCGTCTGAAAAGGTATAGAACCAATGTGGGACAGTTTTGTCCTATAAGCCGAATGATGAGCTCATATAATAGTTTGTCAAGGGTTGTATCGGATCTTGATGTGTTTCATAATCCGGTGTCCACTTTCAAACGTTTGATTCGAGGAAATCTAGTGATAGGGACACCCTGATGTTGTGTGGCTCTGTGGGTGTTGATTTGTATTGCGCATTTCTCCCCACTTTTGTATTTTGTATTAGGATAATTTGGTATCTTGATTGTATGTTTTGTTTTTATTTAGTTTTTATAGTTTTAAAAATAAAAAAATACTAACACGTGTATAGTACGACATATAAACCAGCAAATTCGACAACATATTAACTTATAAGTCTTACTAAAAATATTCTAGTTAGACGGGCATGTTGCCGAGTTCGCGATTTTGTCCGCGACGTTATTTATTGACTGTCGTTACATTGCACTCGCGTATGCACCTGCCAATACAGTGACATTCTGCCGTGTCGGAGTGTCATTGTATTGGTAGATTCAGACGTTGAGTCTGAATCGTTGTGACAATTTAATGTAATGACAATGACGTTCATATTTCATAGAAATTGATCTATGATAAATTGCTTATTTTTATCCTTTAAAATATGCTGGGTAAAATCTATTTATTTTTTTTTGTCTCGGTTCAATTGTTCCTTCTTTTTTTTATGTTTTATTTTATTAGTTCAACATTTGTTTTCTTTCTGTTTTCCTACATATATATATGTGTATTTTAAACTTTTCTTTTAACTGTGCAAAGTAATGTCTTTTTTATAATATGAATGGTCAGGAGACGTTGATTGTACATACCTAACTATGCACAATAGCCATGCGGGAGATACCTGTTATTGGAGCACTGGAGATTCTATTTTTTGTTTCATGTTTTTTTTTGTTTGTGTTGTTCAGTGTTCTGTTGGTGTCTCTGTATATTAAATAAATAAATAAATAAATACTAATGCACTAAAAATGACATATTTCACACTAGAACAACACGTACTTATGCACTTAAAATGACGTATTTCACACTAGAACAACATATACTAATGCACTAAAAATGACATATTTCACACTAGAACAACATGTACTAATGTACTTAAAATGACGTATTTCACACTAGAACAACACATACTAATGCACTTAAAATGACATTTTTCACACTAGAACAACACGTACTAATGCACTTAAAATGACCTATTTCACAATAGAACAACACGTACAAATGCACTTTAAATGAAATATTTCACACAAGAACAACACGTACTAATGCACTTAAAATGACATATTTCACACTAGAACAACACGTACTAATACATTAAAAATGACATTTTTCACACTAGAACTACACGTACTTATGCACTTAAAATGACGTATTTCACACTAGAACAACATATACTAATGCACTAAAAATGACATATTTCACACTAGAACAACAAGTACTAATGCACTTAAAATGACGTATTTCACACTAGAACAACACATACTAATGCACTTAAAATGACATATTTCACACTAGAATAACACGTAATAACGCACTTAAAATGACATATTTCACACTAGAACAACACGTGCTAACGCACTTAAAATGACATATTTCACACTAGAACAACACGTACTTATGCACGTAAAATGACATATTTCACACTAGAACAACACGTACAAATGTACATTTAATGACATATTTCACACTAGAAGAACACGTGCTAATGCACTTAAAAAGACATATTTCACACTAGAACAACACGTACTAATGCACTTAAAATGACATATTTCACACTCGAACAACACAAACTAATGCATTTAAAATGACATATTTCACACTAGAACAACACGTACTAATGCACTTAAAATGGCATATTTCACGCTAGAACAATACGTACTTACGTACTTTAAATGACATATTTCACACGAACAACACGTACTAATGCAATTAAAATGACATATTTCACACTAGAACAACACATACTATTGCACTAAAAATGACACATTTCACACTGGAACAACACGTACTAACGCACTTAAAATGACATATTTCACACTATAACAACACATAATAATGCACTTAAAATGACATATTTCACACTAGAACAACACATACTAATGCACTTAAAATGACATATTTCACACTAGAACAACACGTACTTATGCACGTAAAATGACATATTTCACACTAGAACAACACGTACTAATGTACATTTAATGACATATTTCACACTAGAAGAACACGTGCTAATGCACTTAAAAAGACATATTTCACACTAGAACAACACGTACTAATGCACTTAAAATGACATACTTCACACTCGAACAACACAAACTAATGCATTTAAAATGACATATTTCACACTAGAACAACACGTACTAATGCACTTAAAATGGCATATTTCACACCAGAACAACACGTTATAATGCATTTAAAATGGCATATTTCACACTAGAACAACACGTGCTAATGCACTTTAAATGACATATTTCACACTAGAACAACACGTACTAATGAACTAAAAATGACATATTTCACACTAGAACAACAAGTACTAATGCACTTAAAATGACGTATTTCACACTAGAACAACACATACTAATGCACTTATAATGACATATTTCACACTAGAATAACACGTAATAACGCACTTAAAATGACATATTTCACACTAGAACAACACGTGCTAACGCACTTAAAATGACATATTTCACACTAGAACAACACGTACTTATGCACGTAAAATGACATATTTCACACTAGAACAACACGTACAAATGTACATTTAATGACATATTTCACACTAGAAGAACACGTGCTAATGCACTTAAAAAGACATATTTCACACTAGAACAACACGTACTAATGCACTTAAAACGACATATTTCACACTCGAACAACACAAACTAATGCATTTAAAATGACATATTTCACACTAGAACAACACGTACTAATGCACTTAAAATGGCATATTTCACGCTAGAACAATACGTACTTACGTACTTTAAATGACATATTTCACACGAACAACACGTACTAATGCAATTAAAATGACATATTTCACACTAGAACAACACATACTATTGCACTAAAAATGACACATTTCACACTGGAACAACACGTACTAACGCACTTAAAATGACATATTTCACACTATAACAACACATAATAATGCACTTAAAATGACATATTTCACACTAGAACAACACATACTAATGCACTTAAAATGACATATTTCACACTAGAACAACACGTACTTATGCACGTAAAATGACATATTTCACACTAGAACAACACGTACTAATGTACATTTAATGACATATTTCACACTAGAAGAACACGTGCTAATGCACTTAAAAAGACATATTTCACACTAGAACAACACGTACTAATGCACTTAAAATGACATACTTCACACTCGAACAACACAAACTAATGCATTTAAAATGACATATTTCACACTAGAACAACACGTACTAATGCACTTAAAATGGCATATTTCACACTAGAACAATACGTACTTACGTACTTTAAATGACATATTTCACACGAACAACACGTACTAATGCAATTAAAATGACATATTTCACACTAGAACAACACATACTATTGCACTAAAAATGACACATTTCACACTAGAACAACACGTACTAACGCACTTAAAATGACATATTTCACACTATAACAACACATACTAATGCACTTAAAATGACATATTTCACACTAGAACAACACATACTAATGCACTTAAAATGACATATTTCACACTAGAACAACACGTAATAACGCACTTAAAATGACATATTTCACACTAGAACAACACGTGCTAACGCACTTAAAATGACATATTTCACACTAGAACAACACGTACTAATGCATGTAAAATAACATATTTCACACTAGAACAACACGTACTAATGTACATTTAATGACATATTTCACACTAGAACAACACGTGCTAATGCACTTAAAATGACATATTTCACACTAGAAAAACACGTACTAATGCACTTAAAATGACATTTTTCACACTCGAACAACACAAACTAATGCATTTAAAATGACATATTTCACACTAGAACAACACGTACTAATGCACTTAAAATGGCATATTTCACACCAGAACAACACGTTATAATGCATTTAAAATGGCATATTTCACACTAGAACAACACGTGCTAATGCACTTTAAATGACATATTTCACACTAGAACAACACGTACTAATGAACTTAAAATGACATATTTCACACTAGAACAACACATACTAATGCACTTAAAATGACATATTTCACACTAGAACAAGACATACTAATGCACTAAAAATGACATATTTCACTTTATAACAACACGTACTAATGCACTTAAAATAACATATTTTACACTAGAAAACAGGTACTCATGCACTTAAAATGAGATATTTCACACTAGAATAACACATACTGTTGCACTTATAATGACATATTTCACACTATAACAACACGTACTAATGAACTTAAAATGGCATATTGCACACTAGTACAACACCTGCTAATGCACTTAAAATGACATATTTCACACTAGAACAACACTTACTAATGCACTTAAAATGACATATTTCACACTAGAACAACACGTACTCATGCACTTTAAATGAGATATTTCACACTAGAACAACACGTTTTGATGCACTTAAAATGACATATTTCACACTAGAACAACACATACTAATGCACTTAAAATGACATATTTCACACTAGAACAACACATACTAATGCACTTGAAATGAGATATTTCACACTAGAACAACACATACTAATGCACTTTAAATGACATATTTCACACTGGAACAATACGTGCTAATGCACTAAAAATGACACATTTCACACTAGAACAACACGTACAAATGCACTTTAAATGAGATATTTCACACTAGAACATATCCTTCAAAATCTAATGGGGACTAAGTGAGTATTACACATACATATTTTAAAAGAATTCAATGAGTACTTTAGTATACATATAATCTATAAAGTAAAATATCACGTCGAACACACACACACACACACACACACACACACACACACACACACACACACACACACACACACACACACACACACACACACACACACACACACACACACACACACACACACACACACACACACACACACACACACACACACACACACACACACACACACACACACACACACACACACACACACACACACACACACACACACACACACACACACACACACACACACACACACACACACACACACACACACACACACACACACACACACACACACACACACACACACACACACACACACACACACACACACACACACACACACACACACACACACACACACACACACACACACACACACACACACACACACACACACACACACACACACACACACACACACACACACACACACACACACACACACACACACACACACACACACACACACACACACACACACACACACACACACACACACACACACACACACACACACACACACACACACACACACACACACACACACACACACACACACACACACACACACACACACACACACACACACACACACACACAGATACATTGTGATAAAACTTTCAAAATACAATCTCTGCATGATACTTGTTGATAAACTGCAATTAAAAATTGAAATTTAAAAGTTCGAAATCATAGCCCTCCACTATATACTCGTACATATCCCCTTGGGATAATGAGGAGTAAAAAACAAAAGTTTTTTACACAATAGAGAAAAGAGTACCTATTATATATACACACGTGCATACACACATACGTCCACACATATACCTACAAAAAAGAGCAACAAATACGTATGCAAAATAAAAATAATAATAGTAATGACCACCTCCTTGCACCCTGCGCAAGTGGCGAGTTTATTGCCGTATGCCAATTTCTTTCAACTAACCAGTGTTTCCAGCTCAGAGAAGGAATATTTGCGTGAAAAATAAATTTCTTCTCTGCTGGGAATCGAACCCAGGACGCCCGCACAGAAATCGAACGGCATACCAACTGGCTAAAATAGAAAACATTTTGTCTAGACATTATGTTAATATGGTGTTATAGTCTGTTGAATGAGAAATTCATCAATATTACTACATGTCTTGAAGAAATTGAACGATATGAGTATAAAATTACTATAAGCTTAATCTATTTATATTTTTTTTTCATTTGGCAATACTTGATGGAATCCCATTACATTATATTAAAATAAAACAAAAATATAATTTTTTTCCACTTGGTTTAATTTGACTTACTTGTTTCGCTCTAGACGAGCATCTTCAGAGTAATGAATATGCTCGATGCACTACTTTGAAGATGCTCGTCTAGAGCGAAACTAGTAAGTCAATTAAAAAACCAAGTGGAAGAAAATTATATAATTGTTTAATTTAATATCTGTAGTTACTATTTTATACTGTTTTTACCTGTTTATTTTTTACTACTCACTAACCCAAGGGGATATGAGACGGCTGACGAATTGGCAAAATCTGTTGTGCTGGGAGGTACTGCTTCTTCCTATAGTAATAATTTCATACCCGATCTTCTTCGTTTAACTAAATCTTTCCTCACCTCTGAGGGCCGGTCTTATAAACGAAAGACAAAATATTCGTACCTAAGTATGTTTACGATTTACTAACGGATGGATGTTCCTAAGTAGATATTACTATCGGCGGTATTATAAAACTATTTTAACTGTCCGTTTATTTGACAGTTACAGTCTAATTAGACTACAATGGATTTTCAATAGATTTGTAATATTTTTTAACAGATTTTTAATTATCTCAATAGAGATGAATTTGGAATATTTACTGTAGGAGAACCGGGAAATCAAGGCACCTACAGGGCTTACAACCTGTCATCGGCTGGCATTTGTCTCCTCAGGTATAAGAATTGTTGCTCTCATTATTTACAAAAAACCAATTTTCTCAATAGATGGCGTTACAACAAAAATAAATGAAAATAATAAGAATGTTGTTCATAAATTCACACATAGATGGCTGTAGTAAAAATCCCTTATTTTCAAGCGAAAAGAATTTCAGTATTACAATATATAGAACTTTCAAAATTGAATTGATAGGGATCTCATTAAAAAGGCATAATTGGTAAACGTTGCGCAAGCGCATAAAGTGATCACGTAAACCGGCCGATGACAGGTCATAAGCCCTGTAGGTGCCTTGATTTCCCGGTTCTCCTACAGTAAATATTCCAACTTCGTCTCTATTGAGATAATTAAAAGTCTGTTATAAAATATTTTTGTGTATGCTATATATGTACGTATTCGTAAATTGATTTATTGTTATATTTTATTTCAAATAAATAAAAAAAATATTAACAAAAAATGGCTTAGGTATACCGTGCATTGTATAATTAAATAAATGAATAAAAAATACGATAAAATGTTCGGATAAAAATTAAAAACGTGTTTGATAACACCAAAAATGATTGAAATATTTCTTAACTTTATTCAATATTATAATCATGCTTATATCTAGATCATAGAGAGATTTTGGATGATTTACGAGTTCAAAAATTACAATTTTCACCGTATAATTTAAACTGACGTTATAATTTCCTTAATCCAACATCCTTGAACAGACACTGCAGCCAGATCTTTGTATCGAAGTCAACCTTGCAAAACTTATGTACGTTGGCCGCAGCATCCGATATTGAAAAAATGCTCTGATTTCGTAATACATCTCGTCTTGGATACATCTTCAGGATACGGAGAGAGGTATATAAGATGATGGACCATTCGATATGATCATCATTCACTTGCATCTTCTAAGAGAGTTAACATCTCGTTTACTTTTACTATTCAGTTTAAACGCACGGTATAGTTAACTGTTGAGTAATTGTCGGTTAATTGTGTTGTGATCTGGATATCAAATATAATACACTGTTCTTGGTGAGATTATATATGAATTAATTAAGTTTAAAAACAGCAAAGTGCTAATCTCTTCAAAACAACCCGAAAAACGCGAAATCTCATTGTATATTCTTTAAAAAAACATTTACATTTGATAGGTACATTCGGAAAAATAATTACAATAAATTCTGTCATATCAATGACGAAAGGAAATAATATTCAGGAATCATTTGAAAAAATTTTTTTAACATAAATTAAATGGAACTTTCTGTGAATTTTTATTTATTTTTATAGACGATGAAATTAAATTAATAATTTTATTTGGATATTGCAAAAATGACTACGAAAATTTTAATAATGTAAATACATATGATATAAAAAAGTACATACTCTCTATAATATATTTTAATAAAAACAAAAGATGTAAATACCGTAAAGATATGGAGTATTTAATAATAATAATAATAATAAGGACAATTTATAAAGCGCCGTTTAGTGACAACCGTGGTCACCTCAAGGGCGCTTTGTCACAATATTATATATAAATAGACTAATATAAAAATAAAAAATTGACATTAAATATACTAAGTAGGTACCTACCTATTATTCTTATTTTATTTAAATTTATTTGAATATTTATTAATCTTAATAAAACATTTAATACATATGCATACATACTAACAGGTATAGGTACAATATTTGTAAATGAAAACACATCATCTATGTATGTACATATAATTCGATTTTTTTTTAAAGTTGTATAATATATCTTAATATAGACGAAGTTTGAATTCCAGCCGATGACAGGTCGTAAGCCCTGTAGGTGCCTTAAGTGACTGATTCCCCTATAATATTTCAACACAGTCTCTGTCGAGATGTTAAAAATTGTCACAAAATATAATCTACAAATATTTGCAGTGGTATTTTGTTGTATATAGCAGATAATTGTTTAATCTGATATGTATATTGTACCAATACAATAACCGGTTGAACTTTGCGGTACAGTGGTATTTTTTTTGACATCTATTTCGATGTCTTATGTTCGAAAATATATTAAGTTGATTCACTAAACAAATAACATAAATTATTCGCGAGAAAGTCATTAAAAACGTCTCTTGCACAGGATGTAAGGAACTATTAAGAACTATGGTAAAATTGTTGCATTACCTCATTAAAAAGATTTAAACCTTGCACATGATGAGGGAATCATTTGAGATTAGATAATAGGTACCTACAATTAATACATATTTATACAGCGGCGAAAAAATATCAAAAAACAAATATAGATACATAAAAAAAGCAATAGAAAACGGAAAATTCTAAACAATTTTGGTCATATTAATACTAACATCATACATTACATTGTGAAATGTTTTTTCAGTCTGTTTGAACCTTTTAAAATCATTAATCTTTTTTATTTCATCTGGGAGGCAATGGAAATTTCTTATTCCCATATAAATGTACATAATAGTTTTGAATTTGTCTTGTATTACATTTATGAATTTTAAAATCGCTTCGGAATCGTAGTGACATACTTTTTTCAAACATTTACAATACATTATCTTTAATAATTTAAAAAATTAACGTTTTTTCATAAATATCCTCCATTTTAGGAGCTTAGAATATATCAAAAAGTATTTTTGTGGGAAATGTACGTTTTTTCTTTAGTATAACCTTTATTCACTACATACGATACTTTTAATTTACATATATTATAACGTATTTTACTTTAAATAAGTAAATTTTACCAACCATACGTCATAATATAAATTAATTTAATACAGATAGGGTTCTCACAGTTATGTAAGCATTTTAATTCTTCTTTTCTGGGTCACATTCCCAAGATTGGTTTGCACCAAGCACTCCTATATTATGGGCCAATAAGAAGACACAAAATTGAGCTTTAAACGAGTGGGTTGTGGCCAACGCTATACACTACCAAGTCAATCCACAGAGTATTCAAATTTTGTATGGAAAATTATCAGCATTTTCATGAAATGATTTTGTTAAATTATTTTTGATTTAAATATTTTATTATGAAAACTTGATATTTCATAAATGCCATTTTATGATAGTGATGTGCCTTTGTATTAATTTGAAAATAAAAATATCAAATTTTAAGTTTCCTGAGCTTGGGGTCATTTTGAAATATTTGACAGTTTATAAAATTGAGAATCACTGATCAGATATCCTATAAAATCTAATGGGGTCTAAGTAATTATTAGATCTACATATTTGTAAAATTTGAAAATTATCGAATAAATACTTTAATCACTAGTCGATAAAGTAGAATAAACACGCCATACATAGCACACACACAGATGCATTGTGATGAAACTTTCAGAATACAATCTCAGCATGATACTAGTAATCTGCAATAAAAAATAACCTTAAAATTTTTGGATTCATAACCCCACACTATATCCCCTTGGGTTAGTGAGGAGTAATAAATATTATTTTAATAAGTGTTTTGTATAACATTTTTCTTCATACAAAGGAAATCTGTTTTTACATAACTTATCAACTGATATAACATTCTGTATAGGCTAGAATATTTTATTGGTTAAGTACGTCTTCTTCTTATTATTAAGATGGGGCTCTGCACCAGAGTAGGTACTTTATTATTTCTAATATAATACATTATATTCGAATAGTATACATTACATATTTTATATTATACATAGTATACATACATTATACATATGTATATTATAATAGTATTATTGAAAAAAAAATGTAATATAATGTTTTTGAAGAGAATCGAACTATTCCTGTTTCGCTCAATCGCAATCAAAATCACTGTCCGTTCTCATATTGTCAACATCAGTCGTATTTTTGACTATTAGTTAAATGGTTTTTATTTATCACCAAAGATTTTAGCTGATTTGATTGGGTTTCAATAATTATTTACAGATATAATTTGTTTAGGTACCCATATCAAGCATTGTTTTTTTTCTTATTGGGAGAAAGTTTTGTACGTGTTCGTTTCCAAACATATTAATTTGTTATACGTGTATATTATCATTCACTTTATTGGATATACGTGTAGGTATATTATCATTCACTTTATTGGATTAATCGTGTTAAATATCAGCATTCAAAATTTATATTTAATATATATTTTTTTTCAATTAAAAATAAATGAATATCCTTATTAAACAAGTACATATACATCTTCCTACGTTCCCTAAAATAAGCATAAATGCTTGTGCTCTAGGTGAACAAAATCTGTCGTGGCAGGATTCGAACTCGCGACTACTGGATTACTAAACCCAGTGCGCTAGCCACTCTGTCAACACCCATCTTAATTCAAATTTAAACCAATGACCCATCAATTAAAATTTATTTTCAAATATAACAAAAATTAATTCAATGATTTTGACAATTTTGTAACGTCTGTGATTATTTTTGCTCTTCATGTAATACATTTTAACTGTCGTCTATTTATAAATCATTTTTCATACTTAAAATTCAATATTTAAAATTTGATTCTATGTACCAACACTTCACGCGTATGAAATTATAGCTTGCCCGTAGGGTAGTTTGGCCTATGAGAAGAAACAGCTTCTGCAAAAACAAATTCTTAATTTAAAAAAAAATACTACATAATTTTATAACAATGTGTATTTTTATAAGCGCAGTTCATCAGTAGCGGAATTGCTTATAGAAATTCATGAACTAATATTTATTTATTTATTATGTCTATAAAATTTAACCGTTTCTGGATACTACTATTTCAGGGCCACAAATTTATTTATTACAAAAAGACATATTTTACATAAAAAAAATACATAACAGAAAAGAAATTAATACACTTTATAATATGACTTCCTTCGAAAAGAGATATACTCGTGCTCTGGAGGGAGTTGCAACTATTTACATAATATAGAACAAAAGCAAAGTAAAATAATCATAGTAACAAAAAACATACTTATAAATAGACATATATATGTTATAATAAAAAAAACAACATTTAAATATCAATTATGATTAATAAAATAAGTGCATAATATCTACATATATAACAACAATGAATAAATAAAACTAGTTTTTATACACAAACTCTCTTTATATCTACATAAAATTTCTTTAGATCGATAATATCCGTATGTCTCTGCTCAGGCAACAGTTCGTTAAACCACTTAACGCCAAGATACGTATAGTGGTTTTGTGCGTAGGCCGTTCTTTTTTTTTGTATATTTTGGTATATTTTAAATATAAATATTATTTTGGAATGTGATTTTTAAAATATTTTCATGACTTCTTAAATGAACAACGATACTAAAAAATCATTAAATTTTCGACATTTCCCAATTTTCCATCAGGGTTTGCCTAGTCCGAAGGTTCTAGGCTCGTTCCTGCCGTTTAGTGATTCAAGATCATTCCAAGGGCGCTGATAGTTCAAAGCTGTTTTCAGTCCTTTGGTGAAAGCGCTCTTACTTTGTGCACTGAGGACATCTGGAGGCAGCGCATACTGCTTAAAAGGACCGCTCACACCAGAGAATAGGTCATAGTAAGCCGCCTTGTTGACTCTGTCCAATTCTTTTGGAGTTGTTACTCTCTACAGATGACCTGAGTGCTCATTTTTTTGACACAGCTTTTTCTCCGATCTTTTCTGACCAATATTAAAAAAATAAAAATAATAAATGTTTTCTTGGAGATTTTCCTTAACAAATGAGCTCAACGCGCGGTAAGAAAAAACCCGTTGCAGTAGTTATAGTTGAGTGTAGTGCTTTTAGATCTACATAAAATATAAATATTACGAAAAAACTTTAAATATTAAATTGTTTACCTGGTAATAACATCTCACAAAGTTCAGCAGTGAGATTCACCACCTATCCTGAATGTAATGCTTTTTTAGGTGTGTGCATATATGCACGTGTCGTGATTTATTTTATAAGATTTTGCACACCCGCACACCTGTCGCTAGTTACCCCACATTTATGTATTTTTTTAATAATACAATACAGTATTTAATATTTTTTTTTTATGTTTTCAGACTGAGTCTCTCCCGCCCATCAAAATGAAGGTATTTTATTTATTTATTTATTTCACATTTACATATTTCAGTATAGTACATTTCATAATGGTATATATAATAAAAATATTAAAATTTTATCTCACTGGGCTGAACGCCTGTTGTGAGGTAAGTAATGCTCTTAAGCATTTAGACAAAAGTTAAATATTCAGGGTATATTATTAAGATTAGATAACTAAGAAAATGTATTTATACTGGATTTGTAAGATAATTTAGATGTTCAATATATATGTGTGCAGATTTAACTTAAAATGTATGTTGGTGCTGTTTATGATCGCTGTCTGCCCTTATTCATAAGCCAAAGTGTTACCTGACGCTTGAAATTGTTGTGCGTGAAGGAGGGTAGTGTATCGTTATTAATTTATTTATTTAGGGACAAATACAGTCTTAAAATACTAAAATGGAATAATACACTATAAAATAAAAACAAACAGACCAATTACATATGTCCACAGATATTAAATATAAAACATTTCAAACATCATAAATTTAAATATAACTAAGATGTATGTTTGCCTGTGACGGGAAAGGAAAAGGATGGGAAAAGGATTATGACAGTTAAATTGTTATATTTTTGTTACAAACAACAACTCAAAATGTAAATAAAAGTATACAAAAGATAATATTAGAAAAAACAAAAATAACTAACAAAAAAAAAAAAAATATTCAACATACGAGTTCATGCTATGCACTTATAGAGAGAATTTTTGTATGCGTTATTACTAGCGTTGAATATATCAGAATGTGTGATACTGGCTGAGAGGTTGACATTATAGAAGTTACAAGCCCTTTTGATAAACTCATTTTGATTAGAATTAGTGTTACTTCGAGGAACATAAAACAAGTAGTTCAATCTGCCATTTCACAACGGCGCATGGAAATTAATTTTATTTAATAAATCAGGACAGTCAACTTTTGAATTAATAATTTTAAAGAGAAACATTTGATCCGCAACTTCTCTCCTGTGTACGATTTTTTTCATTCGGAAATGTTTCTCAATTTCATCATAAGAACTGTATATGTTATATGATTTGAAATTTAAGAATTTTAGAAATCGTTTCTGAACTCTTATAAATAAATTATTAAATATTTTAGGAGCAATATATTTGCAATATATTAGTATGAATCGTATATATTTTTTTTATTCTTTGGAAAAAACAATAATAAATCAATAAATAGTTTAGAATGGTGCTTCCACTTTTTTTCTATTCTCATAGTTTTACGGCGTCCCCTAAGAGTCTGTTCATCAAAAATACAACAGGCAACAATATCTCGTATATAATTATTATTTTATTTGTAAAATTAAGCTATTATATGTATCTTCAGTAATTGTACATGTTCGTTGTCAAATAAATAAATAAAATAATACACACCCGCATATCTGTCGCTGGTTAACCCACATCGGATGTCGGATATGCCGTGATGGTATCAATGAAATGAATAAATACTAACGTTCCTATTGAAGTTTGTTAAAAAAAAATATTATATCAAATATCATTTTGAAAATAAATAGGACAACTCAAAAATTCTTAAGAAATATTTTGTACTGAAAGCCTAAGGCTGATGTAATATTAAATTTACGTATTTCTTTTGTCATTCCAGTATTGCAGTATAGTTCTTGTGACGTTGGTGGGTCTCTGCTTGGCCGAGCCTCCAGTCAATAGATACCTTCCATCAAGATCGTCTTCCCAGCACAGCGCCCCCAGTCAGCAATACGGCGCCCCCAGCCAACAATTCAGCGCCCCCAGCCAACAGTACGGCGCACCCAGCCAACAATACGGTGCCCCCAGTCAACAGTACAGCGCCCCCAGCCAGCAATACGGAGCACCTAGTGGACCTAGCCAATTCAGCGCTCCAAGTGCCCCAAGCCAGCAATATGGTGCTCCGAATGGACATAATGGACAAACCCAAGCATTGTTCAGGTATTCTTAATATTATATTATGTAATCTAATATATTGTTTGCTGTAAGTTTCCTAGTGATGTTTCTATACTATCCAGTACTGCTATAGTAATAGTGGAGAGTCATGTATTCACAATATTTAACCATATCTATATTATTGATAATTCTCTGTCTGTGAGTATCATGTGGAGATTGTATACTGTAAGTTTCCTAGTGATGTTTCTATACTCTCCAGTACTGCTATAGTAATAGTGGAGAGTCATGTATTCACAATGTTTAACCATATCTATATTATTGATAATTCTCTGTCTGTGAGTATCATGTGGAGATTGTATACTGTAAGTTTCCTAGTGATGTTTCTATACTCTCCAGTACTGCTATAGTAATAGTGGAGAGCCATGTATTCTCCTCGTTTAATTATGTTTTTCTAATTAATATATCATCAATCAGTTCCAGGCCTTCCCAGAAGTATAGTGCTCCAAGACCATCTCAAAATTATGGTGCTCCTTCCAACCAGTACCTTCCAGGCAATGAAGGACAAGGTTACGGAAGAGGAGGACATGGAGGAGAAGAATACAATGTAAGATTATTAAGAATAATTCGTTCATAGTGATGAAATATTGTTACATTCTATTAAATTAAGTCTGAATTGACACATAGGTTTACATGTTCAGTAACATTCCAAGATCTTGACAACTAAGACTATTTTGCTCAACGAAACATAGTTATTTTGAGTTGTTATAGAGAATTGCAGATATAATTATATAATTTGATGTAATCTAGCCGCTGCATTAAAAATCATCTGTAAAATATTATTTAAATTCATTCGCTTTATTCTTTAGGAGCCTGCCAACTACAACTTCGAATACATGGTTAAGGATGACCACTACGGAACTGATTTCGGCCACAAGGAATCAAGACAAGGAGACAGAGCTGAAGGACAATACTATGTGCTTCTTCCCGATGGCAGAAAACAGGTACAGCGCCAAGATTAATAGTATTCAGACAGGATATTTTGATATATTTTGATAAGAAGGTATATTTTGATATTCAAGTAAAAATAATATTTTTTAATTATTTATTCATATGTACCATGTACCTACATTTTATGTATTTGTCTGTTTTGGATTTGTCTGTTTTTTTTTATACAAATTTAATATTCTGATTTGGTCATTTTTCAGATCGTCACCTATGAGGCTGACGAAAACGGATACAGGCCCAAGATCTCCTACGAAGACACCGGTTTGGGTGGTGGATACGGAAGAGGACCAGCCAACGGAGGTTACTCCGGTGGAAACGATGGATATTCATCTGGTGCCCAGGGACCATATTAGATTCAAATCCATCCTGATTGACAGCATTTCGTGTTCATTTTAGTTTAAGACTCATCGCGGATCCCATATTGACTTCATGCATGGTCCTTTCATTATTTATATTTATAAAATACTCTCTTTGTAATATTTATTGTATTGATTTCGAAAAATGTGATAATCACCAGATTTTATATACTATTTTTACTTAAAACTTTGATAAATTATTTTATTTATTTCATATTTAAAGCTAAATATTTGAGATTATTGCTAGATTTTGATCTCTTCTTATAATTAAATATCTGTTTATAAAGATCAAAATTAAATTAATTAAATTTTTAACTAATATTTCAATACCTACTTGATCATTTATACTATTTACCAATTTCAGGATAGCATTTAAACCTAATCAAAAATCAATTTTATAATAGTTTTGCTCAGATTAACTGAAGATTTCAATTTTTCATGATTACTATATTTTGAGGTCTTCCACAGGGCTCAAAAACTGGTCCCTTAAATTTTTAATAATTATAATGTAATATATTTTAAAATCGCTATCTGTCAGTAATAAAAACTCAAATTATGATTTTGCGTTCCATATTTGTGTAATTTGTAACATTTTTTAAAAATTATTACATTTTTCAAATCATCGAGTCATTTATATTTATTCGTCTTTGTTCTAATTCCTAGGTTATTTGATAAAATTATTTATTTAAATATGT
Organism: Molanna angustata; assembly: GCA_963576475.1. Lineage (NCBI taxonomy): Eukaryota > Metazoa > Arthropoda > Insecta > Trichoptera > Molannidae > Molanna > Molanna angustata. The sequence continues at coordinate 10,811,403 of OY754990.1, forward strand.
ATTTATACAAACTTTTACACTGTATAATTTTTGCAATGTAAGTGATATAGGTATTTGTTTCTTATTTCAAAAATAGTCTTATTTCATAAATATCTACTTATAACTCCATTTGTATTCTGTTGAGATAACTAAATCCTATTTTTTTTTCAACACAAGTAATAGAACCATATTGTATCGTTCAATATTTATTTATGTATTTATTTCTTGCTTTATCGATTTTATTTATTTGTGATTTGATTCGATCTACTTGACGACAAGGCCATTATAAAGGTATAGATTTTATTTTAAACGAACACAAGCATTTTTTGTTTCATGAGTTGTTAGTTCATTTATAATAAGTTAATAATGCTGAATATTGAACGTGTGTAAAAATATATTTGAGACAATATTATGAATGTAAAAGTGCCAATTTAACAGGCTTAAAGGGGCTTTTTTGTATGTGTGAATACAATGAATGAATGTTTTTTTTGTATATGATGTCTCTTAATTATAATACTCTTAAGTGCCAAGAAATCGAAAGTGATTGTATATGACTTTCGGTTGAGAATTATTATATATTTTTATATTGTGTACAAAATGTATTTATTGTGTAATAAAATGGTGACAAGTTACCAATTTTAACCATAAAATTTGTCATTTATTTATTTATTTATGAATACCTCTTTGCAGAATGTGCAAGTTCCAAGTTTATTACTAAATTCCATCCCAGTGATTCAAACCCAGCTAATAAATTAGAAAATATTTTGAATAGTGCACTGCCCCCATTGGTAATTGAACCCAGGACGCTAGCAAAAAAATCAAACGATTTATCTAAAATATCTAGAGAAAAGGAATAAAACTGTTTAATTTAAAAATAAATAACTAATACGGGTCTTCATTAACAGTATATTAAAATACAGATTCGATAGCGGCACCGTGTATTAACTTGTTAAGAATCTATAGTCGGTATCTAAGCTAAATGGTCAATTTTAAAATCTTTCCCCAGTACCATCAAAAGATACATCTTTAAATAAAGAACAGTTTAATTTTACATATTCTATTGCAGTGAGTTTTTTTAAAATTTGAATTGGTTTTTTATTTGTTTTGAAATGTGAATATTTTCATATCCCCTTTCGATTGATTTTATACATCAATCGAAAGAGAATATGAAAATCTACCGGTTGAGTTTTTTACTATTTCAATGTCTTAGTCGTTATTCTCGCTATTAAAAAAAACACTAAATTTTACCTTTCCTTCGCGAAAAAATATTGTATCTTCATCACAGATTTGGTGATATACCTACATAATATTTGTTGGTAGGTAATTTAGGGTGCATATTTGTGAACAATCGGAAGCTCGAGACATACAAGGACCTGATCGAACTACCAAACTTACAGAAAGAATTAAAACAAATATTATGTTGTTAACTAATTCATTTTTATTTTACAACATTAACAGGATATATAAACCTTAACACTCCAAAAATTGGAGAGTTAAGGTTCATGTGTCCAATTATTGGAAATCGTTTTTTTATATTACATATACCGAAATTTACATAATTTTCTATAAGCAACATAACAAATAAATTGGGTTGGTTTGGAACACCTCACTAGGCCAGGCCTGTTCCGAGGTGGTAGACTAGTTACATAATATTAATTACTAAGTCATTGTAAGCTATTATATAGAATGATTGTGTTGCCTATGGTCCACTTATTGAGTCCTATGTTAGTATTTTTGTCGTGTATGTTGTTATGAATTGAGAATTTGCTGACAATAGTTGATACCTTTATTATATAACCATGTTTGTATTGTACCTATGTTAGTAGTTCTATCGTGTATGTTGTTATGAATTGAGAATTTGCTGACAATAGTTGATACCTTTGTTATATAACCATGTTTGTATTGTACCTATGTTAGTAGTTCTATCGTGTATGTTGTTATGAATTGAGAATTTGCTGACAATAGTTGATCCCTTTGTTATATAACCATGTTTGTATTGTACCTATGTTAGTAGTTCTATCGTGTATGTTGTTATGAATTGAGAATTTGCTGACAATAGTTGATACCTTTATTATATAACCATGTTTGTATTGTACCTATGTTAGTAGTTCTATCGTGTATGTTGTTATGAATTGAGAATTTGCTGACAATAGTTGATCCCTTTGTTATATAACCATGTTTGTATTGTACCTATGTTAGTAGTTCTATCGTGTATGTTGTTATGAATTGAGAATTTGCTGACAATAGTTGATACCTTTATTATATAACCATGTTTGTATTGTACCTATGTTAGTAGTTCTATCGTGTATGTTGTTATGAATTGAGAATTTGCTGACCATAGTTGATCCCTTTGTTATATAACCATGTTTGTATTGTACCTATGTTAGTAGTTCTATCGTGTATGTTTTTATGAATTGAGAATTTGCTGACAATAGTTGATACCTTTATTATATAACCATGTTTGTATTGTACCTATGTTAGTAGTTCTATCGTGTATGTTGTTATGAATTGAGAATTTGCTGACAATAGTTGATCCCTTTGTTATATAACCATGTTTGTATTGTACCTATGTTAGTAGTTCTATCGTGTATGTTGTTATGAATTGAGAATTTGCTGACAATAGTTGATACCTTTATTATATAACCATGTTTGTATTGTACCTATGTTAGTAGTTCTATCGTGTATGTTGTTATGAATTGAGAATTTGCTGACAATAGTTGATCCCTTTGTTATATAACCATGTTTGTATTGTACCTATGTTAGTAGTTCTATCGTGTATGTTGTTATGAATTGAGAATTTGCTGACAATAGTTGATACCTTTGTTATATAACCATGTTTGTATTGTACCTATGTTAGTAGTTCTATCGTGTATGTTGTTATGAATTGAGAATTTGCTGACAATAGTTGATCCCTTTGTTATATAACCATGTTTGTATTGTACCTATGTTAGTAGTTCTATCGTGTATGTTGTTATGAATTGAGAATTTGCTGACAATAGTTGATACCTTTATTATATAACCATGTTTGTATTGTACCTATGTTAGTAGTTCTATCGTGTATGTTGTTATGAATTGAGAATTTGCTGACAATAGTTGATCCCTTTGTTATATAACCATGTTTGTATTGTACCTATGTTAGTAGTTCTATCGTGTATGTTGTTATGAATTGAGAATTTGCTGACAATAGTTGATACCTTTGTTATATAACCATGTTTGTATTGTACCTATGTTAGTAGTTCTATCGTGTATGTTGTTATGAATTGAGAATTTGCTGACAATAGTTGATCCCTTTGTTATATAACCATGTTTGTATTGTACCTATGTTAGTAGTTCTATCGTGTATGTTGTTATGAATTGAGAATTTGCTGACAATAGTTGATACCTTTATTATATAACCATGTTTGTATTGTATGTATGTTTAAGTCTTGTATTTTCTATTAAATGTATATTAAATGAATATCTTTGGAGCCAAGTATTAATAATGTCTTTGTCCGTATGTAGTGTTTGCCTTCGGAGTGATTAGTTGATGTCTGTGTCTTGTATCGTGAGAATGTTGAGCAGTGATATAGTTTTTCTTATCATTTTTAAAGTGAATAAGAATTTGTTTAATATAGAGTTGTGCTGTAGTTAGTACGTTAAAGTCTATAAATAGTTGAATGGTCGGGAAATGGAAAGGTTTCTTAAGGAAATTTCTCAAATATCATTTCTCAGTGTGTTTGAAAAAAATAGCATAAGTTTTTACGACATTTCTCTGGTGGATATTCGTCACACAATTTCTAAATTCAGCATGAGTTCCCCTAAATATATAATATTGAAAATGTCCATTGTTAAAGCATTTTTTAATATTTCTCCATAACTTTATGTCGTAGAGAAATATTTTTTTATGTGCTTAAAGAGTGCATAAATCCGAGTGCATAATATGCCGAGATGGTGTGAATGAGTACCTACATAAATAAAAAATAAGGGCTTGAAAATAAAACACATCAATTTTCTTTTATTTTCAATACAAATATTATATTGTTGCATTAATAATAACGATTTTTATACAAAATTAAACACACACACATAATGGATTTTATAGATTAAAATATATTCGATGTTTAATTTGCATTAATTACACAGCTGGTCGCATCAATCTCTATGGCCCGATATTACAGTTGGCCCTCAACTCATTGAGTTTGTTAAACTCATGATTACATAATGTTAAGGGGAGATTGAATCCATTTCCGTATTACAGTGCAATATGACATGTCAGTTACTAAATCTTCAATTATAAACATATTTTACTTTTTCTGTGGTTATTATCTGTCAAATTTTAAATAACCTCTAACCATATTTTAAATGACCTAACTAGTCCGGTTTTGTAGTTGGTAAATAATACCAACTACAAAACGGGACGCTACGACTTGAAATACTATTGTTTTACTATCCAACATGGTAAATTAATTTTTTTCACCAAAATAATGCTTTTAAATGCCCATGTTCGTTTCAATATGGCTGTCAGTTTGTTTTATTGTGTGGCGCCACCGTCGATACAACTAACGCCTCTAGTGATAGAACACACGCACGAACTGAAACTACACGCGTTGCCTAGCAACGAGTCGAGAAATGACAGTTGACTCACCGTTAAGTACTTAATCTGCCAGAAACGTTGAGTTAAATATTTGTCGTTTTAGTGACGTATTTGAGGGAAGATTAGGCACTGCAATACGCTATATTTTTGTAAAACTTGATTTTAACTCTTAAACCGAGATTGTAATACCAGCCCATTGTCTCATAAAAAAGTATTTAATTAAACAGTTTTGAGACAATAGAGATAAAAAAAAATAATAGTACAAGAAATCCATTAAGAAACACTAAAATATTTCCAAATTCTTCACCGTTCAATGTTCCCTGTAACTCTAACCCCACACACAACAACTGTTAGGTATGGGACTTCAGTTTCTACCGCGAAACTAGTGGCGAAAGCAAATCAAAAAAAAATATTAAGTTTATAAATAAACAATGTATATTATATTTACATACTATTAATAAATTTCACATATCTGTCTGTACTGGAATTTTGCAATCGATTTTCAACTAACATCCAGACCAGTTACAAATCTGGAACTTTCAGAATTTCTGTATTTCCAAAGATCATAAATGTTAAAATTGTGAATTCCTTTTTGCGGTAACAAAATTTTGTTATTTTAAATATAGTAAATAGGGAAAATATCTGTTTATCATAAATACTTAATATATGGATATAGGTACCTAATGTGACATCTATGCAATATTTCTAAAATCTTTTACATTTCTTAAGTAGGAAGATGGTAATGTTATTTACAAAATCATGTTAAGGGGAGGACTGCTGCCAACGTACCTATTTTTCATTTTGATATACTATCCTTATTTCTAATCAAATCGTTTTGAAAAAAATAATTTAGATAGTTTTGGTATTGATAAAAAAAATATATCTTAACTTTTTGATCATTTTCTGTATAAATTATCGTAGAAAAATAATGACATACCCCGATTTTCAACGTTTATCTTATGTTTTTAATAAACTATAAGGCGTAGTTCAATATTTTTTTAAAATTAAATAAGACAAAAATATCTATAAAAATATGATGTGACGTTGCATTAATGCTTCAGGTTTAGTAAATAAATCTAAAAAACATTTATTTTCCATTCAGCGTCATTGCGAAATAAAAGTTTTTTGTTTTATTTACTTAACCTGATGCATTAATGCAACGTCACATCATATTTTTCCAGATATTTTGTTCTTTTGTTTTGTTTTATTTTTTATTTTTAAAAAAATATATATTGCTTTATACCTTATAGTTTTTTTAAAAATTCAAGATAAATGTCAAAAATCGGGCTATACCTACTTATTATTTTTCTACAAGAATATATACAGAACATAATTAAAAAGTTAAGGTATATTTTTCTTTATTAATATCCAAACTAACTACGTTATTTTTTCAAAATGATTCGTTTTATAGTAATGATGCAATTCGTTGGCAGCAGTCGCCATCTTAATGTCAACTTCAACACATTATTTAGGTTGTGTTGATTAAAAAAAAATACATTAAAAACTCGACTAATATGGCGACATTATACTCTTATCAAAACGTCAATCTTCATCGTCAATTGGTATTTATGAATAATTTCAAACTGGGATCAGTAATGGAGTTGAAACAAATCATGATCCAGTGAACTCTGGTTCGAATCCTACATCGATTTCCGATTTCGTTTGCCTATATCCCAAGCATATGCTTATAAACTTTTTAATTATACATCCTTTGTTCATTATTTCAACATGCCCAAACATTCTTCTGTGCATTCTTCATTATGTTATTTCCACATTCTACAATATTTATTCTGTCATACATTGTTCTGCTGCAAAATATAAGATCATTATTTATTTTACTTTCGTGTCTTTAGCCATATCCTAGTTTCACTATCATGATGTCAAACTGCGATAGTTTTATGAATGAAGCAGTTATTTCAGCCCAGAGAAGGAAGAATTGCAGGAGAAATAAATAACCATAAAAGTTATCTTTTGTTTAGAAATCGAACCCAGGAGGCCGTCGCAAAAGTCATGCGACTATGCTACGACGCTCAGTTAATTGTACATTTCCAATAAAAATGATATTCATTGTCCCGTTTGGGATCTGTAGATTTTTTTTACATTTTTCGAATATCTTATGATTGCATATATCTACATGCATATACGCATACATTGATCTGACGCAGTTAAGAGTAGACATCACATAAGGACTGTCGATTTTATTGTTTACCGATTTCTCAATAGATGGCGTTAAAAAATGGTTTTATTGTCACTTCCGGTGATGGTGTTATGAGTATATTTCGAGCACCCAACTTAGGTAATATATAGAATATATAGAACTTTATAAAATTGGTTTGATTAGGAAACTCAATAAAATGTATAATTGGTGAACGTTGCACAAGCGCTTTAAGTGACCACGTAAACCTTCTGTAATATTCCAACTTCGCCTTTATTCGTTGAGGTATTAAATTGTCTAAAAATACTATATTTTTCATAAATTATTTCAACATGGTGACATTATCAAAATTCTTGAAACTATGCAATCTGCCCCCCTAGACAATGTGTCATTTAGCTCAAGAAAAGAAACAAGAAAAGATTACTCAATGTATGGAAGTCACGTGACTTCCATACATTGAGTAATCTTGTCACTTCCATACATTGAGTTATCATTTCTTGTTTGTTTTCTTGAGCTAAATGACACTATACATAATGCTAGAACACTGGTAACAAGTGATAAAATGCCTTTAAAATAATAATAAAATAAACATAATGACGAATCTCGGAGCATTCTATGTGATATCTGTTGAGAATTTGAAAATAAAAAATATATTATAAGTACCTATATAGGTAACCTACCTACATAATTTTATATACTTACTTATATTTTTTTTATAAAAAAATGAATATGTCCTTGTTAAACAAGTATATTATACATCTTCCTACGTTCCCTAAAATAAGCATATAAATGCTTGTGCTATAGGTGAACGAAATCGGTCGAGGCAGTATTCGAACTCGCGACCACTGGATTACTGCGCAGCGCTGTACTCTATAGGTGTGTACTAATTATTTATATTTTCTTTTAATTTATTACTTTTTCCCGTCAGAAAATTTTTATTTTTTCCAGTTATTGAAAAAATATGTGCTCAAATCTCAAGTTTATTCAATAGTGTTTTATAAAAGTGTTAATCAATTATTTACCAAAATACTATAAACAACAACGCAATTTGTTATTTGTATAATAATTAATTACTCCCATCTCTTGAGCAGTGCTAAAAGCAACAGTTTTTTTTGTATTAATATAATATCTTCTATTTATCGAATATTTTTTTAATCGTTCTTCTATGACAGCGGTCGGGGAACCGGGGTAAATTACCCCAAATGGGGTAAAAATGATTTTTTGTTTGATCCAATTTGAGAATTTTATTTTGTTTGTCTATTACATACTTACTACTTTCATGTAACTTTTTTTTATTTTCCGTGTAAATTAATTCAATAAATAATGTTTATTTAAATATACATTGATTGTCTTCTTTTCAAAATGGGGGGAAGGGGTAATATCGACTTACGCAAAAATATTTTGGGGTAATGGTTAAAAAAAGTTCCCCGACCGCTGTTCTATGAGTTTAATAAATTAATAAATGTAATTTTAAAATATACTGCCATCTACTGAATCATATTGCAATAATTTTGTAAAACATTATTTATACATTTTCGTGTTTCATATTATGCATTGATAAAGTATAGTTTTAAACACTGCCATCTATTGAAAATTTGCTCAAACAATTAGTCGCGTAACATTCATAGAGCCATAAAAATGGTTTGCATCATTACTAGAATGGAAATTATTATTTGACATGGTACTATAGTAAATAAATTCCGATTTTCTCCGATAGAGGTCACTTTTTGTTATTCAAAGCAATTATTGCAAAGAACGATGTTTATTTATTCTGGCTTCGACCGATTCTATCATAGTTTAAATTAGTAAATTCATAGTTTAGGACATAAATTTTGATACACCATTTTTTTCCATACGCCACACATTACAAAACTAATGGTATCTAGATATAATGTAGGAATTCGAAATTCTCGACATGATATCTTACAAGAATCTTCACTTTTTCACAGCTCCTTGCAGTATGACCAATTTTATGACGATAGAATGGACGTAAATATAAGTAGGTACTTAATCATATTAAAGGATCCATGATATTGACGTTTCGATATAAGACTACTTTCTGTCCCATCCTGGGGAGCTATAAAACCACGAAGAATCGTCTCTTGATTTGGACCACGAAGGTTCTAGGCTGCCATCCTGAAAAAAATGTTTAAAAATATGAATTACATACAAGAGGTATTTCTTAAGAAAGACAAGAATAGAGTTGTGATGAGCAAAAGCCACAGTGCAAACCAAAACTATGAATAAGCTTGTAAGACTCTCGGTCTTACAATATAGCCACTAAAATGTCCTGTAAAATTTTATAATCATATTTTTATAATTAATTAAAAAAATAATGTATAAGTACCTATAGTTAATGAATTTATTTTTTAGATACTTGGGTAAGTTTGGATTTGAAAGGACATTGTATAAAAATACGAATATGTTTCGTCGCGAAATATTGAAGGTAATACGCTCTTAATCTTCCTCCCTCGTACTCTCCTATCCTTCCCATCCCATAGGAGTTGTACGTGAGTGCATGTGTATATGTGTGTCCGTGTACCTACATGAGTTGTTTACAGTAATTTCTAGTTATTGATGGAAAGCTTGTAATTGGCTCTCAGTTATATGTTAAAATTTTAATATAAAAAATGTGAATGAGCTGTTGGCTTCCCAAATAAAAAAATAAATGACAAGGTTTGTATATTACGTCGTTGTCGTAGAGGAGTTGTCAATAAAAACAGGATAACAATAGAAAATGCCAACAGCCGACCTACATTTTCTGGGCCCAACATGCTTTTTAAACTATTCCATAGTGTGGAGAGTATATAACAAGATTTGGAGACTTGATATTTTACTCACCGAAACATTTAACTGTTGGTGAGTCATTGCAGAACTTGGAGTTAGGTAATCCATATTGGTATAGTAACTCCCGTAGTTCTGATAACAACTCGAACCCTGGAAACATTCAAAGAAAGGGCTGTAGATGTTATAAAATACATTTTGTTACTGTTCCGTACAAAGGTTTTTCCAAGTCGTATTTCAAATTGTATTTTCGATAAATTAACTTTTGATAAACATCATTCATTACGTTACCTGGGCACCAGTCGCAGCAGAAGACGCCATGCTGGTCATCCAGGGGGTATCTATTGCCGCTGGAGACCATATAGAGGCACTACTGCTTCCAGAAGAATATGCTCCTCCAGAGAGCTAAAGATACAAGAAAGTACACCATTAAATTACTAAGGATTAAAATTCTGGGGGGCAAGTTTGGTCCGATCGGCGAAATCAAAACCCTAGTGATTACCCATATCATGGATATAGTTATAATTATCATATGGATTTCTGCGGCATCTAAAGATATTATAGAACTCCATATAATTATTATATCCATGATACGGGTAATCACTAGGGTTTTGATTTCGCCGATCGGACCAAACTTGCCCCCCAGGATTCAAAGACAATAAAAACCAAGTGAGTTGTAATCAACACTCAAATTTACGTTACTATTTAGAGTATGCATAGGTACCTTGAAATTTTTTTTAACAGTTAATAAATTTCATATTATAATAGTAATTAACCGAACTATAGTGAAAACATTTGGCTTTGTGCAACTAAATGTTTTGTGTACACAGCCAAACCGTACAGTCACAAATAGATAAACCTTTATTACTGATAACAAAGGTTTGACTAAAACGTAAGGTAGCCAATTCGGTTTTCATAATATTTTTTTCAGTGTATAAAAATTCGGTTTTACATTATTAAACCTCAGCAAAACCACAAGACCACATAAAAGATGGCAAGATAGTTGAACATCCGTATCCCAGGAACAGGCTTTGAGCAATTACAGGACACATATAGTAAGCAAAAGAAGAAAAAACCTCTGCATTATGACATTAGATACATGGTTTTTTAAGTGATGAAGTAATTAAAGTGTATGTATATATACTTACGCTTGGTGTTGTAGATGTACTTCCACCTGAATGTGTTGTCACTGGTTTATTGTAGTTGGGAGAATCCCTCATCAAGGGTACAACAGGAGAAGACGTCGAAGTACTGGAAACAAAATAACAAGATTTTTTAGATTGGATAGAATCTTGAAATATGGTCTTACCAAATTTAGGTTATTTAGGTTTCTTACTTTACATAGAGAAAATTTAGGTTTCTTACTTTCCATAGAGAGAAGTATATTATTTCTATTAATACAAAATTTCTTTACTTATGCTTTACCTACTCCCTGCATCTATCAATTTGTCAAATTAAATTATTACTACGAATTGCAGATTCGGCCAAAATTTTTCTAAAATATGTCAAAGTACCATGAACATGATTTCCTAAAACTTTCCAAGATATTTATGTTTTATACCATCTTTATTGTTAACAATTAAAAATCTTTCTCAAATATCACTTGCTTCATTTAATAATGAAGGGCAAGATAGAAGGTCGTATAGGGAATGGAAAGTGATAGATGTCCTGTCTGCGTAATATGACGGGCGTCAGAGACGGGGAAAGAGAAGGATTCGTTAGAGTGATCGCCAACATCAGGGGTTGCTGACAGGGCACCAGAAGAAGAAAAAGATGAAATTCATACAATAAACTACAATAAACTGCTAGGATGTAGACTGCATCTACCTTAAAATACCTTAATTATCATCTTAGAATGTTCAGACAAATTTCTATACCTTCCTAAGTTTGTTGTGTTAATATTGGAGGCCCTTTTGGATTCCTTTTGTGAGTCTTGAGAAGTGTTCTTGGCTGAAGATCTTCTCGTTGGACCATCTGGTATGGAGCTAACACCCCCAGAGGTTTGTTGCTGCTTCGCCTGCTGTCGGCATTTCGCACGGCGGTTTTTGAACCATACCTTTAAACGGCAAAATAAAAACTGAGAATTACCAAAATGACAAAACGCCTAAAATTTGTTTTATGAAACATGAGTTTTGAGGTAAAAATAAAAATATATATTCTTCTAATAAACCGAATAACGTGGCCTTGAGCAAATCCATTCCATTGTATCTATATTTTCGTTTATATTTATACCTTTTTAAATCACAGCAAGACAAAGAAGAACAAATAAGACTTCAGTATACTAACTTGAGGAAATGAGCAATGAGGAAAGTATGAGGGAATTGAAGGACGAGGACGGAATATCGTTCAAGAATTATTTGATTTTCAACAAAGAATCCATTTTATCAGGGTGACTTAGGCAATTGGTTTAGATAAACCAATATAATATGCACATTGACAGTAAGGTTAGAATACGATTATGACGTAAGCCGTATAAGCTCGGGCTGGCAATGTTATCTTGCTCTTCTTAGAACATCAGAAATCGAGGTCTTGAGATCTATCGCTCGAAAAACCTTCCGAAATCGTGTCCGTAACGAAGATATACGAAAAATGTGTCATATAGTAGACATGGTTCGGTAGAGTATAGATCTATACAGAAGAAAATTCTTTAGAGACCACGTAGCTAAGATGAACAGTGATAGACTTGCATACACTGCAGCTCATCTTAAGATCTCCCGTCTGGGTGACCACCTAAGAGATAGGACAGTTGGACATCTCAGGAAGCATAGTTTATGTACCACAGTCCAATAGGTGTATCAAAAGAAAATAAGAAGATGAATATTTATTTCTTAAATATTCCTACATCATCATTTAAGTTATTTCTTACGTTATGGGTACGTAGGGGGTACAAGCTATTAGAATTTGGGTCGGTTATACTCGTCCGAAGAAGCGCACTACTTATACATTAGGGAGGGTTTGTTTGCAATCTCTTCAAGAAAATATTTATTCTGATCATGAAAATACCCAAGTTGTAAGAAGGTGGAAACATAGAATTCGCATGATCTTTCCACATTTGGATTGCTGTGTTAATAAAAGAGTTCGATAAGTTATTGGTTTGTGTTTTAAGAAGTTTTAGCAGAAGAAGAAGAAATTATGTGAATTTTATTTGCCTTTCTATCATATTTTATAATTTATACTTTTAAGAAGGCTGAATTGCCTGAATTTAAGCAATATTTGATTTACCTGAACTCTAGACTCTGGAAGGTTTATCTTAAGGGCCACTTCCTCTCTCATGAAGATGTCGGGGTATCTGGTCTTACCAAATAGAGACTCTAGGACGTCCAGTTGAGCTCTCGTGAACGTGGTCCGTTCTCTCCGTTGCTTCCGAGTATTACCTGCATCAAAAAAGGTCAATGTAAATGTGGTCGGTGTCAGAAATATTTGTGTAATAGAATAGAAATCATTGGATACAGATGCATAGATGGGTCGATGGCAGAGCGGTTAGAGCGCTGGGCTAGTAATCCAGTGGTCATGAGTTCGAATCCTGCCTCGACCGATTTCGTTCACCTATAGCACAAGCATTTATGCTTTATTTAGGGAATGTAGGAAGATGTATATGTATTTGTTTAACAAGAAGATACCTATTCATTTTTTGTAAAAAAAAATAAATATCCGATACTGCTTTATCAAATTTCATTTATGCCGAGCACAACCATTTTTCGTTCTTCTCAAAAATCCTCAGAATTGTGAATGTGGAGCCGAGCAGACGGAAAAGCATATGATGCAGGACTGCCAACTCAGGAAATGTAATGAAACACTCCGGGATATCCATAAGGCAAGACCGGAGGCGGTGGACTGGCTGACAAAGCTGGAATCAAGGCTGTAAAATTTGGACGCTACCCATATGGGTGAAGAGGATGCCTGTACCGGGGCCAAACAAAAATCAAATCAAATCAATCATCCTCAGAATGCGACGCCAACACCACATTTCAAATGCGTCAATACTGATCCAATCACGAGACTTTACTGTCCAGGTTTTGGCTGCAATAAGGGGTATGAGAAAATGAGACTTATTATGGTTTTAATTTTGGTTAAGTTGGTAACATTAGGCAAATTGTCTAGTTTGTAGCTGGCGCTTCTGTTTGCGAGCTGCAATGTGTAGGTATGTCCTCAACAATTCCCGAGGATTCCCGATAATTTCCGAAGAATGACGAACCACAGCCGATCGCTGTCGATGCAGGTCAATGCGCAAAATATTCATGCGTTAACCGTTTATCTGAATAGATTCGCGTTAATCTAATTTTTTACATGTTTCGACCCACGACATCACAAACGATTTAATTTACTATTTTATTGTATCTATATTAATTCCGAATATACCAGTGTTGATCATGTAAGTGGATATTTTATTTGAAACCCTTCATCAACATAAATTATATAATATCAAATATTATCGTTATCTCTGTCTTTTTCACTTATCCGATTCGTCCTCATGTCAGCTTTGTGATAAACCTGAACAGACTTCTGAGCATATCCTATGGGAATGCACTAACTTCTCCGTGTCAACTTTCCAACGAGAATTCTACGACGATGTCCGAGGGAATTTCTTTGGACCCATTGGACATGTAGCGGACTCAGTAGCCACAAAGAGCAACTTTAGGGCTTTCAAGACTTTCTGTCTTAAATTCGGTGCACTATTCTTAACTATCACTGAGTAGTGAGCCAGTTGTTTCCACATGATTAGCTATCTTTGGCATATTAAGTGCAGTTTCTGCAAGGTTTTAGAGTTCTCCGGACTCTTCGTATGTTCTTTATTTGTTCTTTCAGAGTTTGACAAGGGGCCGTTATTAGTCCCCATAAGCAACTCGGGTGGTGATGGGGGAAGAAAAAAAAATATCAAATATTGTGAAGTAAATGTTTTAAACTGATAAATCTTGTTGATCACGCACATAATGTGATCCTTTTGATCAATTTACCTTCCAAAAGTTATATACCTAAATTATAAATATTCCATTATTATCAAATTAATATAGATAGCTATTGTCAAATGTTTTGTGTTAATAATACCTTGTGGGTATGGGTCCATGGCGACTGGAAGTCCAAGACCTCCGACGCCGTAAGGTCCAGCCTTGAGGTACGCCACATCTTGTCGGAGTGAAGGACCACAACCTCCGATACTCGCGAATCCCAGCTCCGCGTCTGTTACACATCTGAAATTCAAAATGATTATGAATCAATATGCTGTTTCTATTTTCGATGTAATAAATACAACTGAAGTATTCCGCACTCCTTAAGGTGACGAGATAGGCTCCAAGGTACTTTTTGGAAGCTCATTTCGCCATACTATCAAAAGTTACGTCTTCAACAAAAATATATATTATTTTCTCATTATTTGTCTATACATTGGCCCGATACACTTTTTTTTATTTTGTGTACTTTGTTCATAGTATTTTTTTTAATAATACCTGTTTTCTCAGATTTTTTATCCATAACTCAAAACTTATAAGGCTTAGAAACATGAATGTTTCTTTCAATGATAGATATTTTATAAATCTAAACATTGGCTCGATACGTTTTCACACAATGTTCTCACATTTTGTAAAATCAAATAAACCATAGTATTTTATGTAACGCTCAATTCAAATTCACTAACTCGGGCGCACACGATTGTAATCTTTAAGGACGTACATTCTCATACAATAGTTTCAAATTTTGCATTTGACTCGCCTACATTGCCTTACCCTGCCCCTTAAATAAACTCAATTCACCATTTCTATGGAGCAGTGAAGATTCATGTCACAATTATTAAAACTATCTTTCTTAAAAATAAATAAATTTCTCAAAATTTTTAGCTTTGAACGTCTTTATACAGGTTCTCACTTTACTTTTTTTTTGGCGCTGGCCAATTTACTAATGATATTAATAACAATTAAGCACTACAAATAATAACACTCAATTATTATTATTACCATTATACACTTCCTCAAAAGAATTAGTAGATCAATGCGTAAATTGTACCTAAATTATTTACTAGTTGCATGTAACACATGAGATCCAACTGTCGATAGCGATAGTATGTATAGTTGAAGAATAAGTACCACACTATAATCCCATAAATACAAATTATTGAAAATTTTAACACATGTTGGTATGTATGTCAAGATAGGACAGTATGGAGGTCAGTCCTGTTTTCCTACCCGGAATATGAAAACAGCATGATGGTTCTGTATGTATGTTTGGAGATTAAGTACCTATCAAACTATTAAAACTTCTTACATATTGTGACTGACATACAAATTGTATGAAGCAATGTCGTCACTAAATTCAATTTTTATAAAAAATGTTAAAAAAAGTTTGAGATGTGCTAATACAATGTTAATATTTATTATAGAAAATTGAATTATCTAGTTGGGGTGTTTCGGTTTTTTTCGATATTTTTGAAAAATTTGGAAATATATGCAGTTAAACTCATAAATTTATCATAAAAAAAAATATTTTTCTTAATAAAAAATGTTTGAGTAACCTTGGAATTTTTTTGAATAAACTAATTTGAGATTTTGTATTTTTCTATATTTATACCAATTTTCAGCGTTCTAGCTTTTATGGTTTCTGAGATATATGGAAAAATAAAGTAAAAATTCAAAAGTTGATAACCCCTGACTCAAACAAAAATTCGAAATTCTGAGTATAACTGTTTATATGTTTTTGGGCTCTGTAAATTGAGCGGATCAAAAGTTATAAGGGACACACACACACACACACACACACACACACACACACACACACACACACACACAGACACACACACACAGACACACGAAATGTTCTACTCCGAATTCTGAGTAAATCCGTGTATGGAACATATATGCTGCGAAGCCTCTAAGTTGGTGTTTTTTGACTTCAAAGTTGGAAAAGCCGTGAAAAAAGTAGACCTCTCCATACAATTCTCGCGTATTCTGGCTTGATACATTGTCGATATGTTAAGAGAACAAAGTTCTCCTGAACAAATCGACAGTTGGAAAAGGGCAAAATAAAATGCAACAAACGCATCATCAAGCTTTCAATTTGGAATAGTTCACCCATCCAGATACTTAACATATCAAAGGATTAGGCTCTGAGGAGGTCTCTATACTACCTAACAACCCTACTGATTCCCGAATATTTTAACGTTTAAAAAATCTTTAACGGTTCTACTTTAACGGTAATAAAACGGTTTATTACCGTTTTTTTTTACCTTTTTTTTAATAAGTTTTTCGATAAATAAAAAAAATAAAAATTACGGATTAACGATTTTGTAATAATGCCAGTGACTGAAATAATAATAAGAAGTAATTAATGATATTTAATAACTTGTTTTTAATTATTGATTACTTGTTATTAAAAATTAATTACTTGTTATTAAATAGTACCTACTTAATTACTTGTTAGTAATGATTAAAAATTGTTATTATTTATTAATTACCTGTTATTAATTATTTATTACTTGTTATAAATTATTAATTACTTGTTATTAATTATCTATGTGAACGATATTTTGAAAGACGGAAATGTTAGAAGCGCGAACAACAGGCGAACATGTATAAGACGATGTATGAATGTCGACGAGGTGATGAATGTGTGTCAAGATATAAATGTGTGGCGTTCGGATTTCTCTGCCTACCCCGTGAGAAGCCTGGCGTGATGGTATGTATATGTGTTTAATACATTGTAGAATATTCAATCTTTGAAGAGAAAAATGGTTTCTTTAAACATCATAAACTACATACCTACTCAATTCACACTTTGCATTAGTGATGAGCAATAGGTCTTGCAAGTCTTGTACTCTTGGTATTCTTGCAAGGTAAAGATCGCATTTGTCGCTACAAAACCAAGACGAGGATAATCAGGGGTGCAAAACCAATGACTTAATGAAAGAGAATTTGCATCTCGCAAAATTATAAAAACCTTTTTTTAAAATTCTAATTTATAATTTAATTTATTATATTTAAATGATACAACACATAAAAAAAATCATAAGATACACATTAAAAATATATTGCCCTGTACCAGAATGAAAGCACTCGTGTGTAAAGGAGACAATTTAAAACAAGGAAACTATAATTTATATCTACAGAATAATTTACTATGTATACAAAGTTTGTATAAGTGAATACAATTTACAAATCAGTCAATAATATGAGTATTTTTAATAATTAAATTCAGATACCTACCTGTCTCAGATCTTTTTCGAGTTGGTTGAACCACACCACCCCGTTGTACGTGTAGTAGTGGTGTGTTGTGTATGTATGTGTTATCGGGGTGCACAGTTGACCCACTATATTTTGTCTATTACTCTCTACACGTAGGTATATTGCAAAACCCTTGATGCCGAATTAAATAAAACAATGAGGACAATCACCGGATGCGTAAGGCCAACTGCAATCCCGTGGCTCCCTGTGCTTTCGAGCATTGCTCCTCCTGATTTGCGCAGGAGCCAGGCTACATCTAGAGAACTCGCCAAGATTGAAAAGAATCCCGCGATTCCCGCATTTCAAGATATATTCCGTCCACCAAGACAACGACTGAAGTCCAGAAAGCCTGTTTGGTCGAATCTACTCGGAGGATTCAACTTGTCCAGAGCATGGAAAGAGAGGTGGAATGATTCAGACCTGGTAATAAACAAACACATTATTCTAGACCTCAACGAAAAGGTCCCAGGTTATAACCTTCCCCGAAAAGTTTGGATTCGCAAAACAGAATTCGTACAGGTCAAGGACGATGTAACTACCAAATGTGGAAATGGGGAAAAATGGATTCTCCGGAATGTGACTGTGGAGCAAGAAGCCAAACTATCCAGCATCTAGTAGAGGAGTGCCCGATACGGAGGTACGAAGGAGACTGGATGGACATCCATAGGGCAACTCCAGAAGCTGTGAAGTGGCTGGCCGAACAGGATCCAAGAGTGTAGAAGGGAACTACTCAATGACGCAGCCAAAGGCGCAGTAAAAGCCGTAGCCGTACAAAAAGTAAAGTAAAGTAAGTACACGTATAAAGGCATGGCGTGACTTTCCAATGTTATAGGTGTTTGAAATAGCACATTTTTACTCTTTAAAGGGATATATTGGGGAGTTATGACTTCGCAATTTCTAAGGGTATTTTTTTATTGCAGATTATCTACCAGTAGGTATCATGCTGAGATTGTATTCTGAAAGTTTTATCACAATGTATCTGTGTGTGTGTGTGCTATGTGCTGTGTGCTATGCTAGCAGTTATATGCAATTATGAACCAGGTGATTGTTCCCGTTCCACAGTAAATATGTACACAATCTCAACTTTCTGCACTCACAATCAGTACCTCAACAAACATATGGGCTCACACAAAACAGATCAACCAGGTCCCAATGTCCGCCATAATACCTGTCATAAATACAATCTCTGACGCCATTTTTATTTCAGAGCCATAGAAAGAGACTAGTTAACTATGTATGTTGGTGTAATTAATATGAATCACATGGTTCCCAAATCAAATCAAATATGTGTTATGTGTTACTCAAAGAGCATCGCAAACACAATACGGCATAGTTACAAATGTTGTTAATAATTTTAATTTTGAATTATTTAAGTAGTTATTGTTGAATACTAAGTATTTGTGTTAGTTCTGTCCTCCCATAATTTATGATGTATTTTTTAATAGTCATTTTGAATATTCTTTGTGATGATATTTCTTTAAGAGAGGAAGGTAAACTGTTGTAGAGTCGAGGAGCAATAAATGAAAATTTTTTGACCAAAAGATGTTTTCATATGTGGGAGCAATAAATGAAAATTTTTTGACCAAAAGATGTTTTCATATGTGGGATTGTGTAATTTAAGTTTGTACTTGTTCGTGTGTTTATATATTGTTGTGTTCTCGGGTATTGCAGTGTACTTTTATGAAAGTAAGTCGGAATGTATTTGGTGTACAAATACTTTGAACTCGTTGTAAAGGTTTTCTGTATGATAGTCAAAAGGTTTCTTAAGTATTATTTTTGCAATGCATCTCTAATTAAATATGTTCCGACTTAATAATGTACCATCAAATAATAATTATAACTTACCTCTCCCCACCCCCACCGTACCGTTATTATCAATAAGTCACACAGCTGTTAGCGCGTTCTCACATTCTATTCTGATTTAGTATAAGTTTGTCAGGAGGAAGAAGCGGTTAGCATCGAAAACGTTATACATTAACTACTCAAAATTCGTGGTTTATACAAAGTTATTATGTGTAATTAAATTTATTTATAATTTAAAAATGTGCCACAAAGTAGTAACAACACCATATGAAGACTTATTTAAATTAATAAATATACACACGAGACAGTAATAATTCACATGTAACATGAAATAAATGGTGGTTTGATTTAAAATTACTTATATAATGTATGCTTATTTATTTATTTATTTATTTATTGATTCACAGCTCAAAGCCCTTTACAAAACAAAATATTACATGACACAGCATAAACCAAAGAAATACAATTTATTAACATCTAGACATTTCAACGGTAGCAGAGGATATATAAAGAAAAATAAAAACATATAAGAAAGGTAAACTAAACATCAAAGTACATATATTAAAAACCAAAGAATAAATAAATAAAAAAATACTACATAGCAAAAACATACGGATATTACTGACTGAATAATATAAAAATGAATGGTGTGAATAACTACCTACGTATACTTAGCCACACCGAATCAGAGAATGCTGCCAGATGTGATAATATATTACATTATTGAATTAAATAAAATAAAATAAAAATCAAATGTACAAAAATATATAAAAATGTAAGAATATATAAAAATGTAAACAACTGAGAACACAATCATTTGGGGGTACCTACCTATGTTTTTGAAAATGTTTTAATGAAGTAAATTTATAGTCATTAAAAGATATTTTTTAACAGATTTTTAATTATCTCAATAGAGACGAAGTTGGAATATTTATTGTAGGAGAACCGGGAAATCAAGGCACCTACAGGGCTTACGACCTGTCATCGGCTGGTTTACGTGATCACTTTATGCGCTTGCGCAACGTTCACCAATTATGCCTTTTTTTAATGAGATCCCTATCAATTCAATTTTGAAAGTTCTATATATTGTAATACTGAAATTCTTTTCGCTTGAAAATAAGGAATTTTTACTACAGCCATCTATGGGTGAAATTATGAACAACAATCTTATTACTTTTTATTTATTTTGTTGTAACGCCATCTATTGAGAGAATTGGTTTTTTTGTAAATAATGAAAGCTACAATTCTTATATGTGAGGTGACAAGCATTTTTCGTATAGAAGTCACCCCTGAATTGCGCCAGACTTATAAGGTCATCTCATTAAAAAAAGGCATAATTGGTGAACGTTGCGCAAGCGCATAAAGTGATCACGTAAACCAGCCGATGACAGGTCGTAAGCCCTGTAGGTGCCTTGATTTCCCGGTTCTCCTACAGTAAATATTCCAACTTCGTCTCTATTGAGATAATTAATAATCTGTTAAAAAATATCTTTGACTCCCGACAGGGAAAAAAATCCAATGTTTGCGCATATGCAATAATAAAAATATTCGATCATTGAAAGAATTAAAGAAAGGGTCAGTCAGATAACCAAAGTCATTGCCCAATCGATGAATTCTATACAACCAAATTATATTGTAAAAATTTAATATTTGTACATTGCCGATTTTATAAATACCTAAATAAATAAATTATTAAAATAACAATATAACTTTGTTTATTTCCACTTATTTATTTTTATTCCACAACTAGTTTCAAGAACTACCGTTCTCTTCTTCAGATGGGTTTAAACTCGTAGTTTAAACCCAACTGAAGAAGAGAACGGTAGTTCTTGAAACTAGTTGTAGAATAAAAATATATACCCAAGTGGAAATAAACAAAGTTATATTGTTATTTTAATAATTTATTAAAATGAATTTCCACAATGTAAACGCCTCTACCTTAGAATATTTACCTACATAAATAATAAAAAAAAAACATAAAAAATAAAAAATTAAAAAGTGTGTCCTCGTATTATTTTTTGATGTATGTATGTAGGTACTTGTTTTAAACTATTCCATTGTAATGTACCTGAGATGATGCGTCATGGGATGTTACGTATTTATAGTTTGATAGATTCGTAGCAGGTCCGATAATCTCCGAAGTGATACGATGTTACCCGAAGGCCGGCGTCATATTTCAGCCGTAAGAACAGAGCCGGTGTGATTATCCATGTTTTATTATTTATTTTGCCTACCCACATCTCTACACGGTGACAATTATTAATATTTTTCCACCGCGTGGGTGTTCCGCCATCTTGAAATTTGTAAAGTGGCGCTAAATCGTGGCCCGCGACCACCTTTATTTTATTATATTATGATTATAATAATAATAATGAAAATACTATATAAGGATGATAAAAGATGAAGTAAAAGTAGAGGATGAAAGTTTGGCACAGTCACATAAATGGAATTTTGAAAGATGGAGACGTTAGAAATAAGATAAAAAATAAGATAAAATAAGATAAAAAATAAGATAAAAAAAAAATAATAAGATTGTTGTTCATGATTTCACACATAGATGGCTGTAGTAAAAATTCCTTATTTTCAAGCGAAAAGAATTTCAGTATTACAATATATAGAACTTTCAAAATTTAATTGATAGGGATCTCATTAAAAAGGCATAATTGGTGAACGTTGCGCAAGCGCATAAAGTGATCACGTAAACCAGCCGATGACAGGTCGTAAGCCCTGTAGCACCTTTGATTTCCCGGTTCTCCTACAGTACCTAAATATTCCAACTTCGTCTCTATTGAGATAATTAAAAATCTGTTAAAAAATACCTTTGACTCCCGACAGGGAAATAAATCCAATGTTTGCGCATATGCAATAATAAAAATATTCGATAAAAATAAACTAAATAACTATGTTGATATTATTATTTTTTGTAAAGTGCCCTCTTCATCAAGGGATGGAATCCTAGTGAGGCAGGCGCTGGTAAAAAATAATGTACTTTTTATATGCATTATTAATAAAATAAAATAAAAAAAAAATAATGCTGCATTGTATGATCGGTGTGGTCGTGCCCAGATTGGCGTCCAGACTTGGTGGGTGACATACAGTTCTACATTCCCCACTGTAATACCAATTACTATAACAACTCATGGCACCTTACGACAGGGCTTACGACCTGTCACACTCCGATCAAGCTTTCAATTGGGAATAATTATTCACACTTAACCCGAAAATGCACCAAATTTTTTTTTTTTATAATTATAATGTTTCTTAAGTCTTAATTTTATCTTTCCTAAGTCTTATTTTATGATCAAATGCTATGTATGGTCGGTCCTGCACTACGGTGTTGAGGAATGGACCCTCAAGGTTGGTACCATAAACCGCCTGGAAGCGTTCGAAATGTGGATTCATCTTAGAATGCTAAGGATATCCTGGACCGACATTGTGAGCAACGTTGATGTCTTGCGTAGAGGTAATACTGACAGACAGTTGTTCACGACAGTCAAGCTCCGTAAGACTCCATATTTTGGTCACATAATGAGAGGCGATAAATTTAATACTCGATCGTACAGTTTTTTTAACATTCGGGAGTGGACTGGAATGAGGCGTGTGGAGGACTTGTTCCGCACCGCACATGACAGGGAATGTTTCTCCCGAGTGATCGTCAACATCGGAGGTACCCGACAGGACATACAGAGAAGAAGAAGTCTTAATTTTATCTTTCGAGTATAATTTTTTTAATTTTATATTTTCAATATATTATTTTATAAACATTGAAAGCCCCTGATGAGGTTCTTGTCAGCCTACGCGAAGAAAACATCGTATCGTCTTCGTTTTGGTATGAAAAATTATACGCATCGACGATAGTCTCAGCGAACGCCGTATGCTACATTATAACCAAAAGTTTTTACTATTCAAATTACTCTACACTGCTAAGTATAACATCACACAAGGACAAATACATACCTAACACCTAAACTACATAAAAAAAGACATACAAGAAATATTAACTCTTTCAGTAACTAAAGCAAAAAAATAATATTTAATTGGCTATTTAACAAAGGCAGAGAAGAGAGCGAAAGATTTATTACACATAATAAACTGAAAAAAATATCTTTTACAATTTATACAACCTTCTAGGAGGAATAGATTAAAATACACTGACAAACTGACAGGAATTAAATACTAAACAACTATAGGTATAATGGCATTGGCCTAGTGAAGTGTCGTATATAGAATTATCTACAAAACCAATAAAGTTATGGGGTGTGAATATAATGATATATTCAATATATTTTATAAAAATATATTTGGATTCAAATAATAAAAAATGAAAAATAACATAAATCCTTATATGACGACAATGACTTATATGCATTTTATATATTTACGTGTTTTTTAAATTGTATTATCTTTTCAATATTATTTACATACTCTACAGGATTTTGTAATGAATAAATAAATAAATAAACATATAGCTGAAAACCAACTGCATTGTGTGTCTCCACGGGTGTACAGCTTAACAAATGCCTATAATATGTTGTAATTTAATGA
This sequence comes from Molanna angustata, assembly GCA_963576475.1. Lineage (NCBI taxonomy): Eukaryota > Metazoa > Arthropoda > Insecta > Trichoptera > Molannidae > Molanna > Molanna angustata. The sequence continues at coordinate 10,835,449 of OY754990.1, forward strand.
AAAAGAAATCCAATTTTATAGTTGGTACACATATTTTATACACATATTATATCTGGTTGGTAGGAAGAAATTGCCTAATGGCAATAAGCCCGCCAGTGTACAATTATATTTGTTTATATTATGTACAAGAAGTTGTATAAATAAATAAATAAATAAATTTTTAACAAAATAAAATATTTTTATATTATTTTTTTAACATGGATTACCAAGTATTCGGATTTGGGTCCATTATACACTTCCGAAGAAACGCACTACGTAGCGTTGGGGTGGGTATGCAATCTGCTAAAGAAAATATGCAGGTACGTACTTGATGGTGGAAATACAGAATTCGGAAGATCGTTCCACAGTTGGGATGCTGTTGTGATGAACAAGTTCGAGAAGCGACTTAGTAGTTATAGAAGTTTTTATTTTTTAATATTGGTATGTATTCAATGTATTTACTAGTGTAGGTATTGAACTGACAGAAATCGCTTACAAGTACACCACACAACGTATATATAAACAAAAATCATCTTCATCTTAATATATAAAACTCAGTTGGTTGGGTATCTGACTGCTGATCCAAGGGTCCCGGGTTCGATTCCCGATGAAGACACAGTTTTTAAAATAGAAAGACCCTTTAATATGGAGCATCTGTTGGCGATTGGCTCACGACATGTAATATTAGAAATAGATATAGCTGATTGATTCCACCACCAGTATAAAGATATAGCTGATTGTAGGAAGCCTTTCACTCGACCATTAGAAAGTGACTGACGCATTTAATGATTTATTGGAAATTCTTTAATTTCTTGTACATATGCTTCCCTTTTGCAATCATTAAACCCCTATTTCTCTGAGATCTAATGGAATTCTGTTTTTACTCTTCTTTTCAACAGTAAATATATTATGATCTAAATTGTACAGCACAAATCTGCCTCTATTGGTGACTGTGCCTTATTAATAATAAAAATGTGTTTTCAGTTTGGATCTGTGAGATGATTAATTAATATTAAATTAATATCGTAAGTCTCCAGAATATGGCAACTTGTTATTGGGTGCGTGTTTTAATTATTTGACATCGTACCTGTTAGTTGTCCGAGAAGCTACATTAAATAAATAAATAAATAAAAAAATATCGCGTCACAATGTTCCTACATGCTTATATATGATTTCAATCCTTCATTCAATCATACCATTACGTCATATCTCATAATGTATGATATGATGATATGATTGTATAATAGTTGTTGAAAATGTAATTTATAATTTAAAGTATATAAAATAATAGTTGTTGGAAAGTACCATGTTTTTTAGCTCCTCCAATAAATCTTTGTTTATCTAACTAGGAGTAATTCCTGTTTTATGACAGACAATAGACAAAAAAATAGTGGAAAAGAAATAGTGAAATAGAAAAGAAAAGAAATAGTGGAATAGAAAATAGTGAAAGCACTATTCTAAGCCAACACCACATAGCTAAACTATTTCAATCAAATATTGTAATAAATAAAGTTTTGGGCCCGATAACTAAGTCTGTTATCGAGATCGGAAAAAATATTTTAATTTTATCAATGAAATTTCATTTTTTGATTTTTTTTCAGATTTTCTATCCAAAAATACATAAAACTAATAATTATGATTTACGTACACCCCTCTCCCAAAGATATTTTTGTGTTTTTTTAGTTTTTTTTTTATAAATAGTCAACAGCTATGTACTTACATTTTTTTATATAGACAATTACATATAAATTGAGGCAATTACAGACTATTATATATTAATAATTCATAATAAACACGTAGGTACACGTATTTTTAATATTTATACTTGTAGACAATCGTATCCGCACCAACAGTTGAACACCATCAGTTGAACCACACCACCCCATTATACGTGTAGTAGTACTGTGCAAAACTTGTATCATTATCATTCCTTATTATAAATTGTACTTAAAACAGTATCTAAAAATATATTGTAGCTTGCATCGTTCAATGCGAGGCCCGTCGTTACAATTAAGCAGGTACCTTTTAAGAGATATCGCGCCATCTTGGATTAATTTACAAAATGGAATTGGAATGGATGTTGAGGCGAGGAATGGGAGGGAAATTTAGGTGATAAGAAGTATTGAAGAAAGGGACGGGGAGGGGATGACTGCCAGCCGAGGGTGGGGTTGCCATGTATAGTAATATGAAATAAAAATATGACAGATGAAATAAAATAATGCCAGGTGTTTAATCCCAGGGACTATCAACTAATTTAATATATTATTATGATAATTCTAAAGTAGCCGTGTGGAGATCCATTTCAAAATTAACAAATAAAATAAAAAAACAATATTCTTCCACAGATACGATTAATTATGACCGAACGATTTCGTCGAGTTGACTCGGCATTATCAAGGTCTCAATGAAACTTACCAAACAAGACATAATTTTTAATTGTGTTTTCAGTCTGGATCTGTAAGACGATTAATATCGTAAGTTTCCTAAATGTGGCAACTTGTTATTGGGTGCGTGTTAAATAATTATTTGACATAGTACCTGTTAGTTGCCCGAGAATCTACATTAAATAAAATAAAATAAAATAAATAAAGACTAAACTAATACAATGATTTTTAAATATTTACAATGTTGCCAAATGTTTGGGCGGAATTGCAGTGATTTTACATCATTATTGTGATATATTGATGTTGCGCCTTGTATCAGGCAATATGTATAGCGGGTTTACGAGATTGTCCGAATAGGCTTTTCGGCAATCTTCGGGTTTGAATAATAAAAAGGAATGTCGGGGGTTTGTCGAGGCTTTTTATCTACGATAGTGCTCTCACGTAGTACTTCACTCTTGTATATATATTTACTGTAATTTACAATAAACTGTGGTAATTGTTAATCGCGTCTTAATTTAATATATATATATATATATATATATATATATATATATATATATATATATATATATATATATATATATATATATATATATATATATATATATATATATATATATATATATATATATATATATATATATATATATATATATATATATATATATATATATATATATATATATATATATATATATATATATATATATATATATATATATATATATATATATATATATATATATATATATATATATATATATATATATATATATATATATATATATATATATATATATATATATATATATATATATATATATATATATATATATATATATATATATATATATATATATATATATATATATATATATATATATATATATATATATATATATATATATATATATATATATATATATATATATATATATATATATATATATATATATATATATATATATATATATATATGTGTATTAAAACTACCAGATATCACAATTATCGTCATCATCAATGGCTCCACAGCCCATTGCGGGCCCTGGCCTCCTCCAGCATTCCTCTCCATCTCCCTCTATCCTGACATGCACTCCTCCAGTTCCTTACACCAACAGCCTCCACATCCCGCTGCACGCCATCCAGCCATCGGAGCTTGGGTCTACCAACGTTTCGTTTACCTTGTGGCTTTGTGTGCAGGATCCTTTTTGGCACTCTTTCATCGCCCATTCTTTCCACGTGTCCTGCCCATCGCAGCCTCCCTATTTTTATCACCTTTATAATGTTAGGCTCATTATAAATATTGTAGATCTCATCGTTGCGTCGTATTCTCCAAGCTCCGTTTACCTGCACAGGTCCGAATATCCTTCTGAGTATTTTTCTCTCGAACACTAGTAGAGACAATTCATCTTTTTTACTCAATACCCAGCATTCAGAACCATAAGTTAGTACGGGGTGTAGCAACGTTTTGTAGATTGTGACTTTGGTTTTTCTAGATATAATGCGAGATGGCAAATGTCTTATCAGACCAAAGAAGCATATGTTTTCAGTATATTTCCTTCGCTTAATTTCAGTGGATGTGTCATTTACGTTAGTCACAATCGATCCCAAGTAAGTAAAACTTTCAACAGTTTCAACAACATTAGGAATTTTTATGATAAATTTATGTGTTTAACTGCCAATATTTCCAAAGTTTTTAAAAATATCGAAAAAAGACGAAACACCCCAACTAGATAATTTAATATTCTACAAAAAATAACTTTGTAGTATTTGATTAAATATGATACAGATACCTAGTCAGCGCAATGAAAGTATGACAACAAAAACTAAGAACAATGTTCTGAGTTACACTCGCCCGGCCGTATACGTACACATACCGATACGCACACCTACATAATACGTCCACCTACCGATCTACCGCCTCACACACACATGTAAAAAAAAAACTTGTCATAACTTTGAATTCGAAATTTGTACTACACACGGCTTCTGTACCTTATAATTCTATGATTGTAGTAGTAGGTACATACATCTCAAACTATTTCCGGAAATAAAATAAATAAATAAATTACTTAATATAAATAAAATCACTAAAACAAATAAAATAAATAAAATAAATAAAATAAATAAAATAAATAAAATAAATAAAATAAATAAAATAAATATAATAAATAAAATAAATATAATAAATAAAATAAATAAAATAAATAAAATAAATAAAATAAATAAAATAAATAAAATAAATAAAATAAATAAAATAAATATAATAAATAAAATAAATAAAATAAATAAAATAAATAAAATAAATAAAATAAATAAAATAAATAAAATAAATCAGTAAATAATGCCTCTAACTTATTTTGATGTTTTCTAACTTAAAATTTTAATGAATTACGGTCTGATTACACAAGAGATGCATGTTTTTTAAATTACAAACAAACTGGTCTAATAAACGAAGAATTTTGACCTCTGCGCGATCACTAGTATTTATAAAAATCCATATGCTAAGGAACACTTCTTTAGATATCTTCTGCAGTACCTACAATCCTTGTTGTTACTTCAACGCTTGACAATATCTGCAGACAATCAGATGGGTGTATTCTATCTGTCTTATGAGACCGAGCGACAGTTGACAGACTCTGGGTAGGCAGTCATTTTACTCGTGCATTTGCTTTACAGACACTTCAGTGGTTATGTGACAATAATATATATCTAATATTACCTACCAACTACCCACAACAACTTACATACAAACCATCAATGGCGAGTGGGATTATATAGCCGACATTAAACATTTAAACAGATCCTACAATTACTGCACAACCAATCAAATTTTCTTAAATGTACATACAAAAATGAAAATACATCACCTTTTCTCGTTAGAAGGAACCATTTGCTGTTAATTATACTCTTAAATATGAAATAATAGCTAGATGCACTAAAATAAGAGATTTAGGTGTGTTGATTGATAGCAGATTGCTTTTGAGAAATCATGTTGATTTGGTAATATTGAAAGGGCTTTTACAATGTTAAATTTTGTTATTAGAGTGGCAAAATCATTTGAATCCATAACAATCCTAAAAAAGCTAAAGAGCTAAGTGCGGAACATTCTCTATTTTGCCTCGGTTTCATGGGGCCCCTTCTATATTACATATATACATACATACATAGATAGGATAGAAAATGTACAAAACAAATTTTTGAAACACTTGAACTATATGTAGATGTAAATTTATTATCATTCGATAACTATAGCCTCTCTGCACAACATCATAAATTAATAATTTTTAGAAAATCGAAGGATATTAGCTGATATGTTATTTTTTTTTATTTATTGAAAAAATGGGGAACGTACCATAATATTTTTTAAACAAATATAATAAATAAGAATAGCAACATAAGTAATTGTAACTTAATCAGCCCACCTTTGATTTCATGTTGCATTGTACTCACTGCTGGAAACAAAACAACTAATTATTCATTCATAAATTGATAAACAATAAAATAGACTCCACCGACTTATTTAATTTGATACCATTTAATTGCCCATCACGTCCCACCAGGAATCCACTACCATTTAAGTTACCATTATGGAAAACAAATTATTTACAGAATATGTACATTTATTCACAGAACTTGTAACAATTTCAATATGTTGTTTAAGAATATAGACCTCTGTCTATATTCTTAAACAACATATCTATTATTAGATACAAATCATCAATAACAAAGTCCCTGAATGCCTCTGTGGCTTCTGGTGAAAAGTGTTTTTGCAAGCTCTCTTTCCGTCCAATTCCTAATATCCTTTCCATTCCTTTCCCTATAGAACTGATATTACCTACAATTTACACAAAATTAATTATTTCTGAAAAATTAATTGATCATCTAATGGAGTGTTATATTATTAATGTATAACTTTTTGTTAAGACAAAATAAAATAAAAATTAAACTATCGGTACGTACAATTTTAAATTAAACAGATTCACCCGAATTAAATATAAGGTTGAGAAGTTGAAATTGTAAACAATTAAAAAAAATTATATCGATTGTGTTATTTTTTACATACTTTTTACATTTTTTTTATCTACGTTTTTTGTTTATTTTTTTTTCATATTTGTTACATGCTTTTCATTATTTTTTACATATTTTTTACATGTTTTTGTTTATTTTTTACATGGTTTTTGTATATTTTTTTACATATTTTTGCATGTTTTCATTAAATTTTACATAATATTTTTAACATGTTTTATATTCATTTGTTGTTATTTATTTTTTCTTATTTTTAATTCTGTTTCTTTTTAAAATATATAATATATACTTGTATGTGTAAAAGGTTTTAAAACCGTAAATTGAAATAAAATAAATGAATATATAAATAAAATATCGGCGTGATCAAGAGAATCAATTTCTTTTGACAGATCGACAAAGTTTCAAGCCAAGATCCGCGTGATTTTTCAACATTAAACTCAAAAAAACAGTCAAACTTTAAACCCAAAGATTTCGCAGCATATGTGTTATCGAATTGTAGATTTGTTCAAGAAATTTTTTTCTCTCAACAGATCGACAAAGTTTCAATCCGAGATCTGTGAGATATTATATAAACAGGTTTACATTTTTCATGGTTTTTCAGCTTTGAAGTCAAAAAACACCAACTTACAAGACACTTTGCCACTAGAACACACGACATTTTATCGTGTCCGACACACGGCAAGTAAGAACAGACAGTTGTGTGAGATGCTATTATTGTTGCTTGTTATATTTTCAATTACTCGGCTTGTAAAAATAATTTACCGCAGTACTTGCTTTTTACCGCTTTGAAGTGCGTTCAGCAAGACTCTGGAATAATTTGAGTCATGATATAACTTCGTCAAACTCGCTTTCCATTTTCAAGAAAAGACTAAAGCAGGGATATCTCTCCGAAAATACCTGATACCTCTCCTTTTCCTTCCTTCCCTTTGCTACGTAATATTTATTCCCAAACACCCGATCTCGATTTCCTCTTCTTGTTCCTTCCCAATACCTTTTTTGTTGCTATGATTTTTTTTTATATTTTATTTATGTTGATGTTATGTATATTTTATTTGTTCTTTTGTAGCTTTCATTTTTTGTTGATGTACATGTATAATTCTGTCACTCTGTAATCTGGTTGGTTGGAAGAAATTGCCTAATGGCAATAAGCCCGCCAGTGTGCATTATATTTATTTATTTATTTTATTTTTATTTATCTCTATCAAAAAACATAGAGTAGATATAAGATACAAAATAATTAAAGTTAATATAAGCTTATTCATACATACATAGTAGACATACAAAGTAAATATAAGTTATTTCATTGCAATAAATATAATTTCATTATTTCACTGGTGCTTACATAGTTAAAGCTATCTATTTTTGTTTGTATCTTTGTTACTAGCCCCCTCACTAGGCATAGCCTGTGCTAAGGTGAGCAAGTTTTATGTTATTTTTTATACTATGTAGGTACAAAAAGTTAAATAAATAAATAAAATAAAAGATGATGATTGTAAAGAGTGAAAGCACTATCCTGAGCCGGTGCCTCGCAGCAAAAAGAGAAAATATAATATTATACAAAATCGATCGGAGAGTTTTCGTTTTTGAATCTCGTCACGGGAACATGAACATGAACCTTGTACTAATGGACCGGAAACACGGCACTCTAACATTAAACATTTGACAGTTGGACACTGTTTAAATGAAATACCTACATATTACTAATACCCTTTATCAATTTTTTTACCTGTGGTCAATTTTATTAGCCTATATAGACAGGGCCGGCATCACAGATTATATTTATAGGCAACTGTCTGATAGTACCTATATTGACGACGGTCAAACATGGCGTAAAAGATATAACACCGAGCTCTTTCATATTTATTTATTATTTTATTAAAAAGGGGACATCCAGCTTACAATTTTCATAAAAAGAAAATAATATTGGTAATCGAATATTTTTTTTTATTATTGCATATGCGCAAACATAATAATTTATTTATTTAGGTATTTATAAAATCGGCAATGTACAAATATTAAATTTTTACAATATAATTTGGTTGTATAGAATTCATCGATTGGGCAATGACTTTGGTTATCTGACTGACCCTTTCTTTAATTATTTCAATGATTGAATATTTTTATTATTGCATATGCGCAAACATTGGATTTTTTTCCCTGTCGGGAGTCAAAGATATTTTTTAACAGATTTTTAATTATCTCAATAGAGACGAAGTTGGAATATTTATTGTAGGAGAACCGGGAAATCAAGGCACCTACAGGGCTTACGACCTGTCATCGGCTGGTTTACGTGATCACTTTATGCGCTTGCGCAACGTTCACCAATTATGCCTTTTTAATGAGATCCCTATCAATTCAGTTTTGAAAGTTGTTATTATTATGAGTGCTGGTCGTACAATTATGGATGCACTCAAAATTGCATGAGCTCATTCAATCACACACTTAAGTTGCATAAGTAAGAGTTACATAAATAAGAGAAAATTTGATTACAAAAGTTAAGTAAAAAAAAGAAGAAAAAAATAGTTAAGTACATAAGTTAAGCAAAAAAAAATGTTATAGAAGTTTCACAAGTTAGATAAGTCGAAGTAAAAAGATAGGTAGGTAGACCTATAAGAAGTTAAAAAAGTTATATAAATTAGAGAAAAGACAATTTCAAACATTCTTTATCAGGACATCGGCGTAGTCAAGTTCATTAAGATTAACAGGGTACGCTGGTTGGGACATGTACACCGTATGGATCAGTTCTAGGCAAAAAGCGGGCCGCCGAGTGTTTCAGTGCGGTCCGCAATATGCGTCAAAAATTAGTCTAAACGTACGCATTGCAATCCAAAAAGAGGAATGAAGACTGAAAATGTCTCGCTGCGCAAACTTGTCTTTGATTTGTCGATTTACCGCAGTTCCTACGCGATTTACCAGAAATAATGATCTCTTCAGTATTCCGGCAGTACGTAATAATTGCACAAAAAATTTGTTTATCACAAGTGGTTGCTCCAAATTTAATTCACACTATGGAAATATTAATATTTTTTTAAATCTTCAGGAGCATTTAAGCGATGTTTACAAAGCAATTAAACGATGTAATAAATTACTTCTAATGTGTGTGTGTGTGTGTGTGTGTGTGTGTGTGTGTGTGTGTGTGTGTGTGTGTGTGTGTGTGTCTATGCGTTTGTATGTCAATATGTAGGTAATTACCTATTATGATAAATCATTATGGTGAAATCATTATGGTGAAATCATTATGGTGAAATCGAGTTCTCATCATGGTGACATGTAGTAATATTTTAATATTGTTAATCTTCTCTTTTAATCCTGTTCTAGATCATTTTGATTCAGATACACCATCATTCACGTGTTTTTATTAACTTTTTATTATTAGTGTTACATATTCTGGTCCTTATGTGGGTAATTGTCTTATTTAATTAATATATTTTTGTAATGGTGACTGTTTGTAACCATAAATAAATAAATGAAATAAACACAAGAAAAATGACATATTCTCGCTGCGCGGACTTTGTTTTGATTTATCGAAATAAACACAAGAAACCTGACATATTCTCGCTGCGCGGACTTTGCTTTGATTTATGCAAATAAACACAATAAAACTAACATGTTCTTGCTGCGCGGACTTTGTTTTGATTTGTCAAATTAAACACATGAATAACGGAAAAATCAGATGATATTTCGGATATCTAATTTTTAGATATCCGAAATAAAAAAAAAATATTAATAAATTTTTTATAAAAATCGCGTCAGAGATTGTATTTATGACAGGTATTCTGGCGGACATTGGGACCTGGTCGATCTGTTTTGTGTGAGCCCATATGTTTGTTGAGGTAATGATTGTGAGTGCAGAAAGTTGAGATTGTGTACATATTTAGTGTGGAACGGGATCACCTGGTTCATAATTGCATATAATTGTTAATAAAAATTGTAAACTGCTAGCCCTAGAATAGAATGATTTCCTAGTTGGGCAGCAGTAATCTACTTATTGTTGTCATTATAAATATGGTGTGATAAAAGGTAAATAACAATAATAAATAATAATATCTGACTTCTGAGAGGTTCCGGATTATCCCGGTGGAGACACAGTAGTTAATTGTGTATTCAGTGTGGATCTGTGATATGATAAAAGGGTTCATAAGTATCAAGATAGTGGCAGCTTGTTATTGTACCTGTAAATAAATATATCATCAAAATAAATCGAAATACATGCATCAAAATGAATCCCGCAAAACATTACGCGGTGCAACCGCTTAACAAACATACAGAACAACACCGCCCCTGCTTCAACCCATATCTTTTATAATATTGAAATAGTACTGATAATAATCCCGTGTTAAGACGGAAACACGTCTGTCACTTGACAAAATCTAGACTTAGCCCGGGTTTGAACAGAGTACTTCAATGACCACACGCCAGGATGTGACAAGGAGACCACGGTGTAGCTTCTCAACTACAACAATTCTTATTTATCTATCGCTTATCCATCTTGTAATGTTGGTAGAATATTTTTATTGTGTTTTCGAACTGGTTCGAAAGCCCGTATTCACCAAGCGCGTGCCGTGTTTAAATATTTTTTACATTTGAATTTTATCTTGAATATTATGAGTAACAAAATTTGAATACTTTCTGAATTTAGTGTTAGCCACAACCCACTTATTTTTTTATTGTTTTGTGTATGGATATATATAATAATATATAATAATAATGAACACTTCCTTGCACCCTGCGCAAGTGGCGAGTTTATTGCCATATGGCAATTTCTTCCAACAAACCAGTGTTTCCAGCCCAGAGAAGCAATATTTGCGTGAGAAATAAATTTAAATAAATTTCTCCTCTGCTGGGAATCGAACCCAGGACGCCCGCACAGAATCCAAACGGCTTACCAACTGTGCCACGGCGGTCGGCTATCATTCTTTATTATTTATGAAAACATCCAAGATATTGCTAAAAACCAGCTGCACTCTCCGTCATGTATGTACATACATCTGAGCAATTGCCTTCTTCTTCTTCTTCTTTTTTTAGGTTGACACCTGTTTTCAGGAACTTTGCCCGTCCCTCAAGGCCTCTTGTGACGCCGAGCACCAGCTATCTCTCCATCTCTTGGGTGGTCTACCTCGTGGTCGATTGCCAAAGTTTATTTGTTGGGAGATAATTTTGGGCTATCTGTTGTCTCCCATTCTCGCCACGTGGTCCCGCCAGAATCGTCTTCGGCTCCTGCACCTTCTGACAATATCCCTGTCTGTCTTATATCATCTCACAGATCTGTCTTATATCGGTGTTCCGCATCCGATCCAAAAGGTTGAATCCCGCGAAGGAGCGTAGGGTTCTCATCTCTGTCGTCCGGAGTAGGCTCTTTGTTCTAACGGTGTCCGCTCTGGCCTCAATCGCATAAGTCATAATGGATCGCACACATGTTTACTATTTTACATTATTGCCTTAATAATGTAAAATAGTTGTTTCATTGGGGACTGCTGCCAACGAACCTATAATTCAATTTGATATATCATCATTATTTCTTATTAAATAATTTTGAAAAAAAATAATTTAGATAGTTTGGGTATTAATAAAGAATAATATATCTTTACTTTTTGATAATGTTCTGTATAAATTATTGTACAAAAATAATGGCATACCCCGATTTTCAACGTTTATCTTATATTTTTAATAAACTATAAGGCGTAGTTTAACATATATTTTTTTAATTTAAGTAGACAAAAATATGTAGAAAAATATGATGTGACGTTGCATTAATGATGCAGATTTAGTAAATAAACCTAAAAAAACATTTATTTTTTATTCTGCGCCATTGCGAAATAAAAGTTTTTTTGTTTTATTTACTAAACCTGATGCATTAATGCAACGTTACATCGTATTTTTCCAGATATTATGTTCTTCTTTAATTTATAAAAAAATATATTGCTCTATATCTTATATTTTTTTAGAAATTTACGATAAATTTCAAATATCCTACCTACCTACAATAATATTACAACACATAATTAAAAAGTTAAGGTATATTTCTCTATATTAATATCCAAACTAACTAGGTTATTTTTTCAAAATGATTCCTTTTGTAGTAATGATGCAATTGCAAATTGAAAAAAATAGGTACGTTGGCAGCAGTCACCCTTTTTGTTTTTTTGTATACCTATTATGTATTTTCACACATTATTATGTACTATATTTTGTATCTTTTGTGAAAACTTTATGTAAATGGCAAACGCCGAAATAAAAATAAATAAATATATAAATTCAATCAGATTCAGATGTAAAATAGATGCAAAGGATAGAAGGGTTAAAAAAACTCTTATCAGTAAAATGCAGCATGCCCAGCCAATTAGCATTACAGGGGATGAATTTTATCTGACAAACTGTTGACTTAATAGAAAAGTTACATATAAAGAGGAAATACTCCGATATCTCTTTTAATGACAGATGTTTCGCTAGTTATAACATAACTGGAAGCTGGCGTATGTACATAATTTATTATGTACACCATTTTAATAATGGGGCTACTATTATCCGATACATACAGCAATTTGCATATTACAATGTCATTATATCGCTTTTCTACAAAAATAACTCGAATTACAACACGGCTTTGTTACAAGAATAATGACCCTTTTCCAAATATTCAACGCGAATTAAATCTTTGCTTTTTTACAAAAATAATAACCCTTTTACAAAAATAATGCAAAATATAACACCGTTTTTCTACAAAAAAATACCACTTTTCCAAAAAACAAACGCGAATAATAACATCGCTTTTCCAAAAAATGACACAGATTTTTCTAAAAATAACGCCAATAATACTCCTTTTCTAAAGAAATAACACTTATAACTATACCGCTTTTCTACAAAAATTATACCACTTTTCCAACAAATAACGCGAATAATAACACTCCTTTTCTACGAAAGTACAACCCCTTTTCCAAAAAAATAACGCAAAAAATTTTCACCAACCCTTTTCCAAAAAACTGAAGCGAATAATTACACCTGGAAGTCACCAGACGGAGTGACCTGTAACCAGATAGACCATATACTGTTAGATGGTAGACACGCATCAAACCTTCTAGATTGTAGAACATACCGTGGTGCAAACATTGATTCAGATCACTACCTGGTAATTAATAAGATAAGAGCCAGAATATCAATGGCTAAGATGCACAAGTCAACAAAATCTACAAAATTTAATACACAATCACTAAAAGACCATGATAAGCGTAAACAGTACATGGAAGGACTAAGCAGGAAATTAATAGAAGTCAACGAAAACCAAGATCCTAATAACTTATGGAACGAATGCCAAAGTATTATTAGAAATACTGCAACTGAAGTACTTGGACAAATTGACCCAAAAAGAAGAAATGAGTGGTTTGACAACGAATGTGCAGAGGCAACGAGAAAGAAGAATGAAGCATATCTCAAACAGCAGCAACGAAATACCAGAAGTGCAACAGATGAATATAAACAGAGAAGAAGAGAGGAGAAACGGGTTCACAGGAAGAAAAAGAAGGAATGGGAACAACTACAAATCAATGATTTGGAAAATCTCAACTCTCAGAAAGAATGCAGGAAATTCTTCCAGAAGTTAAATCATCAGCGAAAAGAGTATAAGCCGAGAATGACTGCATGCAAAGACAAGAATGGTGAAATATTGAATGATAAGGTGGATATATTGAAGCGTTGGGCCCAGCATTTTGAAGATCTCTTAAATAATGATAGTGATACTAGTGATAATGACATAGATAATTTGTACACTGAGGAAGATGACAATATGCTGCCTCCAAGTATGACAGAAGTCAGAACAGCACTTAAATGCTTAAAAAATAATAGATCCCCAGGTCATGATGATATCCCTAGCGAGCTTCTCAAATACGGAGGAGAATGTTTGATTACAATACTGCATGGAATGGTTGAGAGGGCGTGGAGTCTCGAAACTTTGCCTGACGACTGGAAGATGGGAGTTGTATGTCCCCTACATAAGAAGGGAGATGCAATGGAATGTACTAACTATCGCGGTATAACCCTCCTAAATACAGGCTATAAGATGTTTGCCAGCATCCTTTTTGCCAGACTACTACCATACGCAGAAAAACTGGTGGGACAGTATCAAAGCGGATTCCGCCCAGGAAGATCCACTATAGACCAAATATTCACTCTCCGCCAAATACTGGAAAAAACCCTGGAATATAATATCGACACATACCACCTTTTTATCGATTTCAAAGCTGCTTATGACAGTATCAACAGAGCGCACTTGTATGAGGCGATGAAGTATCTGGGAATTCCAAACAAACTCATAAGGATGGTAAGGCTCACTATGGTCCAATCGCAGTGTAGAGTTCGGATTCAAAGCGACACTTCTGAACCGTTTTATGCATTACATGGCCTTCGTCAAGGAGATGCCCTGGCTTGTCTGCTCTTTAACATTGCTTTGGAGAAATGCGTGAGAGAGTCTGGAATAGAAACAACTGGGACGATATTCTATAAAGCAACCCAAGTACTGGGGTACGCAGATGATATTGACGTAATTGGTAGATCACAGCGGGCAATGACGGAGACATTTGTTGAGCTAGAGAGGGCTGCTAATGGAATGGGCCTTCACATCAACGCTAGTAAGACTAAATATATGCCAGTCACCAAAACTGTTCACAATAACCAGACCCACACTACAATCAATATAGGCTCTCACACAATAGAATCCGTTAGAAGTTTCACCTATCTGGGATCAATGGTGACTGATGTGAACGACATATCCACTGAAATCAAGCGCCGAATATTCATGGCTAATAGATGCTTCTATGGTTTAAGAAGACATCTTGCATCTCGGGTGTTGTCGAGGAAAACAAAGGTCACCATTTACAAAACATTACTACGTCCTGTACTGACATACGGCTCTGAATGCTGGGTACTGAGTAAAAAAGATGAGACATCTCTACTGGTGTTTGAGAGAAAAATACTCAGAAAAGTATTCGGCCCAATCCAGGAAAACGGAGTTTGGAGAATACGACACAACACAGAGGTCTACAATGTTTACAAAGAACCAAACATCGTAAAAATCATCAAAACAGGGAGGCTGAGATGGGCAGGGCACGTCCAAAGAATGAGTGATGAAAGAGTGCCAAAAAGGATCATTTATTTAAAGCCCCAAGGTAGACGTAGTGTCGGTAGACCCAAACTCCGATGGCTGGATGGTGTGCAGCGGGACGTAGAAGCAGTTGGAATAAGGGATTGGAGGAGTGCCTGTCAGGATAGAGGAAGATGGCGACGAATGCTGGAGGAGGCCAAGGTCCACAACGGGCTGTAGAGCCAGTGATGATGATGATGATGATGATGAATAATTACACCACTTTTCTACAAAAATAATGCCTTATTTCCAAAAAATATCTCGAACAATAACACTGCTTTCGAAAAAAATAATACCCCTTTAGCAAAAAAAACGCGAATTAAAACATCGGTTTTCCAAAAAATAACACCTATTTTCATAAAACGCGAATAATAACACCGTTTTCCTACAAAACTAAGACTATATTCCCAAAAAAAAATAACAATACCGCTTCTCTACAAAAAGTAAACCATTTTTCCAATAAATAACGCTAATAATAACACTGCTAATCAACAAAAATAATACCCCTTTTTCAAAAAATATCTCGAATTATAACATCGCTTTACTATAAAAATAATACCGCTTTTCCAAAAAAATAACGCGAATACTATCATCGCTTATCCACAAAAATAATACCCCTTTTTTAAAAAAATATCTCGTAATAACACTGCTTTTGTAAAAAAAAAACCATATCCAACGCGACAATAACATTGAATTTCTACGAAAATAACACACATTTCCTTAAAAATAAATCGAATAATAACACTGCTTTTCCACAAATATAAAACCATTTTTCCAATAAATAACGCTAATAATAACACTGCTTATCAACAAAAATAATACCCCTTTTTCAAAAAATATCTCGAATTATAACATCGCTTTACTATAAAAATAATACCGCTTTTCCAAAAAAATAACGCGAATACTATCATCGCTTATCCACAAAAATAATACCCCTTTTTTAAAAAAATATCTCGTAATAACACTGCTTTTGTAAAAAAAAAACCATATCCAACGCGACAATAACATTGAATTTCTACGAAAATAACACACATTTCCTTAAAAATAAATCGAATAATAACACTGCTTTTCCACAAATATAAAACCATTTTTCCAATAAATAACGCTAATAATAACACTGCTTATCAACAAAAATAATACCCCTTTTTCAAAAAATATCTCGAATTATAACATCGCTTTACTATAAAAATAATACCACTTTTCCAAAAAAATAACGCGAATACTATCATCGCTTATCCACAAAAATAATACCCCTTTTTTAAAAAAATATCTCGTAATAACATTGCTTTTGTAAAAAAAAACCATATCCAACGCGACAATAACATTGAATTTCTACGAAAATAACACACATTTCCTTAAAAATAAATCGAATAATAACACTGCTTTTCCACAAATATAAAACCATTTTTCCAATAAATAACGCTAATAATAACACTGCTTATCAACAAAAATAATACCCCTTTTTCAAAAAATATCTCGAATTATAACATCGCTTTACTATAAAAATAATACCGCTTTTCCAAAAAAATAACGCGAATACTATCATCGCTTATCCACAAAAATAATACCCCTTTTTTAAAAAAATATCTCGTAATAACACTGCTTTTGTAAAAAAAAAACCATATCCAACGCGACAATAACATTGAATTTCTACGAAAATAACACACATTTCCTTAAAAATAAATCGAATAATAACACTGCTTTTCCACAAATATAAAACCATTTTTCCAATAAATAACGCTAATAATAACACTGCTTATCAACAAAAATAATACCCCTTTTTCAAAAAATATCTCGAATTATAACATCGCTTTACTATAAAAATAATACCACTTTTCCAAAAAAATAACGCGAATACTATCATCGCTTATCCACAAAAATAATACCCCTTTTTTAAAAAAATATCTCGTAATAACATTGCTTTTGTAAAAAAAAACCATATCCAACGCGACAATAACATTGAATTTCTACGAAAATAACACACATTTCCTTAAAAATAAATCGAATAATAACACTGCTTTTCCACAAATATAAAACCATTTTTCCAATAAATAACGCTAATAATAACACTGCTTATCAACAAAAATAATACCCCTTTTTCAAAAAATATCTCGAATTATAACATCGCTTTACTATAAAAATAATACCGCTTTTCCAAAAAAATAACGCGAATACTATCATCGCTTATCCACAAAAATAATACCCCTTTTTTAAAAAAATATCTCGTAATAACACTGCTTTTGTAAAAAAACCATATCTAACGCGACAATAACATTGAATTTCTACGAAAATAACACACATTTCCTTAAAAATAAATCGAATAATAACACTGCTTTTCCACAAATATAAAACCATTTTTCCAATAAATAACGCTAATAATAACACTGCTTATCAACAAAAATAATACCCCTTTTTCAAAAAATATCTCGAATTATAACATCGCTTTACTATAAAAATAATACCACTTTTCCAAAAAAATAACGCGAATACTATCATCGCTTATCCACAAAAATAATACCCCTTTTTTAAAAAAATATCTCGTAATAACACTGCTTTTGTAAAAAAAAACCATATCCAACGCGACAATAACATTGAATTTCTACGAAAATAACACACATTTCCTTAAAAATAAATCGAATAATAACACTGCTTTTCCACAAATATAAAACCATTTTTCCAACAAATATCGCAAATAATAACACTGCTTATCTACCAAAATTAAACTACTTTTCCAAAAAATATCTCGAATAATAACACTGCTTGTCTACAAAATAATACTCCTTTAACAAAAAAAAAACTCCAATTATAACATCGCTTATACACAAAAATAATACCCCTTTTCCAAAAAATATCGCTAATAATAAAACAACTTTTCTACAAAAATTAAACCACTTTTCCAACAAATAACGCGAATAATTACACTGGTTTTCTACGAAAATAAAACCCCTTTTCCAAAAAACCAAGCTCGAATAACAACATCGCTTTTCCAAAAAATTACACCAATTTTCCTAAAATTAACGCGAATATAAACACCGTTTTCCTACAAAAATAATACGCCATATCCAAAAAATATCTCGAATAATAAAACTATTTTCCTACGACAATGATACACCTTTTCCAAAAAAATAACGCGAATAGTTACACCACTTTTCTACAAAAATAATACCCCATTTCCAAAAAATATCTCGAATTATAACACTGCTTGTCTACATACAAAAATATTACTCCTTTTCCAACAAATAACGCGAAAAATAACACTGCTTTTCTACGAAAATTAAACCACTTTTCCAAAAAAATGACGCGAATAATAACACCACTTTTCTACAAAAGTAATACCTTTTTTCCAAAAAATATCTCGAATAATAACACTGCTTTTGTACAAAAATAATACCCCTTTACCAAAAAATAACGCGAATTATAACATCGCTTATCCACAAAAATAATTCCCCTTTTCAAAAAAATAACTCGAATAACAACACTGCTTTTGTACAAAAAAAAACCATTTTCAATGCGCACAATCACATTTAATTTCTACAAAAATTACAAACACATTTTCCTTAAAAATAAATCGAATAATAACACTACTTTTCTACAAATACACATCCCCTTTTCCAAAAATTAGCGCGAGTAATAACACTGCTTTTCTTTGAACATAATTCTATTTAACTCGAATATTATTCTTCTTAACTAAAAAATTAACTCGAATAACTACATCGCTTTTCCAAAAAATCACACCCATTTTCTTAAAAATAACGCAAATAATAACACCGATTACATACAAAAATAATACACCGTCCAAAAAAAAAAACACATAACTATACTGCTTCTTTATAAAAATTATACCGCTTTCCCAACAAATAACGCTAATAATAACACTGCTTATATATAAAAATAATACCCCTTTTCCAAAAACTATCGCGATTAATAACATCGCTTTACTATAAAAATAATACCACTTCTCCAACAAATAGCGCGAATAATAACACTGCTTATCTACAAAAATAATACCCCTTTTCCAAAAACTATCGCGATTAATAACATCGCTTTACTATAAAAATAATACCACTTCTCCAACAAATAGCGCGAATAATAACACTGCTTATCTACAAAAATAATACCCCTTTTCCAAAAACTATCGCGATTAATAACATCGCTTTACTATAAAAATAATACCACTTCTCCAACAAATAGCGCGAATAATAACACTGCTTATCTACAAAAATAATACCCCTTTTCCAAAAACTATCGCGATTAATAACATCGCTTTACTATAAAAATAATACCACTTCTCCAACAAATAGCGCGAATAATAACACTGCTTATCTACAAAAATAATACCCCTTTTCCAAAAACTATCGCGATTAATAACATCGCTTTACTATAAAAATAATACCACTTCTCCAACAAATAGCGCGAATAATAACACTGCTTATCTACAAAAATAATACCCCTTTTCCAAAAACTATCGCGATTAATAACATCGCTTTACTATAAAAATAATACCACTTCTCCAACAAATAGCGCGAATAATAACACTGCTTATCTACAAAAATAATACCCCTTTTCCAAAAAATATTGCGAATAATAACACCGGTTTGCTACAAAAATAAAACCACTTTTCCAACAAATAACGCGAATAAAGACACTGCTTTTCCATAAAAATAATGCCCCATTTCCAAAAAAATAACCCGAATATAACACCACTTTTATACAAAAGCATCACCCCTTTTCTAAAAAACTGAAGCGAATAATTACACCACTTTTCTACAAAAATTATACCTTATTTCCAAAAAAATATCTCGAATAATAACACTGCTTTTCTATGAAAATAATACTTCTTTTCAAAAAAAAAACGCGAATAATAACAACGCTTTTCTACAAAAGCAACACCCTTTCCAAAAAACTTATGCGAATAATTACACCACTTTTCTACAAAAATAGTACCCCATTTCCAAAAAATATCGCGAATAATAACATCGCTTTACTTTAAAAATAATACCACTTTTCCAACAAATAACGCGAATAATAACACTGCTTTTCTACGAAAATAATACTTCTTATAAAAAAAAACGCGAATAATAACAACGCTTTTCTACAAAAGCAACACCCATTTCAAAAAACTGAAGCGAATAATAACACCACTTTTCTACAAAAATAATACCCCATTTCCAACAAATAACGCGAATAATAATACTGTTTTTCTATGAAAAAAATATCCCTTTTCCTAAACAATAACGCGAATAATAACACCACTTTTCTACAAAAGCATCGCCCCTTTTCCAAAAAACTGAAGCGAATAATAACACCACTTTTCTACGAAAATAAAACCCCATTTCCAAAAAATATCTCGAATAATAACACTGCTTTTCTACGAAAATAATACTTCTTTTCCAAAAAAAAAAAAAAAACGCGAATAATAACACTGCTTATCTACAAAAATCTGTAATACCCCTTTTCCAAAAAATTCGCGAATAATAACATCCTTTTACTATAAAAATAATACCACCTTTCCAAAAAATAACTCGATTAATAACACCGCTTTTCTACAAAAATAAAACCACTTTTCCAACAAATTACCCGAATAATTACATTGCTTTTCTACGAAAATAAAACACTTTCTTCCAAAAAATAACTCGAATAATAACACTGCTTTTCTATAAATTTTAGTACAAGTGGCTGAGAGATAGAATCAGTGCTTTATCCTCCTTAAACGATTTGTAAATGTTTTTATTGATAAAATAAATAATATTTGCGTATGAAACTAAAGAGTCGCATCTTCACATCCAAAGAGCCACATGTGGCTGTCGAGCCGCAGGTTGCCGACCCCTGGTCTAAGCCCATTGAAAGCTATCTATCTCTCTTCTTCATACACAATAATGTGAAATTCTTCCTCACGACATTAAGTTTGTCGTACCTAGTATTTAGTTAGTTATGTCTCTGCAATGCAATTTCTAACTTAAAAATACTTGTATAGGCAAAGTTGGGTACACTCACACACACACGCACACACACTCACCTTTCCTATCCTAGTTAACCTTGGCCTAAAAATGACTTACCTACCTTCCTGTCGGAAATATATGCAAAAAATAAGAAGTATTGTTGCATGTAAATTTTTCCATATCTTGACAAAAAGACCACACCGCTCTTTACCAAAAATATATATTCAAAACCCACCTTAATTAATAAACTTCAGTGAAGTGATAATCAAAACTTTCAAACCCTGTGAATGTGGTGAAAAGCATAGAACCAGAACAAAAAATTTCGAGGCAAGATAATTTCCTATACCTTTATCTTTTCCACCAATACTAAATACTCCAGTGAGGTTAGGAGTTAGTATTTAGTTACCTAGGACTGTGCATTCGGGTCTAAGTATCAAACTTATTTTAATTTGAATATAAAAAAATACACTCCAATTATGATTTTTTTATAATAGCTGCCTTTCAACACACACTGAGGTGTGTATGTACATATATTATTATTCTTCCGTTTACCGGTGGCTAAATGGCCCCAGTAGGGTTGATTGAAGCAGGCGCTGCTGCCTGGAAACGCCCTACGCCACACCCTCTGGCGCTGTGTTTACCCAAGGAATTGTCAGATTAATCTCTCGGGGTCATTTGTAACCACGTCGAACAGCGGGTGGTTGGATGCGAAGATAGTGAACGTGAAACTGTGGTACGGGAAGTTTAACGACGAATCAAAATCATTATTTATTGTTAAGAGATAAATGCTTTTGGGGTTATTTAATTGAGAATATTATATATCAGTAGTTTGCGATTTTAAGTGCGTGTTTAAATTACTTCCCAATAACATACATCACTAAATAAGATATTGCAATTTGATAATCAGTTAATTAGTCAGAAATAGAAATAGTAATTGAGTGATGAAGGGTTTCAAAATAAAAGACAACTTACATGATTTACATATATTTTCGGTTTAAAAAAGTAACAATATTATACTTGATAAATTTACAGATGTTCAAGATGTTTGTATCGATATCAATTTTACGATTATTGTTAAGAGTTAACACTGTTGTCGTCTTGTCGGTTGATATGCGAATGGTAAACCGCGCTGCATATTCTTTTTTGTTTATTTTTTTTATTTATTAATTTACATAATACAATATAAAGTAAAATATAAAACATTGTTCATGAAATATATAAATGGAATTTATTACCTCACTAGGCAAAGCCTGTTCTGAGGTAATACTAGGCAATAAGTAAGCATAAATTTCAGCTACGTGAATTCTTAACATCTAAGGCACAAAAAAATATAAAAAATACAAATAATAAAGTACAAAAGTACACATTTTAAGTCATAAAAAAAGTACATATAAAATACAATTGTAGGTACATGAAAAAAATTATTAGGTGTCTTTGTGTTTTTGTTAATGTGAGGGTGTGTTTACGTGTGTGGATATGAGTAAAAGGGTGTATGAAAAAGATTTTGATTGTAAATTATATTAAAATTATCTTAGGACAAACGTCAAGTCTCTCTCTGACTCTTCCCTGCCTCTCCGAATCAACCAATCAGTAACCAGCTTTCCAAAATTATGCCCACTCGGCTGTACTAAGTCCAAGATATCAGACATGACCATATTATATATTCTGGGTGCTAAAAATGTGTAGTGTCTCTGGGCAAAAGTAGTCTGTGTATGAGTCGGTTGCAGCAAATGTCTATTTCTTGTATTAAAAGTAAGGGTGTATTGTGGTTTATATATTGCTGGGTTTTTATGTAGTTGGATGACTATTGTTCTAATATAGAGTTGTCTAACATCAAGGACCTTTATTCGATTCAGGAACTGATGTCCTTCGGCCATCTTCGTTAATATGAATGAGATGTGAGACCATCCGACAAATGACGTATTCATTAATATTGGTTGTGTTATGTAGCATCGCCACAATTGTTTTCGACGGTATGAAATTATCTCTTATTCCAAAGAGCAATTTTTCTTGATTAGTGGGAGATTTGATTTTAATAAAACTATTTAACAAGATTAATTGTACTGGATACAAAATTATTCGCTACTCCCACCACCACCCGCTCTGCATATGGGGACTATAAACGGCCCCTTCACATAAAGCTAAGTGAGCGACAAGAAAAAAATGATTAGCACGAAAAGTGGCTCATGGAGCCCTCTACATTAGCAATCTAAACAATATAACATATAATTTTCACTTAGGCGACATCTGTCTTAAGACTTACTTGCGTCTTTGACAAGTTTATTAAAATAAACGCGAAATGGTTCTGAACAATACTAATATAACTATTATATTACTGACAACTTCCAAAGAGGTCAGGTTTTCATTTTTAACCAATAAATTAATATATTACAGACAGTAATTTGTAGCATTTAAAATTACGTACAATTTCATAAATACAAAGAGCGAAAGCGCTTTACTAAAAGCCGATATTCTCACAACAGTAATTATATTATGGTTGATACAAATAATATTTTACAATGATGGGGTGGCTCTCAAGTATATCGATTCATTTCCCTAATTATATTTTATTTTTTCTATTTGTAATTTAAATTATTATATTACTTTTTATATATTTATTATTATTATAAGTTTAATGTTTCATTTGTTATATTCATATATTATTATTTTTTCTTTTTTTATACAATTCTGTTTTTTAATATAAACTAGGGGCTCTGCCTCGTCCAACCTCCGACGGCTTATTTGCGGCAGTTGCGAAATAACCTTATAAAACTAAATATCGTCAAATATACCATTTAGGACATTACACAACATTTAAAAACTAAATATATTTACGTGAAAACGTTAAAATCAAGTAATAAAAAAGTATTTTTATAGTAAAAATGCGAAAATTATAAAAAAAAGATAAATGCTAGGGCGTACGGCGTACGGCGTACAGCGTATACGCCATACACACAAACACATCACGACGAAACTCATAGTGTGCATTCTCTACATGATACCCATTGAGAAATTGATGTAAAAAAAATACGCTTAAATTTTGCGAAATCATGACTCTCCCCTATTCCATAGTGTGGAGAGTAAAAATATTTTCGACAATGTTTTGAAAGAAATGCGTTATATGAAATGCGTACGTTTAAAATTACAAACATTGATAATTTGAATGTATGTACATTCGAAATATCATTTATATAGAACAGTACACAACAGTTAAGACTGAATATCTTTTTATAATAATACACTAATCTTTTTATAATAATACACTAATAAACTATATGTACATATATGTAATTAAATAATGCGATTAAACGAAAACATTAGGTACCTGTCATATTTTTGCATATTATTATGACATATTGAAAGCAATGTTGTCAGTATTCAAAATGGATATTCCGCAGATTATTACGGTTAAAATTTATTCTGAATGTTTAAAATTCCTTTTAAAACAATAATATTGTCAATTTATGCAGAAAATACATTTATATTTTAAATAAAAATTTCGAACGCGAAAATCGTTTAAGGAAAAATTATTTCACTGGCGATCCGTTGAAGGACGAAAAAAGATTGTTTTTGTATGAAGTGAACTATGTGAAATGTTATTGTTGCATGTTGTATTTTAGATCACCAAAACTCGAAAATCGAAACACTTCCTTGCATTCTGCGCAAGCGGCGAGTTTATTTCCAGCCCAGAGAAGCAATATTAGCTTGAGAAATGATTTAAAATATTTTTTAACATCTCAATAGGGACGAACCATATAGTAGAACCAGGAACTCAAGGCAGCACCAGCGATTACGACAAGTCATTGGCTGGTTTACGTGATCACTTTATGCACTTGAGCAAAGTTAGCAATTATGCTTTCCGATTGAGTTCCCTATCAAACAATTTTTTTTAGTTTTGAAAGTTCTATATATTTTAATCATGATAATCTGTTCGTTTGAAAATAAGTTGATAAAACACCATTATCATGTATGAAAATTTTTACGAGATGTTAAAAAACACCATTATCATGTATGAGAATTTTTACGAGATGTTAAAAAACACCATTATTATGTATGAAAATTTTTACGAGATGTTAAAAAACACTATTATCATGTATGAAATTTTTTTCGAGATATTAAAAAACACCATTTTCATGTATGAAAATTTTACGAGATGTTAAAAAACACCATTATTATGTATGAGAATTTTTACGAGATGTTAAAAACACCATTATCATGTATGAAAATTTTCACGAGATTTTAAAAATTCGGCATAAAATATTGACTCTCAACAGGGAAAAATATTCAATATTTGTGTATACCTATGCAACTATAAAAAATATTCGATTAAAATATTACCTGCTCACAATTATGTAGCTAAGGAAGAGTTCAGTGTTGGCGATGTTCAAATGGGGGGCTTTGTCAGTAAAATTTGAGAACTACAGAGTTGTCAAGAATTAACGACGCTGTAGTGGTTGTGCAAAGGGGGGACGGGGGCTATAATGTGAATGCAAATAATGAAATGGTGCTCCTGGGTTCGAGTAATTGGCCTCTAACAGCAATTTATTTAAAACGTTTGTCGAGAGGAACTTATAATGGAGCAAACTATATAATGGATAATTAGCTGTGATATCACAATGGAAAGGATAAAGGGAAAAAAGATTACAAAAATATGGTTACATTTTATAATAAATTATATTTTTTAACGATTTGATAAAAAAAAATGAATATACAGCGCTTGGTGACGAGATTAAAAGACATTAGCATTCTCGTAAAATAATAATATTTCCTTTCAAATATTATTTTAATTGTATATACCTACGCAAACATTGTATTTTTTTCCCTTTCGGGAGTCAAATGATAAGGACTGTTGCTTACATTGTTTACAAATAAACCAATTTCTCAATAGATGGCGTTACAAAAGAGGTTTCTTCGTTACTTCAAAGATGGCAATAGTATAGTTCCTTATTTTCAGGTGAATTGTTACACATTATTCAAATATATAGAACTTACGAAAATAACATTGATAAGGGAACTCACTAAGAAGGAATAATTGGTGAACGTTGCGCAAGCGCATAAAGTGATCACGTAAACCAACCGATGACAGGTCGTAAAGCCTGTAGGTGCCTTGAGTTGCTGGTTCTTCTATAATATCCCAACTTTGATAGTTAAATATTATATTTACTCATTTACTATATATAATTGATAGTAAAATAATTGAAGCTGTTGAAGAATATTATGTATACCTTGGACATAAGATAAAATTAGGAAAGGATAACCATGCAGACAGCAGAAATACCCAGAAGGATCGGATTAGGTTGGGCAGCCTTTGGAAAACTTAAACATGTCCTAAAAAACAGAGATATTCCCGCATGTCTGAAAAGAAAAGTGTTTGAAACATGTATCCTGCCTGTGCTTACGTATGGTCTGGAAACTATCACGCTAACTGCGAGGACCATACATTAGCTAAAATGCACTCAGAGATCCATGGAAAGGCAAATGATAGGCGTAAGTCTAAGAGACAAAATTAGAAATGAAGAAATCAGACGCCAGACAAAAGTTGTTGATGTCATGGATCGAGCTGCTCAAAACTCAAATGGCAATGGACAGGTCATGTTGCCAGACAGGGTACGGACAGATGGGCACCCAGAATTCTAAATTGGAGACCATGGGATATGAAAAGGGGAATAGGCCAGCCCCAGAAAAGGTGGACCGATGATATTGTCCCTGTCGCTGGAAGCAGATGGGTTCAAAAAGCCCAAGAAAAGACGAGCGGAAGCTTTTAGAAGAGGCCTACATCCAGCAGTGGAGAGATGGCTGAGAAAGAAGAAGAAGAAGAAGATGAAGACTCCTAAGGCAGTACATTCTCATTGAACTGTTTCAAATTTTGCTTTGACCCACTTAAATTGCGTGACTCTGCTCCTTAATATAAAAGTTGACTTACCCTCCAGTCAATGTAGTAGGCCACATGGATGTCAGAACCTGGAAAAAACAAAAATTCATTATTACATTAACCTAATAGTACCCCCCTGGGTTATCATAACTATACTACGGATAGTCTCTGATTGAGGATTCGGTCTAATCAATTACCAGCGGGCCTATTACGGTTCTTTTATAGCGGCAATATTACACAAGTGTTTCTTACAGCAGATCGTTTTCTGTTTTCCGCGGACAGTAGCCCGCGTAAACTTCCGCGCATTATGACGAGAAAACCTCCGATCGCTGGACGACCTGTCTAGTTAGAAGAGTTACCTTTTTATTTTTTCCTGACGTGAGGTCGCGACTGAAATCTCCTTGGGTTGTTCCAGACTTTTGGACTTCTCAATTTCTCACAGGACACGGTAACTTTAAAAGCTATCTCCATCGCTTCAACATTGCTCCCTCTTCCTCATGTCAGTTTCGTCAATGTCCGGACCAAAATTCGGATCACATCCTTTGGGAGTGTTCCCACCCAATTGTGTCCTCTTACAGATCGGAGCTCCTCGTTGCTGTCCGTGGGCCTCTTCAAGGTCCCATTGGACATGCGGACTTAGTGATCTCGAAGAACAATTACAAAGCCTTCAAACGATTTTGCCATAGATATCGCCGACAGTCCGCAGGTGTGAATCTCAATTCGCACTTGTTGATTGTTATTTTTGCATCATGGTGCCGAGATTGCTAATCTAGAGGGCTCCATGAGCTACTCTTCGTGCCATGCATTGTTTTTTTTTTTGTCGTTCATTCTAGCGTTCTGCGAAGGGGCCGTTGACAGTCCCATATGCGGAGCGGGTGGTGGTGGGAGTAGCGAATCTCCTCTGCTCATCATCAAACCAAGGACCCCGGCACATAACTCAAAACTAGTAACTATGCTTATATCATAAATGCTTTTTGGTGATATTTTAATAGTAACTTGCAAGTTTATAATAGGTACATTCAGGGGCGAGCCTAGAACTTTCAGACCACGCAAACCCTGTAAGGGAAATATCGAATATTTTAAGTTGATAAGCATAAATTCTGCGTTTTTCATTTCGGTGGTTATTAAATTTTTTTTCCAATCATATGCCAAATTAATATTTACATAGCATCTACGTTTCAACACCTTTTGTATAGTTGAAATAAAATAATCTAAAGTAATAAAGCAATCAAAATGTTAGTGTCTGTGTGTGTGTGTGTGTGTGTGTGTATGTGTGTGTGTGTGTGTGTGTGTGTGTGTGTTTGTCTCACGCCTTCTGAAAAACCAAGAGCATCTAAAAATCTAATTTATGTGCGAACGTGTACCTGTATACCTGATGCAGTGTCACGCTAAAAATAATGCGATAAAAATGCTGAATGTTAAAAATATTTCAATAATTATTTTTTTCATACAAAATTTTCCAAGTCGTATCTGTCAAAAAAGTGTACATTTTGCACGCAAATATCTGTTAGTTTAAAAGTTAGAAGTACGTATTTACACGAAAAAAATTTACTTTCAAGTATAACTTAGCGTTTAAGTGAAAAACATGGTGAATATTTTGTATACTTATAATGTTTAACTTATTTTTAAAGTAAGCGTTTTGTACATACATAAATGCCGCCATTTTAATATCTTTTCATACAAAATTTCATTTTCCTACCGAATGAATATGTTCTTGAAAATAATAAACCTTTGAAATAAATATAATTATGAAATAATAAAATGAAACACAAGACATTACAGCAAGTTTTAAGACGTATATTGTAAAAGTCTGTTAATTATTAGTAAAGATATAGGCATAATAAAATTGCATAATTTGTATATAATATTTGATATTTCGGACAATTTTCATTTTTATGGCATCGAACAAACCAATGTAGGTACCTACATATTATTCAAAAAATGTCTACAAACCATTTGATATTTTTTACATGTTCTATGGTTACTATGGTAACGGACAAATTCTGATATTCAAATAAAATTTGTTATAAATCGAATTCGAATTAATTTAGAACATCATTGTAGGTAGGTACCTACATACCTAATACTACTTAAAAACCAACAATATACTAATTTCGTATAGGAAAATTATTAAACTATCTTAGGTTAACTACAATACACATGTCATTCAATCTACAAACTATTTCCTATAGTGAAATTCTTCTTTTATTTAAGTAGACCTTTGGGTGATTTTTTATACAAACTATTTCTTGGAGTTTAATTCTTCTTGCTCTTCTTTTGTGAAGTCATTTGGGACAGTTCATAAATAAACTATTTCCTATAGTCTAATTTTTCTTTTTCTTAATTTATGTAGACCTTGGGTGAGTTTTTATACAAACTATTTCCTATAGTCTAATTCATCTTCTTCCTCTTTTTTTATGTAGCCCTTTGGGTGAGTTTTTATACAAACTTATTCCTATTATCTAATTCTTTTTCTTCTTATTTTATGTAGACCTCTGGGCCAGTTTTGATACCAACTATTTCTTTTAACGTATTTCTTCTTTTTCTAATTTTATGTAGACCTTTGTTGAATTTTGTAAAAACTAACTTCCTATAGTCTAATTTTTCCTCTTTTATGTAGACCAAGGGAGAGTTTTCATGCAAACTTTTCCTTTAGTCTAATTCTTCTTCGTCTTCTTTTATGTTGACCTTTGCGTTAGTTTTTATACAATCTATTTCCTGACGTATAATTATTCTTCTAATATGTAGAACTTTGGGTCAGTTTTTATATTAACTACTTTCTATAGTCTAATTCTTCTTTTTCTTATTTTTTGTAGATCTTTTGGTTAGTTTTTATACAAACTATTTCCTTTAGTCTAATTCTTCGTTTTCTTATTTAATGTAGATGTTGGGTGAATTTTATATAAAATATTTCCTATATTTCAATTCATCTTCTTCTTCTTTTATGAAGACCATTTGGTCAGTTTTTTATATAATACATTTACTATTGTGTAATTCTTCTATTGCATCTTTTATGTAGACCATTGGGTCAGTTTTTATTACAAACTATTTGTTATAGTCTTATACTTATTCTTTTTTTTCATTTAGTATTTTGGGTTAGTTTTAAGTCTTATAGTCTATTGTATAGAAATATGCACACTTGACGAAAATACATAAAACGAATGGGATGTGACCATCACTAGAATCTTCTCAATACTTTTTTTCAATCGAAATTTACACCATTTATTATATCATCATATATTGCTTAATTTTCAATAACTACATATTTGATTTTGATGACAATATAATAAAAAATCGGGGTTGTGGCCATTACTGGACTCTTCACAACGTTTATATTCAAATTAAAAACTAAACTTAAGTCTTCTTCTGTAATGTAGATCAGTTTTATTGTGCAAAAATATATTAATCTATAGGTATGCACACTTGACGAAAAATATAAAAACGAATGGGATGTGACCAACACTAGAATCTTTTCAGTACTTTTGTTTATTTAATTTTTAAGCCATTTCCCATCATCCAAAATTACTAAATATTTAAAACACATTTGCGTTCGATGACAATATATAAAAATAGGGGTTGTGGCCAAATCCAAACTCTTTACAACGTTGTCTCTTTATAATCAGTCATATTTAAAACCATTTACCATAGTCCATGCGTGCAGAAATTGTATGTACCTACTTATATATAAAAACAAATGGGTTGTGGCCATCACTTGAACATTTTACATCGCTTAAACTCAATTAAATTTCAAACTACTTTTCATACTACGAATTAGCAAATATTTTTTGTGACAATATTATATAAACGATTGCTTATTCCTTCACTAATTTACATTCTTGGCCAACGGCGGGACATAAAAGCTAGTCAATAAATAATTAGTCTTAAAGACGAACATGATAATATTAATCAATTAAAAGTAAACTCACACAGAAAAAAACCATCGACAGTTCGACATCAACAGGCATGAGAACATGGGAATATCTCCTGCCAAAAATACTAAATGATATGAATGATGAGCTCTTGCATATATACACTACAAGCCCAAAATATTTTACCCACTTGAAAAGGTACATGATGAGGTCCGATGACGACAGCTATATGCTATAAGAGCATGTTCTTTGAGTTGCTCGGCTGACGTAGGTTGAAACCTGCATCGTATTACGTATAATAAAACTACCAAATACTGAACTCGTCAATCTCAGGATTTCGATGGTTGACTATAAGTTATATTCAAAAATGTCATTATATTTAAAAAAAATATATATTTTTTGAATTAGTAATAAATTGAAATTTACCTATAAATGTTAGATTTATATCCTGTGATTACACATTCTATACGAAGTGTTATATTTTTAGGCAAGTCGGCTTCTATTAACTATTCCGCTACTGGGTACATACACAGAGAAAAGAATATTATACAGATCTGACATAAGCTATGAGTTTAGTCCAAGGGGTTGGAACAAAATATGAGGTGGAACTGGTGTATCCAAAACACATTCGCAGCGGTAGGTACTAATAACATTTTCGTTAAAACTCGTTTTAGCCAACTAAACCTCGCACTACGTAAACCACGTATTAGGCACTAATTCGTGGTTTAGTGGGTTCTTACTAATAATGTAAAAATGTACAAGGACTAAGTAAACCATGGAATACGGAATGAATGTTGTGTGAACGCAGCCATTTAACGGGAATTTCGGATTTTTTCTCTACTTTATGCTATTTTTTGTTCATTCTCTATGACTTTATTAGCCGTCATCTATGACATCTATCGAGAATCATCGTATTTCTATTTCTATGTTTGTCATTGTTTGTTTGTTTACTGTTGGTTTTGACGGTTTACTGTTAATGTATCGTCACGTTTTGGTTGAATTCCCAATAATTTAACTTATTTCAACATAACTTATTACATTTATTTTAAAACAATTGTCAATGGAAAATAAATATCTTCATTTATTTGCCTTCTTCCAAATAAATCTACGAGATGTCTAACTTCTGCCTTTGAAAATCTGTACTTTCTTCTAAAATTAATGTCGTCGTAATCAACAAACGGATTACAACGCACCTATGAACACATCTTATAAATTTTGCATCATCAAAAAACTTTCCACCTGCTCAATTTCTTGAAACGATCTTTCAAAATCGCCGATTCTATAATCATACAGATTGTTGTCCATAATTAAAAAAAGCATTTCTTTAAAAATGACAAAATACAATACGCGCGGGCTATTTGACTTTTGACAGCTCACGAATTCACTATTGCTATTCCACCACTAAACTAGGGGACCGGATGGTTTAGCGTTACCATGGTGATCTAAACCATGGAATAAAATAGAAGTTTTAAAACTTGGTTATTAGTAAGATTTTTGGCCGTTAGGTTTTAGTCACTCTATTCCATAGTTCAACCTCGCTACTTTTTCGTTATTAGTACCGCCGTCGATGTTTAAATATAAATCGTATATTAATGACACATTTATATAGTAGTAAAAGTATTTACTTTTTGAAATTTAAATCTTTTTGGATATCCAACCAACTCAGCCAAGAATAATGTATTAGCAATATATGTATTTCTTGTAATCCAGTGGTCGCGAGTTCAAATCCTGCCACGACCGATTTCGTTCACCTATAGCACAAGCATAATGTTTATTTTAGGGAATTTATGAGGATGTAGATGTATTCATTACAAGGACATAATCTTAATTTAGAAAAAATAGTTAAAACGAGCGGGCTATGGCCAACGCTATACTCCTCATCAGTCATTCATAAAGTATTATTTTATTTTAATTTTCGACATTTTCATGAAATGAGTTTGATAAATGATTTATGATATAAATATTCAGTTACAGAAACTTGATAATTCTTTAATGCCATTTAATAAAAGTGATGTGCCTTTTTATCTATTTTAAAATAAAAATAACAAATTTTAAGTTTCCCGAGCTTGGGGTCACTTTGAAATATTTGACAGTTATGGGGTCTTAGCGAGTATTAGATTTATAAATTTGCAAAATTTGAATAGAATCGAATGAGTACTTTAGTCTATAATCGATAAAGTAGAATAAACACGCCGTACATAGCACACAGTACCTACACAGATACATTGTGATTTTTTACTCCTCACTAACCCAAGGGGATATAGTGGGAAGTTATGATTTCGCAATTTTTTAAGGATATTTTTTTTATTGCTGATTATCAACTAGTATTATATTGTAGTAGTTATATTGTCATTGTATTCTGAAAGTTTCATCACAATGTATCTGTGTGTGTGTGCTATGTACGGCGTGTTTATTTTTACTTAATCGATTATAGACTAAAGTACTCAGTCGATTTTATTCAAATTTTGCAAATATGTATATCTAATACTCGCTTAGACCCCATTAGATTTTGAACGATATATGAATAGTGCTTCTCAATTTTTTTAACTGTCAAATATTTCAAAGTGACCCCAAACTCAGGAAAATAAAAATTTGAAATTTTCATTTTCAAATTGCTAAAAAGGCACATCACTTTCATAAAATGGCATTGAAGAATTATCAAGTTTTCATAATAAAATATTTAAATAAAAAATAATTTAATAAACTCATTTCATGAAAATGCTGAAAATTTTCCATACAAAATTTGAATACTTTATAGAATGAATTGTTAGTGAGGAGTTTAGCGTTGGCCACAACCCACTCGTTTTATTTTTTTTGAAAATTTCAGCATGATACTACTTGATAATCTACAATAAAATATAACCACCATCAAAATTGGGAATTCGTTACTCCCCACTATATCCCCTTGGGGTAGTAAGGAGTAAAAAACCTACGTAAATACGAAATATTGATTTACTAATATTGATGTGTGAAGCCATAGACAAATGGTATAAAATTACTTAGCATAGTGTAACATGACTTGGTGTGTAGTTTAGTGATAGTTGGTACTTGAAGAATTGATAATGTTCCTTTGGTATTCACCTGATCCATAACCTACTCATTTGAAGCCAAATAATACACTTCAGTCGTAAAGGTGAGGATTCTTTTGTGCGATTGTCGCACGCAGTCGCTACGTGCGTTTCTTGATATGTAAATTGTCGTCAAACGACGTAATGGTCTATTACATGTTTTTTTATCAGTCTTGTAAAAGAATTTTACAAGTAGGTACATATTGTTTTAACTTTTTCAAATACTCCTCACTCCCCCAAGGGAATATAGTGGGGAGTAATGAATTCGAAATTTTTAAGTTAATATTTTTGTATTAACAATAATAAACACTTCCCTGCACCCTTCGCAAGTGGCGAGTTTATTGCCGTATGGCAATTTCTTCCAATTAACCAATGTTCCCAGCCCATAGAAGCAATATATGCGTAAGAAATAAATTTTAATAAATTTCTCCTCTGCTGGGAATCGAACCCAGGAAGCCCGCACAGAAACAAAACGGCTTACCAACTATGCCACAATTGGTAAGCCGTTTGCACAGTTGGTCGGTTGTATTGCAGATTATCAACTAGTATCATGCTGAGATTGTATTCGGAAAGTTTCATCACAATGTATCTGTGTGTGTGTGTGTGTGTGCTATGTACGGAGTGTTTATTTTGCTTTATCGATTATAGACTAAAGTATTATTTTCACCGAACATCTTGAACGAGCTTCCGGTTGCGCAGAGCTCAAATTTGTGTCTTTTTGCTTTGTTGGTTTACGTGAAAATCGCCCCCCCTTCTCGGCTAAAAGTTCAAGTTATTTAGCGACAACTATACTCATTCGAATATTTTCAAATTTTGCAAATTTGTATATTTAATACTCGCTTAGATTATAAGTTTTTGAAGGATATCTGATTTTTTAACTGTCAAATATTTCAAAGTGTCCCAAACAAGCTCAGGAAATTTATATTTTCAAATTGGTAAAAGCACATCACTTTCACAAAATGACATTGAAAAACAAGTTTTTCATAGTAAAATTAATATTTGAATGAAAAAATAATTAATTAATTCATTCATTCATTTATTTATTAATTAATTCATTATATCTATAATTAAAAGTAAAGACTTTTTAGATTCTACATTAATTTTATTCTGCGCGATAGGCCTATTTCGCCTTGTTAGGGCATCAACTAGCTTATCACTCATTTATGAATTAATTCATTCATTAGGTAATTAATTAATTCATTCATTCATACATTTATTAATTAATTAATTAATTAATTAATAAAGAAAATAATAAAATCAAATAATAAATAAATAAATAATTAATAAGGTTAGTAAATTCATTCTTTATAATTGATAAATAAATTAATAAATTATTCTCTAACATCACATCTGTAAATATCATATTATGATGAAAAAAAAATAGTGTGCATAGTTAATTTTTTGTAAAGGAGATTGGTATTCTATTCACCTGTTGTGAGTCTATTTTTTATACATCAAAAAGACATTAGAGCTGTTAATTTGACACCTCAGCATCGATGGACCAAAATATAAGATGTCATCTTACTGTCATCTGTCAACCCTTTTAAAAAATACATATAATATCTATCTCGTATTTATTTGTGAATAGACAAGTTATTTGTTAGGTAGACATGGTATGATTTAAAAAGCCCACAATAATATGCTCCGTTGAAGGAATGTCAAAATTATAAATTCTTACATCACGCCACTACCCTCATAGGAAGAGAAAAAAAAAGCTTTTGAATCAATGTCTTCAATTTTTTTTTCATTTTGGGATATACTTAACTAACTAATCAAATGGCAGGATTATTCAAAGTAACGTAACGTAACGTTTATTTATTCAACTTTTTGTACATAATATAAACAAATATAATGCACACTGGCGGGCTTATTGCCATTAGGCAATTTATTCCAACCAACCATATTACAGAGTGACAGAATTATACATGTACATCAACAAAAAATGAAAGCTACAAAAGAACAAATAAAATATACATAACACCAAGATAAATAAAAAAACATCATAGCAACAAAAAAGGGATTGGGAAGGAACAAGAAAAGGAAATCGAGATCAGGTGTTAAGGGATAAATATTACGTAGTAAAGTGAAGGAAGGAAAAGGAGAGGGATCAGGTATTATAGGAGAGATATCCCTGCTTTAGTCTTTTCTTGAAAATGGAAAGCGAGTTTGACGAAGTTATATCAGGACTCAAATTATTCCAGAGTCTTGCTGAACGCACTTCAAAGGAAGATCTGAAAAATTCAGTGTTGTGAATGGGGATAGTTAATGTAGTACGTTCAGCAGATCAAAGCGATAAGCGATAAATTAGTACGTACCTACTTAACAAAGTATACAAGCCAAAAATTAACTTATGATTCCGGGGTGACATCCGTGCTAGAGCATTGTCACCTCGTATAATATATAAAAGGGCGACTGCTGCCAACGTACCTATTTCTACTCTTCACTACTATGGAACAGTGGAGAGTCATGATTTCACAATTTTTACGAATATTTTTTTAAAACATCAATTTCTCAATGGGTATCATGTAGAGAGTGCATACTTGGAGTTTCGTTGTGATGTTTTTGTGTGTACGCCGTATCCTGTATGCCGTACACGATTATGAAAATTCGTGTCCTCTGTACACTGTACAGATCAAACTAATAGGCCGATGAACTTGATATTGATAGCATATGTTGTGTGAAGTACATAAACTTAGAGCTGATTAGTTCCCCATAGGTAAGATTAAATTCATTCATTTGAATTCACATGTCAAAACTTTCAAAATGGTCTCACGCTCTTTAAAACAGAATTTATCTGTTTTTATTAAAATAATTTATACAATAAAAGCATTCTTCATTAAAATGCATTCTATTCTAATAGAAAAGTATACTATCGTTAGATAAAATATGTTCCTAATAATAAGCTTTTGATTCAATAAAAATATATATGAATTTTATCTTATGTACCTATTGAAAAGTTCAGTAATTTGATTTCATGTTATACATAGTGTAAAGACACATAGTGGACCTTCAACATATACGAACAAGTCGCTTCTCGAACTCCTTTATTAATACAGTAGCCCGACTGTGGAACGATCTTCCGAATTCTGTGTTTCCATCTTCGTACAACCCGGGTCTTTTTAAAATCCGAATTAATAAACTCTTTTCTAGATTACAAACCCCTCCCAACGCTACGTAGTGCGCTTCTTCGGAAGAGTAAAATGGACCCAAATCCTAATAGCTGGCGTCCCCTACGTGGACATGTTAAAAAAAAAAAAACAGAGCTTGAACTTAGAAATGATTAGTTTCCCATAGGTAACATTAAATTGGGGAAGCTTCATTGTGTAGTGGAGAGTTTAGCATTGGCCACAACCCACTCGTTTCAATTTGATATTGCATCATTAGCACAAAACGAATCATTTAAAAAAAATAACTTATTTTGGATATAAATAAAGAAAAATATAGGTACCTTTACTTTTTTAATATGTTCTGTATATATTCTTGTAGAAAAATAATAAACATACCCCGATTTTATCAGATTTTTTCGATTTTATTTTATTTCGAGATCAATTTTTGATTTTCTGTTTAGTTTTGAGTTGGTCACCCTGTTTATCACCCTTTCAAAAGATGGCGTTGATTTACGGGACACCCTATATGTATAAAAATTGTTAAATCTTATCTCTGCACTATTCCAAAGCAGTGTTGAATAAAAATATATCTTAATATTTAAAAATCATGTGTCACGATGTTCGTACACGCTAATCTCCGAAACTGCCCAACCTATTTCAATTAAATTTTCTAAATTTATATGGTTGGTTCCGTATTGAAAGATAGGATAGTTTTGGACCCGATAGATGGCACTGCCATCGAAATCTAAAGAAAAAAATATTTTTTCAACATTTTTTTCTATACATTTTTACACCGAATATATTTATCTTACACCGAAAATAAAATTGTGACCACCGAACTAGCTAACTAGCTACCTGCGTTTGTGACCAAACCTTTGTTATCAGTAATAAAAGTTAATCTATTTATGACTGTACTGTTTGTTTAAGCGCACAAAATATTTAGTAGCACGAAATGTTTTGTAGTCACTATATTTCGGCTAATTTAAACATGAATTATTATTCAGTGCATCCAAAAATGTCTATAACCACAGATTTTGACTTCCCCTCACAACCCCCCCCCCCCAATATTTTTTTATATGAAAAAAAGGTCGTAATTCATTTTTAATTTGTGTAATCTTTCAATAGATGGCATTGTGAACAAATATATTGGCATTGTTGATCAATTTTATTTGGGATCTGGTTAATCTATAGGGATTATGTGAGCCCATATGTTTTTTAATGTAATGATTGTGAATGCAGAATGTTGAGATTGTGTACATATTTAGTGTGGAACAGGAACAATCACCTGGTTCATACATAATTGCATATAATTGTCAATAAAAATTGTAAACTGTTAGACCTGGGGCCTTATTCCCTTTCACGTGTAATATTTTGTGATAAGTTCCGCTAATCTTTACGTACCTATCACAGAATGTAAAGTGAAAGTTACGTATCAGGAGCTGTCATTCATAACTATAATCTGTGTGTTGCCGCCAATGTGATATCTATGCCTATAACCATACTATTTGTTTATATTTCATACCTATCAAATGATTTTAATACACATCATTTTTTAAACTACTATACCTTATGTTGCCGCCAATGTGATACAAGCAAGGCGCGAAAGTTATCACGTGACCTCCATGTGTAGTAGGCAGCAGTCAAAATTACTCCTATAATTCAACCACAGCGTGCACACCAAACGTATCGTCAAACCAATTTTTTTAACTATATGTTTTTTACTTTTTCATCTTTTTAAAATAACTATTAATATCTATGAATCAAATGGCCTGGTAGAATATAAGATGGTGTCTTGCTCTACAATAATATAATATATTTTGTTTATTTAGTGTAAGTTGTGGTATTCAAATAACGTTTGTATGTAAATAAAAGTTCAAGATACCCAATTAAAATAGATAAAATAATTTATGTATTAAGCTATGTAAAAGGTATATATGTTAATGTTATGTAAAAGGGAAGCAGAATTCTTGGGTACTATAACAAAAATAATATGAGGTGTGAAAGTAATATTGTAAAATTTCTAGAAAGATATTAACATCAAAATGATAGTGAAAATGTTCGTATTTGCGTCAGGATAACAATTGAAACTTCCCCCTCCACCGCGACACCAATCATTTGTATACCTAAATATACGATGTCCGTATTTGAAAGTTACACATCTTCTCAAGCCTTACTTTACTACTGTACCAAGACATCTGCTTCTCTACAAGAAACAACACTGAATACAAAACAAGTTGAAACTATCACGCTGTCTTCTTCTTCATCTTCTGAACCTTCTTGGACATCCGTCTGCTTGGCGATCCAGAGAACATTGAGCACAAACAATGTGAAACGAACGAATGTGTGTACGCGTCGCTTTATGTCTTTACACAAAACTTAACACCGCCTCGATATTCCGCATAAAACATTGCGAATAAATTCACCTGTCGAATTTCATGCATATTTCGATCCAATCAGAATTCCGCGTTACGAAAGGCGAACGAAGTTTTTCTCGACATAATGCGCGGAAGTTTACGCAGGCTAGTGTCCGCGGAAAACAGAAAAGCGATCTGCTACAAGAAACACGTGTAGCGTAAAAAACTCGTGTTTATTACCGCGATAAAAGAACCGGAATAAGCTCGCAGGTTCGTAATTGCTTATATTGTCTCTAAAAATTGTAAACTGCTTGCCCTAGAACATGATTTCCTAGTTGGGCAGCAGTAATCTACTTTTGTTTTCATCGTAAATATGGTGTGATTAAAAATAAATAAATAATATTAAATTGTAAATGAGGTCTATGCAATCTGTGACAGTACAACGTCTACCCTACCAATTCAGGGGTGACTTCTATGCGAAAAATGCATTGTCACCTCGGGTATAAGAATTGTTGCAATAGATGACGTTACAACAAAAATAAAAAAAAGTAATAATAAGAATGTTGTTCATAATTTCACACATAGATGCCTGTAGTAAAAATCCTTATTTCCTCAAGCGAAAAGAATTTCAGTATTGCAATATATAGAACTTTCAAAAATTTAATTGATAGGGATCTCATTAAAAGGGCATGATTGGTGAACGTTGCGCAAGCGCATAAAGTGATCACGTAAAACCAGCCGATGACAGGTCGTAAGCACTGTAAGTGCCTTGATTTCCCGGTTCTCCTACAGTACATATTCCAACTTCGTCTCTATTGAGATAATTAAAAATCAGTTAACAAATATCTTTGACTCCCAACAGGGAAAAAAATCCAATGTTTACGCATATATCTAAAGTAATAAAGCAATCAAAATGTTAGTGTCTGTGTGTGTGTGTGTGTGTGTGTGTGTGTGTGTGTGTGTGTGTGTGTGTGTGTGTGTGTGTGTGTGTGTGTGTGTGTGTGTGTATGTGTGTGTGTGTGTGTGTGTGTGTGTGTTTGTCTCACGCCTTCTGAAAAACCAAGAGCATCTAAAAATCTAATTTAAGTGCGAACATGTACCAGTATATCTGATGCAGTGTCACGCTAAAAAGAATGCGATAAAAATGCTGAATTTTAAAAATATTTAAATAATTATTTTTTTCATACAAAATTTTCCAAGTCATATCTGTCAAAAAAGTGTACATTTTGCACGCAAATATCTGTTAGTTTAAAAGTTAGAAGTAGGTATTTACACAAAAAAAATATATTTTGAAGTATAACTTAGCGTTTAAGTGAAAAACATGGTGAATATTTGGTATAATTATAATGTTTAACTTATTTTTAAAGTAAGCCTTTTGTACATAAACGCCGCCATTTTAATATCTTTTCATACAATATTTCATTTTCCCACCGAATGAATATGTTCTTGAAAATAATAAACCTTTGAAATAAATGTAATTATGAAATAATAAAATGAAACACAAGACATTACGGCAAGTTTTAAGACATATATTGTAAAAATGTGTTATTTATTAGTAAAGATATAGGCATAATAAAATTGCATAATTTGTAAATAATATTTGATTTTTCTGACAATTTTCATTTTTATGGCATCGAACAAACCAATGTAGGTACCTACATATTCAAAAAATGTATCCGAACCATTCGATATTACTTACGTGTTCGAATCGTTTCCATGGCTACAGAAAGAATGTGATATTCAAATAAAATTTGTTAGGAATCCATGTGGCCAAACCAATCTCTTTACAACGTTGATAAACAGTCATATTTAAAACCATTACGCATAGTCCATGCGAGCAGAAATTGTATAAATATTATACTTCATTCACACTTTATAGCAATATATAAAAAAGAATGGGTTGTGGCCATCACTTGAACATTTTACAATACTTAAACTCAATCAAATTTCAAACCACTTTTCATAGTCTGATATTGCAAAATAATTGGGTGATAATATTATAAAAACGATTGCTTTTTCTTTCACAATTTTACATTCTTGGCCAACGGCGGGACATAAAAGCTAGTGCAATAATAAAATATTCGTCTACTCTGGTGTTCTTAGTATTTTAATAATTTCAATGCGTCGCGTCGGTCGGTATAGGTACACATATAAGAAATAATGTTTCATTTTTTATTATATTATGTATACGAGTAGGTGCCTCTAGACAGATCATATTCTTAATATTTTCGTGTAGGTTTATTCCTATACTTACCCATTATAGCCACATGTCATTTGTAGTAAGTCAAGTCACAAATAAAGGGAATGAATACATATTATATAATATTAAATAAAAATAGTAAATGTCAACTTACGTCGCTGTCCTTGTTCAGGTGTCCAATCACGAAACGTCTCCAAGCCCCGCCCGCATCCTCCTGTCAAATGAACGAAGCCATCTTGAATTCCGCCCACGTTCGACCGCCGTTGTCGCTACTCTGGCAAGTGAGGGCCCTCGCGAAGCGAATCCAAGTTCTTTTTTTTAAATTTAGTTCGCAAAGCGCGCGGGCACTCACTACATATAGTTGCGAAACTACTTTGAAACAATCACTTTTTTGTCACTTTTGGTTAACAAGATAAATTGTGTAATATATATTTTATTTTATTAATATGTCGTACCTATGTATTTATTTATGTAATATCACGTCACATTATTACATTACTGATGATTTTAAATAAATTTCACTTTAAATTAAAAATTAACCTGAAAATAAAGAATTCATTCATAAAAGTACCTACGGGATATCCCAAAATATGGGGTGACCAGCGACAGGTGTGCATAACCTTGTAAAAGGTAGCACAACACATGCGTGTATTCCCACACACCAGTCTCGTCACTACACTACATTCAGAAATGGTGGTGAGCCTCATTGCTGAAATAAATGAGATGTTATTTTTGTCTGTTGAATTTTCAATTATCTTTCTCTTGAAAAGAGTAGAAGCACTGTTCTAAGCCTGTACCTCACAGCTAAAATTAAACAAAAAACATATTTACTAGATACTTTCACATCCACCCGCTCCATATTGGGGAGTGTAATCGTCTCCTTTCGCAGAACGCTAGAGTGAACGGAAAAAATACATAGCACGAAGTGTTGCTCATGGAGCCCTCTAGATAAGAACCTCGATACCATGGTGCAAAATAACAGTCATCGAATGTGAATAGAAGGTTCGCGCACGTCATAAATTATGATTTGAAACACCATCACGCCGTTTCCCTATTTGGGGAAGGCAGAGAGAACCGAACACCAGACTCTTTAAACTTAACATCCATGTTTTGCATCATTTACATTTATACATAGTGCTATACAAGGTCTCTAGTTATTCTGACTTCGTACTTATGATCCCATTTTTTAAAGTCTCATTTATTTGGTCATTCCAACTCTTTCTCGGCTGGTCCCTACTTTTCATTTGTCAGGCGTTCATCATTCATTCTCTCTACATGTCCGAACCATCACAGAGCATTTATTTTCATTCTTCTCACAATACATCTTTCAATTTGAAAAGAGTAAATAATTTAAAAACTGTAAAAGTCTACCGTTGTTGCGCAGTGGTAAAACGTTTGATTCTGAGGTCCAGGGATCTATTTCTAACAGATGATAAATTTGTTTAAAATTAAGTAGGTAGGTACTTCTCACGCAACCATTACTTATCAAGGCTGAAGAGACTGGTTAGTAGGAAGAAATTGCCGTTTAGAAATAAACTCGCCACTTACACGGGGTGCAAGGCAGCGTTCATATGTAAATAAAACAAATGTCCAGCCCCTCTAGACAACGTGTCATTTAGTTCAAGAAATGATAACTCAATGTATGGAAGTGACAGTTGCCAGTCACGTGACAACTGTTACTCCCATACATTGAGTTATCATTTCTTGTTTCTTTTCTTGAGCTAAATGACACGTTGTCTAGGGGGGCTGAACGGATAGATATTATTTTATTTTTTATTGTTTATGTTCTTATAATATGTAATACATCCATACCATCACCGCCTGTGCTAAATTGTGGGATAACCTGCGACAGGTGTGCGGGTGTGCATTACCTTACAAAAGGAATCACGACACAAGCGTGAATACGTGTGTTTGCGTATCCCCACACACCAGTCCCATCTCATCTAAAAAGGCACTACACTCAGAATGGCATATTTTATTGCCGAACTATGTGAGATGTTATTGTTGCCTGTTATATTTTTGATAAACCGACTCTTACGGATCAGGCGAAAACAATTATAGTATAAAAGACTATTCAATCTCGGTGTCTCACAGCAAATAAAGAATGTAGAAGAAATTTATTCTTGAAATAATATTAAATTAAATTTCAATAAAATATAAATTAATATAAATATAAATTTAATTTAAATAAAATATAAATAAATAT
The DNA here is from genome assembly GCA_963576475.1 of Molanna angustata. Taxonomy (NCBI): domain Eukaryota; kingdom Metazoa; phylum Arthropoda; class Insecta; order Trichoptera; family Molannidae; genus Molanna; species Molanna angustata. The sequence goes on from OY754990.1 coordinate 10,879,589, forward strand.
AAAATTAATATAAATATAAATTTAATTTAAATAAAATATAAATTAATTTAAATATAAATTTAATTAAAATATAGATTAAATATAAATTTATCATAAATGTAAATCAAAAATATATTTTTATTTAAAATAAATATGGGTGAATAATTTTTAAATACATGTATATTTATTTATTTATTTATACGGCCTCTGGGCCATTATTAAAAAAAGGTAAAAATAAAACATAAAACTCGTATAACAACACAACAATTAAAAAAAAATTAAATTAAAAATAATAAATAGATAATTTTTTAGCTCATTTGCTTAAATACCTGACTGCCGAGCTTTAGCTCCCGAGTTCGATTCCCGGTGGAGACACAGTTTCAAATTGTGTTTTCAGTATGAAAATGTTAGACGGTAAACATCACAAGTCTCCAGAATGAGACAACTTGTTAGTATTGGGTACGTGTTGAATAAATATTTGACATAGTACCTGTGATTTGCCAGAGAAACTATACCTAAAAAAATATATATAAAATCTCGCATTTCCTCATTTTGTACACATTCCTTATTTAATCATGGCATAAGTCATAATTTTATTCAAACGTAAACGTCCAATAGGGACAAGGCAAGATGAAACAAATTTTGATTATTACATTTATCATTATGTTTTGTTTATCTGCGTTATACGCTACCTGCGCAGTAGAAAGCGCACTCCCCCACATAAAACATTTCAATGCAACATGATAATAGAATGCGGGGGCCCCCAAAGACCAATGCATCTGGGATTATAAAATCTATTAGGATTAGTGAGGGCCCTCCTATTCTTGCCTTTTGTGGGGGCCCTGTCCCGCTCCCCTCCGCCCCCGGCGCACTTCCACGCACAAAGATATCAGAAATTGTTTTTTGAATCAATTTGCAACGGGCCCCTTCGGTGAAATGTTACGCCAACGATTGTTTCGATCGACGTGTTTTGACGGCACTGCTTCGTAAAGATTCAATATTAACGAGCTGAGGCGGTTAGGCTATATTGAAAGAATTAATTTTGACCATGTAAAAATGTGGTGTTCAGTTATCTTTGCCTATCACTTGAGGTGGTTATTAGCAAGGCCGTAGCCAGAAAATAATTTCGGGGAGGGTTTAGATTAGTGGAATAGTAGAAACAAGTCTCCCCGCGAGCGTACCCTCGTGCGAGTACCAAGCGAGCATAAAGCACAGTCATCTTAAGTAATAAAGCAATGATAGTGTTAGTGTGTGTGTTTGTCTCACGCGTCCTGGAAAAATAAGAACATCTAAAAATCTAATGTATGTGCGAGCATGTACCAGTATACCTGACGCAGTGTCACGCTAAAAAAAATGTGATAAATATGCTGAATTATTTTTTTCATACAAAATTTTGAAATGGGTGTACCGTAACAACAGATTGAAATGGGTGCACCGTATGAAACTGCAGTCTCATTGTTACTTACTAAAGAAATATCTTTTTTTTATTTCGGCTACGGCCTTGGTTATTAGGTACAAAATGGATCGGTGGTAGAGAAGTTATCACGTTAGATTAGTAATTAAGTGGACTCGGGTTCAAACCATGCCTTGAATTCATTCAGAATGTGTGATAGTGAACCTCATTACTGAAATAGACGGAATTATATTTTGCGAATCTAGAAAAGAATGTTAAATAATAAAAAAGGAATCATACCGATCAACAAGTTTATATATTTGGAGGTAAATAATTAAACAGGCAGGACAACGTCTGTCGGGTTTTACTAGAATGTAATAAAATTAAAATTCTATAAAATATGCCACAGTGTTAACTTGGGAAACATTAACAATATAGGCTACACAAAAGTAATCAGCACTTCCTTACAACCTGCTCAAGAGGTGGATTTATTGATAAATGGCAATTTCCTTCAAATGACCAGTGTTATAACAAATTGATACGCAAATTAAAATGGGATATTATTTAAATTAACAAATGCATTTACTGAAATACGTAAAACATTGATTTTCATTTAATTCACAATTTATAGTAGATACCTAAATAAAGAACTGATATTACTTTTACTGTAAAACATTGATTTTAGTTTAATTAACAATTTATAATAGGTACCTAAATAAACAGTTGATTTTACTGAAATATGTAAAACATTGATTTTTCTTTAATTAACAATTTATAGTAGATACCTAAATAAAGAACTGATTTTACTTTTACTGTAAAACATTGATTTTAGTTTAATTAAAAATTTATAGTAGATACCTAAATAAAGAACTGATTTTACTTTTACTGTAAAACATTGATTTTAGTTTAATTAACAATTTATAGTAGATACCTAAATAAAGAACTGATTTTACTTTTACTGTAAAACATTGATTTTAGTTTAATTAACAATTTATAGTAGATACCTTAATAAAGAACTGATTTTACTTTTACTGTAAAACATTGATTTTAGTTTAATTAAAAATTTATAGTAGATACCTAAATAAAGAATTGATTTTACTTTTACTGTAAAACATTGTTTTTAGTTTAATTAACAATTTATAATAGGTACCAAAATAAACACTTGATTTTACTGAAATATGTAAAACATTGATTTTTCTTTAATTAACAATTTATAATAGGTACCTAAATAAACAACTGATTTTACTTTTACTGTAGAACATTGATTTTACTTTAATTAACAATTTATAATAGGTACCTACCTAAATACACAGTTGATTTTACTAAAATATGTAAAACATTGATTTAACTTTAATTAACATTTGATTATACCTACACGAACAATTGATTTTACATAATTTAACAACCGATTTTACTTGAATTTAACAACTGACCTTACTTAAATTTACAACTGATGCTTTAACAATAGTTTTCACTGAAATTAATATTTTTGGCTTAAATTTAACAATAGATTTTTCTTTAATTGACAACTGATTTTACTTAAATTATGAAAGATTAACATTTGTTAAATTAATACTTGAATACCACTTATTAACCTCATAAATAAATAAATATTATAATAACCTATAGATATTTATTTTAACATAATATGTATTACCTACCTATTATACAAAAATATTATTTTTATTATTTAATTAAAAATTGTTGTATTCCAGATATTTCAAACAATTATATAAGTTTATAGAAATTGTAATAAGAACTTTTTAGTTTTAAAATAGTTCAAGTAAATTTAAATGAATTTAAGAACTTAAAATAAAAACAATCTTATTATTCAAAAATATATTCGTTATTTTAAACAATTTACAAATTCGAAATTCAAATTGGAACGTGATTTGATTTTATTTAAAAAAATATATTTTATTAAATTTAAAATTGTTCTATTCCATTTTATATTTTAAACATTTTGAAAATCAAAATAGAACACAAGTCGAGTTAAAACGGCGGGAGCCTTCGAAATTCGAACGCAAAAAATTAAAATTACCGCCAAATTCGCGCGAGCAATAAATTCACACACATAACAAACACCATAGAGAGAGATAGACGCCGCGGATAACAGCATTAAACCACCATAGATAATACGCAAAAGATGTAACAGGAGTTTTAACTTTTAAGCGTCGGTTAGTGATATTTTTGGTACAGCTTATAGCTCACTAATACGGTTTATAACTGCCTAATAGCCACACTGAACCATAAACGAAACCGCCATAAGATTCTCCATCCTTTTCTAACCTCCCCCGTAGCAATTCAGCCTAAATAACCCTGTCTCCCTCTGGCAACGTCAATTTTCTTTCTCCCTCGTACGGATCTAATCATCCCTCATACTCGGAACAAAGTCTATTTTCTCCATCTAACGTATGACTGCGTCCCTTTCACGTGATCTGTTCACGTTGGCGAGTTCAAATATTAAATAGGGGTGTCTCTCTCGTTTCAGATGCGTCCGTCTCTTTCGATTTTTCCGCTTTTCCGTTTACGTGACGCAGTTGTGTTTTTTTTCTCGCTCATTCGCGCGATTTCCACATTAGTCTGTCGCGCGTTTTCCGCTTGCACCACGCGTCCTTTTCCGATTCGTTGGAATGTGTAAGTCTGTCCTTTTCAGATTTTCTTTGTAGCAATTTGTAATGAATCCCTTAGTCGTTTTTCTCGTTCGTCTTCATACGGGGTGATATAAGTCCGTCTCACTTCTCAGTCATATTGAAAATGCGTTTCCGCTCTAGCATTATATGTTTGATTTAGATATTTTTTATTTGAGTTTTTTTCGTGAAAGCTATTTGTTTCGTGTTAATTGAACGTAGATGAAGCGTTACTAGTTAATTATTTATTTATTTAACTTTTATCACACCATATTTATAATGACAACAATAAGTAGATTACTGCTGCCCAACTAGGAAATCCTGTTCTAGGGCTAGCACTTTACAATTTTTACTGACAATTATATGCAATTATGAACCAGGTGATTGTTCCCGTTACACACAAACAGTGTTATTTATAAAAATAAATTTGGTTCAATTGAACCCGGTTCAAAGTCTTATTCTGAAATTCAAATATTTTCATATAAGAATAAATAATTCTTGTATGAGAATATTTTAATTTCAGAATAAGACTTTGAACCGGGTTCAATTGAACCAAATTTATTTTTATAAATAACACTGTAAATATGTACACAATCTCAACTTTCTGCACTCACAATCATTACCTCAACAAACATATGGGCTCACACAAAACAGATCAACCAGGTCCCAATGTCCGCCATAATACCTGTCATAAATTTTAATACAATCTCTGACGCCATTTTTATTTCAGAGCCATATACATATTATTTAATCCATATACATATTTATATTATTTTATTTTATTTTTAATTAATGATGTATTTATTTTATTTATTTATTGTATTTATTTTATTTTATTTTATTTTTAAATTAACTTATTTTTACTAACATATGACATGTAAACCAATTAAGTTTACAAATACTATCGTTTTTATATTAACAAAAATAAGAAGTTTTTGAGGAAGGGAGTAGGATAGAAATGTAGGAAAATAGGAAAAGGGGAACACACGTACACCACCTAACCTAACCTAACCTAACCTAACCTAACCTAACCTAGAAATTGAACATTTAAATCCGTTTAAGGAGTTTTTGAAAAGTTCTATTTCAAAAGAATGCGTTATAGTTACAACACATTCTATAAATATACCTATATGTAACATATATGCTGCGAAGCACCTAAGTTGATGTTTTTTTTTCCTTCAATGTTGGAAAAAACACGAAAAATATACCTAGGGTAGTATTACGGGAGTTATATTAGAATAATATAAGAATAAGTTGAGGTCCCGTAAGCAGTATTCTCGCAGTACGGGACCTTACCCTTTTCTTACATCTCAAATAACTCTTGTAATACGACCCCTAGACCTGGCCGCAAAAAATCTCGCGGATCTTAACTATAAATTTTGTCGATCTTACTTACTAACTTACTCAGCCTCTTTTTGAGTCCAGTTCGGTTTCTGTGCGGGCATCCTGGGTTCGATTCCCAGCAGCGGAAAAATTTATTTAAATTCATTTCTCACGCAAATATTGCTTCTTTGGGCTGGAAACACTGGTTAGTTGGAAGAAATTGCCATACGGCAATAAACTCGCCACTTGCGCAGGGTGCAAGGAAGTGTTCATTATTTATTTATTTATAATAAGTAACATGTTAAGTCGCTATGCAAAAAAAAAAACAATTTATGACAGAATGAGAAACAAGGATGTAATATTGTTAACACAATGAAAGTAAATATACTGGTGGTTTGGTCACGCGGAAATAATGAATGAAGAAAGACTGACGAAGAAAGGAGCCGTTCGAGAAAACATTGCTACATTTATGTGAACAATATTTATTTCTTTAGCAGAGTCTAGCATTGGCACCAATCCAATGTTTATTTATTATTTTTTTTTTAATAAATATTTAAAACTTACACCGGAACGCATTACACGTATTTTCAAATTAATTCGAATTCGCCTAATGAGGCGTCCCGTTGCCGAACGCGCGTCACATTCGAAACGTTCGTCGTTTGATTTCCACTTGGGCGGATCGATGCGAATGGTACATTTGAGCTTTCATCCCTACTTTGAAAAATATCGCTTTGATTAGTTCGAGGCTTTGTACGGTGTGGCTCAAAAAGGACTACATAACGTAATGTTTAAATTTAAACGAGTGGGTTGTGGCCAACACTAAACCCCCCACTAACAAGTCATTCTATAAAATATTCAAATTCTGTATGGAATATATTCAGCGTTTTCATGAAATGAGTTTGTGAATTATTTTTGATTTAAATATTTTATTATGATATCTTGATAATTTTTCAATGCCATTTTATGAAAGTGATGTGCCTTTTTACCAATTTGAAAATAAATATTTCAAATTTAAGTTTCCTGAGTTTGGGGCCATTTTGAAATATTTGACAGTTAAAAAGATGAGAATCACTGTTATCCAGATGAGAATCACACATATCCTTCAAAATATAAACGAGAATTAGATATACAAATTTGCAACATAAAGGAATTTATTTATTTATTTATTTATGTATTTCAAGGACAACATACAGCATATAATAAATTATAAAACATAAAGATGATTTGATTAACAATAAAGCCAATTACAGGTTGTCGCTGAAGTTATTGTAGTATATTAAGATACATTAGGAATGGTTACATATTATGGTGAGATATTTATTTATTTAGAGGACAACATACAGCATATAATAAATTATATAAAATAAAGATGATTTGATTAATAATAAAGCCAATTACAGGTTGTCGCTGAAGTTATTGTAGTATATTAAGATACATTAGGAATGGTTACATATTATGGTGAGATATTTATTTATTTAGAGGACAACATACAGCATATAATAAATTATATAAAATAAAGATGATTTGATTAATAATAAAGCCAATTACAGGTTGTCGCTGAAGTTATTGTAGTATATTAAGATACATTAGGAATGGTTACATATTATGGTGAGATATTTATTTATTTAGAGGACAACATACAGCATATAATAAATTATATAAAATAAAGATGATTTGATTAATAATAAAGCCAATTACAGGTTGTCGCTGAAGTTATTGTAGTATATTAAGATACATTAGGAATGGTTACATATTATGGTGAGATATTTATTTATTTAGAGGACAACATACAGCATATAATAAATTATATAAAATAAAGATGATTTGATTAATAATAAAGCCAATTACAGGTTGTCGCTGAAGTTATTGTAGTATATTAAGATACATTAGGAATGGTTACATATTATGGTGAGATATTTATTTATTTATTTATTTATTTATTAATTTATTAAAATCCTTTTTACAAGTATAATAATAACAATAAGTACAATATAACTTTATACAGTAGTTAATAAAAATTATAAGTTATACTTTAAGTAAGAAAAAGTTAAGTTTGTCATTAGTGTATACGTATATATATTTTAATTTGTGGATTAAGCTACTCTACTAGGCTATGCCTGTACCAGAGTAGCGTTATATAAATCAGTTCTATTATTTTAATTCGTCATAGTGTTAGTTATTTTTGTAAGGTTTTGTGGTAGGTTGAAGTAATGATGTGCAAGTATGTATGTATATATTTTAGTGTTGTGTGAGAAAAAAAAAAAAAAAAAAAAAAAAAAAAAAAAAAAAAAAAAAAAAAAAAAAAAAAAAAAATGCTTGATGTAGAAAGGGCTAATGATAATATAATTTTGATTTTTTTTATAAGTCATCTAAGCAGTAATATTAAATAATTCTTCTGTTTCTTTTCGTCCTTTGGTAATTAACCAGTTGTTTGCTATGGCTTTCAATTTGATATGTGAGTAGGTTCTTAATAGTGGAAAGTCAGTTTTGAAGAGGTTAAATATTTTTGGACCTATGTACGCGTAATTTTTCTGGCCATGTGTTGTCTTAGTTTTTGGAATTTCGTCAAGGTTTAGTAGTGCTTGCCTAGTATTGTGTGAATGTGAGTTGCTGGTTGTCATTTGGTGGTTTGAAGTTTTGATGTAGAAAGTGAGAGTTGACTTAACAAAAAGCTGTCTTACGTCTAGTACATTAAATTCACTGAATAGTCTGTCTGAAGAGTATCTAAGTGGTTTTTTATTAATGACACGAAGTAAAGTTTTTTGCGCCGTTATAACCGTTTTTAATGTGGTTTTGTAAGTACCTCCCCAACTGGGAATCGCATAGCTTAAGAATGACTGGGCAAGGGCATAGTAGATAGTTTTGAGTTGGTGTTTCTTAAAAATATTGCGAATGGATTTAAATAGATAAATGAGTTTTAGAAGTTTTCCCGAAATTAATTCAATGTGTGGTTTCCAGTTTAAGTATCTATCTATTATTATTCCTAAGTATTTCACATTATCTGTATTTTCGAGGGGGTTACAATTGCAATTTTGGTGTTGGCAGTCATGCATAATCAGTTTTAAATCGCTAGACGGTTGCCCTCTTTTATCGATACTGAATGTCAAATATTTAGTTTTTTTAAGATTTACTGTTAGCAAGTTGTTGTCCAGCCAGCTTTTTACTATGTTGCAACCCAGATCTGCCCCTTTGAAAACAAGATCCCATGTTGAAGCGTGAAACAGTAGTATTGTATCGTCCGCAAAGGTAATTATTTTTCCCCCCGTTTTTAGCTTACATAAATCGTTAATGTATAAAAGAAATAAGACCGGTCCTAGTGTACTGCCTTGAGGCACTCCGTATTTGATGTATTGATCGTCACTTTTAGTCTTGTCAAGTTGTATAAATTGTGTTCTGTCTGTAAGGTATGTTTTGAACCAGTTGTAGCTTGTTTCCGATAATCCAGTCTGTTTTAGTTTGTGTAGCATTTTTTCATGTGATACCGTGTCAAAAGCTTTCGTTAAATCTAGTACTATTGCTAAACATTTTTTCTTATTGTCAAGTTTATCAGAAATATAACCAACAACTTCCTGAATTGCTTCTTGCGTACCCCGATTTTTCCTGAATCCAAACTGGTTATTGGCTAATATTTGATGTTTTTCTAAGAAATTGGTGAGTTGATTGCATACACATTTTTCAAGAAGCTTTGATAATAAATTTAAAATGGATATAGGTCGGTAGTTGTTTGAATCGTCTTTTTTGCCTGCTTTGTGTATGGGTGTAATTTTAGCAGTTTTTAATTGGGAAGGGAAAATACCGTTGGTGATGCTTAAGTAAAAAATATGAACTATAGGTTTTAATAATCTCTCTTTGAATGATTTAATTACTCTAGCGGAAATACCGTCCGGGCCTGGAGAGCAGTCAATGTTCAGGTCGTCTATGATTTTTTCTACATCTTTGTAACAGATGGTTGTGATTTCAAATTTGGGAAGGTGGGATCCGTTTGTTATTATGTTGTCTTGGTGTGGTTAGATTTAGAGGACAACATACAGCATATAATAAATTATATAAAATAAAGATGATTTGATTAATAATAAAGCCAATTACAGGTTGTCGCTGAAGTTATTGTAGTATATTAAGATACATTAGGAATGGTTACATACTATGGTGAGATATTTATTTATTTAGAGGACAACATACAGCATATAATAAATTATATAAAATAAAGATGATTTGATTAATAATAAAGCCAATTACAGGTTGTCGCTGAAGTTATTGTAGTATATTAAGATACATTAGGAATGGTTACATATTATGGTGAGATATTTATTTATTTAGAGGACAACATACAGCATATAATAAATTATATAAAATAAAGATGATTTGATTAATAATAAAGCCAATTACAGGTTGTCGCTGAAGTTATTGTAGTATATTAAGATACATTAGGAATGGTTACATATTATGGTGAGATATTTATTTATTTAGAGGACAACATACAGCATATAATAAATTATATAAAATAAAGATGATTTGATTAATAATAAAGCCAATTACAGGTTGTCGCTGAAGTTATTGTAGTACATATATTAAGATACATTAGGAATGGTTACAAATTATGGTGAGATATTTATATATTTAGAGGACAACATACAGCATATAATAAATTATATAAAATAAAGATGATTTGATTAATAATAAAGCCAATTACAGGTTGTCGCTGAAGTTATTGTAGTATATTAAGATACATTAGGAATGGTTACATATTATGGTGAGATATTTATTTATTTAGAGGACAACATACTGCATATAATAAATTATATAAAATAAAGATGATTTGATTAATAATAAAGCCAATTACAGGTTGTCGCTGAAGTTATTGTAGTACATATATTAAGATACATTAGGAATGGTTACAAATTATGGTGAGATATTTATATATTTAGAGGACAACATACAGCATATAATAAATTATATAAAATAAAGATGATTTGATTAATAATAAAGCCAATTACAGGTTGTCGCTGAAGTTATTGTAGTATATTAAGATACATTAGGAATGGTTACATATTATGGTGAGATATTTATTTATTTAGAGGACAACATACTGCATATAATAAATTATATAAAATAAAGATGATTTGATTAATAATAAAGCCAATTACAGGTTGTCGCTGAAGTTATTGTAGTATATTAAGATACATTAGGAATGGTTACATATTATGGTGAGATATTTATTTATTTAGAGGACAACATACAGCATATAATAAATTATATAAAATAAAGATGATTTGATTAATAATAAAGCCAATTACAGGTTGTCGCTGAAGTTATTGTAGTACATATATTAAGATACATTAGGAATGGTTACAAATTATGGTGAGATATTTATATATTTAGAGGACAACATACAGCATATAATAAATTATATAAAATAAAGATGATTTGATTAATAATAAAGCCAATTACAGGTTGTCGCTGAAGTTATTGTAGTATATTAAGATACATTAGGAATGGTTACATATTATGGTGAGATATTTATTTATTTAGAGGACAACATACAGCATATAATAAATTATATAAAATAAAGATGATTTGATTAATAATAAAGCCAATTACAGGTTGTCGCTGAAGTTATTGTAGTATATTAAGATACATTAGGAATGGTTACATATTATGGTGAGATATTTATATATTTAGAGGACAACATACAGCATATAATAAATTATATAAAAAAAGATGATTTGATTAATAATAAAGCCAATTACAGGTTGTCGCTGAAGTTATTGTAGTATATTAAGATACATTAGGAATGGTTACATATTATGGTGAGATATTTATTTATTTAGAGGACAACATACAGCATATAATAAATTATATAAAATAAAGATGATTTGATTAATAATAAAGCCAATTACAGGTTGTCGCTGAAGTTATTGTAGTATATTAAGATACATTAGGAATGGTTACATATTATGGTGAGATATTTATTTATTTAGAGGACAACATACAGCATATAATAAATTATATAAAATAAAGATGATTTGATTAATAATAAAGCCAATTACAGGTTGTCGCTGAAGTTATTGTAGTATATTAAGATACATTAGGAATGGTTACATATTATGGTGAGATATTTATTTATTTAGAGGACAACATACAGCATATAATAAATTATATAAAATAAAGATGATTTGATTAATAATAAAGCCAATTACAGGTTGTCGCTGAAGTTATTGTAGTATATTAAGATACATTAGGAATGGTTACATATTATGGTGAGATATTTATTTATTTAGAGGACAACATACAGCATATAATAAATTATATAAAATAAAGATGATTTGATTAATAATAAAGCCAATTACAGGTTGTCGCTGAAGTTATTGTAGTATATTAAGATACATTAGGAATGGTTACATATTATGGTGAGATATTTATATATTTAGAGGACAACATACAGCATATAATAAATTATATAAAATAAAGATGATTTGATTAATAATAAAGCCAATTACAGGTTGTCGCTGAAGTTATTGTAGTATATTAAGATACATTAGGAATGGTTACATATTATGGTGAGATATTTATATATTTAGAGGACAACATACAGCATATAATAAATTATATAAAATAAAGATGATTTGATTAATAATAAAGCCAATTACAGGTTGTCGCTGAAGTTATTGTAGTATATTAAGATACATTAGGAATGGTTACATATTATGGTGAGATATTTATTTATTTAGAGGACAACATACAGCATATAATAAATTATATAAAATAAAGATTATTTGATTAATAATAAAGCCAATTACAGGTTGTCGCTGAAGTTATTGTAGTATATTAAGATATATTAGGAATGGTTACATATTATGGTGAGATATTGTGTGAATGATGTGTGAAATTGCATATATAAATGTGTCAGTATAATTAAGTGTTAAATTTGATTATGACGATGAAATTTTAAGTTTGATATATTTGTTTAAATGTGGGGGCGCTAAGTAAGAATATGTCAATCTCTTGGAAATGCCTATTATATGTATCACAGATTCTGTACATTGTTGCATGTTGAGCATAGTTGGTGTGTTGAGTAGTAAGACGGAAAAGAGGAGTGTGTCTAGTTCTACGGGTAGGGATGTTGAAAGAATCGAATGAGTTCTTTAGTCTATAATTGATAAAGTAAAATATATATTAATAAGCATTCTGCCATAATCTTAACTTTCTACTCTAATGAATTGGGTGTATCGCATAAAAATTCACGCACATACATACACACACCCACACATACTCACACACCCTCACACAAACACCCTCACACACACACACACACAAGGTAGCATATATTGTAGTTTTAACTTTTGTCTTACTTAATATTCATTGTTTTTTCTTACACTACTAAATTAATTAATAAGGTAATAATGTATACATTTAATTGATGCTGGGCGTGACTATTTTTTTATATTGTATATCACCATTTTACTTGTCCAGTCATTGTTTGTGTACTTTCAATAAAATAAAATAAAATAAAATAAAATAAAATAAAATACACGCTGTACATAGCACACTACACGTAGCACATAGTACCTACACAGCACACACATACACACACCCTCACACACATACACCCTCACACACACACACCCTCACACACACACACCCTCACACACACACCCTCACACACACACACACACACACGCACTCACGCACGAACGCACGCACGCATACACACACATACACACACACATACATTGTGATGAAACTTTCAGAATATAATCTCGGTATGATACTAGTTGATAATCTGTAATAGAAATAGCCTTAAAAATTGCGAAATCATAACTCCCCCTTATATCCCCTTTGATTAGTGAGGATTAAAAATAATAAATCAAAATTTCAATAAAGGAATTAGGAATATTGGTGGTGGCAGAGTGGTTAGCTCGCTGGGTTAGTAATCCAGTGGTCATGAGTTCGAATCCTGCCATGACCAATTTTGTTTACCTACATATATTACCTACAAGCATTAATGCTTAGTTTACGGAATGTATGAGGGTGTATATGTACGTATTGCAAGAACATGTTAATTCTTTAAAAAAATAATATTAAAATTTCGTTAAAAAAGTCGGTACAACTTTTTGGTGTACTCTGTAATCCGAAAAACAACAAAAAATAATTTGTAAATAAGTCAAAACTCGGATAGAAAGCGGGAAAACTGTGTTTGTCTCTTTCGCACGTATTGTTTTAATGGGAAATTAATAAATATCAAAAGAGTAGGTACTTAAGGGAGAAATATGACAAAAATATATCTGTCGCTTTCACTCTCATTGCGGTCGCAATAAATGAATGTATTATTCCGCAATTTAATTTCAAATAACGGAATATTAGAACGCAATATAAAATATTTGAATTCGAATTGGTTCTGTTCTTAAATTGAAAATGTTATTTATGTGTTTGAATTTTCATATCGAATAGGTATTCAGAACCATTTTGAAGCAATTGAAAATACATATTGACATCATTTTTTGAATTTTCATATCGAATAGATATTCAGAACCATTTTGAAGCAATATTAATTATTGTAAAATACACGTTGAAATTATTTTTTGAACTTTCATATCGAATAGGTATTAAGAACCATTTTGAAGCAATTTTAATTATTGTAAAATACATATTGACAGATTATAATTTCGAGATTAGCTTCATTCTACTAGGTATCTTGCACTCTTCTATGGCCATTCTACTAGAACTGATAAGAATTGATAATATTTAATAATTATTGTATTTTCTACCATTTTTAACCAATCTTAATAATTATTTAAAAGGTATTTTAAACAAAGAATATTTCAAAAATTAAGATATACCTACCATTTCTAAGATATTCGAATGACACAGTCTGCTTTCTTGCACTGTACCTACAGCTGATATGAGTTAAATTTAAAATATTTTCAATCACTTCCAAGCTTCTTCTTCTTCTTCTTATGTTAGGCCTAAGGGCCTGTTATTTGCAGAGACGTTGTTCTCCTGCGAGATTGAGTCCCAGCTGTCCTTCCACCTCTTTGGTGGTCTGCCTGGTGGTCGTCTTCCTTCGGGTCGGCTGTGTAGTACTATGTAAGGGATTCTGGATGCCTCCATCCTATTTACATGGGCATACCAGTATCTCCTTCTTTGCCGACCCCATATGACGACATCCTCAACCTCGCAGATCTCTCTGACTCTCGTGTTTCTTATTCTGTCTCTAAGCGTGAGACCGGCTATTGCTCGAAGAGTTCTCATTTCTGACACTCTTAGTGTACTCTTCGTCATGGATGTGTCAGCCCTACATTCGATTCCATACGTCATTATGGGTCGTACACAAGTCTTATTAATTTTAACTTTACTTTTAAGTCTCATGTCGGGGTTTTTCCATATTGAATTCCTTAAGCATCCTGAGACAGAAGCAGCCTTGTTAATTTGACCCACAATTTCTTCTGGAAGGTTACTGTTACCACATAAGTCGACACCCAGATATCTGAACTTATCAACCTGTTCTACCGCCTTCCCATCCACAGATATATTACAGCCCATTGTGGTTCGAGAGAAGACCATACTTTTGGTTTTTGCAACTGATATTGCCATATTGTATCGTTGACTGGCTATATTGAATGTTTGCAAGAGCATTTGCAGGTCTTCCTGGGTCTCGTCGCATATGACGGCATCATCGGCATAGCAGACAACAGATATAATTTCATCGCCCATCCTGTAACCTTTCCCAAGTGATGTGATATCCTTCAAAAGAAGTCCAAGCAATTTTAATAAAAATTTATAGTTATGTAAAATACATATATTTTACAAATATATGCCGACTGCCGTGGCACAGTTGGGAAGCTGTTCGGTTTCGTGCGGGCGTCCTGGGTTCGATTCCCAACAGAGGATAAATTCATTTAAATTTATTTATCACGCAAATATTGCTTCTCTGTGCTGGAAACACTGGTTAGTTGGAAGAAATTGCCAGACTTCAATACTCTCGCCACTTGCGTAGGGTGCAAGGAAGTGTTCATTATTATTATATCCCAATTTTTAAAAAAATATTAAAAATATAAATAAAATGAAAACTTTTGAATTAAATCATTGTTTTTAAATTAACTAAAACCGGTTTCGCGCAACGCACATTTTCAAGTAGATACTACGAAAAAATATTAGATTACAGTGGAATAATTAAAAAGAAAACATATTTTTATAAAAAAAAAACTAATAATTGTGATTTATGGTTTTCCATCAATTTCGGTTGATAAATTAAATTTAATAAAGTATGTATAGGTACCTACCTATTTTATCTAGGTACCTATTGACAGTAAGCAGAGAGGTCCGAATGCCACATTCTCCTTTCTTGCACTATACTACTACTCAACTAGAGCTGTCATTTCAATGAATCATACTGAAATACATGTTTGGAAAATTTTCAACATTTTTATGAAATCAGTTTGTTCAGTAAATTTTTATTTAAATATTTTACCCAATTGAATATTATTTAAAAAAATTTACCGTCTTAATTATAAACGTAAACTATCTTTAGTATCTAGTAATTGAAATTAATATTGAAATTATAGTAAACAAATCTTATAAAATGTTAGGTTTTATATTTAGAATCAGCAAATACTTTAAAAATCCCAATACATTAAAACAATTATATTACTCTCTTGTCAGAGGTCAACTTGAGTACGCATCAACTATATGGAATCCCCAGTACAAGGTTTACATTCACTCGTTGGATCAAATTCAGAATAAATTCATTAAATATTCAAACTACCGTTGTAACAATACTAACCAACCTACTATACAACTTCTTTGACCACGCGACGCACAATTTCAGACCTTATGTTCCTTCATAGTATACTAAATGGAAACATAGAATGTCATGAAATTCTTACCAATATCAAATTTAATACATCTACTCGCCGGACAAGACATACGTCACTTTTCTTCTCCAATATCTGTAAAACAAATGCTTCCAAAAACGCTCCGATTAACAGAATGATGAAATTATTTAACTCTTACGAAAAAAATGCCGACTTAGACATATTTTTCGATTCACATATAACATTCAAAAATAAACTTATATCTAACATCGTGACATTATAACAATTAGGTACTGATTAATTTTATTTTTCCCAACCATCCTCAGCAATATATTTTCTTTATCTTCCCAAATCATGAATCTGTCAATATATGTTCGTCTACACACACATGCACACCCTCTCTCACACACACACACACATACACACCCACACACTCACACTCTTTCTAGATATCTCTTTCACTCACACATGTATTACTCTTCTCTCATGTGCGCACCCCACTAATTCACACTTTTTTTGTTGTATTATTTTGATATTAGGTATAGTACGTAAGAGGTACATGTTATTTTTGTATTTTTATTTATTTAATTTCATTAATTGTATGCATGTACTGTGTGCTGTCCTTGGTAAAATAAAATAAATAAATAAATAAATAAATAGAGCGTGATCAATTTACTTGTAAACCGTGACTATCTTTATTTCACACTTATTTCATAGACGTCAAGTTAGGACAGGTCGAGAGGTTGTTTAACGCTTGACTAACGCGTCATACCAAATATTTCAAAATTGCGATTCTTTCACATAATATGATCCGACGCATATTAGAGGTTGACAGAAAAATTTAATACTTTAAAGTTTTTCCTTGTTATTCTTCATCGCAATCGTGTTTAAATTGACTCAACACGGCACAACGCGGTGTTTGATTTTATATTTCGATGTCATTTATTCAAAAGTTAAATGCATTTATATATTTTTTGACATCTGTGAAGCCAATGTGGCTATATGAAAAAAATAAATGAGGGTGTTCGTAAACGATTCGGTGAACTAGTTATTCACATCTTAGTCAACGTTTATAAATAAGATTTTTTAATACCGATCCTAATTATCCAACTGTCGATTTGTTCAGGAGAACTTCGTTCTCTTAACATATCGACAATGTATCAAGCCAGAATACGAGAGAATTATATGGAGAGATCTACTTTTTTCACGGCTTTTCCAACTTTGAAGTTAAAAAACACCAACTTAGAGGCTTCGCAGCATATATGTTCCATACACGGATTTACTCAGAATTCGGAGTAGAACATTTCGTGTGTCTGTGTGTGTCCCCCCCCCCCCCTTATAACTTTTGATCCGCTCAATTTACAGAGCCCAAAATTTCAGAATATATAAACAGTTATAGGCCTACAAAACTGTTATACCCAGAATTTTGAATTTTTGTTTCAGTCAAGGGTTATCAACTTTTGAATAATTATTTTATTTTTCCATATATCTCAGAAACCATAAAAGCTAGTACGCTGAAAATTGGTAAAAATCTAGACAAATACAAAATCTCAAATAAGTTATTTCAAAAAAATTCAAGGGTTTCTCAAACATTTTTTATTAAGAAAAATATTTTTTTTATGATAAATTTATGAGTTTAACTGCCTATATTTCCAATTTTTTTAAAAATATCGAATAAAGCCGAAACACCCCAACTAGATAATTTAATTTAAGTATTAGCACACCTCTATGGGTTTATAGTTTGATTCTTATTCTTCAACTATACATACTATCGCTATCGTCAGTTGGATCTCATGTGTTATATGCAACTAGTTTTAGTAGTGATTAACTAGTTGCGTGTTTAGTAAATTATTATCGAAATCTAATTAGTAAGACCGCTAGTAAAAAAGTACACTAACGAATAACACGAAGAGTGTTTTGTTGAGTCCTCTATAGACAAGCACAGCGTACAAAGTGTAAATTTTTTTATTTCAATTGTTTTTTCATATTTATTTAATTTCTTTTACAATATTATAAATATTCACCTTTTTTTAAATATTAAGCTTTTTCACCTTCCGAATTTGCTTCAAGTGCATTAAAACAGTTTTATCACTAACACCGCAGCCTGCAGCTAACTCGGACGTGGTTTTCGATGGATCCGCTTCCACAAATAGTCTTCAATTCTTCATAATCAACTTTGGACTCCGGCCGTCCACGGGGCTTGTTCTGCAGGTCGAAATTTCCAGAACGAAAACGTTGGAACCAAAAACGCACTGTGTTTTCTTTTGCGGCACCGTCGCCATACACACCATTAATCCTTCGAGCCGTTTCTGCAGCACTGGTGCCACGGTAGAAATCGTACTAGTAAATAACGCGATATTTCAAGTCTTCAATTTTGTAAACTGAGTGACGCAAAGAAAAAACCAATTGAGCTGAAAAAACAAATGAATTATAATTTTCGAAACAAAAATACATGAGTAAATAGCTATATTAATTTGAATTTGGAATTCCTAACCAAAGAGAAGATATTTGAAATCAAAGTTGCCAGTACGGCAAAACGCCAATTTCATATGTCCGGACCTAATTTTTATAGTGATAAAAAGCATTGGCTCATTTTTTCATTTTATAACGTACAATAGGTTGGTTGTTCATTGTTCATATAATATATATTTAGATCAAACTTAATGTTTCTTATTTCTTATATATTTTGTAAGCAGGTATATAGCCACATATTTTCTGCCAACTGAGATATCAATATACCTATGCATGTTTATTATGTATATATTGTTATACACTTTATGTATATAGATTTTCCCCTTGTAAATATTTCATTTGAACGGTAGAACCTTATACCAACTAGGTACTGAACCTCTAGCGTCGGCGTTCAAATATTCATCAAATGAAACAGGCATTCAATGCTTACGACTCAACATACGCGTCCTTAAATTAATACCTAATATTTGAACGCAATATATTTTAATTCAAATTTGTTCTATTCTTAATTTGAAAATTTTCTTTATTTGAATTTTTATATCACCTGTTCAATTATCCAATTTTTGTTTTTAATATACTTTGAATCTGTGGCAGACCACATCTCGAAATTTCTTTCGAGCGCGCGCCTAGCGACAGCAAGTACATTTGTTTATCGCTAGGCCGAGTTCATCGCCCGCAACGTCAAACAAGTGACAATACTCCTCAACTGGGTATGACACTTCAAATAAATAAGTCTAGAAAGTTCGAGGACATTGAACTTGCTACCCCCAGCGCAGTACTATTTAAGGGAGTCTACACCTCTACACGTCGTCACTTAATTTCCGTATTTCATCTGTCACTTCACGCAGCCGTTACGACCACGCGACCACTGATCGCTTTTCGAACACGCCGTCTCGCCGATACTTCGTTATTCTCAACCTGGTACTCTCGACTTCGCTCTACATACTCGACTTCCGCTTTCGTAAATTGACCTACGCATCGTTATTGTTTATTCTTGAAAAGTGCTCTAGTTAATGTTATTTCTATTTCTTTGTTATCGTGAATTTAATTGTGCGCAGAATACAAATACGTAAGTTTATTCTATTCGTTTTTTATTTCCTCTCTGTATTTCTGTTTTCCTCTGTCCTATTCTATAGAGTTTCTGAACCTTCAGTTTCTGGTATTGTGACCTGACGGAAAACACCTGAGTAGATCACTCAGGCGGTCAAGAGATTGACCTGGTGACCCCTTTAAATATAAATCGCCATCACGTCACATCGAGAAACTTTTCAGAAACTCTAGTTCAAAACTACAATCCCTTCTGGAGTTCTATTTCGATTATCGGACTTTACGGAGTCAAACCAACAGTCCGATAATTCTTAGAGTAACCTAAAACTCGCAAACGGCTAAACTGGTCTATCCAAACAGCCACACTTTAGGTTTACTCGCATTGGGTACACACACACCCAACTAGCTAAATTGGTAACCATCTGGTTACCACCACACAGTTAAAGTGGTGACCCCGACGTGATAAAACAAAATATAATAGTTTTTACAAATTAAATCATAGAGAAGATATTAACTTTTGTCAATGAAAACTAATCAGGGGGGCAAGTCTGGTTCAACCAGCGAAATCAAAACCCTCACGATTAAACCATATCATGGATATAATTATTATATTTATTTATTCAAAATCCACAATAACCATACAAAAAAAATTACAACAATACAATAGTGAAACATAGTTCAACAAAAAATATGAAAAATAGACAATTTAGTATATGTTGGCACTGACAAAAAGAATTCAATCTATCAGTACCAACATCCAGTGGATAAGAACTATTCCTCTAAGAAGTGCTTGTGTCGGAATAGCTTTACATTCATTTTAACTGACGCAGTCCATACTTATGTATCCCATTATGTCTAACACACAATTATAACATATCATAAAATCAAACATATAAATTTTAATATACAGCTACAAATCACGGTTTTATATCATTTCATAATTATAAAAAATATATTTTTAATGTTCATTCTACCTTTGTTGAAAATCCTTAAAGATAGTTTATTTTTCATAGCACTCAGTGACTTTATATTTTATATCTCAGAACCATTTAATTCTTTTGTAAATATGTTTAAAATACGAGGTAAAATAAAATCAAAATGTTTTTGAACAAACGTGGTATTAGCTCTGGGGATGTGTTAAAATCAGTGTAGGAATTTTCAACTCGAGTATATTGTGAAATATTGAGTTTATGTGAGTAAATGATTAAATTCTTTGGGTATAGCTGACGAATATCTAAAACTTCAAATTCTGAAAATAATGAATTAGATGGATATCTTAAAGGTTTATTTATCAATAACTCGAATGATACTCTTCTGGGCTTATATCAATGGGACTAAGTTCGGTTTATACATACCTCCTTAAATAATATTCTCCTTTACACACGAGTGCTTGCACTCTAGTAAAGGGTAAATATGTTTTGTCTTACTGTGAATCTTTTCTATATATGTAGTTTGTTTGTTTTATATTTGTAAACTTAATAAAAAAAAAATATGATGCCAAAACATTTTTTTCGTTCATTGCAGGTACACTGGCGGAGTTAATAAATACCATTAGGCAATTTCTTCTAAACGATAGGATAAACAACTAGAATTATGAAAAAATATATATATTTAATTTTAAGTTCTATTTAAATTTTTCGCAAACGAACCTCCCATTCACCGGTGTCGCTCGATGCTGAGCATCGTCAGAATGGGTATCCATTCTTAAAGTTAAAATCAAATATAATTTTTTTTCATAATTCTAGTTGGTTATGGGCTGGTATTACAGTCTCAGTTTAAGAGCTAAACTCAATTTTTACAAAAATATAGCGTATTACAGTGTCCGTTTAGGCCTAATCTTCCCTCAAATACGTCACTAAAACGACAAATATTTAACTCAACGTTTCTGGCGGATTAAGTACTTAACGGTGAGTCAACGTTCATTTGCTAGGCAACGCGTGTAGTTTCAGTGTTCTATCACTAGAGGCATTAGTTGTATCGACGGTGGCGCCACACAATAAAACAAACTAACAGCCATATTGAAAGGAACATGGGCATTTAAAAGCATTATTTGGTAAAAAAAAATACCATGTTAGATAATAAAACAATAGTATTTCAAGTCGTAGCGTCCCGTTTTGTAGTTGCTATTATTTGAGGTTATTAAAAATTTGACACATAATAACCACAGAAAAAGTAAAATATGTCTATAATTGAAGATTTAGTAACTGACATGTCATATTGCACGGTAATACGGAAATGGATTCAATCTCCCCTTAACATTAATCTTGAGTTTAACAAACTCAATGAGTTGAGGGCCAACTGTAATATCGGGCCTATGGTGCTCTACCATGAAGTGACAGTTTCAAACATTGAAAAAACAATAAGATAAAGTTTTAAGTAAAATTGGAATAAACCAATATGGTTACGAATTACAAGTTAATCAATGAAACCAAACGTTATTTTGTACCGTGTATTCTGAGGTTTAGTTACGGTTACGTATCCGACGATATGCGCATGCTCGGCGGGAAATCGATCCACGGCGGACATTTTGTTTTCCTTACACATACATACATACACACCTACATATAATATAATGTTATACAACAAATAAATTCAACACATACCTACATACAATTAATATAGACACATATTATTTCAAAGACTCGATGTACGTACAATTTAATAATATTAAAAATTTAGAATTTTTTACTCTCCATTTCTATGTAATTGTGTTCTCTATACGCGTTTGTTCATAATTGGCATAAGTTTAATTAACTTTATATTTTTTACTCCTCACTGCCCCAAGGGGATAAAGTGGTCAGTTACGAATTCGCAATTATTAAGGTTATTTTTTTATTGCAGATTATCAACTAGTATCATGCTGAGATTGTATTCTGAAAGTTTCATCACAATGTATCTGTGTGTGTGCTATTTACGGCGTGTTTATTTTACTTTATCGATTATAGACTAAAGTACTCATTCGATTCTTTTCAAATTATACAAAATTTATATATCTAATACTCACTTAGACTCCATTAGATTTTGAAGGATATCTGAATAGTGCTTCTCTTTTTTTTAACTGTCAAATATTTCAAAGTGACCCCAAGCTCAGGAATCTTAAAATTTGAATTTTTTATTTTCAAATTGGTAAAAAGGCACATCACTTTCATAAAATGGCATTGAAGAATTATCAAGTTTTCGTTATAAAATATTTAAATAAAAAATAATTCAACAAACTCATTTCATGAAAAAGCTGAATGTTTTCCATATAAATTTTGAATACTTTAACAATGACTTATTGTTAGTGAGGAGTTTAGCGTTGGCCACAACCCACTCGTTTTATTTTATATTTATAATATAGAGTTGCTGGCCATTGTTAGGAGACGCAAAGTTGCGTATTTTGGCCACATATTCCGTGGAGACAGATATGCCCTTCCACAACATACCTATAGTAGAGGGAAAGAAAGAAGGAAGATGGAATATGGGTTGTAAAAGAATATCGTAGCTTAATTCTCAGGCAATGGTTCTGAATTCCGAATGCGGTGTCACTCATTAGGTTGGCGCATGTTCGGGTTGAGTTTAGTGTGATGGTAGCCTACCTCCGTTAGGAG
Source organism: Molanna angustata (assembly GCA_963576475.1). NCBI lineage: Eukaryota > Metazoa > Arthropoda > Insecta > Trichoptera > Molannidae > Molanna > Molanna angustata. The sequence continues at coordinate 10,902,834 of OY754990.1, forward strand.
CGGCACAAGAAGAAAAAGAAGAATATGTATAATGGAGTTCTATAAAGAATTGTGGATCGACAAATTAAACTTAGTATTTTCATTATGTTTATATTCCAGATTTAAATTTATTTTATTTTTTATTGATATTTGATTTTTAATATAACATACTTCTTCTTCTTCACGATCACTCGGGAGAAACTTTCCCTGTCCTGTGCGGTGCGGAACAAGTCCTCCACACGCCTCATTCCGGTCCACTCCCGAATGTTACGGAGCCAGGATAGCTGCTTCCTGCCGACCCCTCTACGGCCCTCAATCTTTCCTTTTATGATCAATTAAATTAATTTTTGCAATCACTAGAACACAGACGCAGAGTCGGTAAAATGGACCCAAATCCTAATAGCTGGCGTCCCCTACGTAGACATGTTAAAAAAAAAAAAACTGTACTATCGAGTATTTTTCGCCTCCCATCAAAGTGATAAAAGAGTTCACCTACCTCGGCTCCACCAATGACCAGCGACAATGATACACGAGAAGAAGTTAAAAAAAGAATCATGGCTGCTAATAGATGCTTCTACGCCCAACAAAAGCAGCTAAGGTCAAAACTGGTTAGGAGAAACACAAAGATCCTTCTGTATAAAACACTTATCAAGCCAGTCCTCACATATGCTTCCGAAACCTGGGTGATGACCAAACAAACTGAAGGATCCATAGCGGATTTTGAGAAAAGGATCCTTCGAACGATCTACGGGCCAATAAAAGAGAAAAATGGTTGGAGTCGTCGATATAACAGGGAACTATACGAGATGTATGAAGAGCCCGATGTGATCAGTTCCATCAAGATAGGGCGCTTAAGATGGGCTGGTCACATAATCCTAGGGCCTAGGTTGCGGCTCTAAGGGCCCAGGCAGTAAAGGCGGGGGTGGGCGGCCGACGCTGTTGTGCCCTCGTCAATTCTGTACTTAGAGAAGAGCAGGACGGACGCCTCTAGTCTCGCTCGGCAGTTACTCGTCAAACTGTGGCGAATGTTGTTGTGTGGTTCGGGCACACCGCCGGCGCAGACGTCGGGTCAGACATCCTGTGTTGACAACTAAACGTCAAATCTGACAGGTGATGATTGCGTCGGATGCCCCCCGGTGTTAGCCCGCGGAACCTTCGGACGCCAACACGAGGACCGAGGGGTCGGGGTACAAGCCCCTCCGACTTGAAACGGAGTGTACTTAGCGGCCGATTTCGAGACCAATCGGAGGCCCTGACGTGTGTGGTTGGATTCTCGGGGGCAGTGGTTGAACCCGATGGATGGTGGATATTTTGTGTTTGTCCGATGTTGCGGCTGCGTCCGGTGGCGAACAGGGCCAATGTGCTCTATAGCGTCGCCGGCATGGAAGTGGATCGCGATCTCCCTCGATGGTCACATAATCCGAATAGATGACAACAACCCACAAAACGCCTCACACTTTCTGTGCCACAAGGTCGAATGAGACCAGGAATACCAAGAACTCGATGGATGGATAGTGTCGATGCCGATGCTTCCACAACTAATATTAGAAACTCGAGAACGAAGGCAACGGATAGACGGTAATGGAAGTGCCTCCTGGATTCAGCCAAGGCCCACCCAGGGCCAAAATATGAAGTCTTACGGAGCTTTACTGTCATGAACAACTGTCTGTCAGTATTAGCTCTACGCAAGACTTCAACGTTGCTCACTATGTTGGTCCAGGATATCCTTAGCATTCTACGATGAATCCACATTTCGAACGCTTCCAGGCGGTTTATGATACCAACCTTGAGGGTCCATGCCTCAACACAGTAGAGCAGGACCGACCATACATACAATTTGATCATCATTTGGCGTAGTTACAGATTGATGTCGTCGTTACAGAGGAGATTTCTCATTTTATTTAAAGAATTACGGGCCGCTTTTATCCTGCATATTATTTCAATATCAGGGTCTGGGTTTTCGGTAATAATTAATAATACTGCCCAGGTATATAAATTGTTTCACCCTTAGATGCACCATTCAATGCATATATACTTAGATGCACCATTTTTATGTACGCTTGATGTTGGTATTAACTATTACAGTATCACTGTTTCGAGATGCATTAACCTCGGCACAAGTTTTTTCCCTAGTGTGGTATTGCAGATACAATTCTTATGATTTAAATAAATTAAATAAATTAAATGAATTAATTGAATATAAAGTGAATATCATTACAATCAGTCAATTCTTAAGATTTTTGAATTTTAAACTGATAATTCCTGCACAAGATTTATTTTATTTTTTATTTCTATTTTATTGATTTACAGAACCAAGATTTTACATTACAAATTAACAGTAGCTATATTATACTAAGCAAGTTATTAACCTTTTAAAGGTTCTTTTAAATAATTTAATTTAAACTAAGTAATACAATTAAGAATTAAAAAAATTATTTAAACATAAGTAAGTACTTTTAAACATACAAAAGAAAAAAGTTAAGGAGAGTATATTATCTAATTCAGATATTGTATTTATGACAGGTATTATGGCGGACATTGGGACCTGGTTGATCTGTTTTGTGTGAGCCCATATGTTTGTTGAGGTAATGATTGTGATTGTAGAAAGTTGAGATTCTGTACATATTTAATGTGGAACGGACAATCACCTGGTTCATAATTGTCAATAAAAATTGTAAACAACTAGCCCTAGAACAGGATTTCCTAGTTGGGCAGCAGTAATCTACTTATTGTTGTCATTATAAATATGGTGTGATAAATGGTAAATAAAATAATTATTAGCCATCCTCATCCGCATATCCGCACCAAAAACTAGCAGGTAACTCTAATACTGATCGACCAGTCAATATTGAGTAGGTACTATCCTATCATCTGCAACTTCATGACCTCTCCGATAAAAGGATTACCTACATCTGATCTCATGCTCCATTATAAAATAATCAATAACTTATTTAGCTCCTCTTACCTCGTTAATCAGATACATACATTACCACAATCCAACAAGGAATACCAGCCAAAGGTATTCCTTCCTATGTAAGATGTCCAACACTTATCATTTGCGTACCTAACTCACCAATTAATACAATTCATCGGTTGGGTAATGATTATGGATATCTGACTGATGTATTTTTTCACTCTGTTTAGCCCTACAATGATACTTTATTGAAACATTTACAAAATAATTCCTCCAATAAAATGTATAATTTTCTGGTTTGCATAATTATATGTAGTTATACAATTTAATTTAAAGGGAAGGAAAAAGATACAAATTTAATTATGTTATTGACTTTTTTTGTTTTATTATGTTGATTTAAATTTATTATTGTATTCTTTTCTGTGATTTTGTTTTCGATGTGTGTTTTTATTTACGTTTGGAATGGGATGAAATATATAAATAAATATTTAAAATGTATACATTATTTTCTTGTATTTTTAATTCCACTTAAAATTACAGCAATAAATGTTTTAATTACACTTAAAGTTACAACAGTAAATGTTTTAATTCCACTTAATTTTACAGCAATAAATGTTTAAATTCCACTTAAAGTTACAGCAATAAATGTTTTAATTACACTTAAAGTTACAACAATAAATGTTTTAATTCCGCTTAAAGTTACAGCAATGAATGTTTTAAATCCATTCAAAGTAACAGCAATAAATGTTTTAATTCCAATTAAAGTTACAGCAATGAATGTTTTAATTCCACTTAAAATTACAGTAATGAATGTTTTAATACCACTTATAGTTACGGCAGTATATGTTTTAATTTCACTTAATGTTGTAATTCTAATTCCACTAAAAGTTACAGCAATACATGTATTAATTCCACATGAAGATTCAGCAATTAATGTTATTATTTACCAGAAATTGATGGTTTGTCATATTATAGGTAAGTGGAATGACATTCATAATAAGCAGCGTCAAACGAATGATAAATTTAAATTGTAATCAAGTATAGATTTGATCGTTCCGTGTTCGCTCCCATTGTTGCGATGGTGATACGTCGATTCTATTGTCAAGGTATACATCATAATTCCCTTGGGCACAGTGTGTGAGGTGACCATGCATGATCATATTGTGGGACTAGTAAATAATCTGATTACATAGTTAACGTAATAAACGCTCTTGATATTATCACCATAAAAAATAAATGTAAAGATTTACATTGATTCAATTCATTACTGTGAAATGAAAAAGATGGTACTAAGCAATTAGTTTGGTACACTATGGTTCGAATGCAGAGTCCTACCTAAATACTAACCATGTTTTCATTGCACAGTCGCTCACTTAAGTTAGAAGATCACGTGGCTTCCTAACTGGAGGATGTTACCAAGTTCACGTATGAGAATTGCATTGCAGAGACATATCTAAATACTTAGCGCATGCGCATCGGCGTAATCTAACATTTGCGAATTGTCGAAAAGTAAGTTTGATAGCGAGGAACCTTACGAGTGGTTTAATACTAAAATACGAGATTTTTTCGGTGGATGATGATTTTATCGGCTTCGTTGAATATGTATTTGGTAATTTTGTCAAATCAAATACCAAACAGAGTATTCAGCGATCCATACGAGATGCCGATAATTCTGTGGAATTTCAAAAACATCGAGCTGTCAATGTGAAGTGTGCAGTTGGTTACATATGTTTGTGTTGTTATAGCAAAAAAAAACATTATAAACGTCAAACGTCAGAAAAGAGATAGATAGCTTTCTAAGCCCATAGAAAGCTATCTATCTCTTTTCTTCATACACAATAATATGAAATTCTACGCCATCGACCTTAAGTTTGGCGTAGTATTTAGTTATAGGGATGTCTCTGCAACGCAATTGCTAACTTAAGAATACTAAATACTCCAGTGAGGCGAGGAGTTGGTATTTAGGTACCTAGGACTGTGCATTCGGGTCTATGACACGAATTCACAGTCCTAGGTGACTAAGTATTTAGCATTCTTAAGTAATTAATTGCGTTGCAGATACATCACTAACTATATACTACGCCAAACTTAAGGTCGATGGCGTAGCATTTCACATTATTGTGTATGAAGAAAAGAGATAGATAGTTTTCTATGGGTTTAGACTAACGTTTAAAATGTTTTTTGTCATAACAACACAAACACGTGTAACCAAGATCACACTGACAGTTCTATGTCACGATTTTTCTTAAATTTCAGCATCTCGTATATATCACTGAATACTTTGTTTGGTATTAGATTTGACAAAATTACCAAATACATATTTCATGAAGTCGCTAAAATCATCATCCATCGAAAACATCTTCGTCTTTACAGGTCGCAATTCATATAAGAGTTTGTATATCCCAATTTCTAGCTCATAATGTTCACCCTACTCAGTTTTGAGGCAAACCAAGCAGTAGGTTAGTTGTCTCAGCGGGCGCTCTTCGCTGCTCGCCCCGAGACTTTTGACAATACCCAGTGGCTGCTGCCTAACACTCACCTTGACACAAGACATGATCATGCCGAAGACCGATAACTGATTCATCCCACGCCTTTAAACCAACTCGACCGTAGCGTGAGCTACTGAAGTTGCCCTTATTTTACACGGTGCTATGTGATTATAATCGTGACTTGGAATCATTTTAAACTTGATGGTAGGTATTTTATACCTCCTTCTTCTTATTCTTGTGCCTTCATTAGGCCCAGGGTCTGTTTTATGCTACATTTTCAGCCTCCTGTTATGTGGACTGCCAACTATCTCGCCATCTTTTTGGTGGGCGTCCTCGTGGTCTAGACCCCTCCGGTACGTTGTCTCGGGCTATCTTTGGGATCCTATCTAAAATTAGATGAAAGCGATGTGTATTTTTACCAATTTGAAAATAAAAATGTCAAATTTTAAAATTCCTGAGCTTGGGGTCACTTTGAAATTTATGACAGTTAAAAAAATTGAGAAGCACTATTCAGATATCCTTCAAAATCTAATGAGGTCTAAGCGAGTATTAGATATTCAAATTTGCTAAATTTGAAAAGAATCGAATGAGTACTTTAGTCTATAATCGATAAAGTAGTGGGACATTATTAGTCAATAATAAAAATAAATAAAAATAAAAATAAAAACGACCGAAAAAGCACACAGCACACACAGATACATTGTGTCGAAACTTTCAGAATACAATCTCAGCATGATATAGTTGTCGCCAAATAACTTGAACTTTTAGCCGAGAAGGGGGGAGATTTGCACCTAAACCAACGAAGCAAAAAGACAAAATTGCGCTCTGCACATCCGGAACCTCATTCAGAATTTTTGGCGAAAATTATACTAGTTGATAATCTGCAATAAAAAATAGCCTTAAAAATGGGAAATCATAACTTCCCACTTTGGGGAAGTAAGAAGTAAAAATTGAATCACCATCGATAAATTTCTTTGTTGGTAAAAGTTTTTATTTTATTTATTTTTTATTATTAATTTCACCTTTAGGTGTGGCGAGACTGGTGTGTGGGTACACACGCACGTTTTGTGCTTCCTCTTATGAGGTAATGCACACCCCACACCTGTCGCTGGTGGTTTTCACAAATTGTGCGATATTCCGCGACGGTATGAATGAAAAACCGTTAGAATCGAAATCGTTTAATTCGAAATCGCACATATGTACATACGCTTCAAATTTCCATAGCGAATCGTCATTATTACTATCCACACTGGTTATATTTATTCTACAAAGTGTAGACGAATATAGACCTAATCGACTTTTGAATTCACGGGTAAAGGGTTTGTTTGGTCTATACGTTAACAATATCGCCGTTGCATGACGATGCTAAAATGCGAAACAGGTCAGTTCGTTTTATCAATTGTATTGAATATTATTTGTAGGTGGTATTCTGACGAGATTATTACTATAGATATCTAATTAGAATAATATGTGGGCCCGTCTCCCTCGAGCGCCGCCGTGTTTACATGTTTTAAATCGACAGTATGACAATGTATATTTTTGGTTTCTTGAAAAATATTTAACCAAAATTCCGTAAAATGTTATGACATTGTATAATTTTATTTATTTGGATGAAAAATTATATCACTACTGGCGGACCCGACAGACGTTGTTCTGTCTCTCTCTCTTTCTCTATCCGTCTCTCTATATTATTTGAGTTGGATATTTAAAAGTTTGGAGAAAGACTGTTCAAAGAATAATCTTGGTCCGTTTTGAATTTTGTCCAGTTATCATTTAAAAAATTTATAAATGCCATAAGAGTATCTATATGTCTTTCAAACAAAATCTATATTTACTAGTTGCATGTAACACATGAGATCCAACTGTCGATAGCGATAGTATGTATAGTTGAAGAATATGTACCAAACTATAAACCCATAAATACAAATTATTGAATATTTTCAGATATTTTGTTTTCTATACAACATATGTAGGTACGTATGTCAAGATAGGATAGTATGGAGGAAGTTCCTTTTTTCCTACCCAGAATATGAAAATAGCATGATGGTATGTATGTTTGGAGATGAAGTACATATCAAACTATTAAGTCTTCTTACATATTGTGTATAGGCGACTACCATACAAAATGTATGAAGCGATGTCGTCACTAAATTCAATTTTTAAAAAAATTGTTATAAAAAAATTGAGATCTTCTACTACAATGTTAATATTTTTTATAGAAAATTAAATTATCTAGTTGGGGTGTTTCGGCTTTTTTCGATAATTGTATAAGTTTTGGAAATATAGGCAGTTAAACTCATAATATTATCATAAAAAAAATATTTTTCTTAATAAAAAATGTTTGAGAAACCCTGGAATTTTTTTGAAAAAACTAATTTGAGATTTTGTATTTTTCTATGTTTATACCAATTTTCAGCGTTCTAGCTTTTATGGTTTCTGAGATATAGGGAAAAATAAAATAAAAATTCAAAAGTTGATAACCCCTGACTGAAACAAAAATTCAAAATTTCGAGTATAAAAGTTTTGTAGGCCTGTAATTTTTTATATATTCTGAAATTTTGGGCTCTGTAAATTGAGCGGATCAAAAGTTATAAGGGACGGACGGACACACACACAGACACATGAAATGTTCTACTCCGAATTCTGAGTAAATCCGTGTATGGAACATATATGCTGCGAAGCCTCTAAGTTGGTGTTTTTTGACTTCAAAGTTGGAAAAGCCGTGAAAAAAGTAGACCTCTCCATACATTTCTCGCGTATTCTGGCTTGAAACATTGTCGATATGTTAAGAGAACAAAGTTCTCCTGAACAAATCGACAGTTGGATAACCTTATTTTATAGTACAAAGGTGTACATTTTTCACTATAGAAAATTCTCTCTAATACCTATACGTTTGTTGTTTGAACTTGACGTTTCAATCATAAAATATATATTTATACATTACGGATGTTTTTAAAATTTGGCTATCAAGAACAGAATATTATATCACAATATAATAATATCATCCAATAATATAATGATTATAATGTACATAAAACTAAGTAATTTAATATATGTAATATTCATAAATTAATTTAAATATTTAAACGGAAATATTACGAAACATTACATTGAGATAACTTTGATATATCTACCTATCGTCATAATACCACTTAATAAAACAGAATATACTTGTAAAAAAACTAAATAGCTTTATACTTAAAATAATAATATGAAAATATACAAACAACAATAATTTCATGAAATATTAAAAATATGAAAACAAATACATCAAGTTTTAATGTCATAACCAACATTGCATAATATTATGACATATTGGAAGCCAATGTTCCCACTATTCAAAATGCGTATTCCGAAAATATTTATAACGATTCCCATTTTTATTATTCTTTTATTGAATTCCTTTTTGTGAATCTAATCCATTCAGGGACTCACATAAACACACATAAAAAGTTTCATCAAAATCTGTTCAGCCGTTTAGGAGGAGTTCAGTGACATACACACGTACGGAAGAATTATATATATAAAGATGAAGAATTTGTATCTAATAATACTTTTTTTTCTTCTTCTTTTTGTGTCTAGTTTTTGTTTTTACTAGTTTTTTATCGTTTATCTCTATTTTCTTTTATAATAATGTACTATGTTGCCTTATTCTATCCTTTCTTTTACTACTTTTTTTCTTATTTGTGTTATTATTTATTTGTATCTTCTTGTACATATAATTAGTACACTGGCGGGCTTATTGCCTAATGGCAATTTCTTACAACCAACCAGAGTAAATGTTAAGTATACAAAACAATGTGTACTATGGCAATCAGTTAATCACATTACAAAATAAATAAATACAGCAGAAGAAAAGTAAAAAAAGAAAAAAAAAACAAAGAAGATAGCATATAAGAACAATTCATAGCAATGATAGGAAAACTACAGGATGAGGAAAGGAAGAGAAAAGGAAGATGTAATCAGGTGTTGTCAGATAAATATTTTTGCTTTAGCCCTTTCTTGAAGATGTTTAATGAGATAGACGACGTAATATCAGTACTTAGGCTATTCCATAGTCTAGCTGAATGTACTTCTAAATCAGAACTATGAATAGGGATATATAGTAAAGTACGTTCAGCAGATCGAAGTGGACGCCCGTGGCTTGAAAGATAAGTGAATTTATCTTTGAGATACTGAGGTAAATTTGGATTAAAATGGACATTGTAAATGCCCTATTAAGGGCGTACGAATATATAATTAATAATAATAATAATACGATCTATGACAGAATAAGAAATGGGGACAAATTGAACTTGAGTATATTCTCACATCATTATAACTTATTATGTTGAGACTTATGTAGTTTTGATCAACGAAGAAGCAAAAAAATCCTATAAACTGGAATATAAAACTAATTTTGCCCAAAAATTGACTTAAGTAGTTGTTTTGTTCAATGTCCACAGAAATACGTAATTTAGAATGAATGTTAATACATGCGGAGTCAAATTGAATAGCGTATAGCTGTGAGGCACCGGCTTAGAATAGTGCTTCCATTCTTTTAAGTCATTGTTTTCGAGTTTCCCGTAAGAGCCGGGTAATCGAAAATACAACAGGAACCAATAACATCTTACATAGTTCAGCAATGAGGTTCACCACCCATTCTGAATGTAGTGCCTTTTTGGTGAAACGAGACTGGTGTGTGGGTATACATCGATGTGTTGTTCTCCCTTTTATAAGGCAATGCACACCCGCACACCTTTCGCTGGTTACCCCACATTGTGGGATATGCCGTGATGGTATGAATGAATGAATGAATGAGTCAAATTGAAATCGCTGTTCGTTATCGTCAAGCGCTATTTTTTTTTGTCTCTACAACAAACGTCAAATGCCTTACAAAAACGAGTGGGTTTTGGCCAACGCTATACTCCTCAGTACCAAGTCACTCTGCAAAGTATTCAAATTTTATTTACAAACCACATTTAGGAGTACACTTTCATTTTACTTATAATACACCTAGGTACTTGTTTATCTTGCATTCTCTCATTATGTCATCATTTTTAATTTTTCATGGCGCTATGGTATAATGAATATGTCCTTGTTAAACAAGTACATATACATCTTCCTACGTTCCCTAAAATAAGCAAATAAATGCTTGTTCTATAGGTGAACGAAATCGGTCGAGGTAGGATTCGAACTCGCGACCACTGGATTACTAGCCCAGCGCGCTAACCGCTCTGCCATCGACCCATCTCTATCTTTATTGACAATAACATCTCAATAGAGACGAAGTTGGGATATTATAGAAGAACCAGGAACTCGGGCACCTACAGGGCTTACGACCTGTCATCGGCTGATTTACGGTATCACTTTATGCGCTTGCGCAACGTTCACCAATTATGCCTTCTTATTGAATTCCCTTATCAATGTGATTTTTGAAAGTTCTATATATTTGAATACATTTCACCTGAATAATACGAAATTATACTATTGCCATCTATGAAGTAACGAAGAAACCTTTTTGTAATGCCATCTATTGAGAAGTTGATTTATTTGTAAACAATGAAAGCAACAGTCCTTGTAAATGAGGTGACGGTGTCTCGCACAGATGTCACCCCTGAACTGCGCCAGAAATATTATTTCATTTTTGGCTCGTTTACCTACATGTACCAATGTGTATGTAATGTATAGGTATGCGTATATGCAATTAAAAAAAAAACGATTTACTATCATATATTATATCGTTATTTTACATACCTACTCTTCATAGTGATCTCATTTCCACGGCATTTATTCATTTATTTATTTGAGATCAAATTAAGTAGGTAGGTACTTAAATTTAATATAACCGAGTGAGTTGTGGTCAACGCCAAACTCCTCACTAACAAGTCACTTCACAAAGTATTTTAATTTTGTATGTGAAATATTCAGCATTTTCATTAAATGAGTTTGTTCAATTATTTTTTCATTTAAATATTTCATTATGAAAACTGATGATTCTTAAATGCTATTTTATGACAGTGATGTGCCATTTTACCTTTTGAAAATATATTTTTTTTTAATTATAGGTTTCCTGTGCTTGGGGTCACTTTGAAATATTTGACAGTTAAAAAAATTGAGAAGCACTATTCAGATAACCTTCAAAATCTAATGGGGTTAGAGTGAGTATTAGATATACAAAATAGCAAAATTTGAAAAGAATCGAATTTATCTATTTCTTAAGTTAGCAATACAATTGCTAACTTAAGAATACTTAATACTCCAGTGAGGTTAGGAGTTAGTATTTAGTTATCTAGGACTGTGCATTCGAGTTTATGTCTCTATGATGCACAACTATATTTGTAATGAATTCGATGTTCGCTTGCTTTAATAGATTTTAATGAATGCAGCTGCCATCCTAAGTCACAAAGTCAAGCAAGGATTTATAGAAGAATACCTGCAATGCAATTTCGCATGCACATTTCGTGCCATTTATTGTGGCAAATTAATTTTTGGATATGGGCGTCGCGTGTCGCTCAAGATTATGTACCTATTCCCTGTCGCGTGTCCGACACGTGTCTGTCGAAATGTCGACAATGAGCACCCGGGGAGGGCCACATCCATGTCGAGACAAGCGACAAAAGAGCGACACGCAAACACAGATTAATAAGTGAATAAGAAACCATAATAAAATAGCGAATCAATTGGTAATCAGACACTCTAATATATGTACATACATACATACAGACAGACAGATGAACATACAATTTATTATTTAAAAAAATTTCTTACAGTACGTGCACTATGGAATAGTGGATAGTAATGATTTTTACGGATATAATGTATTTATTAAAATATTTATTACGTCAATTATTCAACAGTTTTTTTTATATTTATTGTTAAAATTTAGTTTTTATACGTTGATTAAATTTATTCTTAAATAAAATTAATCCAAAATATAGGTTCAATGTAAAAGTACATTTAATTATTGGGCAAGTTTTTGTTTTGCAGAGTTGTAAATTTTAGTAAATTTTCTGGGAGAATATTAAATTGTAATATATTATCCATTATTTATTTCCATGACATCTTTTGTATCCTATTTTATATTTTTACTCCTCACTGACCCATTTCTTTATTATATGAATTCGCTATTTAAGGCTATTTTTTATTGACCGATGCTTTAGTGTGAGTGGTCCAATTAAGTGGAATTCACTGCCTCTAGATGTCCGCAGTGCTCAAATCAAGAACACATTCACTAAAGGATTAAAAACAGCTTTGTTTCAGAGAGCAACACAACATTAAACTATCAGCGCCCTTGGTATGATCTCGAATCATTAAACGGCGCTATACAAATAAATTATTATTTTTTTTATTGCAGATTATCAACTAGTATCATCAATCAATCGTCCTTTTCCTCATGACTGAGGATAGCGGCTGTAGTCTGTCGCCACACGTATGGCCCGCCTCCATGCCAATCTATTTTTGGCTGAACGCAGAGCACCAGTCACCGAAGACCCCATTGTGGACTTAACCAAATCGCTCCATCTGGTCGGTGAGCGACCACGAGATCTCCGTCCCTCCACGCTGCCCATCACAACAAGCTTCTCGAGGCAGTCTGGTTTTCTTCTGGCAATGTGTCCAAAGAATTGAAGGATACGTCTGTAACATATCGTCGATAGACGATCCTCAATCCTTAGCTCGTCTAAAATTGACAAATTGGTTCTTCTGGCTGTCCATGGGATGCGCAGCATACGCCTCCAGCACCACATTTCGAAAGCATCGATCCTCTTTCGCTCTGACTCCCTAAGTGTCCATGTTTCCTCAACTAGTATCATGCTGAGATTATATTCTGAATGTTTTATCACAATGTATCTGTGTGTGTGCTGTTTACTATGTATGTGCTGTGTGCTATGCGCTATGTGCTAATATGTGCTATGTGCTATGTGCTATGTGCTATGTGCTGTGTGCTGTGTAGTGCATCTCATTTTTTTAACTGTCAAACATTTCAAATAGACCCCAAGCTCAAGAAACTCGAAATTTGTTATTTTTATTTTCAAATTAATAAAAAGGCACATCACTTTCATAAAATGGCATAGATGAATTGTCAATTTTTGATAATAAAATAATTAAATAAAAAAAAATATATCAAAATCATCTCATGAAAATGCTGAATATTTGACATTCAAAATTAAAATATTTTGTGGCTTGACTTGTTAGTGAGGAGTTTAGCGTTGGCCACAACCCACTCGTTTATAATAAATTTACTTTACTTTAATTTGATCTCTAATATCTGTAAATAAATGAATAAATGCTGTGGAAATGAGATCACTAAGAAGAGTATGTAATAGAACGATATATGATAGAATAAAAAATGAGGACATAAGAAGGGAATGCAAGATGAAGAAGAGTATTATAAATAAAATGAATGTGAACTCCTTGAGGTGGTTTGGACATACTGAAAGAATGAATGGTGAGCGACTGACCAAACAAATAAATGTGGGTGTAAAAGAAAGAGTGATTAGCATAACAAAAGATAGAAAGAGTAAATAGCATAATAGCAGAATAAAAGAGTGTATATATTATTATAGCAGGGGCCGTCCCAGAAAGGGATGGCATGACCATGTGAATGATATTTTAAAAGAAGAAAAATAGAGGAGTATGGCGCTCGGTTCTCTCTGCATACCCCGTAAGGGATACGGCGTGATGGTATGTAAAATATGTATGTATTTATGTATGATCTGGAGGAAGAAGCAGTTACTTACATAGCTTCGAAAACGTTATACAGTATTTACTCAAAAGTCGTGGTTTATACTAAGTTATTTATTTATTTATTAACCGTTTATCACACCATATTTATAATGACAACAATAAGTAGATTACTGCTGCCCAACTAGGAAATCCAGTTCTAGGGCTAACAGTTTACAATTTTTATTGACAATTATATGCAATTATGAACCAGGTGATTGTTTCCGTTCCACACTAAATATGTACACAATCTCAACTTTCTGCACTCACAATCATTACCTCAACAAACATATGGCCTCACACAAAACAGATCACCCAGGTCCCAATGTCCGCCATAATACCTGTCATAAATACAATCTCTGACGCGATTTTTATTTCAGAGCCATAGAAAGAGACTAATTAACTATGTTGATGTAATTAATATGAATCACATGGTTCCCAAATCAAATCAAATATTTTTATGTGTTACTCAAAGAGCATCGCAAACACAATACGACATAGTTACAAATGTTGTTAATAATTTTAATTTTGAATTATTTAAGTAGTTATTGTTAGATACTAAGTATTTGTGTTAGTTCTGTCCTCCCATAATTTATGATGTATTTTTTAATATTCATTTTGAATATTCTTTGTGATGTTATTTCTTTAAGAGAGGAAGGTAAACTGTTGTAGAGTCGTGGAGCAATAAATGAAAAGTTTGTGATGTGAGAGAGGAAGGTATACTGTTGTAGAATCGTGGAGTAATAAATGAAAAATTTCTATGTATTAGTTATGTATTGTATGTATTTTTATTTATTTATGAAATCATTTCTGGTCTTAAGAAAAAAGTACCAAATTATCACAGTCAAACTGTTCTCGTGTGAACGCCCTTACAATGAGCCCATGAAATGCACATATCATAAAGGACCTTTAAAATAGTTTCCGCTATTTCAAGGATCCTTTATCGATTGTGAATACCGTCTTTCATTGTCCCTTCAAAGCCACCGGGTTCAGCGGACATGTCGGATGGTGTAGATCAAAAAATGTATCATTTTTAATCTTTTTTTATTTTTTTCTTTTATCGTCCAGGTAACAGGATGCATAAAATATGTTTTATTCGAAGGATAACAAAATATATAAATCAAATTATTTACCTATATATGCTTCCTTCCTTTTCATAATGGACCAAATCTTTTTACCCCATTCTTCTTCTAATATTGATGCTGTAAAGCACCAAATAAGAATGGTGGTTCCACTTTTTTTCACTGTCGTTGTTTTCGGCTGTCACGCAATCGCAAATACAACAGGGCATAAAAACTTCGTACAAAGATTAGCAATCAATTCAGAATGTTGTCTTTTAAGGTGACGGTATAGGCTCCAAGGTACTTTTTGGATGCTCATTACGCCGTACTCTTAAAATTTACGTCTTCAACAAAAAATATATATTATTTTCTCATTATTTTTCTATACATTGGCCCAATACACTTTCTTTCATTTTGTGTACTTTTTTCGTAATATTTTTTTAATAATACCTGTTTTCTCAGATTTTTTATCCATAACTCAAAACTTATACGACTTAGAAACATGAATGTTTTTTTAAATGATAGGTATTTTATAAATCTAAACATTGGCTCGATACGTTTTCACACATTGTTCTCACTTTTTTGTAAAATCAAATAAACCATAGTATCTTATGTAACGCTTGATTCAAATACACTAACTCGGGCGCACACGATTGTGATCTTTAAGGACTTACATTCTCATACCATAGTTAACAAAGTTTGCATTTGACTCGCCTACATTGCCTTACCCTGACCCTTAAGTGCAATCATAGTATTAAAATACTAAGTACCGACGTTATGAAGTACCGCCTTAGAATAGTGTTCCAATCTTTTACAATATTATCATCGTTTTCGGGTGTCTCGCAAGAGCCGGATAATCAAAATTACAACAGGCAACAATAAATTAATGTTACAGTATTCTGTCACAAGTTGGGGAGCAGCCTATGATACCAGCCTGGGGTGTGTGGATGTTGCGCAGAAGTTGATTATTAAAATAATTCTCGGAAAACGCAGAAACTAACCCTCTGAACAAGGGAAGACAAGGGAATAAAAATAAATGGAACAAACTTAAACCACCTCCGTTTTGCAGATGACATAGTGCTTATAAGTGATGATCTGGAAGAACTTCATGTTATGATGAAAGAACTCCACGATGCTTCTCTAATGGTCGGCCTGGAAATAAATATCAACAAAACGAAAATCATGAGTCCATCATCTAACAGCACTATCACAATTGATAGTAAAATAATTGAAGCTGTTGAAGAATATATATACCTTGGACACAAGATAAAATTAGGAAAGGATAACCAGCCAGCAGAAATACCCAGAAGGATCGGACTAGGTTGGGCAGCCTTTGGAAAACTTAAACATGTCCTAAAAAACAGAGATATTCCCACATGTCTGAAAAGAAAAGTTTTTGAAACATGTATCCTGCCTGTGCTTACGTATGGTCTGGAAACTATCACGCTAACTGCGAGGACCATACATAAGCTAAAATGCACTCAGAGATCCATGGAAAGGCAAATGATAGGCGTAAGTCTAAGAGACAAAATTAGAAATGAAGAAATCAGACGCCAGACAAAAGTTGTTGATGTCATGGATCGAGTTGCAAAACTTAAATGGCAATGAGCAGGTCATGTTGCCAGACAGGGTACGGACAGATGGGCACCCAGAATTCTAAATTGGAGACCATGGGATATGAAAAGGGGAATAGGCCGGCCCCAGAAAAGGTAGGCCGATGATATTGTCCCTGTCGCTGGAAGCGGATGGGTTCGAAAAGCCCAGAAAAAAGACGAGTGGAAGCTATTAGAAGAGGCCTACATCCAGCAGTGGAGAGATGTCTGAGAAAGAAGAAGAAGAAGAACCCTCTGAACAATTATTCATAGTTTTCAAAGTTTTGAAATTCAAAAATATTTTCAAAAAATTTGCTATTTTACAAGTATTACGAGAACCTGATCACCATAGATTTATAATTGAAAATTGGACCCGATATAGATTTTTATTTTTCCAAGATAGAAGGAAGACAACTAACTTTTGCGCAGCATCACTACTCATTCCTGGGAGAAAAGTGTTTTAATGACCTTCCTCTAGATATAAGAAAAACAACTGACTCTAGACAACTCATAAATAGAATAAAACAACATTTTAAAACAGATATTTAAATCACTTGTATTTTGTTTTCTTTTGTTTGTGATAGTGTATATGTCTGAATATGTTGGTGTGTATGTGTATCTATGTGTGTGTTGGTATATGTATGTATATCTTTATATGTGTAGGTACCTATATATGTATGTATTTATACTTATATGAAATAAAAAAAAAAAAATAAGGATAATATGACTATGACTAACACAATTCCTCTCTACACAAGCCTAATAAGCTTTCAGAGAGGAGTGGTATCTAATATATATTATTTGTAAATGAATTATTGCTTGTTATTGTGAACATACATGTTGTATAAATAAAATAAATAAAAAAAAAATTAAAAAATAACATCTCACAAAGTTCAAGTAGATATATGTACATATTCAATGACAACTATATACAATATCGTAATGATTAATTTAGAAAAGTTGCGCGCCCTACAACAGTGATGGCTTTTCCCTAATTTTCTACCTCTCCGCGGTTTTATTTTATTTCATCACGTCATTGTATCACTCTTCATTTTCCCCCATATCCTAATTTGTTTTGAGCCGTTTTTTAAAAAATTAAAATTGATTGTTATTTTTTAAATATATGCATATATTTTTTAACAGATTTTTAATTATCTCAATAGAGACGAAGTTGGAATATTTACTGTAGGAGAACCGGGAAATCAAGGCACCTACTACAGGGCTTACGACCTGTCATCGGCTGGTTTACGTGATCACTTTATGCGCTTGCGCAACGTTCACCAATTATGCCTTTTTAATGAGATCCCTATCAATTCAATTTTGAAAGTTCTATATATTGTAATACTGAAATTCTTTTCGCTTGAAAATAAGGAATTTTTACTACAGCCATCTATGTGTGAAATTATGAACAATATTCTTATTATTTTTTTTTGTTGTAACGCCATCTATTGAGAGAATTGGATTTTTTGTAAATAATGAGAGCAACAATTCTTATACCTGAGGTGACAAATGCATTAATACTTACATATTATGAATGTGAAACAATGTTATTGGGTGTACAGATTGTTGTTTGCTTATACCTATTTATATTTATTATTTACCTATATATTAATTTATATACCTTTTATCGCACCATATTTATAATGATAACAATAAGTAGAATACCGCTGCCCAACTAGGAAATCCAGTTCTATGGCTAGCAGTTTTCAATTTTTATTGACAATTATATTCAAGTATAAACTAGTTGATTGTTCCCGTTCCACACTAAATATTAATGTACACAATCTCAACTTTCTGCACTCACAATCATTACCTCAACAAACATATGGGCTCACACAAAACAGATCAACCAGGTCCCAATGTCCGCCATAATACCAGTCATAAATACAATTACTGACGCGATTTTTATTTCAGAGCCATAGAAAGAGACTAGTTAACTATGTTGGTGTAATTAATATGAATCACATGGTTCCCAAATCAAATCAAATATTTTTATGTGTTACTTAAAGAGCATCATTTATCGTGTACTTTTCTTTTTGTATTCCTGTTTTGTTTTCTAATCAAAATAAATAAAATAAATAGATAAAACAACAAAAACAATAAAGAATTATGATGTGATGTAGCGCCATAGAAGAAGAACAACTGATTCTTTTTTTTTGTTTTTATTTATTTCCATAATACAATACAAAATAAAATATAACATAACATATAAAAAATAAATGGAATTTATTACCTCACTGGGCAAAGCCTGTTCTGAGGTAATACTAGGCAATAAGTACGCAGAAATTTAAGCTACGTGAATTCTTAACATATTCTAAGGCACAAAAAAATATAAAAAGTACAAAATTAAATAATAATAATAATAAAGTACAAAATTACACATTCTAAGAAATAACAAAAAATATAAAAAAAAAATAAAAAAAGGATATATAGAATACAATAGTTGGTACATGAAAAATTTATCAAGTGTCTTTGTGTTTTTGTTAACGTGGGGGTGTGTTTGCGTGTGTGGATTCCTCATCTCTATTGAGATATATTATTAATCATAAATAAATAAATGTTATTCCCAAAGTTAATCCTGTAGGTACCTACCCCTGCACCTATCTAAAGAGGGGTAATGATTTGCTAATGAAATTGTAATTTGATATCTTTGTGCGTGTGTGTATATTCTATAGGGAATACCCAGTACCTACCCCAAACCCTCTTAAATATCCCTCAGTTATATCTGGAACTCGCATAGGATTTAAGACTATCGACTTTGATTTCAAAAATAATATTGTATTGTAGATTTTTTTTAAGAATAAATATGTCCTTGTGTAAAGTATATATACATCCTCATACATTCCATAAACTAAACATTACTGCTTGAGCTAAAGGTGAACGAAGTAGGTCGTGGCAGGATTCGAACTCGCTACCACTGTATTACTAACCCAGCGCGCTAACCGCTCTGCCAACACATATCTATTTATTTATTTATTGTGTTATATATTTAATTTATTTATTTAATTAAATATGTAATTTATTTATTTCATATTCATTTATTTTATTTATGTTATTTATGTTATTTATTTTATTTATGTTATTTATTTTATTTATGTTATTTATTTACTTATGTTATTTATTTTATTTATGATATTTATTTTATTTATGTTATTTATTTTATTTATGTTATTTATTTTATTTATGTTATTTATTTTATTTATGTTAAGTATTTATTTTATTTATGTTATTTATTTTTTTTAGTTATTTATTTTATTTGTGTTATTTATTTTATTTATTTCATTTATTTTATTTATTTTATTTTTTTTATTTATTTTATTTATTTCATTTATTTTATTTATTAAATTTATTTTATTTATTTCATGTATTTTATTTATTTCATTTATTTTATTAATTTTATTTATTTCATTTATTTTATTTATTTTATTTATTTTATTAATTTTATTTATTTTATTTAAATATTTATTTTTATTTTATTTATTTTATTTATTTTATTTATTTTATTTATTTTATTTATGTTATTTATTTTATTTATATTATTTATTTTATTTATGTTATTTATTTAATTTATTTTATTTATTTTATTTATTTTATTTATTTCATTTACTTTATTTATTTTATTTATTTTATTTACTTTATTTATTTTATTTATTTTATTTATTTTATTTATTTTATTTATTTTATTTTTTTATTTATATAATTTATTTTATTTATTTTATTAATTTTTATATATAAGGTTTGTTTTATTGTATTTATTTTTTTATTTAAATTGTTCCATTTTATTAATTTTACTAATTTATTTATTTTATTATGTACCTTTATTTCATTTGTTTTTTTTATTTTAAATATTTTATTTAATTTGTATGAAATACTTAAAATATTCATGTATTCATAATTTTCATACATACCTACTATTAACCTACTGGGAATCTAATATTAGTAAGGCGCCATAACTCCCATAAGGTTAATATTTTACGGAAATCATGATGTTTCTTATTTAAAAAGACCTGAAGACCACGAGTGTGAATCTTCCATTCACATTCGTCAATTGTTCTTTTTGCACTATGATGCCGAGATTGCTAATCTAGAGGCTCCATGAGCTACTTTTCGTGTTACGATTTTTTTATTGTCGTTTTTTTAGCGTTCTTTGAAGGGGCCGTTTACAGTCCCCATATGCAGAGCGGATGGTGGTGGCAGTATCGATTAAAACGGAGATAAAACAACAACTCAATCGAGGCGCAAATTGGTATTCCATTATCATGGAAAAATAATATTTCGGTAGCTAAAAGCCGTCCATGTGAATTATTTACGGCCATATATCTGTCAAAATTCCGTAATTTTATTCAGAATCAAGTGTGCCAAGAGGTCTCGGCGTCGTTAAAACAAATTGCGTTTATCGGCAAAATTAATTTTCGTTTTATGAATATCCGATACCAACCTCACCAAATCAATATATTTTTGAAAAATGTTATTAATATCGCGAAGTTCAAATTATAAAGTTTATTTCATCGTATCTGTGCTTACATGAGTGTAAACGTAAATAATTAGAAAGCATATAAAACTTAATATTGCATTTTAAAATAATATTGTTTACAAATATGTTGAACAGTGAGTTTAAAAAAATTCTTTCAGTATTTTCAATATTTCTCTAGTGAATTTTTGGCATAACTTTTAAAATAAGCATAAATTCCCCTAAAAAGCTCAGCCTTCGTGGCTCAGTTGGTTAGGTATCCGACTGCTGATCCAAGAGTCCCGGGTTCGATTCCCGATGGAGACACAGTTTTCAATAAAATTGTGTTTTAAGTCTGGATCTGTGAGACGATAAATACGTTAGTCTCCAGAATGTTACAACTTGTTATTGGGCGCGTGTTAAATAATTACTTCACATAACACCTGTTAGTTGCCCGAGACGCTACATAGAATAAAAATAAAATAAATTGGGATAAGTAAAATAATAATAAATTAACTTAATTATTTATAAATTAATAAATAAATAAATAAATAAATTTATTTATTTATAAATTAATTAATTAATTTATAAATTAATAAATAAATTTATTTATTTATTAATTTATAAATAAATAAATAATAAATAATAATTGAATAAATAAATTAATTGATTAATAAAAAAAACATTATTTTTTATGATAAGTATTAATAATCTAGAAATTATGAAATTATAATGAAAACAGCAGTTGGCACATAGGACACATCGTGTTTAATGTGATATTTTGATTATTCAAAAATTACAAGAATTTCCGTTTTATTATGTCGTTTGCGAGTTTTTTTTTCTGTCGAATGAAAGGATACACATTTGTTAACTTAGAAGACTGTTTAATAGTCGTAGACATGAGCATTCATAATATGGTAAACACATTAAAATAATAGCCAGTTTCATAAAAAGCAGCAAAAGGACCCTTTAGTTAAAGGTTCTTTAATAATTTAAAGTCGCCTTTAAGTCGTTGTGTTTCATAAATAATAATGCCGTGTACTTTAGTAAAGGGCAGAAATGTCACCAAAATACCTGAAAGTTGGCAATATTGCTATCAAAATGTATGGAAACATAGCTCATAGCATAGTTAACTATTTCTGTTTACTACCATATAATATGTTATTTCTGTCATTGAATTGATCATTGATGTATAGGACATGTGTATGGAACAAAATATATCAAAAAATTCTCCTTAATTCTACTTTTCCATGTGGTCGATTTTTTTCCTATATACTTTTCACTACTGTATGCATCTTCTAATTAGCTCATTTTGAAAACATTATTTTTTTTATATTATTTATAAAAAAATGTTTAAATAATAAAAAAATTATTGAATATTAGTAAGTAATATGCACATGATCGTCAACATTAAATTGACAATATTGACATCAGCAAGAACTGACTTGAACATTATGTCAAATTGCAGCACACTCTGGTGGCAAAAATATGAACTGCTCTTAAAGAAGACTTTAGTGACTAAAGTACGAAGACACTAGACTTTAAATTATAGCGAACTTTAAGTGACATTTTGTTGTTATGAAACGCAATTTATTTTAAAGTCGACATTAAGTCTCCTTTAATTTTTATGAAACTGGCCATAAGTAAAATATCCAATGGGATCCGGGATAAAATCCTGCCTCGACGGATCGGGTTCATCAATAGCACAAGCATTGAATATGAGGATAGTTCGAATAGGAATTAAAATGAACTACAATTATGTATTTAAAACGTCCAATGCTACATACGTTCATATTGAAATGCCGCTCGAAAGCGTTCAGTGAGATTGGTGTGAAAAACGCCATAATTTGCAACTTCAGGAACATCCGACGCCCGTCGTCGAATATTGTATCCAAAACCATGAACCTATGTTTCACAGCGTAGTCAAATTGAGTTAGATTATGGGTTCAGCTAGATTAGATAGTCTTTTACGAATACCTACAAACGTTTTCAAGACAGGCTAAATATTCTACACATTTCCATTAGATATCACTCAGTAAACCACAAGTGGATATTCTGATATCTTTCCATGTTTCGCATCCGCAACTAATGAAGCACGGCATCGCTCGTTACGCAATTTTTTGATCCATTAGGAAAATCACCAATGGACGGATTTAAAAAAATCAAATTTTACAATTTGACTATACGTCAAACGGCCCGCCCGAAATCGAGTCACACGCTCGAGTTGCCCGAATCAAAAGAGATTCAAACACCCCTGATTTTCGAAAGATTCCGACGAACTAACACCCTTCACCACCATCGGTTCATTTCACAAGGATTTTAAAAACAGGTTAGGTATTCTTTTTTCTATATCGACAAGCACACATAGCTTCATTTTTTTTTTACATATAGGTACCAAAAATTACATTGTATTGTATTGTGTTATATATATTTTATTTAGATGTAAAAAAAAATACAATTTCTTACATCTAGTATAAACAAAAATAAAAACAAATAATAAAAAAATCAACATCAGATGACTATATGAACACCCAAAAAAGAAACGTAGGTAGGTACCTATCAATGACAATAAATCACAAAATAAAAACAAAAGGAAAACATACTACAACAACAGAAGACATCAAACAACGCGAAAAAAAAACAATAATGCAACTGTCGATTCGTTCATGAGAAAGAATTCTCTGAATGAATCGACATTATTAAGCCAAGATGCGTGTACGAAGGGAAATTTTGTATGGCGTAGTGGACTTTTTGCATGCTTATAACACCAACTAGAGGCCTCGCAGCATATATGTTCCGATACATGGATTTACTCAGAATTCGGAGTAAAACATTTTATGTGAGTTTTGTGTGTGTGTGTCTGTGTGTGTGTCCCCCCCTCCCTTATAACTTTTGATCCGCTCAATTTACAGAGCCTAAATTTTCAGAATATATAAACAGTTATAAGCCTACAAAACTTCTATACTCAGAATTGTGAATTTTTGTTTCAGTCAGGGGTTATCAACTTTTAAAATTTTGGTTTATTTTTCCATATATCTCAGAGACAATAAAAGCTAAAACGCTGAAAATTGGTATAAACATAGACAAATACAAAATCTCAAATTAATTGTTTTTGAAAAATTCCAGGGTTTCTCAAACATTTTTTATTAAGAAAAATATTTTTTTTATGATAAATTTATGAGTTTAACTGCCTATATTTTCAAATTTATTAAAAATATCGAAAAAAGCCGAAACACCCCAACTAGAAAATTTAATTTTCTATAAAAAAAATTAAAATTGTATTAGTACATCGCATTTTTTTTTAACAATTTTTATAAAAATTTAATTTAGTGACGACATTGTTTCATACAATTTGTATGGAAGTAGCCTACACACAATATCTAAGAAGACTTAATAGTTTGATACTAATCTCCAAACATACATACATACCATCATGCTGTTTTCACATTCTGGGTAGGATCAAAGTACTGACCTCCATACTATCCTATCTTGACATACATACCTAGGTACATGTGTTGTATAGAAAACCAAATATCTTAAAATATTAAATAATTTGTATTAATGGGTTTATAGTTTGGTACTTATTCTTCAACTATACATACTATCGCTTTCGACAGTTGGATCTCATGTGTTACATGCAACTAGTATAATAATATAGTATCAAAACAAGCAAAACAGATATTATAGTCTTAGAACATAATTTATAAACAATAGAAACACACGATTTAAAAAAAAACTTTTGTTTTATGTATTCAGCACCTAAGCGACGAAAAGCGGCAAGACTAGACGTCTCCTTTACACATTCAGGCAAATCATTATAATTAAGTTGTAAGCCTTTGTAGCACACACTATTTTGTGTACCTGCCAGGTTTGTCTGCGGCAGTCTAAAGTCCAGCCTACTTCTCGTCGGGTATGCGTGAACTTCAAAATTGTATATACCTAATATTTTTTTGTAAATAAGGTGGTAAAAGTCTTTTTTCAATTTGTAAATAAAAATTAACACATTTAGAATTATTTGTTGTTTAACTGTAAAAAATTTCATTAATTTATATAAGTAACATAACAAATAAATTGGGTTGGTTTGGAACACCTCACTAGGCCAGGCCTGTTCCGAGGTGGTAGACTAGTTACATAATATTAATTACTAAATCATTGTAAGCTGTTAAAATATAAAATGATTGTGTAGCCTATGGTCCACTTATTGAGTCTATGTTGGTAGTTTTGTCGTGTATGTTGTAATGAATTGAAAATTTTCTGACAATATTTGTAGATCTCTTTGTTATATAACCATGTTTGTATTTTATTTATTTATTTTTATTTTATTTTTAATATATTTTATAATACAAATCAATATATAAATTCACTAGTAATAATATTCTTACATATTTTTCCCTGCAGTACCTCATCAAAAAGATTACAATCTTGTGCTTGATGAGGGAAGCACTTATAAAAAAATAAAAAATATCAATACAAAGCAAAGTCAACATAAAAGTA
Source organism: Molanna angustata (assembly GCA_963576475.1). Taxonomy (NCBI): domain Eukaryota; kingdom Metazoa; phylum Arthropoda; class Insecta; order Trichoptera; family Molannidae; genus Molanna; species Molanna angustata. The sequence goes on from OY754990.1 coordinate 10,928,516, forward strand.
AATGTAATTAAATCAAATCATACATGAACAAAAAAAAATCAAATAAACATCATAAAAAGGTTGAAAATAAATGAAATTGTATGTATGTTAAATTGTATGTATAAATATTGTATGTTTAAGTCTTGTATTTTCTATTAAATGTATCTTTTGCAACTGAATTTAGTATCTTTGGAGCCAAGTATTGATAATGTCTTTGTCCTTATGTAGTGTTTGTCTTCGGAGTGATTAGTTGATGTCTGTGTCTTGTATCGTGAGAATGTTGAGCAGTGATATGGTTTCTCTTATAATTTACATTTATACTTCGTATCATACACGTTGGTCTGTTTTTGTTCAATCTTTTTATGTTTACGTTTTTCAAGCGGTACCTGATTAACCATTTGGTGTAGCTAGTGTGGGGGTAAGTCCGGGGTGGTATTGATCTTGGTCTTGAGACCCCGGCCTTAGTTTTAGTCTTGTTGGTCTAATAACTTTTCATTTCTATTCTTTTTTATTTTTCTTATTTTTACTCTGCGCACCCGGAAGTCTGATGTATTAATTGATGAATTTTTCATTTACCTGACGGCTATTTCTTTCAAGGAGCAATTATAACTTTTGTTGTGTCTGTTCCGATCGCAATGCCCAGACAATTAGTGCTAAAATTTTGAATATCTCCCCAATTTTCTCTTTCTCTCTCTCATTCATTCCCCTCATTCTAGTTTTCATCCCCTTTACAGTGTTGTAGCAATAATCCTAGTCTGGGGGTGTCGAGTGTAAGACTTAGTGGGTACTCCGACAAAGAGAAAAATAAATCCCAGACAACAGTCCATAGAAGGAACCAGAGGGTTGAAAGACAGCGGAGTATCAACGCGAACAATATGATATCGACCTTCGTGGCTCAGTTGGTTAGGTATATGACTGTTGATCCAAAGGTCCCGGGTTCGATTCCGAGTGGAGACACAGTTTTTAATGGTGTTTTCAGTCGGATCTGTGAGACGATTAATATCGCAAGTCCTCAGAATGTGGCAACTTGTTATTGGATGCTTGTTAAATTCATAATTGACAAAGTACCCGATCGTTGCCAGAGAAGAAAAAAAAATATAAATAAATAAATAAATAACAAATACATTGGGTTGGTTTGTACCACCTCACTAGGCCAGGCCTGTTCCGAGGTGGTAGAGTAGTTACATAATATTAATTACTAAATCATTGTAAGCTGTTATATAGAATGATTATGTAGCCCAAGGTCCACTTATTGAGTCCTATGTTAGTAGTTTTGTCGTGTATGTATGTTGTTATGAATTGAGAATTTGCTGACAATAGTTGATTGATAGCTTTGTTATATATGTAACCATGTTTGTATTGTATGTATGTTTAAGTCTTGTATTTTCTATTAAATGTATGTTCTTTATATCATTTGCAACTAAATTTAGGATCTTTGGAGCCAAGTATTATCCAAAAAGATGAATTCATATTTTTTTACAGTTATTACAATTAAATATGTCCCTAATATCATTTATAGTACAATGTCGATAATAGATACGTAGCTAATTGTTTAATTTTAAATTTAAAATAAATATGTTTATAAAATTTTGCAAGACTTGTATTTATGGCTAAGGAAGTCAGCGAGACTATAGACTGCCTCAGAAAAACACTGACAGGTGAAAAAAAAATATATATTTACTCGTTTTCTATATTTTATGAACTTGATGGTTTGAATGTTTTAGAGGTCATCTCCAGTAACATCTTATCATTACCTATATAGATTTCTTGACATTAAAATATTTGGTTTGAGGAATGTGGAGGAACTGTTCCTTTCACACAAGTCGATATCGTTCATACTCGCCGAAATGAATAGAAAAAAAATATATTTTGAAATCACAGTCACCCTGAACAGAAATGGCTTTCTCTACTAACACAGGAGCGAAACTAGAAAACGAAAGCAGAAAACCACACGACACAAAACAAATATCTTGTATGAAAACGATCCTTGACATAGGGTGACCACACGTTAGTTTTATTTTCCCGTTAGTTTTATTTTCCCATACCATAAACAAATCAATACAGTAATTCTTAAAACATAGCCTAATTGAATTTATTATAGGGAGATGTTTATTTATTTACTATATTATTGTGATTAATTAGTTTTAAAGAATATTCATAAGAATGATTAGTTGCTTGTTCAAAAGGTATTGTTAAAACACATCCCTCTATATTAAGATATACTACAGACAATTGGGGCAACTGATAATTCATATAATAAAAGATAGTAATCACTCTGATAATTAATTTAAATTGGGTTTTACATTGAAGTTGTTTAATAATTATTATATTCAATTTACATGTAATAAGAATGTCGAGAAGAATTAGCGATACGTCAAGCCACGGCGACGGGAGATGTTCCGAATGAATAGCATAGGTGGGGATAACTATTTATCACCTCCGCTACGTTGGTAGAAATGACATTTCAGTAGAGATGTGGGAACATCATAGGGATGTTCCACTACAGCCTGTTCTGAGGCAATACTAACATTATAGATCCATCTATTTGTAAGTTACACAGATCATTTATATACATTTTGAACATTGTAGGTCCCAAAATACTACCTTGGGAGGCACCATAGGTAACTGGGAGAAATGAGCTAGTAATATCAGTTAATTTGACAGCTTGTGTTCTATTTGTAAGGTATGAAGTGAACCATTTTACAATAATATCACTATTGCACATTTTTTAAATTTTTTTAACAGTAAATCATGAGAAACTGAGTTTAAACCATTTTTTTTATATCCAAGTATATCGCTATACACTTTTTTTCTCATCGGGTGTTCTTGTCACAAAGTCAGTTACCTCTAGAATTGCATCTTGAGTGTGTGGCGATTGCGCCAATTGCGCCGCGCAGTGCTTCGCTGCGCTGAGTACTTCGGCAGGCGCCATCTTGCCCTGCGCCGTATTCACAGCCCGTCTCCTATTTAAGGGGAAGCACAGCGCGCCCAGACCATTCCGCTCATCCAGATCTCGAAGCTAGGCATCACGCTGCCCGACCGCTCGTCGTCGTTCAAATCGTCCGCGTTTCAAATTTACATTTATATTCATTAAATAATAACTCGACATTTCTGTACCAAGTAATATTAGTAAACATCAATTGTAATCATCATCTCGATAAATAAAAGAGTAAGTTAAATTTCCTGTTATATCTTTCAATCTGTCAACCATTCCTACCTGAGTAATATTTGATAATAATATTTAATCTATTGTATACGGTATCGCAATTGCTTGGTCGATCAATCTGTGGCTCAGCTGTCGGGACTATCCGAACAGACCGCCACCAGGTTCGAACCAAGCGGTTGAGATATCATTTGGGTTGTATGTAGCTAAAGGCGGACAAACAGGTAATACCTACACGTCCAACTGACCGACCTTACCACCTCAATTACAGGCTTGCATATCAGCTCACGCTGGTATGCAATCGCTTCTAACCGAGTGACCACTCTGGCACTTTGGCAAGCTCTACATACCACAAATACCTTTAACCCCTAAAACTGGTGACCCGAACGTGTCTGAACATACCTTCTAAACAGTCCCAAAACTGGTGACTCTCGATCGTGTCTCTGAACACCCACCAGGCCAAAACTGGTGATCCGAACGTGTCTCTGAACACACACATACCTTCAGAAACTGGTAAAATTCCGAAATCGTTTAAAAAAACTCAGGTACTTTTATTTTGTGCTCATAATTTCAATTGTTATACTGTGGTAAAAAAATCTGGTGAGCCTATCACAACCTATTGTGCCTTTTTAACGTAAAATCAGTAGTTTTATTAAACAGAACAATAATACGTGTTCATTAATATACTGCTTAACATTTTACTGCACGACAGAAACAAAGGATTTAACAGGAATTAATACTTGAACAGCGAGGTCTGGATGAACGGAATCACTCGAGCAGGTAACACATATATTACAAGCTAATATATTAAATACATTTGTCTTATAATTTGTCAAAAATTAATTACAAGTGTACCCGCTCAAAAACGCTCAAAAACGCTCAGACGCAAATTCCACCTAACTTAACATATTTACAATTGTTTAATATATAACTTATATGTACTTTATATTTTTTCATGACTGACGAGACGCAAAAATAATCCAGACGGAACAATTAAAAAAGAAGCTGCCTAAAAAAAAACCAAAAGTACCAGAAAATAAATAAATACATACAAAGGACGAAGGTATAAAAATAAAAAGCAAAAAGCTAGAGAATCAAAAACGCCGAAAAGAGGTATAAAAATTATAATATTACTAAAGTCATCTTAAAAGCCTAAAGTCATTCTAAAAGCATAAAGTCATTATAAATATTTTATCTTGTTCATAATTGATAAAACGCAAAAAATAAAAATTAAAAATAAATTTCATAGAAATTCATAAAATATTTATTTTTGCTAAATATCGTAATACGTAAAAATTAAAAAATTATCAATAAAAAATACATATTAAATTCCCAAATAAAACCATTATCATAAAAACTAAATATTAGAAACATATAGTTATATAATTATTATATTCGTAAAACGCATATTTTTATGTAAAAATTCAGTAAACCAAATATATGTTTAAGAATGTTACACCGTGTCCATCGGTAATAAAAAAGGAGGTAAACGAACTTCAAACAAAAGACTGGCCGAATGAACCCAAGTAACCCTGTTATAACCGCGATAAAGAAAGAGAAAGTTTAAAACTTAGGGGCCGATGAACTCGGTTGAAACCCTTAACCGAAAACATTAACCGTCACAATAACATCGCGTTCCAATAATTCAAAATACTACCACACTTAATATTATTTAAACAGAGTACGTAAAAATAATATTATAGCTCGCTTTAATAAATAAGTTAACAACGCAAAACAAATAATCAAATAAATTAAATATTTAAATAAATTAGATACATCGTTTCTAAACATAATTATAGGAATAAAACAATTGTATACAATTACAATTAAATAAAATAAAATACGTACGCAAACGAACATTATAATATATTTTTAAAATATTTCTTCGAAATAATTTTTTGATAATAAACTAAACTAATGCTTCTAAAACTATAATATTAAAATATTATTCTAAAAAATAAACTCCAACAAGCATACGATACGGAAGTTTAAAACTATTACTATAATATAGAAAGCAAATTTAAACAATTACTAACTACAAATAAACATTGTTTTTAAATACAATCGAAAATAAATAAAAATAAAAAGCCGTGATACATCGAGCAGCTACAAATAGCTAAAACATTATAAAATATTTACAAAATATTATACTTAAATAAATACAAAATATTTTACTTTATTTTTTTATAAAAACACTCCAACTATAAAGCCATGATCGAACATTAAAATAATACGATACGATAGCGAATACGTTCCAGAATATAGAAACATTGAAACTATAATATACGGTAGTAAAAATACCTAACTATAATCAAACGTTAAAACATTAAAACCTTATAATATTAACTATATAATACAGCAACAAACTGGTACTATAAACTAAACTATATTATATTAACTATGTAATACTACAAAAAGTATTATAAAACATTAAAATTATAAAAACATTGAAACATGGCATACATAATAATAAATATTATAAACATAGTCGTATTTTAAATTTAAAAAAAAAAACATTGTACAATACAATACGAAACAAACAAATAACCTTATATGGCATTATAGTATAATACTTCAGCAACGAGTATAAACATACTTATAAATCAAATCAAATGGAACTTATAATACTTATAAATACTTATAACCAAATGGAACTTGCAAATTATAAAAAACATTTTATACCTATCAATCATCGCAAGTACAAACATTTACATTGTATAATTCTATTGTATAATTTTAAAATTTCAAATTGAGCATCAAAGACATCAACAAGAATCATCTGGACGACTTCATACAGCAACTAGCTGCCCCCGCATTCAACCGCATCACTACATAGAAGAAAAAATTATTTATGATGAATCACATCATCATCATCATCTGGACGACTTCATACAGAAACTAGCTGCCCCCGCATTCTACCGCATCACTACCGGGAAATCTTCACATCATACCAGCATTCAACCGGAGCATCGCTGAGGATCATCATTGGTACCGCCAATACTCACTGCTCAACACCGCTGAAGAACCAGCAACGTTTGCCTTTTGAGAACATCTCCGTGCCAGCATCACACATACACTTACTACAAGAGCACGCAAAGTCTTCCACAAGTCATCGCCATCATTGCTCTGACGAGGAACGATTTTGTTGGACATACAACGTCTCTTCCTTCATGGCCTGCACGCAAAGAGCTAATGTCAACCTCCTTGCGACGCATGAAGAAACGAAGCTGCTCAACATTTACGTGTCACCGCCCTGAGGAGTTCACATCACATCCTCCGGTTTCACGAAATGTACCCAGGTTACACTGAAGTCCCATGCACTTCAAAGCCGTCAACATGGCGCACCGCAAAACCCTACAGGCTACACTGGATACTCCACATCCAAAGCTGTCTCCTGACGACACGCCGAAAACCACAAGACACCCTCGTGCTTCGCCCTTGCCGGCACACGAGGCAGCTGTCGAATATTTATATACAAGCATACACACGCTGAGCACACTGCAAACCATTTCGCCTAGCTGGATAAATACCTACTTCAGGAAGATATTCCCGACAAAGTCGAAGCATCCACGCATACAACTGCATCAATTTTCTACATACATAACACATCTACTTCATCCTGAACAAAAAATAGAACTTCTACACTTCATAACAGAAAACTGGGGACCATTCACAATTAATGGTACACTACGAAGTCGCAATCAACAACACCCAACAAGCTATACCACTGAGGAACACATAAGGATGTCCAGCCAGCACACGCAGGACGACACTCCTCCATTCACCTCAATAGCAGAGCAACCACACGCCATCACAAGAGCAGCAAATCATACCAGCAGCAGATATTTTTAAAAGATAAGTAAATTCATACTTTGCACAAAAACAAATTTATACTTATAATATGATTAACTTTATATATGTATAGATTAAGTTGTATTTAAATAATTACATTACTGTGTATTAGGAAAGACTACTTTTCGTATAGAAATTCATTACATAACATGTACATAGCGGTTCAAAAGAAAACCCTATACAAAATAACATAACAAATCAAATGCTTTAAAAATTTTTTTTATCTTTCACAGAACGCAATGTAAGGACTTTGAACTTCGAGGAGGGGTCGTGTTTCGTCTAAGCGACTGCCAGCGGGGTCTGTGGCGATTGCGCCAATTGCGCCGCGCAGTGCTTCGCTGCGCTGAGTACTTCGGCAGGCGCCATCTTGCCCTGCGCCGTATTCACAGCCCGTCTCCTATTTAAGGGGAAGCACAGCGCGCCCAGACCATTCCGCTCATCCAGATCTCGAAGCTAGGCATCACGCTGCCCGACCGCTCGTCGTCGTTCAAATCGTCCGCGTTTCAAATTTACATTTATATTCATTAAATAATAACTCGACATTTCTGTACCAAGTAATATTAGTAAACATCAATTGTAATCATCATCTCGATAAATAAAAGAGTAAGTTAAATTTCCTGTTATATCTTTCAATCTGTCAACCATTCCTACCTGAGTAATATTTGATAATAATATTTAATCTATTGTATACGGTATCGCAATTGCTTGGTCGATCAATCTGTGGCTCAGCTGTCGGGACTATCCGAACAGACCGCCACCAGGTTCGAACCAAGCGGTTGAGATATCATTTGGGTTGTATGTAGCTAAAGGCGGACAAACAGGTAATACCTACACGTCCAACTGACCGACCTTACCACCTCAATTACAGGCTTGCATATCAGCTCACGCTGGTATGCAATCGCTTCTAACCGAGTGACCACTCTGGCACTTTGGCAAGCTCTACATACCACAAATACCTTTAACCCCTAAAAGTGCTTCTTTTTTGTCGAAAGCCAAATTGATTCTTAGTTAATAAACAATTTATTTTCCTCAAGATGTTTGCTGACTGCCTTCTCAAATATTCTCAATAAACTATTCAATAAAGCAATTGGTCTGTAGTTTTTAGGGTTTTGTTTATCTCCCTCCTTAAAAATTGGAATTATAATATGGGCCTTTTTTAAATGATTAAAATTAATTTAATAATGATATTTATTTTTACAAGAATTAAGGGGGGGACTGCTGCCAACGTACCTATTTTTCAATTTGATATACCAAATTGAAAAATAGGTACGTTGTATCATTATTTCTTATCAAATCGTTTTGAAAACAAATAATTTAGATAGTTTGGGTATTCATAAAGAAAAACGTATAAATTCTAATAATGTTCTGTATAAATTCTTGTAGAAAAATAATGGCATACCCCGATTTTCAACGTTTATCTTATATTTTTAATAAAATATAAGGCGTAGTTCAACATATTTTCTTTAAATTAAAGAAGACAAAAATATCTAGAAAAATACAATGTGACGTTGCATTAATGCTTCAGGTTTAGAAAATAAACCTCAAAAACATTTATTTTCCATTCAACTCCATTGCGAAATATAAGTTTTTTGGTTTATTAACTTAACCTGATGCATTAATGCAACGTTACATCGTATTTTTCCAGATATTTTGATCTTCTTTAATTTATAAAAAAATTTAATGCTCTATACCTTATAGTTTTTTAGAAATTTAAGATAAATGTCAAAAATTGGGGTATGCTTATTATTTTCCTACAAGAATATATACAGAACATAATTAAAAATTAAGGTATATTTTTATTTATTAATATCCAAACTAACTAGGTTATTTTTTCAAAATGATTCGTTTTGTAGTAATGACGCAAATTCAAATTGAAAAAATAGGTACGTTGGCAGCAATCACCCCCTTAATGAAAATTTCCAAAATTAAAGTAAAATAAGAACGTATTAATAACGTTTCATGAGTAGCCCCACAGATTTCACAGATAACACACATAGCATTGTCGGTCTTCGTGGATCAGTTGGTTAGGTATCTGACTGCTGATCCAAAGGTCCCGGGTTCGATTCCCGGTGGAGGCACAGTTTTCAATTGTGTTTTCAGTCTGGATCTGTGAGACGATAAATATCGTAAGTCTCCAGAATGTGGCAACTTGTTATTGGGTGCGTGTTAAATTAATATTTAACATAGTATCTGTTAGTTGCCCGAGAAGTAATTTATTTAGGGACAAATACAGTCTTAAAATACTAAAATGGAATAATACACTATAAAATAAAAACAAACAGACCAAATATTAGCAAAAATAATTTTTTGTGTTACACACTTAACTCCGTCGATAACTCGACCGGTTTCGGAGAGTACCTCTCCTTCGTCTGGAGTTCACTTACAAACTGTTTGTAAGTTTGTAAGTGAACTCCAGACGAAGGAGAGGTACTCGCCGAAACCGGTCGAGTTATCGACGGAGTTAAGTGTGTAACACAAAAAAATATTTTTGCTAATATTTTGAATATGGCACACAAATTAAGTTTTCATAATAATTATAAAAGTAACAAACAGACCAATTACATATGTCCACAGATATTAAATATAAAACATTTTAAACATCATAAATTTAAATGAACGCCAAATGAACGGGATGAACGCCAAATGAATCTACTGATGTATGGAGCAGCTCTCAAGAATGTGAAAGAATTTGTGTATCTAGGGAGTAGAATCACATGGGATGGCCGTTCAAGTAGAGAGGTGGACAGTCGCATTCACCAGGCAAAACTCGCCTTCAACAAAAAATCCAAGATGTTCGAGTCCAACAACATGGACCTTAAACTCCGAAAGGAACTAGTGAAGACATTTGTATGGAGTATTTTGTTATATGGTTGTGAGACATGGTGCATAGGTGAAAGAGAACGCAAAAGATTGGATGCCTTCGAGATGTGGACCTATCGCCGAATGCTTGGCATATCTTGGAGGGACCATATAACAAATGATGAGGTTCTCAGCAGAATTAAGGAAACCAGGCACCTGTCAAACACCATATCGAAAAGGCGTGCAAATTGGATAGGCCATGTGTTGCGACACGAGGATCTCCTACATATCATCTTAGAGGGAATGGTTGAGGGTACAACTGGCAGAGGGCGTCCCCGCCGGGAGTATTTAGAACAGGTGTGCCGCGACATGCATTGTACCTCTTACACGGAGATGAAAAGAGTCGCTGAAGACCGAGCGGAGTGGAGGAGGAGATGCATCAATTTAATGCTGCCAACCAATCTTCAAGATTGAAACAAAAGAAGAAGAAATTTAAATATAACTAAGATGTATGTTTGCCTGTGACGGGAAAGCAAAAGGATGGGAAAAGGATTGTGACAGTTAAATTGTTATATTTCTGTTACAAACAACAACTCAAAATGTAAATAAAAGTATACAAAAGATAATATTAGAAAAAACACAAATGACTAACAAAAAAAATTCAACATACGAGTTCATGCTATGCACTTATAGAGAGAATTTTTAAATATTAAATAAATAAATAAATAACCGTAATCAAGCAATGGATGAAGTAAGGATTGAGCTAGTGTGATTTTACAATGTATAGGAATAAAGTTCTTCAGTCTATTGAGAAAATAACATAATAGAGCAAGTGATGGACTTTAAATACCTGGGAATAGACATCACTAGCAGCGGTAGTCTATACGACGAAACATTAAGACAAGTAAATAAAGCAGCTGCAATATCAGGATGTCTAAAGGAAAGTATATGGAGGAATAAACACATGAATATCGAAAGCAAAGTCCGAATATATAAAACATGTGCAAGACCCATTGCCACCTACGGAGTAGAGACCAGAGCAGACACAACGAGAACAAAATCTCTTCTGAGAACATCAGAGATGAGGACATTGCGATGTATAACCGGAAACACTCTAAGAGACCGAATTCGAAATACCGAAATAAGAAAAAAGTGTAGTACGGAGGACATCGTCAGATGGGGAAGACAGCGGAGGCGATATTGGAGCTCACATGTAAACAGAATGGCTGAAAATAGACTCCCACGTATCGCTCTCCAGGAGAACCCAGCTGGAAGAAGACCACCAGGAAGACCTCCAAAGAGATGGCGAGACAGTTGGCAGTCCACATCGCAGGAGACAGAATAGCGGTACAAACAGATCTTCGGATCTATGAAATGGAAGAAGAAGAACTATTGAGAGAATAGATATTATAAAATGACATCAGAAATCTGTCCATGCCACGAAAGATCTTCATCAAAAAGAATACCAAGATCTTTCATCATCTTTATTGTTTTTTTTTTATATTAAATTATGGTCACCCTATTAATATGCGGTGGTATTGGGGGACCATACTGAGATACAGTTAGGGGTGGCTTTCGCCGTCATGATCAAATGAAGGATTTAATATTCAAAGGAAAACTCACCCCCACCCTGTATGGAAGGTACGTGCATACATTTAATAAGACATTTCGATATATTATATACTTTGATAACCACATTTTTGAATTTTATTTTAAACAAACAGGATACCAGTGAATGGCGAATGCTCCTTGGGTACGCTTCAGCGCTGAACCAGTGAAATTAAATAAAAGCAAAAAACAAATTTTGTATCAACAAATATGATTAAAAAATACCAAATTACTTATCACGTAAGTACAAGAATGAAGACAAAAAAATCAAGTATTGCGTTACTATTGCGATATTGGACTACGCTACGGGGATTCGATATATGGTACGTCTCTGTTAAAAAAAACACAAAAACAAGTGCAACGCGTACAGAATGCATGTGCCCGATTGTGCTTCAATATACCTAGATGAGCACACATATCTTAATCGGCACGGGATTCTGTACATGTCTAACAGAAGGAGGCTGCACTTTCTTTGTCAACTACATAGTGTGATAAAGAAGTGTTCTCCTTCCTATCTGTTTGATAGACTACACAGTGGTCACGTGATTTGCACGTCTACTCAACGCGACAGAGAGGCCATTTACTCGTTCTCCCCAGACATCGAACCTCTGCATTCGAGGGTAGTTTTAGATATGCTTCCTCAAAGTACTGGAATGAGTTGCCGCAGAACATACGTGCGATGAACTCTTTGCAGAGTTTTAAGAAACACTGCAAGATATAGTTATTGAACCAACAAGGGTGCCAGCAGTGAAAAAAGAGGAGGAAGAGATACATTTTATTTTTGAAATACATTTTATTTTTATTTTATTTTTAATTACTATTAAATCTTTATAGGTCATGACATGTGGTCTGTCCTCAATGTTTTGTGTTGTCCCAAGGCTTTGCTGAAAACCAGCAGCACTCCGGGGATATGTACCTGGTAGTGCGCAGCTGAGCAATTGCCTTTTTGTTGTCAATTGTAGTTCAAAATTTTGTATATATATTTTTTTTTGTTTGATGTAACAATAATGACAACAAATAAACGGTTTATTATTATTATTATTATTACTGAAATAAACGCCTGAAATTATGCAAAGGTGCCGGACCCGTGGTGCATTATTACACTAGAGTTTGGAAGCACTTATCATTTTATCAATGTCGCGAAAATTTACAACACAAATAATAAGTAGGTAGTATTAAAAATAGTAAGTACCTACCTACCTACATATTATACAATTAAAATAATTTATGTTGAGAAAACTAATTTCATTGAAAAATGTGATCAAATGCGAATACAAAATATTTTTTTTCCCTAACCTCAAATGGCAAAGGTGTTGATAAAATTATTCCTGCAACCAATTTAATTTCAACTTATAAAGCAACTCGCTCACGCGAGTCGCTATTTTCATTAAAAACTAACTAAACCTAGTCAAAAAGTTAATGGGAATGGAGATTTACGTACACATACTATTATTTCGTTGTCGTATTATTTTATTACATCCCATATAATATTCGGTTAGTGTTTAAAGATAATAGCGACTCGCGTGAGCGAGTTTACAAGGCCATAATCAACTGTTTGATTATGGCCTATACGAGGCCGAAACTGTCGTCGGAAGTTAAATAAAATCTTTATAGAATATATGTAGGTATGTGTTCATATTTTTCATAATTTTCATGCTTATTTAGTTGCGTGTTTAGAAAACTATTAATGAAATCTAATAAGTAAGACCGATAAGCTCTTTTTAATATATTTTCATGTTTTAAGTTATGCCCTCATAAGATGACCGGATACAATAGTGTTAAGTGTATATTATTTTACTTATTCCCGCTTCGTATATGTTAAGATTCAATCAAAGGAATGCATTGTTTAATATTATATGAATACTAATTGAATCACCCCTTATTATACAATATAGTCTATACTAATGTTTTCCCCTCTATTTCGAACCCCCCCAATCGAGAGGTTCCAATGTAAAACGACACCACTTCCATTATTCGTTTCTGACGATGCCCATAAGGCGAAACCAGGCACTACTTATCCGTATGGTTCGACTTGTAATGAGGTTTTAACGGGGGGCAAATACCATTTTATACACGAGATGGATTAACAAAAGTGTAAAGAGGAATTCTTTTATGGAAGTGTAGCGTGGATATGTACAAATTCTCTTGCAAGTGTTAGGATTAAACGCAATCTAAGTATAGGTACGCCATCAGGAATTAAAAATATATTTTCAATAGAGATCACAGATGAAATTTTTTTGGTAAAAATATAATAGGTATATACATTTTTTTCATTAATAAATTTTATATAAATAATACAAAAATACAAGCATAAAATACAGAATTAAACTGAAAACATGATAATATATTAAAAAAAGCGCTCATAAATAAATTATGAAGTTACATGTGCTTTAGTAAGGGTAACTATTGCGTCCGTTAAATAGGGTTTATAAGTGATTTAAATTTACGGAAACCCAAAATTATTTCTCATCGACATATAATTATTATTTTTTTATTTATTTATTTGTTTATTTATTTATTTATTTATTTATTTATTTTTTATTTATTTATTTATTTATTTATTTATTTATTTATTTATTTATTTATTTATTTATTTATTTATTTATTTATTTATTTATTTATTTATTTATTTATTTATTTATTTATTTATTTATTTATTTATTTATTTATTTATTTATTTATTTATTTATTTATTTATTTATTTATTTATTTATTTATTTATTTATTTATTTATTTATTTATTTATTTATTTATTTATTTATTTATTTATTTATTTATTTATTTATTTATTTATTTATTTATTTATTTATTTATTTATTTATTTATTTATTTATTTTTATTTATTTTTTTATTTACTATTCAAACTTGTAAATTTAATGAATTACGGTCGAATTTTGCCTTCTGAACTAGTTTATTTAAATACATACATAGATACATCTTGGTCGTTATGACGTCATATTTAGTTTATGTAATAAATTTTGAACTGCACATGTGTACCGCAATCCTCAGCGATGATGTACGCTCCAGTGAACACTCTAGTACCTACGGTAGATATGAACCCTACATGGATTAGTCGATGTGGACATGTGGTTAGAATGAATGTATATAACTCTATAGAGTGTTATTATGATAGAATTGAAGTATGAAGAAATGGGGAGGGTTAGCGCTGAATTTCTTCATAGTAGGTACTAATCTATATAATAATAATCTTTCATATAAACTGACTTCAAAATGAATGTTTGTAAAGATAGAAAAATGTGGTATTGCGTTCTCTGCGCCTATCCCATGTTACATAAGTATGTAGTAATATTATCAGTCATACAATTTGCCATACAATAATATGTAAATCTTTCGCAAATCGATGAGTTTCATGATTCCCATCACCAAATATCTCGGTTTGGTTTAGATGGAACCACCCCAGAAGTATTCCCTTTTTAATAAATAAAGAATCATCGAATTCGGCCGGCTTGGTAAAGAATTATCGCTGATTTTGCATTTTTTTTTAGTTTTTGATGATTTCGTCGTGGATCCCATCATCAGATCTTGGCCAAATTGAAATGGGACCAATCTGAAGATGCCTCTTTTCTAATTAAAATGTCCTCTTTTCTAATACAGAATCATCGAAATCAGACAACGAGGTAAAAAGTTATTGCTGAACATACATAAAAAAATCATGTCGAATTGATAACCTCCTCCGATTTCGGATGTCGGTTTAAAATTATATAAAAATACTACGGAACGCTGTGGGAACTTGTAATATTTCCTCGGTGTACCTCAGGGCATTTAATTGTGTCCCGCGAATAAAGGAAAAAAATAAAGTAAAACTACTAAATAATTGTATTGGAAAGCTAAAGCAAATTGATTTAAATCTAAATAAATAGTAAAAACTTATTCAAAAGTTAAAAATTTAAATAAATTAATATTAGCAACGAGCGAAAATTCCAATTCCTAGTCCAATATGAAGAGTACTTATAGGTAATATGTTTAGTGAGAGTTGAACAGTTATTTTTTTTTTTTTTTAATTTATCATCATTTTTCAGTTAGAGAATAGAAATTAAAAAAAAAATCGGTGAGGCACCTGTTTGGAATAGTTGTTCCACTATTTTCTATTATCATCGTAGTCAGGTTTTCCGTAAGAGCCGAATACCTTATCGAAAATACAACTGCCAACAATAATCTATCACAAAGTTCACCACACATTCTGCGTGTAGTTCCTTTTACAGGTGAGACGAGGCTAGTGTGTGGGGATGTACGCATGTACCGTGCTTCCTTTTATAGAGTAATGCAAACCCGCACGCCTGTCACTGGTTACCCCATATTGTGGGATTAGCTGTACTGGTATGAATTGATCAACATATGTATTACACTATGTATTTCAATCCACAACACAGAATAACACACATTCAGCAATACTTTAGAACTCAAGTGAACTCCCTTCATCATGTACCAAGTAGCGAATTTATTGCCAGTGAAAAATTTCTTCCAAATAACCAGTTTTCCTCTGCTGGGGACTGAACACTGGATGTCGACATAGAAGCCATACGAGTTACTAATATATCACTGCAGTTGTAACTCGACATTGTGGTAGTTTGTATGTTAGGTTAGGTTTGATTTTTAGGTGAGTTAAGACTTAAGTTTGACTACGATCAAGTTAGAATCGGTAACGTTACTATGGAGCTCGGCTTTCAATGCCTATTCTTGTAGGGGCAAATATCATTGTTTTATATAGGGCTTATGAATGTACAAAAAGAGCAATTCATATTTGATTGCTTATATAAAGTAGTCAATGATATTTCATATATCAAAGCGACCATGCGTTATCGATGGGTTTCATTATTTATTGTTACCTAACTATTGTACCTACACTTGACTCTATTTGGGTGCCTACATACATACATACTAGTGGAGTGGTTTCGTTTTGTGGAATAGGTATTTCACAATACATTTCAAAGTAGATGTTCGATATTGTAAGTCACAAACAGCTATGCCAAATTTCCAAATTCCCCAAAAATCTAGATCAAACTCCCAAATTGGGAAGTACAAAGTCCCGATTCCTCATATGATTATAATCTCAAGAAAAATACAAGGTTTCATGAAAAACTATAATATTTACACTTAAAACAAAACATTTCACACACCAAGACCAAAACCAAGACTCGATCAAGTATGCAAGACCAGGACCAAAACTAAGATTCGATCAAGTATGCAAGACCAGGACCAAACTAAGACTCGATCAAGTATGCAAGACAAAGACCAAAACTAAGACTCGATCAAGTATGCAAGACAAAGACCAAAACTAAGACTCAATCAAGTATGCAAGACAAAGACCAAAACTAAGACTCGATCAAGTATGCAAGACAAAGACCAAAACTAAGACGCAATCAAGTATGCAAGACAAAGATCAAAACTAAGACTCGATCAAGTATGCAAGACAAAGACCAAAACTAAGACGCAATCAAGTATGCAAGACAAAGATCAAAACTAAGACTTGATCAAGTATGCAAGACAAAGACCAAAACTAAGACGCAATCAAGTATGCAAGACAAAGATCAAAACTAAGACTCGATCAAGTATGCAAGACAAAGACCAAAACTAAGACTCGATCAAGTATGCAAGACAAAGACCAAAACTAAGACTCGATCAAGTATGCAAGACAAATACCAAAACTAAGACTCGATCAAGTATGCAAGACAAAGACCAAAACTAAGACTCGATCAAGTATGCAAGACAAAGACCAAAACTAAGACTCGATCAAGTATGCAAGACAAAGACCAAAACTAAGACTCGATCAAGTATGCAAGACAAAGACCAAAACTAAGACTCAAACAAGTATGCAAGACCAAGATCAAAACCAGGACTCCATCAAGTATGCAATACCAAATCAAAATGAAGACTCGATCTAGTATGCAAGACTGGATATGCAAGACCAAGACCAAAACCAAGAATCGATCAAGTATGTAAGACCAAGACCAAATATCTGTAAATTGCCTGAGAACTAGTATAAAATAAAATTTAATCACTAACTGCAAGTCTATGCATATGATTTTATGAATTCGAATCGACCCGGAGGTTCAAAGTCGTGACTCAACTGACTTAACTTCTGAACTATAAGGGGTGATTTTTCATTTAGTCTTATCAAGTGTTTTGGTATGACCCGGAATCGAACCCTAAGCGAACATCTGTCAAGTGGTTATATTATATTTACCGCAATATTTTCGTCTCCCGCTGTGATTTTAATAATTTTACGGTGTGCATGAGTTTAAGTGAAGCTCTCATCTTTTTAATATGTCGCCCAGAATACTATTTAGCAAGACGCACCGTGTTTTAGAGTGCATATTTTGAGTATAGATGCCGGCAAAAATCTTGAGCTTTTCAGTCGTGGAAAAGGTGCTGGTTTACACACACCTATAACAACCAACTAAAAAGACACAAATTTTCAATCTGCGCACCAAATTATTTTATATATTTTAGACAAAAATTCAAATTATTTCCCGATAACTGAGTTTATCTTTGTGATGCTTTTGTTGTCCTTCTGTGTCCTTCCACTGTTTGCGTGTTATTTAATAAGCATTTTTTTAACTTCTCATATATTTTAGACGATTTCATAAACAGGTCCAGTTAAGTATGGCCTTATAAGCCGAAACGGTCGTCAAAAGACAAAATAAATACACTGTAGAATATTATCAGTCTAACTCATAATCCAACTGTCGATTTGTTCAGGAGAACTTTGTTCTCTTAACATATCGACAATGTTTCAAGCCAGGATACGTGAGAATTGTTTGCCGAGTCTACTTTTTTCACGGCTTTTCCAACTTTGAAGTCAAAAAACACCAACTTCAAGGCTTCGCAGCATATATGTTCCATATACGGATTTACTCAGAATTCAGAGTAGAACATTTCGCGTGTGTGTGTGTGTGTGTGTGTGTGTGTGTGTGTGTATGTGTGTGTATGTGTGTGTGTGTGTGTTTGTGTGTGTGTGTGTCTGTGAGTCCGTCCGTCTCTTATAACTTTTGATCCGCTCAATTTACAGAGCCCAAAATTTCAGAATATATAAACAGTAATAGGCCTACAAAACTTTTGTACTCAGAATATTGAATTTTTGTTTCAGTCAGGGGTTATCAACTTTTGAATTTTTGGTTTATTTTTCCATATATCTCAGAAACCATAAAAGCTAGAACGCTGAAAATTGGTACGAACATAGACAAATACAAAATCTCAAATAAGTTTTTTCAAAAAAATTCCAGAGTTTCTCAAACATTTTTTATTAAGAATTTTTTTATGATAAATTTCTGTGTTTATACTATAAATTTCTGCCGCGTGATCTCCTAACTTAAGTGAGCGACTGTGCAATGAAAACATGGTTAGTATTTAGGACGGATTCTGCATTCGGACCTTAGAGCTGATTTGTATTCCATAGATGTTCGTTGATTTTTTTCTTTATCATTTCATCTGTAAAAACTTTCAAGTCTATTTTATGTTCTAGAAAATTAATATTTTTGATTTTGTTTGAATCATTCTTGCAATATAAATATACTATACAAAAATACATTCAGAATAATTACTTATGTATACCCAATAATCGTCAAAAATCTAGAATAATCTCGTGAGTGCGCAGAAGACAAATTCTAATTTTTTGCTAGGTTGGTTTGATCATGTGTGTGGGAAAACCGCCCCCCTCCTGGCCGATATATTTCTAGATGTTTGGGGAAAACTATACTCAGTAGCAGAGAGTAAAGGTTTGGCCACAAGACACTCAGTTAATATTACGTCCGATTCTTATTTCCTAATTTCTTACTCTGTCATACATCGTCCTGATACAATTTTTACTTTTGAATTTTTCCTCAATATCAGATGACTAAGTGAGTTTCTATTCCACTTAGTCCATGTTGATATTCTATAACACTGAAATAGGATCATTCTTACTCAAGCAAGTCATGAATTAGTTCAATTCCCTTTTCTATAATCACATTTTAGTCTAATCAACTGTCAAAATGTTCTTATTTTAGTTCACACCTTATTGAAACGTACTACTATATAGTTGTTTTCACAGCAGACCGGGATATTTTAGTTAACTTGAATGCATCAGTTGTGTACGAAAAAAAAGGATTATTTACAAGTGTTGCGTTATTTTGAAAATAAAAACAAAAGGAAATTAGTGCAGATCAATTGAAATGTTAAGTTGGGCGACATGACATAAATAAACATGACCGTCATAGACAATTCTCTGCGTCATAGACAATTTGAGTTCAAATTATTATGTATGATGCACTAATTTTGTAGATTTTAGTTCTTGGAACAACGTCATAGATTTTCATATAACATACTAGATGTAGTACTCTGTGCAAAAAGTGAGTCATGGAATATCGCGCTTTTGACGTTTTGGTTGGCAACATAATGCAGTTTTCCTTACATTTCAACACAACTGTTCTCTAAATCTTTATAAACAAAGTGTTTTTTTTCGACAAATAAATCCGAAAACAATTCACATTATTCGTTATTCTCTATAGAAAAACGATGCTGTCTGCCCATCAAAAACGTCTAAAATCCCCCGGAAAAATGCCTCACTTCGATTCATACAAAATTTGCTGAGTACCGACATCTAGTATATTATAATAAAAATCTATGCGTCAGATAGAGAATACGAAATTAAGTTTAAATTACCTTCATTCTAAAATGTTCATATTTTAGTTCAAAAAGTTACTGAATTGAACGTATTTTGAGTTCTAATTACTAACTACGGTGCACTAATTTTTGTAGATTTCAGTTTTAGGAACAGCGTCAATTACAGAATACGAAATTAATTTCAAATTGACCTTGATTCTAAAATTTTAAAACGTTCTTATTTTAAGAATATTCATTGTTTCGACGGTTACCTTGTGGTATTCCATAGTTCAATTTTATTATAATATTAAATTGCTATAACCACTTGAATTGAGTTTAACGCGACTAGTTTCGGGAGAAACTGAACTCCCATCGACAGGCGAATTACAACTGTGCGGTTCTTATTTTAGTTCAAAAATTTACTGAATTGACCGCACTATCGACCAAAAAAGTAGCGAGTGGTGTTTTAGTAGTAGGGAAATATGTTTCTTTAAAAAATATTTCACTTTTTGAAACGACACGCGAATATAGAAGTCATTTTATCTAGGAGGTCTTACAAAGGTGAGTTTTCTACTGAAAATATATATTATACATATATATGTATATGTTGTCCTCTGTCGAGGTACGGGGGAGTTTGTGGAGGACTGCGCGGTGTAGTGAAGTGCGCGGTGCGCCTGCGCAGTCCGCCGGAAGGGTGGAGGGAGTGGGCGCCCTAGCCACTCCACAGCCCAATCGTAAGCCGCTTAAGGTTGAGGGAACGGAGCGCACAACTTTGGCGTAGAAAGACCAGGAAAACGATGAAAATAATACAAATAAAAATATTAATCATCGTTGGTGACAAGTTTTTTTAATTAGGTACTGGGCAAGAGGCCTAGATCGTCCCGGAAAAGGCTGACACAACCATGTGAATTATATACTGAGAGAAGGAAATTATAAAAAGAAAGCTGTTATTTATTATTATAAATTGCATCTTGGGCAGCTAACAGGTAGGTACTATGTCAACTATATTAATTTAAGACGCACCCAATAACATTTCTTGATTTCCCGTCGTATCGTGAGGCAAGAACAACAGACGTACATTATCTGATATGATATGTACTTCTCTACAATATTATTAATAATAAATTTGATTTTTATTTATTTATTTATATAATTTATCTACATGTGTACAAAGGCAGGTTTATTGCCATAAGGCAATTTCTTCCAACCAACCCGTATATCTTTCAACATCCCTACCCGTAGAACTAGACACACTCCTCTTTTCCACCTAACCACTCAACACACTAACTATGCTTAACATGCAACAATGTACAGAATCTGTAATACATACATACAATAGGCATTTCCAAGAGATTCACATATTCTTACTTAGCGTCCCCACATTTAAAAAATATATCGGACTTAAAATTTCATCCTCAAATATAATCAAACTCAACACTTAATATACTGACACATTTATACATACAATTTCACACATCATTCACAAAATATATATCACAATAATATATAACTATTCCTAATTTATCTTAATATACTAAAATAACTCCAGTGACAACCTGTAATTTATTTATCCTGGAACACCTGATCCCGATTTCCTCTCCTGTCCTTACCATATCCTTTTTTCTTGCTATGAAAGATTTTTTTTTTGTCTTAATAGTATTTAAGTGTTATGTATTTTCTTATGTATTTTCTTTGTTTTATTTTACTCTTATTCTTTTGCTGTTGTACATACACAATGTTGTCATACTTTGTAATCTGGTTGGTTGGAAGAAATTTCCTAATGGCAATAAGCCCGCCAGTGTACAATTATATTTGTTTATATTATGTACAAGAAGATGTATAAAATAAATAATTAATTGGCTTTAATATTACTGAAATCATCTTTATTATGTATAATTTATTATACGCTGTATGTTGTCCTCTAAGTAAATAAATAAATAAAAATTAATCGTCACACGGATCCAGACCGAAAACACAATTAAAAAACTGTGTATCCACCGGGAATCAGATACCTATCCAACTGAGCCACGAAGGCCGACAATTCTACTTACATATTTGTATGTCTAATACTCACTTAGACCCCATTAGATTTTGAAGGATATCTGATCAATGCTTCTCAATATTTCCCCATATGACCCCAATCTCAGGAAACAAATTGTTAACAAAACATATCACTTTCATAAAATTGAATTGGAAGATTATCAATTATTTTTCATAATAAAATATTTGAATCAAAAATAATTTCACAAATTCGTGAAAATGCTGAAATTTTCCATTAAAAATTTGAATGATGTGACTCGGTAGTGAGGAGTGTACCTACATCTCGTATTAAAATTAATGAAGATGTCCTCGTAAAATGTATTGTATTGTATATTGTGTTCTTTCACTGTAATAGTTATTTAATCTAGGTACCTATATTATATTTACCGGAAGTTACTTGTCTGGTTTTATAATTAATTGTTACAGGTGATTTGTTTTCATTGTAAAAATCTTCTTCTTCTTATTCGTTTAGTAGACCTAGTTGGTCTGTACTTCAGACTATACCTCCTGGGATGACGAAATCCAGCTACCCATCCATCTCTTGGGTGATCTACCGGGTAGGCAGCGGCCAGAAGGAATTTCATTTGCTGCTATATATGCAAGTCTATCACTGTCCATCCTGGCTACGTGGTCCCTCCAATTCCTTCTTCTGGATCTACTCCATCGAACGATGTCCTCTATTCCACATGTTTTCCTTATTTGAACATTGCGAACACGATCTCCGAGAGTTTAAAAATAATTTTGTAAAATAAATCTGTACCTATTTGTAAATTTGCGTAGCTGTCATTATTTTGGTTTCTGCGAAAATGCTTTTTACTTCCCTTTTCAAACAAATATGTAGCTCTATTTTTGGGTAACATACAACTAATTAAAAGTTTTTGTAATATTTCTGTTTGCATTAAGTATGTTTTTAATGTATGTCCCCACACAAGAATGCTGTACAAGATGTTCAACCATAGCCATGTACATTGTACATAGTTTTAAGGGTTTCAAAATAGTAGGGGAGAGCGGGGTCCAAAGTAACGCGGGTCGGAAGTAACAACGTCCATATTTTCTATCGTGGACACGTAAACATCATATGAACTATCTCTACCGAACCGCTACCAACGTTCCCTCACCATGCAAGTATCACGGTAACCGTCGTGCAGTGACTGCATGTGTGCTGTTATATTTTGTGCATTTTGACATCATAAGTATTTTTTTAAGGTTACACCATTTTTGTGAAAACATACTCAAAATTCGTGTTACTAGTCTAAGTATGTATATATGTTTTATCATCTTAGATGTTATTTTCGATATCTATATTTAGATTTGACTTAAATGTAGCAGTTTATAAATAATCTGGTATAAAATCTATAAAATGTGTTTGGGGTCCAAAGTAACAAATATCATGGGGTCCAAAGTAACAGGCAATTGAGGAAGAATGCATGAACAGCAAAGCCAAAAGATAACTGTTGGAGTTTTAAAAGACACAGACAAAAAACAGAACAAAGAAGAAAATATAAAAAAAACAAGGTCCAAGAGGATTCTACTGATTATGAATAAGATGAATGCTTGTGCATAGTGTGTATGGAGTCATTCACATCTAGTCGATCAGGAGAGCAATGGGTCCAATGTCATGACTGTAAAAATTGGACCCATGAGAAGTGTACCCCAGGTCTGATATACCTGTTATATTATACCTGTCACAACTGTGAATCAGATTAATATTTTTCAACTGTGATTCAGATTATTTTTTTTTATTTGATATATCTTTTTATGGCGTTGGCCGATTTATTGGTTATTATTATGCTGCGTTATTTGTATTTTCTAAAATAAAGATTTAAAATGATATCTACATTGTTTTTTTTTCACCTTTATCGAATTGGGTTGTTGTCAAACTTTTCTAAAAAAACACGTTTATATGAATATCATTCAGACCGAGATATTCACTTATTCTTCACTTGGTTCTGCCATTGGTGTTTTTTGGTTCTTTAATTGGTTTGTATATTAATAATGGTTTTCATAGATATGGTTTTTATAATAATAATGGTTGAGCTCCCTGGTAATCTATCCATTTATACAACTGTTACTTTCGACCCCAATAGGTGTTACAACCGACCCTGCTAGCGGGGTCGGAAGTAACACTTGAAGCATCTTTGAAAATCCTCCATAGGTCTTAAATATTTATAATTAAACACACATAGCGTATCTGGAATTATAGGCAAATATGTAAGTTAACTTATTGTATAAAAAAGTGTATCATTAAACTGTTTGTTTTCTCACAATAAACTCAAATGTCAAAATTGTTACTTTGGACCCCGCTCTCCCCTATAAATTAAAGAAATAGCTTTTCAGTTGTGGCTTCGCCGTCCTCATCCATTTCGGTTTTCCGTTCTTCTGTATATAACCTTCAGATATAACCGGAGAAAGACAGTCTATACCTACCCTTCTTCCTCTCTTACCACCATCCCTCTCTTCCTGCATCCTTCCCTTACCCACACCATACCGCATCCCTCGCACCCAGAACCACCCTGAGCGATATACCCACGTGAAGAAATCGTATATTTAATGTTTCATTTACAATAATAATATACAAATAATACATGTATTATTAAATATACATATTTACATCTCGTTCTAAGAAAACGAGATTTTTTTTTATAATATCTCGTCAGAGATACCATAGCATACTATCGCGCCATTTCCCTATTTGGGGTAGGCAGAGATAACTGAACGCCAGACGTACATCTCTTGACGTACATTGCTCGCTTCATTCACGTCCATGCATCGTCTCATACAAACTCTTTTTTTTTTTTTGTTTGGAAACTTAACAGCTATACATTTATAATACTTAATTTCAAATGAGAATACAAAATAAATAGCCAATTATAAAGTTTCACATATTTAAATTATTATACATTATTAATGTTGGGTAGTCATTGTAAGATGGTGAGTGTATGTGGGGGAAAGGGAAGGGTAATGGATATAGGAAAGCGTTGATAAGGAAGGGATGAATGTTTAAGGAAAGTAGGTTTGATTTTTAACCAGTAATATTACCAATAACTGCGCGTAATTGGCGTTTCATCGATGTCTGTGTGGAGTTAAATATATCAGGTTGGGGGTCAAGACTATTGTAATAATTTAAGCATCTGTTGACATAATTATTCTGTGCGTAATTTGTTCTGCAGTATGGTGTATAGAAAAGGTGATTTTGGCGTGTTGTTTTCATGGGGCAGTTGAAAGAAATTGTATGGAGTAGGTAAGAGCTGTCTACAAGGTTATTAAGTATTTTATAAAGCAGATAGACATCGGATATCTTTCTTCTTTTTTCAAGTGATATAAACCCATGTAATTTTTAAAGATTGGTCATAATCATGGCGGTAAATTTTTTTTCTAAAATTAAGCGTTTTAACAAACCTTCTCTGAATCCTCTCAATTCTGTCGATGTGAATATTGTAACTAGGACTCCATACGGTTGATGCAAACTCCAAATGACTTCTAACGAAGGCATTTGGAGTTTGCATAACTCTTCTGTTATTATTACTTCTATCGTCTCCGACGCCGACCTGCCGACCTCTAACTTTTCGTTCCTCTTTTATCAGCCTTATGTATTTTTTTAGGAGCTCCTATCTATAAGAGGACACCGTTGGTAGGTGCATCTGTTTGACAGAAGTCAGTTTTCTTTCATCTTATAATATTCGATTTACATGAAGTTGGGATATTAAAGAAGAACCAGGAACTCAAGGCACCTGTAGGGCTTAAGACCTGTCATCGGCTGGTTTACTCGATCACTTTATGCGATTGCGCAACGTTCACCAATTATCCCCACTTATTGAGATCCCTTATCAATGTAATTTTGACTCCCGACAGGGATCCAATGTGCGCGTATATGCAATTAAAAAATATTCGATTTACATTACATATTCTCTCACTTTATAATCAGGTTGGTAGGAAGAAATTGCGTAATAGCAATAAGCCCGCCAGTGTATGCACTATGTAAAACGAGTGGGTTGTGGCCAACGCTAAACTCCTCGCTTACAAGTCATTCTATAAATTAGGTATTCAAATTTTGTATGGAAAATATTCAGCGTTTTCATGAAATGAGTTTGTTAAATTATTTTTTATTTAAATATTTCATTATGAAAACTTGATAACTCTTCAATGTCATTTTATGAAAGTGTTGTGCCTTTTTACCAATTTGAATAAAAATTTCAAATTTTAAGTTTCCTGGTCTTGGGGTCACTTCCCGGTGTAGTGACAGTTTTTGACTGTGTCTGGATCTGGGTGACGATCAACATTCCAAGTTTCCAGAATTTTATATTTATTTATTTATAAATTATAAAAAATTTGTACACATTACATTAAAGGTTCATTGCAATGGCGGGCTTATTCCTATATGGCAATATCTTCTAACCAACCATATTCATTTAGTGAGGTAAATTGTATTTATGACACGTACCAATTTATGTGAATTAAATTAAATTAATTGAATTGAAACATATAAAACAATACGACTGGGTAGTGGCCAACGCTAAACTCCTCACTAACAAGCCATTCTATAAAGTATTCAAATTTTATTTGGAAAATATTCAGCATTTTCACGAAATGACGAAATTATTTTTTATTTAAGTATTTAATTATGAAAACTTGATAATTCTTCAATGCCATTTTATGAAAGTGATGTGCCTTATTACCAATTTGAAAATAAAAATTTCAAATTTTAAGTTTCCTGAGCATTGAAATATTTGACAGTAAAAAAATGAGAAGCACTATTCGAATATCCTTCAAAATCTAATGGGGTCTAAGCGAGTATTAGACATACATATTTGCAAAATAAGAAAATAATCGAATGAGTACTTTAGTCTATAATCGATAAAGTAAAATAAACACACCGTACATAGCACATAGCACACACACAGATACATTGTGATGAAATCAGAATACAATCTCAGCATGATACTAGTTGATAATCTGCTTTAGAAAAATACCCTTAAAAATTGCGAAATCATAACTCCCCACTATATCCCTTTGGGTTAGTGAGGAGTACAAATATAAATAAATAAATAAACAAAACATCATAGTACGTAATGTACCGCTACATAAATATGAGGGTTGTTTTTCTACTGATACAACTCCCTAAGGAGTATTTTTCTGGCTATGTTCTCTTGGGAAGTCTGCGGTCATTAGTCATTATGGAAAAGCTAATAGTTTCATTTGATACGAAATCTTGCAGTAACCCTTAGTTATACGAATATATGTATTAGAAATATTTTATACTATATTTTTATACGTACCTATGTCGTAGTTTATTTATGTTTTTATTTATTTATTTAACATCCTTTTTTTAATAACAATATTACAAATACATTTATAAAATACATCATTATGTATATTTATATTTAGTATGGTGAAATTGTTGCATTACCTACCTCATCAAAAATATTAAAACCTTGTGCTTGATGAGGGAATCATGTACAATTAATACAGAGTTATACAATGTTGAAAAAAAGCTATGCACAAACAAAAAACAAATATATTTATTTATATAATTTATGTACATGTGCACAAAGGCAGGTTTATTGCCATAAGGCAATTTCTTCCAACCAACCCGAGCAACGTCAAGTCTCTAAGTTAAATTGGTACAATACCAATTTATTGAGAAATAAATTAATATACATAAATATACATAAAAAAAACAATAGAAAATGGACACTTCAAAACAATTTTGGTCATATCAATACAAAAATCATTATATACATACACCAGAGGGGCAAGTCTGATCCAACCGGCGAAATTAAAACCCTCACAATTACCCATATCATGGATATATTTATTATATGGAGTTCAATAATATTTTTAGATGTCATGTGATAATTATATCCATGATATGGGTAATCACGAGGGTTTTGATTTCGCCGGCTGGACCACACTTGCCCCCCTTGTGTATGTAATGATGTATGTATTGATATGACCAAAATTGTTTTGAAGTGTCCATTTTCTATTGTTTTTTTTTATGTATATTTGTTTTTTGTTTGTGCATAGTTTTTTTTTTCAGTTTAAATTGTGAAATGTTTTTTCAGTCTTTGTTTGAACCTTTTAAAATCATTAATCTGGGAGGCAATTGAAATTATTTATTCCCATATAAATGTAATTGTTTTGTATTTGTCTAGTATTACGTTTATGAATTTTAAAATCGCTTCGGAATCGTAGTGACATATTTTTTTCAAACTTTTGCAATACATTATCTATAAAAAATTGTAAAATTGACGTTTTTTTTTATAAATATCCTCTATTGCAGGAATATTGAATGTATCAAAAACTGTTTTTGTAGGAAATGTACGTTTTTTCTTTAGTATAATTTTTATTTTAAAATTTTATACAACTTTAACCTGGTTTAAAATATTGTCATATGCTCCTCCCCAACCAACTATTCCATACATAAGCAGAGAATGATCCTTCGCATAATAAACATTTTTTTAGATTTTTTAAATTTAGGATATTTCTTAATCTTATGAAGACATATATACATTTCCTTATTCGTTTCACTAAAACACTTATATGCGACATCCATTTCATATTCTGGTCTATAATAATACCTAAAGAGACAGAAGTAGACTTGAGGCTTTCGAGATGTGGTGTTACAGAAGAATACTGGGAATTTCTTGGAGGGACCACATCACGAATGCCGAGGTTCTCAACAGAGTTGAAGAAGGCAGACACCTACTCAATACCATCTCAGAGAGACGTGCTCGCTGGATTGGTCACATCTTGCGCCACGAAGGTCTCCTACATGACCTAATTGAGGGAATGGTTGAGGGGACAAACCACAGGGGGCGCCCCCGACGGGAGTATTTGGCCCAGGTGTGCGAGGACATGAACTGCGCCACATATGTTGAGCTGAAGAGGGTTGCACAGGATAGAGAGAAGTGGAAAGCGAGATGTAGACTTCTTCTGCAAACCAATCCATAGGATTGAGACTTTTGATGATGAATAATACCGAGGTATTATATCTTGGCAGTTATATCGTTAAATTAATTCTTGATTTCTTTAACTGTCTATTACCGACATCGTGAAATCGTTTAATGAGATCATTTTATTTATTTACCTTTTATTACACCATATTTATAATAACAACAATAAGTAGATTACTGCTGCCTAACTAGGAAATCCTGTTCTAGGGCTAGCAGTTTACAATTTTTATTGACAATTATATGCAATTGATTAGACATTTTTTGATGATAAGGTAAAACAAAGGATGCTAAAAATTGCCATTCATAACGTTATCTTAGTGCCAACCTTGATGTATGCAAGTGAAACCTGGACATGGCAGATGTCGCACGAAAGCAGAATAAATGCAGTTGAAATGAGATCGCTATAGGACGATGTATGACAGGGTCAGAAATGAGGACATAAGAATGTAAGATATAGAAAGATGTCATTAATATAATGAAAGTGAACACATTGAGATGGTTTGGCCACATGGAGAGAATGAATGAGGAACGCCTGACGAAGAAAATATAGGTACATTGGGGACAGGAATGGGATGAGAGGTCGGGGCCGCCTAAGGAAGGGATGGCACGTCCATGTGAACGGTAACGGAAATGTCAGAAGCATAAACAACAGACGAACATGTTTAATGTTGACGAGGCGATGAAAAATGTGTGCCAAGATAGAAATATGCGGCGTTCGGTTCTCTCTGCCTACCCCGTGAGGGACATGGCGTGATGGTATGTATGTATGTAATAATTATCAATCTTGTATATTAAAATATTTAAATCAAAAATAATTTGAATTTTAATTAATGAAAATGCTAAAATTTTTCCATACAAAATTTGAATTTTTTGTGGAGAGATTAGGAGTTTAGCGTTGGCTTCAACCCACTCGTTTTACTGTTTTAATACCATACCATACCATCACGCCATTTCCCTATTTGGGGTAGGCAGAGAGAACCGAACGCCAGACTCCTCTCTCTTGACATACATTCCTCGCTTCATTCACGTCCATACATCGTCTAATACACGCTCTTCTATTATTCTTACTTCTAACATCTCCATCTTTCAAAATCCCATTTATGTGATCGTGCCAACTCTTTCTTGGCCGACCTCTACTTTTCATTCCTCTTTTATCAGCTTTGTATACTTTTTTTGTCAGACGGTCATCACTCATTCTTTCTATGTGGCCGAACCACCTAAGGGAATTTATTTTCATCTTACTTACGATATTTCTTTCAATCATACATTCACGTCTAATATCCTCATTTCTTATTCTATGTATCATACATCGTTTTACCACACATTCGTCTTAGTGACCTCATTTGTAAAAAAAGGGTTTGATTGTAAATCGCACTTAACAAAGCGTATACAGTAGGTATCTATATAAATATAATCTCAACGGATATCTTCGATCACCATTGCAGACCACATCATCTGGAATCATTGGAATCAGGTCGTATCGCTATATATTGTTCGCTTGTATGTTAATAATAAATAATTGATTATGTCTGTATGTATGTATGTGCGAAAGAAATATATTGGTGACATTATCTTGTAAAATTATATGTTTCCTTCAATCGTGTCGTGATGTGTCTCTAAGCTAAAAAGGTCCTACATAGGTTCGATTATCATACATATATTATTCAAGGCGACCTCTATAATGTTAAACATAAAACCCCTATGAATTTTTGATGAGCGCTGATAAACATATTTTATATCAAACACAAGAGAAAAACAATTATTTTATAATATTTTATCTTTATATTGTATGTATATAATTCTTCTATACGTGTGTATGTCACTGAACTCTTCCTAAACGGTCGAACCGATATTCATGTAATTAACTGTGTGTTTTTGTGAGTCCCTGAGTGATTCAGATTCACAAAATAGAATTTTAAACACTAATATAATAAAACGAAAAAAAAAACATGATTTTTTAAAACTATAAATTTTAATAGGTGGGGCTAATGTCGAATTAGCAATGTTTAGTTTTTCCAGCAATTATATGCGAAATGACAATCAATCTAACCTCAAAGTGTTTAGCGGCTTATCTAACAAGAAAATATGTTTGCTCAGCGAATAATAACATCCATATGATTCAAATATATGGTACATATATTTTTTTGTTTCACAAACAGTTCGGCCAGGACACGTCTGTCGGGTCCGCTAGTTTTGTATCGAATCTCGGACAACTAATAGGTTATTAATTTAACAAGGACACAATAACAAGTTGCCACATTCTATAGACTTTTTATCCAACTGTCGATTTGTTCAAGAGATGTTTATGAAATATTTTTTTATTCTTTTTTAATTGCATATAGGTACGCAGACATTGGATTTTTTTCCCTTTCGGGAGTCAAATGATAAATATTTTTATTGACAAACATTTTGACATCTCAATAGAGACGAAGTTGGGATATTATAGAAAAAACCAGGAACTAAAGTCACCTACAGGGCTTTCGACCTGTCATCGGCAGGTTTACGTGATCACTTTATGCGCTTGCGCAACATTCACCAATTATGTCTTCTTACCAATTATTTTCACCAATTATGCCTTACATACACATTGGTCCAAGTAGGTAAACAAGTCAAATATGAAATAATATTTCTGGTGCAGTTCAGGGGTGACATCTGTGCGAGACATCGTCTCCTCATTTATAAGGACTCTGTTGCTTTTATTGTTTACAAATAAACTAATTTCTCAACAGATGGCGTTACAAAAAACGTTTCTTCGTTACTTCATAGATGGCAATAGTGTAATTCCTTACTTTCAGGTGAATTGTTATATATTATTCAAATATATAAAAATTTCAAAAATTACATTGATAAGGGAACTCAATAAGAAGGTATAATTCGTGAACCTTGCGCAAGCGTATTAAGTGATCACGTAAACCAGGCGATGACAGGTCGTAAGCCCTGTAGGTGCCTTGAGTTCCTGGTTCTTCCATAATATCCCAACTTAGTCTCTATTGAGATGCTAAAAAGTTTGTCAATAAAAATATCAAGAGATGTTATGTTGTTGAATGGCCTGGGGGGTAAGTCTGGTCAAACGGTGAAATCAAAACCCTCGTGATTACCCATAAGTATCGTGTATATAATCATCATATGGAGTTCTACAATATGTTAGGATATTACAGAATTCTAAAGATAATAATATCCAAGATATGCGTAATCATGAGGGTTTTGATTTCACCGTTTGACCAGACTTGCCCCAAGGGAGGCAGGGGGGTGTACTTAAGCAGATTGTCTTTCACAATGAAACAATGATTCACTCAATTATTTTTTACTCCTCACTCACCCAAGGGGATATAGTGGGAAGTTATGATTTCGCAGTTTCTAAGGGTTTTTTATTGTAGATTATCAACTAGTATCATGCTGAGATTGTATTCTGAAAGTTTCATCACAATGTATCCATGTTTGTGCTATGTGCTGCTTGCTATGTAGGGCGTGTTTATTTTACTTTACTGATTATAGATTAAAGCAGGTGTCGGCAACCTGCGGCTCGCGAGCCAATAGCGGCTTTTTGGATGTGAAGCTGCGGCTCTTTAGTTCCATACGCAAATATTATTTATCTTATCAATAAAAACATTTACAAATCGTTCTGAATCAATTAACGAGGATAGAGCACTAATTCTATCTCTCAGCCACTTGTACTAGAATTTATATGTTTATTTAAAAAAAAAGTTGTGTTATTATTCGAGTTAATTTTTAGGAAAATGGGTGTATTTTTTGTAGAAAAGTGATATTGTTCGCGTTATTTTTTTTGGAAAAAGGGTATTATTTTTGTAGAAAAACAGTGGTGTCATTATTCGCGTTATTTGATGGAAAAGTGGTATTATTTCTGTAGAAAAGCGGTGATATTATTCGCGTTATTTTTGGAATAGGGGTGTTATATTTGTGGATAAGCCATGTTATTTTCTAGGAAAATAGGTGTTATTTGTGTAGAAAAGCAATGTTTTTATTCGCGTAATCTAATCGAGAAGGAGTATTATTTTTGTCGAAAAGTGTTGTTATTATTCGCGTTATTTCTTAACGGGGTGTTATTATTCGAGTACTTTTTTGAAGATGGTTTTTATTTTTGTAGAAAAGTGGTGCAATTATTGGCTTATTTTTTTGGAGAAGGGGTATAATTTTTGTAGAAACACGGTGTTATTAACCGCGTTGATTTTTGGAAAAGCAGTATTATTTTTAAAGGAAAACGGTGTTATTATTCGCATTATTCTTTAGGAAAATGGGAGTTATTTGTGTAGTAAAGCAATGTTTTTATTCGCGTAATTTTTTGGAAAAGCAGGGTTATATTTGTAGAATAGTAGTATTATTATTCGCGTTATTTTTGGGAAAAGGGAATTAACTTTTGTAGAAAATTGGTGTTATTTGCAAGAAGAAGAGAGGATAAAAAGTGGTTTCAATAGTCGCCATTTTTTTGAAATGGCGTGTTAATTTTGTAGAAAATAAGTTATTTTTTTTTAAATGTATTATTTATTTAGTGAAACGGTGTTATTATTCACGTTATGTTTTTGGAAAATGGGTATAATTTTTGTAGAAAAGCAATTTTTTTACTCGCGTAAATTTTTGGATAAGGAGTATTATTTTTGTAGAAAAGTGGTATTATTATTCCCGGTATTTTTGGGAAAAGGGAAATAACTTTGTAGAAAATTGGTGTTATTTGTAAGAAGAAGAGAGAAGAGAAAATGGTTTTATTATTCGCTTTATTTTGTGGAAACGGGGTGTTATTTTTAGCTTTATTTTTTTGGAAAAGGAGCATTATTTATGTAGTGAAATGGTGTTTTTATTCACGTTATTTTTTGGAAAAAGTGTATTATTTTTGTAGAAAAGCGATGTTATTATTAGCGTTATTTTTATGGAAACGGATTATTATTTATGTTGTAAAAAAGTGTTATTATTCGCGTTATGTTTATGGAAAAAAAAATTAATTTTTTAGAAAAACGATGTTACTTTTCGCGTATTTTTTAGGAAAAGGGGTATAAGTTTTGTAGAAAAACGGTGTTATTAACCGCGATGATTTTTCGAAAAGGAGTGTTATTTATGAAGTTAAACGGTGTTATTAATCGTAATTTTTTAGGAAAATGGGTGCAACTTTTGTAGAAAAGCAATGTTTTTATTTGCGTTATTTTTAAGAAAAGGATAATTATGTTTGTAGAAAAGTGGTGTTATTATTAGCGTTATTTTTTGGAAAAAGTGTATTATTTTTATAGAAAAGCGATGTTTTACTAGCGTTTTTTTATGGAATGGGAGTATTATTTTTGTAGTAAAACGGTGTTATTATTCGCGTTATGTATTTTGAAAATGGATTTTTTGTAGAAAAGCGATGTTATTTTTCGTGTATTTTTTCGGAAAAGGGGTATTAGTTTTGTAGAAAAAAAGTGTTATTAACGGCGTTGTTTTTTGGAAAAAGAGTGTTGATATGTTATAAAAATATAAAAATACTTGGTTAAAGTTCTATTATATTTATTGGATTATTGACGCGTTTCGTGCAAAGCACATCGTCAGAATAATAAAAACGCGTCAATAATCCAATAAATATAATAGAACTTTAACCAAGTATTTTTATATTTTTATAACATATCAACGTACAATGGAGTTCTATCAAGAATTGTCGATCGACAAACTAAACTAAGTTAGAAAAGGAGTGTTATTTACGAAGGTAAACGGTGATATTATTTGCATAATTTTTTAAGAAAATGGGTTTAATTTTTGTAGAAAAGCAATATTTATATTCGCGTAATTTTTTTGGAAAAAGTGTATTATTTTTGTAGAAAAGTGGTATTATTATTCCCGGTATTTTTGGGAAAAGGGAAATAACTTTGTAGAAAATTGGTGTTATTTGTAAGAAGAAGAGAGAAGAGAAAGTGGTTTTATTATTCGCCTTATTTTGTGGAAACGTGGTGTTATTTTTGTAGAAAATCAAAGTTAATTTTAGCTTTATTTTTTTGGAAAAGGAGCATTATTTATGTAGTGAAACGGTGTTTTTATTCGCTTTATTTTTTGGAAAAAGTGTATTATTTTTGTAGAAAAGCGATGTTATTATTAGCGTTATTTTTATGGAAACGGAGTATTATTTATGTTGTAAAAATGTGTTATTATTCGCGTTATGTTTATGGAAAAAAGATTTAATTTTTTAGAAACACGATGTTACTTTTCGGGTATTTTTTAGGAAAAGGGGTATAAGTTTTGTAGAAAAGCAATGTTTTTATTGGCGTTATTTTTAAGAAAAGGATAATTATTTTTGTAGAAAAGTGGTGTTATTATTAGCGTTATTTTTTGGAAAAAGTGTATTATTTTTATAGAAAAGCGATGTTTAACTAGCGTTTTTTTATGGAATGGGAGTATTTTTTTTATAGTAAAACGGTGTTATTATTCGCGTTATGTATTTGGAAAATGGATTTAATTTTTGTAGAAAAGCGATGTTATTTTTCTTGTATTTTTTCGGAAAAGGGGTATTTGTTTTGTAGAAAAACGGTGTTATTAACGGCGTTGTTTTTTGGAAAAGGAGTGTTATTTATGAAGGTAAACGGTGATATAATTTGCATAATATTTTTAAGAAAATGGGTTTATTTTTGTAGAAAAGCAATATTTATATTCGCGTAATTTTTTTGGAAAAAGTGGTATTATTATTCCCGGTATTTTTGGGAAAAGGGAAATAACTTTGTAGAAAATTGGTGTTATTTGTAAGAAGAAGAGAGAAGAGAAAGTGGTTTTATTATTCGCCTTATTTTGTGGAAACGGGGTGTAATTTTTGTAGAAAATCAAAGTTATTTTTAGCTTTATTTTTTTGGAAAAGGAGCATTATTTATGTAGTGAAACGGTGTTTTTATTCGCGTTATTTTTTGGAAAAAGTGTATTATTTTTGTAGAAAAGCGATGTTATTATTAGCGTTATTTTTATAGAAACGGAGTATTATTTATTTTGTAAAAAAAGTGTTATTATTCGCGTTATGTTTATGGAAAAAAGATTTAATTTTTGTAGAAAAGCGATGTTATTAACCGCGATGATTTTTCAAAAAGGTGTGTTATTTATGATTATAAACGGTGTTATTATTCGTATTATTTTTTAGGAAAATGGGTGTAATTTTTCTAGAAAAGCAATGTTTTTATGCGCTTAAAAAAGGAGTATTGTTTTTGTAGAAAATTGATGTTATTATAGTAAAACGGTGTTATTATTCGCGTTATGTTTTTCGGAAATGGATTTAATTTTTTAGAAAAGCGATGTTATTTTTCGCGTATTTTTTCGGAAAAGGGGCATAAGTTTTTTAGAAAAACGGTGTTATTAACGGCGTTGTTTTTTGGAAAAGGAGTGTTATTTATGAAGGTAAACGGTGATATAATTTGCATAATTTTTTTAAGAAAATGGGTTTATTTTTGTAGAAAAGCAATATTTATATTCGCGTAATTTTTTTGGAAAAAGTGGTATTATTATTCCCGGTATTTTTGGGAAAAGGGAAATAACTATGTAGAAAATTGGTGTTATTTGTAAGAAGAAGAGAGAAGAGAAAGTGGTTTTATTATTCGCCTTATTTTGTGGAAACGGGGTGTAATTTTTGTAGAAAATCAAAGTTATTTTTAGCTTTATTTTTTTGGAAAAGGAGCATTATTTATGTAGTGAAACGGTGTTTTTATTCGCGTTATTTTTTGGAAAAAGTGTATTATTTTTGTAGAAAAGCGATGTTATTATTAGCGTTATTTTTATAGAAACGGAGTATTATTTATTTTGTAAAAAAAGTGTTATTATTCGCGTTATGTTTATGGAAAAAAGATTTGATTTTTGTAGAAAAGCGATGTTATTAACCGCGATGATTTTTCGAAAAGGTGTGTTATTTATGATTATAAACGGTGTTATTATTCGTATTATTTTTTAGGAAAATGGGTGTAATTTTTCTAGAAAAGCAATGTTTTTATGCGCTTAAAAAAGGAGTATTGTTTTTGTAGAAAATTGATGTTATTATTTGCATTATTTTTTGAAAAAGTGTATAATTTTTGTAGACAAGCGATGTTTTTACTAGCGTTTTTTTATGGAAAAGGAGTACTATTTTTGTAATCAAACTTTGTTATTATTCGCGTTTTGTTTTGTAAAATGGATTTAATTTTTATAGAATAGCGATATTATTTTTCGCGTATTTTTTCGGAAAAGGGGTATAAGTTTTGTAGAAAAACGGTGTTATTAACAGCGATGATTTTTCGAAAAGGAGTGTTATTTATGAAGATAAACGGTGTTATTATTCGTATTATTTTTAAGGAAAATGTGTGTAATTTATGTAAAAAAAAACAATGTTTTTATTCACGTAATTTTTTGGAAAAGGTCTATTATTTTCGTACAAAAGTGGTATTATTATTCCCGGTATTTTTGGGAAAAGGGAAATAACTTTGTAGAAAATTGGTGTTATTTGTAAGATCAAGAGAGAAGAGAAAGTGGTTTTATTATTCGCCTTATTTTGTGGAAATGGCATGTTATTTTTGTAGAAAATCAAAGTTATTAATAGCGTTATTTTTTTGGAAAAGGAGTATTATTTATGTAGTGAAACGGTGTTTTTATTCGCGTTATTTTTTGGAAAAAGTGTATTATTCTTGCAGAAAAGCGATGTTATTATTAGCGTTATTTTTATGGAAACGGAGTATTATTTATGTTGTTAAAAAAGTGTTATTATTCGCGTTATGTTTTTCGGAAATGGATTTAATTTTTTAGAAAAGCGATGTTATTTTTCGCGTATTTTTTCGGAAAAGGGGCATAAGTTTTTTAGAAAAACGGTGTTATTAACGGCGTTGTTTTTTGGAAAAGGAGTGTTATTTATGAAGGTAAACGGTGATATAATTTGCATAATTTTTTTAAGAAAATGGGTTTATTTTTGTAGAAAAGCAATATTTATATTCGCGTAATTTTTTTGGAAAAAGTGGTATTATTATTCCCGGTATTTTTGGGAAAAGGGAAATAACTATGTAGAAAATTGGTGTTATTTGTAAGAAGAAGAGAGAAGAGAAAGTGGTTTTATTATTCGCCTTATTTTGTGGAAACGGGGTGTAATTTTTGTAGAAAATCAAAGTTATTTTTAGCTTTATTTTTTTGGAAAAGGAGCATTATTTATGTAGTGAAACGGTGTTTTTATTCGCGTTATTTTTTGGAAAAAGTGTATTATTTTTGTAGAAAAGCGATGTTATTATTAGCGTTATTTTTATAGAAACGGAGTATTATTTATTTTGTAAAAAAAGTGTTATTATTCGCGTTATGTTTATGGAAAAAAGATTTGATTTTTGTAGAAAAGCGATGTTATTAACCGCGATGATTTTTCGAAAAGGTGTGTTATTTATGATTATAAACGGTGTTATTATTCGTATTATTTTTTAGGAAAATGGGTGTAATTTTTCTAGAAAAGCAATGTTTTTATGCGCTTAAAAAAGGAGTATTGTTTTTGTAGAAAATTGATGTTATTATTTGCATTATTTTTTGAAAAAGTGTATAATTTTTGTAGACAAGCGATGTTTTTACTAGCGTTTTTTTATGGAAAAGGAGTACTATTTTTGTAATCAAACTTTGTTATTATTCGCGTTTTGTTTTGTAAAATGGATTTAATTTTTATAGAATAGCGATATTATTTTTCGCGTATTTTTTCGGAAAAGGGGTATAAGTTTTGTAGAAAAACGGTGTTATTAACAGCGATGATTTTTCGAAAAGGAGTGTTATTTATGAAGATAAACGGTGTTATTATTCGTATTATTTTTAAGGAAAATGTGTGTAATTTATGTAAAAAAAAACAATGTTTTTATTCACGTAATTTTTTGGAAAAGGTCTATTATTTTCGTACAAAAGTGGTATTATTATTCCCGGTATTTTTGGGAAAAGGGAAATAACTTTGTAGAAAATTGGTGTTATTTGTAAGATCAAGAGAGAAGAGAAAGTGGTTTTATTATTCGCCTTATTTTGTGGAAATGGCATGTTATTTTTGTAGAAAATCAAAGTTATTAATAGCGTTATTTTTTTGGAAAAGGAGTATTATTTATGTAGTGAAACGGTGTT
Organism: Molanna angustata; assembly: GCA_963576475.1. Lineage (NCBI taxonomy): Eukaryota > Metazoa > Arthropoda > Insecta > Trichoptera > Molannidae > Molanna > Molanna angustata. Next base: position 10,967,558 of record OY754990.1, read on the forward strand.
TTTATTCGCGTTATTTTTTGGAAAAAGTGTATTATTTTTGCAGAAAAGCGATGTTAATATTAGCGTTATTTTTATGGAAACGGAGTATTATTTATGTTGTTAAAAAAGTGTTATTATTCGCGTTATGTTTTTCGGAAATGGATTTAATTTTTTAGAAAAGCGATGTTATTTTTCGCGTATTTTTTCGGAAAAGGGGCATAAGTTTTTTATAAAAACGGTGTTATTAACCGCGTTGATTTTTCGAAAAGGATTGTTATTTATGAAGATAAACGGTGTTATTATTCCGTTATTTATTAGGAAAATGGGTGTAATTTTTCTAGAAAAGCAATGTTTTTATGCGCGTAAAAAAGGAGTATTGTTTTTGTAGAAAAATGATGTTATTATTCGCGTTATTTTTTGAAAAAGTGTATTATTTTTGTAGACAAGCGATGTTTTTACTAGCGTTTTTTTATGGAAAAGGAGTACTATTTTTGTAATCAAACTTTGTTATTATTCGCGTTTCGTTTTGTAAAATGGATTTAATTTTTATAGAATAGCGATATTATTTTTCGCGTATTTTTTCGGAAAAGGGGTATAAGTTTTGTAGAAAAACGGTGTTATTAACAGCGGTGATTTTTCAAAAAGGAGTGTTTTTTATGAAGATAAACGGTGTTATTATTCCATTATTTTTTAGGAAAATGGGTGTAATTTTTCTAGAAAAGCAATGTTTTTATTCGCGTAAAAAAGAAGTATTGTTTTTGTAGAAAAGTGATGTTATAATTCGCGTTATTTTTTGAAAAAGTGTATTATTTTTGTAGACAAACGATGTTTTTACTAGCGTTTTTTTATGGAAAAGGAGTACTATTTTTGTAATCAAACTTTGTTATTATTCGCGTTTTGTTTTGTAAAATGGATTTAATTTTTATAGAATAGCGATATTATTTTTCGCGTATTTTTTCGGAAAAGGGGTATAAGTTTTGTAGAAAAACGGTGTTATTAACAGCGATGATTTTTCGAAAAGGAGTGTTATTTATGAAGATAAACGGTGTTATTATTCGTATTATTTTTAAGGAAAATGTGTGTAATTTATGTAAAAAAAAACAATGTTTTTATTCACGTAATTTTTTGGAAAAGGTCTATTATTTTCGTACAAAAGTGGTATTATTATTCCCGGTATTTTTGGGAAAAGGGAAATAACTTTGTAGAAAATTGGTGTTATTTGTAAGATCAAGAGAGAAGAGAAAGTGGTTTTATTATTCGCCTTATTTTGTGGAAATGGCATGTTATTTTTGTAGAAAATCAAAGTTATTAATAGCGTTATTTTTTTGGAAAAGGAGTATTATTTATGTAGTGAAACGGTGTTTTTATTCGCGTTATTTTTTGGAAAAAGTGTATTATTTTTGCAGAAAAGCGATGTTAATATTAGCGTTATTTTTATGGAAACGGAGTATTATTTATGTTGTTAAAAAAGTGTTATTATTCGCGTTATGTTTTTCGGAAATGGATTTAATTTTTTAGAAAAGCGATGTTATTTTTCGCGTATTTTTTCGGAAAAGGGGCATAAGTTTTTTATAAAAACGGTGTTATTAACCGCGTTGATTTTTCGAAAAGGATTGTTATTTATGAAGATAAACGGTGTTATTATTCCGTTATTTATTAGGAAAATGGGTGTAATTTTTCTAGAAAAGCAATGTTTTTATGCGCGTAAAAAAGGAGTATTGTTTTTGTAGAAAAATGATGTTATTATTCGCGTTATTTTTTGAAAAAGTGTATTATTTTTGTAGACAAGCGATGTTTTTACTAGCGTTTTTTTATGGAAAAGGAGTACTATTTTTGTAATCAAACTTTGTTATTATTCGCGTTTCGTTTTGTAAAATGGATTTAATTTTTATAGAATAGCGATATTATTTTTCGCGTATTTTTTCGGAAAAGGGGTATAAGTTTTGTAGAAAAACGGTGTTATTAACAGCGGTGATTTTTCAAAAAGGAGTGTTTTTTATGAAGATAAACGGTGTTATTATTCCATTATTTTTTAGGAAAATGGGTGTAATTTTTCTAGAAAAGCAATGTTTTTATTCGCGTAAAAAAGAAGTATTGTTTTTGTAGAAAAGTGATGTTATAATTCGCGTTATTTTTTGAAAAAGTGTATTATTTTTGTAGACAAACGATGTTTTTACTAGCGTTTTTTTATGGAAAAGGAGTACTATTTTTGTAATCAAACTTTGTTATTATTCGCGTTATGTTTTGTAAAATGGATTTAATTTTTATAGAATAGCGATGTTATTTTTCGCGTATTTTTTTCGGAAAAGGGGTATAAGTTTTGTAGAAAAACGGTGTTATTAACAGCGATGATTTTTCGAAAAGGAGTGTTATTTATGAAGATAAACGGTGTTATTATTCGTATTATTTTTTAGGAAAATTGGTGTAATTTTTGTAGAAAAGCAATGTTTTTATTCACGTAATTTTTTGGATGGTGTATTATTTTCGTAGAAAAGTGGTGTTATTATTTGCGTTATTTTTGGGAAACGGGAAATAACTTTTGTAGATAATTGGTGTTTTTTGTTAGAAGAAGAGAGAAGAGAAAGTTGTTTCATTAGTCTCGCCTATTTTCTGAAATGGCTATTATTTTATTGAAAAGTTATGTTGTTGTTCGCGATATTTTTTAAGATAATGTGTGTTATATTTGTAGAAAAGCGATGTTTTTATTTGCGTAATTGTTTAGAAGAGGGTTTTTATTTTTTACAAATTTGGTGTTATTATATACAAGAGGGTTTTATTTTTGTAGAATATTGGTGTTATTATTCGCGTAATTTTTTTGAAAAGGTCTATCTATTATTTTTGTAGAAAACGATGTTATTGCTCGCGTTATTTTTAGGAAAATGGGTGTTATATTTGTAGAAATCAATTATATTATTCGCGTTAGCTTTTGGAAAAGAGGTATTATTTTTGTAGAAAAGCAGTCTTATTATTCTAGTTATTTGCAAAGCAATGTTATTTTTCGTCATCGGCTGGCTTTAGTGACCACTTTACGCAATTGCAACATTCGCCAATTCAGAATGTCATTTTATAGTGTGTTTTTCGTTGTGAGAGCTGTTAATTTGAAAGATATATATATATATTTTTTTTCAATAAATGAATGTGTCCTTGTTAAACAAGTACATATACATCTTCCTACGTTCCCTAAAATAAGCAAATAAATGCTTGTGCTTAGGTGAACGAAATCGGTCGAGGCAGGATTCGAACTCGCGACCACTGGATTACTAGCCCAGCGCGCTAACCGCTCTGCCACCGACCCATCTAAATCAATGTAAATTCATTCACAATGGTGTTCTAAATCGTCCATCACAAACTAATGTCTGAAATCATTAGTTTGTGCCCCGCCCGATAGATGGACGCTTTAGTACACCATTGTGAATGAAGCCCTTGAAAAGTTAGTAAAAATTTTTGTTGGCATGAAAAAAATTGTGTATCCTTAAAAACTTTGAAATTTTGTAAATTGTAATTTTTGACTCTGCCGACTCAAAAGTTTGCCGACCCCTGCACTAAAGCACTCATTCCATTCCTTTCAAATTTTGCAATTTAGTGTACCTTATACTCGCTTAGACCCCATTAGATTTTGAAAGATATCTGAATAGTGCTTCTCAATTTTTTTAACAGTCAAATTATTCAAAGTGACCCCAAGCTCAGAAAACTTAAAATTTGAAAATTTTATTTTCAAATTGGTAAAAATGCACATCACTTTCATAAAATGGCATTGATAAATTATCAAGTTTTCATAATGAAATATTTAAAAAAATATATATATTTAACACACTCATTTCATGAAAATGCTGAATATTTTCCATACAAAATTTGATTACTGTATAGAATGACTTGTTAGTGAGGAGTTTAGCGTTGCCATAACCCACTGGATTTTTTTTAACATACAGTCTTAGTTACAATTAATTCAATTAATAATGATGTACCTCATTAGAGTAGGTACCAATTAAGTTATCAGAAATAATCACTTATATGTAAATTTATAGTGCAAGGAATTTGGAAGGATATTAGGAATTTGGATGGAAAGAAAAATACCAAACGTAAACACTACCCACCAGAAGCCGTAGAGGCATTCAGGGACTTTAAAACAGATGATTTAAATTAAATAATGGACATATTGATTGTCCAGACTTTGTATCATATATGAATTTGCATGTACCGACTCGACGTACGAGACACACGTCACTCTTCCATAATTATTGCTATAGAACTAACTCATCTTTAAACTCTCCAATTAACAGAATCCTCAACACTTACAATAAGATAATATTCAAATCATAAACGAATTTATCAAAAGGGCATGTTTATTAGAGATGATGTTTCTACTTGTTTTTTATGTACTTAAATGTATTTTTTTCTAACGTAAAATAATTTTAAAAATACCTTATTAATTTAGGATTCGATTGAGGATAGAAAAATTATTGCCTTATTACTAATATCATTATTATTAAAACTGCGTTTTGTAAATTAAAAAATAAGTAAGTATTTCAGTCACTTTATATCTGCCTCCAAAAGGGAATCTGCTTTATATTACGTACAAATTCTAATATGAACACCTGTCACCGCAAACTATTTCATACAAAAACATCCCCTCAAGAGCGTATTACACAGTCATTATACGCTCCGCTGCGAACATTCGCTCCCTAGAGAATTGTGAAATAATGAATTTTATCTCATTCGTGTGTTATGTTTAACGGCGAATATCAAATCTGTTTCGAATTAGGGTGAAATTTAAGTTATTCATTATATTGAAACATATTTTATTTATTTATTTTTATTAATTTAAATCCACATTAACATACAAAAATAACAACAATACAATAGTACAATTAAATTATGAAAAATAGACAATTTAGTACCTATATGTTGGCATTGACAAAATGAATACAATCTATCAGTACCAACATACATACAGTGGATAAGAACTATTCCACTAAGCAGTGCTTGTGTCAGAATACAATCTATCAGTACCAACATACATACAGTGGATAAGAACTATTCCACTAAGCAGTGCTTGTGTCAGAATACAATCTATCAGTACCAACATACATACAGTGGATAAGAACTATTCCACTAAGCAGTGCTTGTGTCAGAATACAATCTATCAGTACCAACATACATACAGTGGATAAGAACTATTCCACTAAGCAGTGCTTGTGTCGAAATAGCCTTCTATTCATTTTAAATGACACAGTCCATACTTATCTATCACATATATATTATATAGTTTGTCCAACCTTGACTTTGGTATGACTCATCTTATGTAGGTAAAACTATGCGACACATTTGACACCCGTCATAATTTAAATCATACTAGTGGTAGTTTATGTATTATTATGCCATAGACCGCCTTCTATGAAGACCGCATTTTATATATTGCTCTGCAATAGACCGTCTTCTGTGTAGATCGCATTTTATACAGACCTTATTTTATATATTTTACATTTTTGTTCCGTTCTCTAGATGCGTAGGAATACATGTCAATAAATTTGTTCACACCGCCATCTATTGGAAGATTACACAACTCAAAAATGAAGTACGACACTTGTTTCCTATAGCTAAATTCTTGGGGGGGTGAAGGGAAGTCAAAATGTGTGGTTATATATATGTATTTTGGATAAGTAATCTAAAAAAAAATAAAAATAAATTCTATATATATATAATAATATTTTTGGAATGGTTCGAATGTAGATTTTAACAGTACCTACCTACTCAATACTTACATATATTTTATTTTATTTATTTTAAATTAAATGCTACACGGGCTTTTCAAGATGTGTAACAAAAACACTGGTCGATTTTTATTAGTACGACTATAAATGTGTTTGGGATACCCCCGTTCCACCTCACTTTGTGTAACGATCCCCTCGTCTAAAGTCGTAGATTATGTCAGCTCTGTATATTCTTTATTCTGTGGTGTGAACTAAGTTTTAATCCGTCATAAAGCCCAATATTAAATTGCTAAAATTAAGTTCACCTTCATTTGGGGTATTTATTTTTAATATGTTATTAAGGTGACTGAAAATGAATCTATGGACATATAGAAACACGGCCTGATTGCATATAAAGGCATGTAGGTACTTGTATGTTTGAAGGTATTGATAAAAGAAATTGGAGAAGGTATGAAGTCTTGTAAGTGCTTCGACATGTTTTGTTATGTTATGATTCTTTTACTATGACTATTTTAAAGGGTACAATATCCAGTGTATGACCAATGAACAAATTACGTTATGTAGATAGAAATGAATTATTCGAATATTTTTTTAATTGCATATACGCAAACATTGAATTTTTTTCCCTTTCGGGATTCAAGTGATATTTTTATTAATAAGGAAAAAATCCAATGTTTGCGTATATGCAATTAAAAAAATATTCGATTTACATACACATTGGTACAAGTAAGCAAACAAGCCAAAAATGAAATAATATTTCTGGCGCAGTTCAGGGGGTGACATCTGTGCGAGACACTGTCACCTTATTTATAAGGACTGTTGCTTTGACTGATGGCGTTAGAAAAAAAAGGTTTCGTCGTCACTTCATAGATGGCAAATAGTATAATTCCTTATTTTCAGGCGAATTGTTACACATTATTCGAATTGCATATCAAAGGCATAAATGGCGAACGTTGCGCAAGCGCATAAAGTGATCACGTATACCAGCCGATGACTGGTTCTTCTATAATATCCTGGTTCTTCTATAATATCCCAACTTCGTCTCTATTGAGATGTTAAAAAAGTTTGTCAATAAATGTATTATTGTTGAAATAGAAGTGGGAAATTTCAGATTGCCCGGTGCTACAGTAGTTAGGATGCTGAATTTATAATCCACTTGTCCCGTGTTCGAATGCTGCATTGACCAATACTTACTTTCCGTGTTCAAAATCATCAACCTATATTGTGTTCCTCCAGTAACTTGCAGTCATAATAGCATTCTCATTTGCTTGACACAGATCAAGCTCAGAGCAACCTCCTTCAATAAGTGGGCAGTTCAGCAGGTGTGACATGTTCTGCGTCTCCTCACATTCGCATGCCATGTCCTGGTCTTCCTCTAGCATTCTCCATCTGTCCAGGTTTACTTTGCCTTGGCCGATTTTTTTCACCTTTAGAATATTTATACTTAGTTTAGGTAATTAATGAAAGTGTATAAATATGTACTTGTTTCAAGGACATATTCATTTGAACAGCATTGTTGTCCTGACTACCAAGTCACTCAACAAAGTATTCAAATTCTGTATGGTAAATTTTCAGTAAGCAAGCAAGCTAAAAAGCAAGAGCTTTTTAGAAAAAACATCTAAATTTTACCATTTTTTTACGAAAAAGTGTTGTATGTAACAGATTAGGTGATATACAATATTTTTTCTTGTTTCATACATTAGAAGGTAATTTAGTGTGCATTTTTGTGTACATCCGAATACCCAGGGTATACATGCATCAATCAACTGTCTTGGTCTAGCAATATTGCTTCGTGTTTCATACATTAGAAGGTAATTTAGTGTGCATTTTTGTGTACATCTGTATACCCAGGGTATACAAGAGCTTTAAATCTTGTATATGCAGAACTACTTTTAGACGCAACGCTACTTTACCGCGTGCTACAAATGTGCACGATTCTAAGTTTGCGATGCAAGTAGATATATTCAATGACAACCATAATATATACAATATCGTCACGATGTATTATGTACCTAAGTGTTACGCGACCTACAACAGTGATGACATTTCTCCTAATTTCCTACCTCTCATCCTTTCTTCCTTTATTTTATTTTATACATCACGTCATTATATCACTCTTTATTTCATCCCATATCCTTCTTTGTTTTGAGCTGTTTTTGAAAAAATGAAATTGATTGTAATTTTTTAAATATGCATATTCTTTAATTTGTTAATAATGACGGTGATTAATGTGTAGAATTCCATTACACTATTTATTTTTTTAATCAAACAAGAATGATTATGTTTCTACATATTATATATTTCCCTTATAATAGGACGACCAGTTGATAAGGGCCTAGTCAGCCGAAACGGTCGTCCTATTATAAGGGAATTATACATGTAGAAACATAATCATTCTTTTTTGATTAAAAATACCTAATGCATATTCTTTTTTTATTTTGTATTCTTGTGGTAAGTTTGTAATACTTACATACTATTATGTATGTGAAACAATGTTATTGGGTGTACAGATTGTTGTATACTTCTTTTATTTTTTAACAGATTTTTAATTATCTCAATAGAGACGAAGTTGGAATATTTATTGTAGGAGAACCGGGAAATCAAGGCACCTACAGGGCTTACGACCTGTCATCGGCTGGTTTACGTGATCACTTTATGCGCTTGCGCAACGTTCACCACTTCTTTTATATTTATCATGTACTTTTCTATTTGTACTCCTGTTTTGTTTCCTAATGAAAATAAATAAATTATTTAATTAAGGAAAAATCTAGGGAAACAGGGGCAGGATGCACATCTTATGGTTCCGCAGCCGTGCAGGAGCTGTTTCGAGCCACCCAAAATCGTATGATGTATGTACATGACCGTGGAGGAGCTGTTTCAAACCACTGTAGATATTGAAACGTACATGACCTGATGCAATACTAGAAAAAAATTTTTTAATAGATATTGTAAGCTAGTCATGAATGGGTGATTTTACCCCCAGAAGAGGTATGTATGTAATTCAATACGTCGCTAAATGAACTACCAGTAAATAAATATGTATAGATCCACCGAATCATCGATTTTTGAGGTGAGTGTCCCTTAGTGCATCTACCTTTGCAATAACGCTATGTCCCTATATTTGTTTTATATGCTTTCTAATAGTCTAAGAGATAGAAAGCAACGTCAAAAAACAATTCATTTTTTATTGACTGATTTTTTTGATATTTCCTTCTTTATTGAATATAGGTACAAATGAATGTAAGTATGGCACCCGGGAGTGGTTGCGTTTACTAGTGTGCATCCCATTTCTATAGGTGAAAATTGCAGATTTAACATTTGTATTTTTGTAAGTTCTTTTTCAAAAAACAATTAATTTTTAATGGCTGTTTTTTTTATGTTTACCTCCTAGTTGAAAAGGTATTGGTATGAAAAATGTAACTCTGGCACCTGGGAGTGGTTGCGTTTACCAGTGCGCATCCCATATCTCATCCCATTCATTTTTTAATAGCTGTTTTTTTTATATTTCCTTCCTTATTGAATATGGTATGAAAAATGTAAGTCTGGCACCTGTGAGTGGTTGCGTTTACCAGTGCGCATCCCATTTCTATAGGTGAAAATTGCAGATTTTAGTATTTGGTGTATGGCACTGGCTTAGAATAGTGCTTCCACTCTTTTCTATTTTCATCGTTTTCAGGAGTAGGAACAATAACATCCCACATGGTTCAGCAATGAGGTCCCCCCAAACATTCTATTGAATGAAGTGCCTTTTAAGGTGAGACGACAAGTGGTGTGTGGATACACACGCATGTGTCATGTTTCATCTAATGAGGTCTTGCACACCCGCACACCTGGCGCTGGTTATCCCACATTGTGGGACAGATATAAATAAATTAACAATGAAATTGAATAAACTAGATTTAGCCATATTGAATAAATTATAAATTAGCTATAAACCACATGTTTTTTGAGTCACTTCGGAAGCGCTGTCCTTCCATCGAGTCTAGACATGCCGGTCGATGGAAGGACAGCGCTTCCGAAACATGTCGCGAAGTGACTCAAAAAACAAGTGGTTTATAGCTAATTTATAATTTATTCAATATGGTTAGTATTAACTACCACAAAATATCCGCCGAATCATTAAATGACATTAAACTAGATTTATTTTAATTTTTGTGCTAATAAGTGCACCTACAGCGGTGGTTTATTTGCCCTAAAGCAATTTCTTCCAATCTTCCCAAGCAACTTCAAGCATCAAGTTAATCTGATGAATAGACACCTAATTTATTATAATTATTTACCATAATAGACAATAAACCGCTGTAACATAGTGGTGAGTTATTTGACTTCTGTTCTTGCATTCAGGGTTCGATATCAAATATTTATTCCCCAACAGTCAATTGCAATCACAATAAATCGTCATTTAAAAAATACTATGATTAAAAAAGTGTCTATATGGTTGGTTGAAAGATATTGCCATTTGGCAATAAGCCCGCCATTGGGCGCATGTGCCAAAAAAGTTAAAAATAAATAAATATATGAAACGGTGTATATATGGCGCTAGGTTCTCTCTGCTATCCCGAGAACGACGAGGCGTTTTAGTTTGTATTGCTCCTCGAATACTAATTTAACCAATAACAAGTTGCCACATTTTGGAGACTAATAATGTTTATCGTCTCACAGATCCAGACTAAAAACACAATTAAAAACTGTGTCTCAACCGGGGATCGAACCCGGGACCTTGAGCTCAAGAGTCCGATATCTAAACAACTAAGCCACGAAAGCGGACATGGCGTGATGGTATTATGTGTGTACTATAGAGGTTTAATTTTTACTCTCCACACTATGGAATAGTGGAGAGTCATGATTTCACAATTTTAAAGCGTATTTTTTTTACATCAGTTTCTTAACGGGTATCATACAGAGAGTGCACACTATGAGTTTCATTGTTATGTTTTTGTATGTATATGGCGTACGCCGCCGTACGGATTATCCTTTTTGTGTCCTCTCTACAGCCCAAACTATAAGTCTGATCGACTTCATATTGATATTGTATGTGTCTCTATAGACAAGTGTATTTTTCACTCTCCACTTCTATCTTCCTCAAGGGGTAGGCAGTGAGAACCGAACACCGCATTCTTCTATCTTGACACATATCCATCGCCTCATCAACATTGATACACTGTCTCATACATGTTCATCTTTCTAATAATGCAATTTTACAGGTATCATATAGAAAGTGCATTCTATGAGTTTCGTGACAATGTTATATTTGTTTAATAATCATTAATAAATGTTCTTCATAAAAATGCATTTAGAGATTATCAACCTTTCAAGAAGAAAAAATGAACACTTACTATGGTGTGTAGAGTTTAGTGTTGGCTACAACCAACTCATTTAACACTATTTTTTCTGGTATGGATTCAATACTACAGTAATGATATCATAGGACAAGTAAAATTTCCAGGGGCGTACTCAGCACGAGTGAAAATAAAATTCTTTGTTTTTTTTTTTCAATATATATATTTAATTTTTTTTTTTGAACACAGATGATCATATAAACGCTTCTGAATGTATTTGCATTTTAATAACTTACACAATAATTTCGTTTTAATTGTTATTCATTGTACTTGGATACTTAAAAATCTTCCTTACTATTCACAGACTCACATAAACGTCATTTTAAATTTATTTCAATAATGTATAATATATATGTGAACCAAATATAAATTAATATAAACATAATTTACAATAATTCGTTAATTACATAGTTGTTTTTTTTTGTAATGTAAAGAAAAATATTACATTGCTGTAGAATTTTACTAAGTTTATAAAATCAAACAAACAAAAATAATTTTTGAATTCTTAAAACGTAAAAGTAGCTCTTAGTAAATGTGTAATGAAAAAAATGTGATTTACACATAAAACAAATTTCACAATGATTCATTAATCAATTTAAATAAGAATATTTATAATATTATTGGACATTTTCATGTTTTGTATTAAATCATAATCGCGTTCAAATTTGAAATAAACATTAGAATTGTTGAATTCTTTCAAATATTTTTGAAGATACATATTTTTGATAGAGTTAATATAGTTTTTGATACAAATTCGTAATATTTTTCGGTATTAAAAATAATATAAGACATAATATTTTGGGTTTTTTTGGGTATTTGTTTTCAACTTTTAGCACAAAAATTATTCATGAATAAATGAAAGGCTTTATAAATTTTATTATGTTTATAGCTGAGGGTTAAAAACTACCATCGAAAATAATTAGTGAAAATTAAATAGGTATTACATGATTTTGTTATGCACAGACCAATAAATATATCAGGTTAAAAAACTTTGAAATTAACAGAATGTTTGAGAAAAATTATACTTACTATGGAATGTTAATAAATAGTCGATATAAAATATAAATTTTAAATATAATTTAATACAATAATATATTTTACTATTAACATAAAATGTACAGTCAAACTCTTAATATTTCTATGAAATGCAAAAAAATGTAAAAAAAATTAAATCATTGATTTTGTAATATCGCTCACGAATTTCTGGGAATTTCATTTTTAAGAGGGCGACTGCTGCCAACGTACCTATTTTTTCAATTTAAATTTGCATCATTACTACAAAACAAATAATTTTGAAAAAAATAAACTAGTTAGTTTGGATATTCATAAAGAAAAATATACCTTAACTTTTTAATTATGTTCTTTATATATTATTGTAGAAAAATAATAAATATACCCTGATTTTTGACAATTATCTTAAATTTCTAAAAAAACTACAAGGTAGCAATATATTTTTTTATAAATTAAAGAAGAACAAAATATGTGGAAAATTATGATGTGACGTTGTACCAATGCATCAGGTTAAGTAAATTAACTTTTATTTCGCAATGACGCTAAATGGAAAATAAATGTTTAATGTCACATATTTTTCTAGATATATTTGTTTTCTTTAATAAAAAAAAATATTAAACTAATCCTTATAGTTTATTAAAAATATAAGATAAACGTTGAAAATCGGGGTAAGCCATTATTTTTCTACAAGAATTTATACAGAACATTATCAAAAAGTTAAGGTATATTTTTCTTTATTAATACCCAAACTATCTAATTTATTTTATTTCAAAACGATTCAATTAAAAATAATAATGGTATATTAAATTAAAAATAGGTACGTTGGCAGCAGTCCCCCCCCTTAAGAAAGTCTAATAATATCAATGAAAGAATAAAACTTAAAAATGACTTTGTTTCGATAATGTATTATCTATTAGCTTTGGAGCAGACCCGTTTCTTTGTCTGGACAGTTCAGAATCGGAATGCTCTGACAAAGAAGCGGGTTAGCTACAAAATGTATTTTGAATTAGTCTTATGTATTAAAACTTAAAGAAATGTATACCATCACAAATTTTTAACATTCCCACTTAAGTTGTTCGAAAAAAGTTCCTCTATATGTTATTTTTTTATTTTTTGAAAAAATCTAGTGTTGTTTAAAAATTAATGATGACTCTATTTTTCCATACACCTACCTACATAAACATCACGATAAATTATGGATTCAAAATGATATCAATTTGCGTAAATCTGACGGGCGTTTCTCCAAAAAAAATCGTTAAATTCGTCGAAAAGAACGACTAAATTGAACATTTTTTTTTAGTATCACCGGTCGAATTTACCCAAAATAATTCGTTCGATTCGGTTAAAACAAACGACACAACGACGAGTCGATTGAACGAATCATTTTTAAAACTCTAGCGACAGATTGACTCGTTCGATACAACATAAATGAATCAAAACGAAAATGTTCACAATATTCCTAGAATACATAATATTTAATTATATCAAGAATTTCTATATGTATTTATAATATTATACATCATTATACATCATAAAATAAAATATTTAATAATTTCTTAAATGATATTTTTTTGTTTGATTGCAATGATATGCTCCTTAAAAATGCACGATTATAATCGAGTAAAAACCATTATTATACAACACTTTATTATATACAAAAAATATTTTCTATTATTTATTTATTATTTTATATAAAATAACATAAATTATTTACAAATAATTACTATGACTATACATATATTTTCTTAAGAAATAAAATTGTTTTTTCATTTATACAAGTTTTCGTCCATTACCAAAGTAGCTTAGCGATACCTTAATATGCATATTGGCTTACTTCTTATATGGAAACATTACAGAATGGATCAACAACTATCACTGTCCATTTTTTCTAAGAAAGCGGCATATACATACAATTGTTCAATTCTAATCCATAAATACTCATACAGATTAAGATAATTGAAATCAAATCACGACATGTGTTTAAACACAAAAACAGGTTGAAATCATTAACTCTTTTTTGTCGTAAAGTCGAGTTAGCAAAATTGTATATTAAGGTATCGTAAGTCAATAAAAATGAGCAATCTTGCCCCAAGAATGAAAATTAGGCCATTAAAAATTTATAGCAAAAATTCGCAGTCATTCGATAATATTATCTAATTTTTTGGCCAATTGTCACGCATTAGGTGTGGTTGAATTCCATAGGGGATGTAAAAATATATATTAGTATTTTTTTTATTCAAACATGTCATATTTTTGAACTGTATTGTCTCAATATCTTGAAAAAACTTCATCAAAATAATGTTTTTGCTATTTATGAGTTTATTTTAATAGATTTAAAAGGTGAAAATATAATTCATATTTTTAATTTACGATTGAAAAAATTCAATGATTAATTGTGATTGAAATAAAAATTATATATGTACCAAATTATTGTCTCCGTACGTCTCTGTTGTATTGCGATATTTATAGACCAGTAAATATTATACATTTCACAATTAGTATACATATTTAAGCAAATTTTAATTTTGATAAAAGTCACTTAACCTAAAATAGATAAAATAAATGGTAGAAAACAATGATCTATTTATGGGAGTAAATTTTTGTCATAAAAACATATTTGATAACTAAATAATTATTCAACCGTAGCGTGAACTGATAGTTTACGTTTAAACTGATTTTTCTTTATTATTTTAGAATATGAGTGACTCGTGTAGGTATTTTTTTAGGTACTCATAATTTAGTTTGCTCAGATAGGTACCTATATTTAGTACCTAATATTTAGGCCAAGCATTTAGGGCAAGACAAATATATTGATTTTTTATACAATTGAACATTTTAAATTCCTACGTATGTGTATTATGATATTTGGTACTCCGGATACTAAAACCGATTCGGTCGGATCGTACCTATATCAAATTTCCCCGATACCGGATATAACACACTTTGCTAAATATCGTATTCATGTAGGTCGGATATCGTGCTTAATTTGATTGAGGACACCGGTTATAAAAAAAATATTTCTACATCTAATTCATGCAGACCGGATACTGCAAAAGGTCATCGGGATGAAACTCTCAACAGCGGATGAAACTCTCATTTAAATGTATTGGGTAACCTATTACCGGATACTAAAATCAATATATTACCGGATACTAAAATCTATATCCTAGTTGATTCGCCCATACAACGGATGTAACTCACATTTTGGTTACATCGAGCCGGATACTAAAAACAGTACCCGGAATGATCCATCTATGTACCGAATACTACCCAACTATTCAGTACATCATTGATACAAATGAATATTATACTGGATACCGATATCAGCATCCGGATATCCGGCCGGATACTGTTTTTTCCGGATATCCGTCGCATCCCAACTTAGTATTTCAGTCACATTGGAATATCGCAGTCCTTCATTATCCCCGACCACTAGACCATGTTGATGCCGTACTTGTCGGCACCGAGGCTGAAATACTCGGCCGGCGGAGGAGGTGGCGGTGGGTACGGCTGCTGTCCCTGGGAGTGACCGACCTGGGGGTACGGGGGGAAGCCGGGGGCTGCTGCTGAGGGCGGGGGCGGAGGTGAACCGAAGCCTCCCTGACTGGCGCCGTATTGTGCCGGTGAGGACATGGCGCCGTTGAAATATTCCATCTGCGAAAAAAAAAATAGAAAATAGAGTTTATTCAATACGAAAATAACAAAAAAAAAACAAACAAAACATCCTGTATAAATAAAATAATAAAAAAGAAGAAGATTGAAACAGAGATGGACAGTAACAGTCAAGAGTTCTGTGGGTGAACAGACGAGCTCATCCGTATCGCAGGAAGACGGCGGACAAAAATGGCTCGTGATAGAAAAAAATGGAAATAATTAGAAGAAACCGATATCCAGCTGTGGATGGAAGGCTAACAAAGAAAAAAATGAAAATCTTCTTTGTTAGAAAGAACAAAATCTTCGTATGCTTCTCCCGGAGGTTGGCGACCATCCTTCCAAAGTCCTCTCGATGCTGGACCAGTCTAATTAGGGATGCTACTTCAGGAATGCAGAACCACTGCCATGATATCTTCAGCCATAGTATTCTCTTACCACCCGAAGAAAATTATACAATAAAACTATGTTGAATTTGATGAATAATGTGGATATGAGAAGACTGTACATATTCAAGAAAATTATACATATTCAAGTCCGAAATATAATAACAAACACTAGGAGATTTGACTCCTACGTCCTACATAGATCACCTACGTCCTACATAGATCACCTACGTCCTACATAGATCACCTACGTCCTACATAGATCACAAGGACATAGTCAGAATACTTGTCGTTTTGGACTCTCGTGAAGTTCCGCAGTTGAGAACAACTCCTGTACTTCATTGTGTACGCCTACCTAACGAAGCACAGCGTTTATTCCCCCAAGCTTATCTATCAAAACGCCATTAATTGTTTCTCCAAGTTACATAAAGAATGTCCTATAAATGACTTCTCATTTGATGGCGCTGCAGCCCAAATCGAGCCTCCTTCAAATCTACAAATGATTCAACCCAAAACTCAAGTGTATCAGTATAATAGATCAAAAAGAATCTTGAAACGTTACCTGAGAATGGTAGTAAGGGGAGTTGTAGGCGCTCTGGGTATAGGAAGACACTCCGTGGTGATGACCAGCGCCATACTTGGCGTAGTCTGCGCCCCCTCCTGACCAGTGGAATCCGTTGTAGCCACCGTCACCGTGGTAGCCGGTACCTAGGCCGCTAGAGCCGAGGCTTTGCGGAGTCACAGGCGGCGAGGGAGTCGTCATAATACTGGAGCTGGAGCCGAGGGGCGTCAAGTTGCCGGCGACCCTCGGCGACGAGAAGTGCTCCTTGGACAGGTGGCCGAGCCCGAAGCCCTTGTCGACGCTCGAGTAACCCTCGTTCTTGAGATAGAGGTCCACCGACTTGGAGGCCAGGCCGGCGTAGGGGTCGTGCTTGACCGCCGCGTAGGCGAGGTTCGCGACGGACGAAGAGAGGTTGTTGGCGCCGCCGCTTTCGCCGCTCGACGACGACGAGTCCTTGCCGCCTGAGATGAGGCGGTTGTTATCGTTGTTGGAAGTGCCGTTGGTTGAGGAGTTGTTGTAATGTATAGGGAGCGAGTTGCTTTTGGATACAGCGGCCTCGTAGCCGGTCATGATGGACTCTTTCTTACAGATGACGTTGATAGGCGGACTGACCGAGGTTGACGGAGTTATAGGGAGGTTCGGTGAGGACGTGTGGTTCAGGTTCGATAGCCCCGAGATGGAGTTGTTCTGCTGTATAGACTGCTGGTTATTTGCTGATGTTGTTGTCTTGTTAGGGGTCGTTTTGCTAGTGGAGTTGCTGGAAGTGTTGTTATTGTTGTTGTTTGAAGATTTTGAAGAGTGGTGTCTGGTGGAGGAGGCGCTGCCTGATTTGGACGATATTTGGTTGTTGGCAGTTTGCTGCTGCAGCTGCTGGCGGCATTTGGCTCTTCTGTTTTTGAACCAAACCTGGGGACAAAAAAAAACAATATTGTTATAAATTGCTCTCTTAAACCAAAGAAATATTGCTTACTAACACTCTTATAGATAGGTTATATGATTTTGAAGATGTTGGCAAGCTCCTATAAATTCAGTGGAGAAACATCCACACTATCAAACAAATTAGTTGTAGGAAACATATTGAGAAGTATAGGTACTACTAATCAAAATTTGATCATCTACCAATTATATGTTTCTCTTCATTTCTAGATTTTCTCATTCTTATTTTACCATCATGTTGGTGCGAAATTTACAGTTTGCCTTATATATTTCACACAAAAAGATCGCGACTAAATTACTAGGTATGCACTTTCTAGATGTTGAGCGCAAAAATATTTGAAAAAATATCGATAAAATTCTCCACAAATACGTATTAGTGGAGATACGAAGACTCGCTAATTGGTTCATGTCCCCTTGAAGTCTTTATCGGTAGTGTCTCTACGGCTAAATCTTTGCTTTGATGTCAAACGTTCGCCTAACGAAGTTGAATAAATTGGTTGTGATCATATCATGTGATATATATCAGAAGGGTGCTGGATAGTTCAGTTAGCGACCGAATTGGGGTGCAAGATATAGTCACTTATCTATACATTTACAGGAAGTGGGGATATGTTTAATTCAATGTATTTATTCAAATGTAAACATCTGTTGTACGATGAAATCTTAAAAAAAAAACAAAAATATTTTTTTAATCATGTACCTATCACTGACGACGGTCTAAGATAGAAAGTTAGCGATAAGTACAATAAATCTTGCATCACACTGACGATGGTCTAAGATAGATAGTTACCGGTAAGTACAATAAATCTTGCATCACACTGACGATGGTCTAAGATAGATAGTTACCGGTAAGTACAATAAACCTTGCATCACACTGACGATGGTCTAAGATAGATAGTTACCGGTAAGTACCTACAATTAATCTTGCATCACTCTGACGATGGTCTAAGATAGATAGTTACCGGTAAGTACCTACAATTAATCTTGCATCACTCTGACGATGGTTTAAAATAGTTAGTTACCGATAGGTACAATTAATTAATCTTGCATCACCTGACGATGGTCTCAGATAGATCGTTGCCAGTAAGTACAATTTATTAATCTTGCGTCACTCTGACAATGGTCTAAGGAAGACAATTACCGGTATATACAATTAATTTAGCATCACTCTGAAGATGGTCTAAGATAGATAGTTACCGGTAAGTACAATTAATCTTGCATCACTCTGACGATGGTCTAAGAGAGTTAGTTACCGGTAGGTACAATAAATTAATCTTGCATCACCTGACGATGGTCTAAGATAGACCGTTACTGGTAAGAACAATTAACCTTGCATAACTCTGACTATAGTCTAAGATATGTATTGTATGTGCCATTAATCTTGCGTCACTCTGACGACGCGACGGTCTAAGATAGATCGTTGCCAGTAAGTACAATTTATTAATCTTGCGTCACTCTGACAATGGTCTAAGGTAGACAATTACCGATAAATAGGTACAATTAATTTAGCATCACTCTGACGATGTCTAAGATAGATCATTACCAGTAAGTTCCATTAATCTTGCATCGCTCTGACAATGGTCAAAGGTAGACAATTACCGGTAAATACAATTAATTTAGCATCACTCTGACGATGGTCTAAAATAGATCTATATGCCGGTAAGTATATCAGGTATTATCCTAACTGATATTTCTTCTTCCTCTCCCTATCCTTTTGTTTTCCTATCATTGCTATCAACTCTTATTATACATATTATATTCCATAGCAAAAATATCTATCTGATAATACCTGACTTCTTCTTCCTATCCTTATCCTTTTGTTTTCTTATCAATGCTATCAAATGTTATTATATTGAAGTTTTTTTTTTTTTTTTAATTAATTTTTTCTGTTATCTTTTTTTTATTATTTTTTTATTTTTACCACATCATAACCTTGTTACCATAGTACACATTATATTGTATATTAACATTAACTATGATTGGTTGGAAAAAGTTATCGTTTGGCAATAAACCTACCAATGTACAAATTATTTATACAAGATGTTACAAATGAATTGTAATAGGGAAAATAATATAAATACACGTTTTTGTCATTTGTGTATTAGTTTTTTTATACACTTTTGATTGTGTATTTATTTATTATCCAGTTAGTTTTTTTATACACTTTTGATTGTGTATTTATTTATTATCCGTTTAGTTTTTTTATACACTTTTGACTGTATAAAAATTTATTTTTATTTATTTTTATTTTTTTTTTATTGTATAAAAATTTATTTTTATTTTTATTTATTTTTATTTATTTTTATTTATTTTTATTTTTATTTATTTTTATTTATTTTTTTTATTTTGATTGTTATTTATTATCCAGTTAGTTTTTTTATACACTTTTGATTGTGTATTTATTTATTATCCAGTTAACAGATCCAGACTGAAACATAATGTGTGTCTCCCCCGGGAATCGAAACCGGGACCTTTGGATCAGCAGTCAGATACCCAACCAACTGAGCCACGAAGACCGACAATGTAAATTTAAATTAATTAAATTTGTAAAAAATGTAACAAAAATTTATTTTATACTAATTTAAATAAATAGATTGCTTTTGATTGATACATAATTGTTTGTGTTAGCTGAGTTGCTTTCGCCCCTGAAGAAGTAGCGGTCGTTGCTTAAATAAATCAATTTTGAAACTTGATATAAATATTACAAAACGCGCATTTTAAAATAGTCCAGGGCCGCAACAAGGGGGGGGTGTTAAATTCCAAACGCTGCCTCACGGTGTGTTCCGCTTCGTGAGAGCCTAATGGAATTTTCAAATATCCCAAATCCAATCACACGCCCCGACTGAGTACGGATCTACAGTGGTATCTCTGCTGGATGCCCCCACTCCAATTACCCCCCCCCCCCCCTTTCTTCAAGACCTCACTACTTTCACTCAATTTTTACACTCTCTTCATTCCGCCAGCAATTTTTTTCAAGACGGTATCTGAAGAGTGGATAATATCATTTCGCGTGACCACTCAGCACCCACATGAAATTTTCGATTCCCGGTGTAGTGACAGTTTTTGACTGTGTCTGGATCTGGGTGACGATCAACATCCCAAGTTTCAAGAATTTTATATTTATTTATTTATAAATTATAAAATTTTTGTACACATTACCTACATTAAAGGTTCATTGCAATTGCGGGCTTATTCCTATATGGCAATATCTTCTAACCAACCATATTCATTTAGTGAGGTAAATTGTATTTATGACACGTACCAATTTATGTGAATTAAATTAAATTAATTGAATTGAAACATATAAAACAATACGACTGGGTAGTGGCCAACGCTAAACTCCTCACTAACAAGCCATTCTATAAAGTATTCAAATTTTATTTGGAAAATATTCAGCATTTTCACGAAATGACGAAATTATTTTTTATTTAAGTATTTAATTATGAAAATTTGATAATTCTTCAATGCCATTTTATGAAAGTGATGTGCCTTATTACCAATTTGAAAATAAAAATTTCAAATTTTAAGTTTCCTGAGCATTGAAATATTTGACAGTTAAAAAAATTGAGGAGCAGTATTCAGATATCCTTCACAATCTAATGGGGTCTTTGCGAGTATAAGATATAAATATTTGCAAAATTTGAAAAGAATCGAATGAGTACTTTAGTCTATAATCGATAAAGTAAAATGAACACGCCCTACATAGCACACAGCACATAGCACACACACACAGATACATTGTGATGAAACTTTCAGAATATAATTTCAGCATGATACTAGTTGATAATCTGCAATAAAAAAATACTCTTAAAAATTTCAAAATCAGAACTCCCCACTACCTATATCCACTTGCGTTAGTGAGGAGTAAAAAACATACATTTTTTTAACTTTATATTCACTGTCGTTCATTAAGGTATTAAGGTGTAGCTTTATTTATAGTTATATCATTAAAACAAGCAAATTTTTCTGTATGAAAAAGTCTGTGATAGCTATTTGCTAACATCTAAGGTGAGCGAGATATTCCAGTGTATACCCTTTTCATTGATATCCTACCTACTGAAAAATATTTATTCCTACCTTGAGTGTAGTAAAGTCAAGTGAAGATTATTAATGACTCAGATTAGTAAAGACATGGATTCTAGTGATATGAAAGTCAATGAAATTGTTGACTCTGGTCCTGGTGGGCTCCTTCATGTACCATTGGATACGGCTTTTGATCTGATTGCTGGAACTGAGGCCGATGTTAAAACTATTACAACTATTATACTTGCTGAAAATAGTCGCATGAACAATGACATGAGAAGACAAGTAGCTCAAGCTACAAACAATATTTTGGCAAACGTTGGAAAGCTTTCAATTATATTGTCAACTCTTAAAACAGAAAATGCAATATTAAAACAAAAAGAAAATAAACCTCAACTTTTCATACCTACTGTAGAGGTCGATAGTGTGAAAAAAATTTCAGATGCCTTGAACCTCAATCAACAACATGAAAGATCGAGGACTTTTACGTCTTCCTGTTTGATAATTAAGCCCAAAAATTCAAAAAATGTAAATAGTGAAGATACAAAAATAGAAATTAAAAAGAAAGTTTCGCCATCAAAGTTGGGTATTGGTATTTCTCTTTTAAAACCACTGAATCAAGGAGGCATTGCTATAAAAACAAACAGCGAAGCAAATAATAAAATATTGGAGGAAGAAATAAATTCAAAACTGGGTTGTGACTATGAAGTACATTTGACAAAACCACGTTATCCTAGGCTTCTCATAACTGGACTCAGCAAAAATTATAACCAGGAAGAATTGATAGAAGAGTTGATATTTCAAAATTATTATATAAATAAAGACGATGATATTAAACTTATATTTAACCGTATGAACAAACTTAAGAAATCATACAGTACTATAATAGAAGTCTCTCCAGAAACGTACAGAAAGTTGGTAAACAGATATGTTAACATTGACTGGGGTGAACATTATGTAAGAGAAGAATTCAGTATTAGGAGATGCTATAGATGTCAAGGATACAATCACAAGCATACTGAGTGTCAGGCTGACATTGTCTGTGGAAAGTGTTCTGGGAATCACGATACAAACGAGTGCAAATCGGAGACTTACAAATGTGTGAACTGCATGACTGCAGGACATAGAAAGAAGCAAAAAGATGTAAATGCAAACCATGAAGCGTATAATTTATCATGTCCTGAATATATGAAGAGAATAAATATGATAAGACAGCGTACTTTATACACCAATGAAAATGGATTTTAATAATGAGAACATTTTATGTGCTAATTTGATATTGCTCAAACCTGAAAAATTTAATATTTTAAGTTTTAACATATATATCAGTGATCACCATAAAAAGCTCTGTTCTTTCTACAGATCATCTATGTTTTGTATTTGTATAAATATGAAATACTATTTAATAAGAGAAAAAACAAATAATAATTATATGCAATGTGTGAATACCTAGTGACTGAAATTGATCAAAGTTTTAATGTAACAGAAAACATTTGTTTCACAGCTTATGAATGCAATGATTTATTAAATAGAATAAAAAATGGCATCATAATATTACATCTAAACATAAGAAGTATGCAAAAGAATTTTGATGAATTTATAGTTATGTTAAATTCAATTAAAAACAAACCGGACTGTATTATTTTAACTGAAGCGCATATAAATAAATATTCAGAAAATTATTATTTACCAACCTACAGATACTTTAATACTTTATATGAAATTAATAAAAATAGTGGTATCTCTATGTTTATTAGTGAAAAATATTCAGATATATCTGTCATAGAGGAAACTATGCAATTTGTCAATTGTCTAACTGTAAAACTGAATTACAATAATAATATATTTTATGTTATAGGATTGTATCGAACACATAAGTCGAATGTATTCTATTTTATTGAACAGTTGAAGGAATTGATAATGAAATATAAGGGGAATAACATCATTGTTACAGGTGATATAAATATAAACATCGCACAAAACAATGATAGCAGGGAAAAATCGGAATACATTAATATGATGACTGAAATGAATTTCAAATTATGTTTACAAAATTTTACAAGAGAAGTAGATGGCCAATCACCGTCTTGTCTTGATCACTTTTGGAGTAATATTGATATTAAAAAAATTAATTCGTTAAATTCCATTATATGGAAAAACTTTATCACTGACCACCATACGTGCATTCTTTCACACAGAATTGATAGCACTACAAATAATGACAAAGAAACGAATTTAATATTTACAAAAAAAATAAATCACGAAAAATTAAGAGTTAGTCTAGAACTGGAAACATGGACTAATATATACGATTCAACTGATAGTGACAATTGTGCATATGAATTTTATACCACACTTAATAAACACATTGAAGATGCTACTTATATAAAGAAAACTTATAATGCAAAATATAAAAAAATACAACCGTGGATCACACATGGTATTGTAGTATCAATTAGAAAGAGGGAAA
Organism: Molanna angustata; assembly: GCA_963576475.1. NCBI lineage: Eukaryota > Metazoa > Arthropoda > Insecta > Trichoptera > Molannidae > Molanna > Molanna angustata. The sequence goes on from OY754990.1 coordinate 10,991,626, forward strand.
AACTTTATAAACTTGCTAAAAGATTTCCACAGCAAATGAACATTTATAAAAAGTATAGAAATATGACAACTAAATTAATAAGATATGCTAAAGAAAATTATTATAAAAGAAAAATTGAGTCAGCTGAAAATAACAGTAAAAAAATTTGGGAAACATTCAATGAAATTATAAATAAACAAAAGAAAAAACATAATATTGAAACATTAGACATAGAGGGAATACCTGTCAACGTCAATAAAGAGCCAATCAAATGTGCTAATGCTTTTAATATATTTTTTAGCAATGTTGGCAAGGAACTTGCATACAATATTAACAGTAATCATACTGAAGAGCAAATTGACCTTGACAATGACTCACCAGAAAATATCTTGACATTTGAAATTATATCAACAGAAGATGTCAAAAAAATTATACATTCACTGAGGGGAGGATCCGCCCCCGGTTTTGATGGAATTACCAGTTTAATATTGAAACAAAATACTGACAATTTAAGTAAACCTATAACACATATGGTAAATCTAAGCCTTTCAAGCGGCATATTCCCTTCGATTTATAAAAAAACGATTGTAACTCCAATCTACAAGTCGGGTGATGCAAAGAATGTTTCAAATTATAGACCCATATCATTGATTTCTAACATTGCCAAAATTTTTGAAAGGATTATTAAAAAACAAATGACACAATATATCTATAAAAAAAATATTTTAAGTCCCAATCAATTTGGATTCAGAGAAAAAATGGGTACACAAGATGCTATTGCTGCACTTACAACACATGTATATAAGGCTCTTGACAAGGGACATAAATCTCTGGGAATTTTCCTCGACCTTCGTAAGGCATTTGATAGTGTGTCTCATAATAAACTGATTAATAAACTAAATACAATAGGAATTACTGGAAATGCTAAAAAATTGATTCAAAGCTACTTATACCAAAGGAAACAGTTTGTCAGAATTAATGACCTCACAAGTGACTTCGAGACATCTCAATTCGGAATTCCGCAAGGAACCGTTCTTGGTCCTATTTTGTTTATTATCTACGTTAATGATTTGCTTAAACTCAATGTTAAGGGAAAAATTATTTCTTTTGCGGATGATACAATAATACTGAATGAAAATATAAATTGGAGAGAGGTAACTAAAGATGCTAATAATGACATTAACATAGCAAAAAAGTGGTTCAATGATAACCTATTATCTTTAAATACTGACAAAACCTTTTTCATACCCTTCACGCTCGTTGGAGATGCTCCTAATAACCTGTTCCTGAAAATTCATCATCATGAAAGTCATGAGATTTGCCAGAATAAATGCACTGAATTAAAACGCACGAAAAGTATAAAATATCTTGGTATCATGATCGACAACAACATTAAATGGAAAGAACAAATAAATTTAATAGTCATTAGAATAAGAAAATTATATTATGTTTTCATTAAATTACGTCGAATAATTCCATTAAAATCATTAAAACAGGTTTATTTTGCATTTGCACAATCTATATTACAATATGGGATTATAGGATGGGGTGCAGCTTTCAAAACTAATTTAAAGCCTTTACAAATAGTCCAAAACACCATTATTAAAATCATCCTTAAGAAACCTTTTGATTATCCAACAAACCAACTTTATCAGGATTTTAATGTTCTCAACATAAATTCACTTTTTAAAAGAGCCTCTCTTTACCAGATATTTAAAGATCATTTCATAAGAAATTTATATCCAACTACTAATTCAAGAAAACATCCAAGAAGAAAGACAAACATTGATATACCATTATTAAAAACGACTACCGGCCAGCTCCATTATACATACCAAGGTGTTAAATGGTTTAATGAGCTGACCGATAAATATAAATTAAATACAACTGATTTTGATAACTATAAAAATGCTGTTAAGTCTCTTTTTATTTTATAACTTTCTAATGGAATTGTTTAATATTTAATTTATTTTAATTGCATGTTTTTTTCTGCTCTGTATTTTAATTGCATGTTTTTTTCTGTTCTTTATTTTTCTTTTGATATTGTGTACATTATTGGTTTTTGATGAATTATGATAATGAAGATTAATTTTTAGTTTATATAGGAATCCCCCCCAAACCACGAGTATAAGCTCTTTTTGGGGGGTAATATGAATAAAATATTTTTTGTGTATGCTATTATAAGTATTTAAATTGTTAAATTGTTATATTTTATTTCTATATATATAAATAAAATAAATAAATAAAATAAAATAATACATTTTTGGGTGTCAAATGCATTAAAAAAAAAAAAAAAAAAAAAGGTACGTTTTCATTCCACTAAGTCCAAGTTGATACCTTGTATTATATAACAGTGAAATATGAACGTTCCTATTTTGGTACGTTCTTACTCCAAGTAAGTTACGAATTAGTCCAATTCCCTATTCTATAACCAAATTCTATTCTATCCGTTATTCTATAACTGCTTCGGATGATACATCCTGTAAATATGCGGTCATAAAAAATTTCATTCATTCATAACATCAAGGCATATTTTTTATATTTTTTTAAAATTTAATATTGCTTCTCGGGCAACTAACAGCTGTACTATGTCAAATATTAATTTAACACGCACCCAATAACAAACAAGTTGACACATTATAGATACGGGAATCGAACCCGGGACCTTTAGCTCAGGACTCAGATACCAAACCAACTGAACCATGAAGCCCGACAATCCTACAATGTGTGGTAACCAGCGACAGGTGAGGGGGTGTGCAATACCTTATAAAAACAAGCACGACACGTGCGTACATCCCAACGCACCAGCTTCGTTGAACCCAAAAAGACACTCTGCCAATATTCGATTTTATTATTACGATATTTACCGCAAAAAGTAACCGCACCGCACTGCGCAGCACCGCCCGCCAAACGATCGTGTGTTTTCTTATTTGCACACAATTAGTCACCCTCTGGCACCCTTCGGATACGGGGCCCGAATCAAAACACTAATGCTACAATTTATCGCTGTTTATCGCGACTGTTGATGCAGAGGCGGTGGGTAGGAGAAAATACAAACACAAGGGTGACAATAATATCAACTATAGAATAGGTAGTGTAGATAGTACTATGGGAAGTTTTGGAAAAATAAAAAGATTTGCTGTTGCACAGAATCGAAAATAAAATAGAAAAATATAAATCGAATATTTTTTTAATACCATATACGCAAACATTGGATTTTTTCCCTTTCGGGAGTCAAATAATATTTTTATTGACAAAATTTTTTTTAACATCTCAATAGAGACGAAATTGGGATATTGTAGAAGAACCAGGAACTCGAGGGCTTACGACCTGTCATCGGCCGGTTTACGTGATCACTTTATGCGCTTGCGCAACGTTCACCAATTATACCTTCTTATTGAGTTCCCTTAACAATGTAAATTTGAAAGTTCTATATATTTGAATAGTGTGTAACAATTCACTCGAAAATAAGGAACTATACTATTGTCATCTATGGAGTAACGGAAAAACCTTTCTGTAACGCCATCTATTGAGAAATTAAGAAATTTAAAAAAAAATGTTTGTCAATAAAAATAGAAAAATTAAGCTGAGAATTTCACGTGACAAAATTAATTCACACATATTTTAAAATTCAAATATCTAAATCAAGGTTCATATATTATTTTTTATACATACTTAATATTGAAAAGACAAAAACAACATAATATATTGATAAATCGGTCTGACAGAATAATTTGACACGAAAAAAAATATTATCGTTTTTAATGCATGTTTTTTGTTATAATTAAACACGAAAAAAAACTTGAGTAAGGTAATACTTATCTATATTAAAATAAGTAAAAATAAATTTTTACTCCCCACTTTTATGGAATAGTACCTAATAATATGGAGAGTACCTAAATGATTTTAATATTTTTACGTGGACGTATAACGTTAATATTATGTAAAATTACTTAAAAATTAGTAAAAAACTATTTTTTAACTTTTTTACACAAGGTAGGTACTTTAAAAATATTGACAACTAACGCGTATCGCTCAAAGAGCATCTACAGAATGGTACTTGTGAGTACTTGTGACTCAATGGGCCTTTTATTTATATACATAAATTCATTGCTAACAAACCATTTTCTAATATCTCTTCATTATATAATTACGCTACGCTAATGTTACGTTACGGTAATGTTACGTTACGCTAATGTTGCTTTACTCGCCATTGGATGTATTACCTACCTACCACATCGGGCGTCACCTAGTGTGACAATAATACTATTATTAATAATTCAATAATATATATATATATACAAACTACCCACCCATATCATAAAACTTGTTGACAGTTGAAACATAACCCCCTCCCACCCTATAGCGATACAGATTTGATTTATTATATTGCATTTAATAAGGGTGCATTTTAGAACAGGGGTTTAAAACTGATGATGACGATGAATATTTATTTATTTATTTATTGGTAACATGCTGTACTTCATAATCTTCTTCTTCTCGTGTCATGTAACTTCCCCCAGACGTTGGCGACCATCAAAGGGACATTCCCGGATGTTACGAAGCCAGGAAAGTTGCCTTCTTCTGACCGCTCTACGACCCTCGATCTTCCCCTCCATGACAAGCTGAAGGACGGAATATTTTCACCTCTAATAATATGGCCCAAGTAGGTACGATACATTGGTGAATCTGTTGGTGTTGGCTCTACGCAGTTCTTCAGTGTTACTGACCATATCAGTCCATGATATTATTAGCATTTATATATATATATATATATATATATATATATATATATATATATATATATATATATATATATATATATATATATATATATATATATATATATATATATATATATATATATATATATATATATATATATATATATATATATATATATATATATATATATATATATATATATATATATATATATATATATATATATATATATATATTTTTAAAGATTGAATATGTCATTGTAACAAGTACAAATACATCCTCATACATTCCCTAATTTAAGCATTTGCTTAATGCTTATGCTTACTTAGGTGAAATAAATCGGTCGTGGCAGGATTCGAACTCGCGATAACTGGATTGTTATTATTATTATTTAGGTTCCTCGCGATCAACCTTACTTTTTGACAGATTGCAAATGTTAGTTTTCGCCACCGCGCATGCGCTAAGTATTTAGATATATACTTTACATATGTGCGCAGCATTCTAGAATATTCTAGAATATTCTTCACAAGTCTGGAATCCTAGGTACTCTACCTACATACATAGAATAGAAAAAATTCAGAATAGATTCCTAAAGTACCTCGATTTTCGTTCCTTCCGAACTCATCTTAGCTACTCTGATTCTGCTGAGTTCTTTAAACTTAGCACATTGGAAGACCGCAGAAATATTTCCGACGCCGTCTACTTATATAAAATCGCCAACTCCATCGTGGATTACCCGGAATTGCTTGAACGATTAGCTCTTCGAGTTCCCACCCGATTTACCCGATCCCACCACTCATTAGGTACACCTGCCTCACTGTAACACAAGCGCTAAACAGCATGCATTCATATATCGAGCATCACACTTCTTCAATGAGCAATTAAACGAATTTGACTTATTCAACTCCTCAATAACTAATATCAAATCAAAACTTCTCTTACAATAATTATTCATATAAACTAATCCCCCTCCTTCTGTACTCCCCCTCTTCCCTCCCTATTCCCTATTAACTCCCTCCTAACTCAATAATATTTACTTCCTACTTCTTACATAATATAATTTTATCTGTATACTTGTGGAAACATGTTATTAGCATAGTTGTTATTATTTTATTGTTAATCCCTTATATTGTATTAAGCTGTTTGTTTCCCGAATATAAATAAATAAATATGTCTCTCATACAAAAACTTGATAGCATCCTCCAGTTATGAAGCCACGTGATCTCCTAACTAAAGTGAGCGACTGTGCAAATATGGTTAGTATTTAGAATCTAGTATTTAGGTAGGACCCTGCATTCGGACCTATATCTAGCGAGGCAGTAAAATTTCCAAATGTGTTGTAAAAATGTTATTAGGTACCTAGGTACCTATAAATTAAATTGTACTTTGTTTCTTTGTATGTAATATTTATTCTATGTATTGGAAATATATTATTCGTTCATTCATACATATGTACATATAGGTATGTAAGTGTTATATTGTATGTATGTATGTATGTATGTATGATATTTGTATGTAAGCGAGATAGATTATGGATGCATGTGATTGTGGTAGGTAGGTAGGTATGTTCTATTTATCGAATTGTTTTTATATGTATGTTTTATAATTTGCTTGTGATTTATGTATCATATCGAAATGTTTAGTGTGTGTTGTAGTTGGAGCGACTCCGTCTAGTGTAATTGTTTTGTGAGTAGTATGTGTAACGTCGGTCGACATAGAACAAAAACTGATATCTGAAATTGCATGATGTGCAGTAAAATTTAATACATACAATTTGTACACTGGCGGGCTTGTTGCCAGACAGCAATTTCTTTCTACCAACCAGTTGTATTTAAAATATATACCTAATACAGTGTGTAGGTACCTACCTACTATGGCAGCACGGTAATTTTATGACAAAAATAAAAAAAAAATTAAAGAAAGAAAGCAACGGTCATTTTTGCTGTCATTGTTTACAAATAAACTAATTTCTCAATAGATGGCGATACAAAAAAGGTTTCTTCGTTACTTCATAGATGGCAATAGTATAATTCCTTATTTTCAGGTGAATTGATACACAATATTCAAATATATAGAACTTTCAAAAATTACATTGATAAAGGAACTCAATAAGAAGGCATAATTGGTGAACGTTGTGCAAGCGCATAAAGTGATCACGTAAACCAGCCGATGACAGGCCGTAAGCCCTGTAGGTGCCTTGAGTTCCTGGTTCTTCTACAATATCCCAACTTCGTTTCTATTGAGATGTTTAAAATTTTGTTTATTTTTATTTTAATGAAGAAAATCGATATATACCTACCTACTTATTTACTAAATTTAACTGATTTCAATAACTATCGGGTATTCTGTTCCGTTGAGAAATACATGTTTACAACCCTCAGTTTTTAACCCCTGACAACTATTTGATTGGTTGTGGTGTAGTTTGATCCGAACTCTATTCTATTCAAGTTTTTATTTATTTATTGAATAAAAGAACCTCTGTAGGTAGGTAGGTATAATATCAGATGTAGGTATAAATGAACAATGGGAGGATTAAATACTGAATAGGTACGTTTCAAATATACAGGAATTATTTCTAACTATTTATTTTGTCAAAAATTGTATTTGTATGTTCTCCTTCCACCAACACCCGTTCTGCAATGGGTCTCTAAAAAGTAGCAGAACCATCCATTCTAAAACTATTAACAACCGAATGAGATAAGAATTATCTGAACAATTCAAAAGATAAGAAATCGGCATTAAGCTGAACAATAACCAGCCCAATAACGCAAAAATAATCTAAAGAATTTATTCTTAAACATGTGACCAATAATAAAATAAAAAAATGGGCACTTTGCAGGACTGTGAACAGACGAATATCGTAAGAATCATCTTAAGAATTTATTCTAAAACATGTGATCAACAACAAAATAAAAAATGGGCACTTTGCAGAACTATGAACCGACGAATATCATAAGAATCGTCTAAAAAATTTATTCTAAAACATGTGATCAATTCTATAAAATGGGAAATTTGCAGAACTATGAACAAACGAATATCGTAAGAATCATCTAAAGAATTTATTCTAAAACATGTGATCAACAATAAAATAAAAAATGGGCACTTTGCAGAACTATGAACAGACGAATATCATAAAAATCATCTAAAGAATTTATTCTAAAACATGTGATCAATTCTATAATAAAAATGGGCACTTTGTAGAACTATAAATAGACGAAGAACAAAATAATCACGTAAACAATTCTAAAAATGAAAAAAAATAAACATTTTGCAGAACTATCTATGAACAGACGAAAAACGTAAGAAGTAATTTTGAATAAATTTACTCCTCGCGAACCGGACCCAGGACGCCCGCGCAGAAGTCAAACGACTTACCACAAACGACCAATATGTTACGGAAGTCAACTATCGAAGTTATGTATCGTGTGAAATTTTCAAAAGTGCAAAGTAAAAATGGTGTCCGGTAGATACTTAAAACAATCCAATTTATTTTCTTCCGATGGTAGTCTGTAAGAGATTGGATATTATACCTAATATGTATGTAGTTTAAATCTCTCAGCTGATATTAGATACACCGTATGGCTAGTACATTAGCTTCCTAAACAAACGAAACCCCGTTCTGAGGTGGTCGTGCGTTCGAGTCCGGGGTGAGGATTATAACATCAGAATTGGTTACGTCGTTTATTGTCAGGGGGAGTGTTCGGAGCAGACTATGCGTAGGACGGGCGCCATTAGCTACCGACTAGTTGGCTTATTTTGCGGTATCGAAGTGTATCTACCTATATTATATTTAGGTACTTCATATTGCTGAGAAGAGATTGTCTTGCGCCTAAAAAATGTAGGCGTCCAAGGCATTGCTAAAATCCAGCTGCACTGTGGGTCTCCATATGTGATGTACCTACAGTTGAGCAATTGCCTATTATTTGTTTGAAAATAGTACCTACTTTGAATCTTGTAAACTTTTGGCATTTGTAAGGTAATGCACACCCTCACACCTATCGCTGAATACTCCACATTATGTGATATACAGTTATGGTATGTAAAAATAATGATACGGCAATAATTAAAATGTTTTTTATATTTTTAATTACCAATTATTGTGGTAATCGTTAACCTACTGTTCGTCCATATTTGATTTTGTTTTTTTTAAATATTTATTTTGAATATTGTTTGTGATGTTATTTCTTTAAGAGATGAAGGTAAACTGTTGTAGAGTCGAGGAGCAATAAATGAAAATTGTTATATTAATGTTAATTAAGAATATACTAATGTTGATCATGAAAGTAATATTTGATTTGAAACACTTCATTTTAAATTTTTTCACAAATATTGAACTGACTTGACTTTTACAATATCTTCTTTGAAGGTAGATGTTTAAATAATAGATCTTTCGAACACGCATAATAAATAATCTAATCCTTTTGATAAATAATCAATATACAAATTCCTCCCCAGAAAGTGGTGACCCCCGACGTAATACGAATACGTAAACTATTGAAACACCAGTCTCAAATGGCAGTGGGCAAGTCAAGTGGCAAGACAGATGGGCACCACGAATTCTAAAATGGAGAGACCTTGGAAAGACAAAAGAGGAGTAGGTCGACCCCAAAAAAGATGGGCTGACGATATAGATACAGAATCGGGCAGGGTGGTACGGGGACGCCCAAGAAAGATAAAGATGGAAAAGCTGAAGGAGGTCTACATACAACAGTGGAGAGATGGCCGAGTACAAGAAGCTTTAGCTCTATAAGCCTACACTGAAAAAAATATGACAGCCGAACTTGCTACCTGCATTTTAGCCAAATCAGTAATAACGGTTTATCTATTTATGACTGTACTGTTTGGCTGTGTGCACAAAACATTTAGTTGCACAAAACCAAATGTTTTGTAGTCACTATAGTTCGCTTAATTATTACATGAAAATTTGTTACTATTAACAAAAAAAAAATCTTCGGTGTATTTCTTGTAATTCATAAATACATACATACCATCACGCCATGTCCCTTACAGGGTAAGCAGAGAGAACCGAGCGCCATACTTCTCTATTCTTGCACACATTTCTGGCTTCCTTTACATCCATGCATCGTCTCATACATGCTCGTCGATTGTTCAAACTTTTTATGTTTCCTTCTTTTTAAATATCATTCACATGGTCATGCTATCCCTTTCTGGGGCGACCTCTGCTGTTCACTCCATCTCTTGCACCCATGTATATTTTTTTGGTCAGTCGTTCATCGTTCATTCTTTCAATATGTCCAAACCACCTCAAGATATTCACTTTCATTTTACATATAATATCCTTCTTCATCTTGCATTCTCTCCTTATGTCCTCATTTTTTATTCTATCATATATCGTTCTATTACATACCTACTCTTCTTAGTGATCTCATTTCTTCTTGTAATTTAGCCTATATTATTAATCAATTGTTCGCAATTACCTGAACTCTAGACTCTGGAAGGTTGATCTTCAGGGCCACTTCCTCCCTCATGAAGATGTCGGGGTATCTGGTCTTGCCGAACAGAGCCTCTAGGACGTCCAGCTGGGCTCTCGTGAACGTGGTCCGTTCTCTTCGTTGTTTTCTTGGATTCACACCTGAAACAAGAGGAAAAATGATTTAGAGGACACTAGATTACAATGTAAAAATGATTTAGAGGACCCTAGATTACAATGTAAAAATGATTTAGAGGACACTAGATTACAATGTAAAAATGATTTAGAGGACACTACATTACAATGTAAAAATGATTTAGAGGACACTAGACATGAATCAAATTCATTTGATATTAGGCACCGCCTTAGAATAGTGCTTCCATATTATCGTCGTTTCTTGTATATCATCATCGTTTTCGGGTGTAGCGTAAGAGCCGGGTGATCGAAAACACGACAAATAAAAAAAAACGAGTGGGTTGTGGCCAACGCTATACTCCTCACTACCGAGTCACTCTACAAAGTATTCAAATTTTATCTGATGAAAAATTTTCAACTTTTTTATGAAATGAGTTTGTTAAATTATATTTTTTATTTAAATATCTTATTAGGAAAACTTGATATTTCTTCAATGCCATTTTATGAAAGTGATGTGTTTTTTACGAGTTATAGGAAAGGTAAATTTAATATTTATATTTCTTGAGCTTGGGGTCACTTTTAAATATTTGACAGTTGAAAAAAATGAGAAGCACTATTCAGATATCCTTCAAAATCTAATGGGGTCTAAGTGAGTATTAGATATACAAATTAACAAAATTTGAAAATAATCGAATGAGTAGGTACATTAGTCAATACCTAATCAATAAAGTAAAATAAACACGCCGTACATAGCACTCACACACAGATACATTGTGATGAAACTTTCAGAATACAAACTCAGCATGATACTAGTTGATAATCTGCAATAAAAAAATAACCTTAAAAATTGCCAAATCATAACTCTCCACTACATCCCTTTTCTTTTCAACCGTCATCGTTAGACCGGACTTGCCCCCCTGGTGAGATTTAAAAGATAAAATGGAGACATTTTAAATTCTTTCTTCGTTTTTCACTCATAAATTCATGACAATGATAAGTTAGAATGAATGACTTTTAATAATACCTATGCCTCACCGGTATCATGTTGTGACAATAGTAGGTATTTATTTGTTCCCTTTTCCATAGATTCGTTACCTACGCAACAATAATGGATGGGTGTAGGTATGTCTAATTATTCGACTTCATTCCGAGGTACCACGGTTCAAAGCCGCCAATGTGAAATCGTGACAGAAACTATGGTCTGTCGAGTTTTGTTGGGATCACGCGCGGGTATACGATTTGAAAGAAAACCGTAGTACAATGATACCCATTGGGAGAGGCGCGGTGACATTCGTATATAAATGCGATGACTCCGAAAAAAAAATGAAATATTCAAAAAATATAAACAGGGGTCGAATAGTGTAGGAGTTGGTAACTACCTACTTAATCAAAAGAAATTGATTTATTTATTTATATATAGACTGCGAGGCATCGGCTTAGAATAGTGTATCCACTTAATAAATGGCCTAAATGAAATAAAGTAGGTACATAATTCAGCAATGAGGTTCACCACCCATTCCGAATGTAGTGCCTTTTTAGATTTTTTTTTAACACGTCTACGTAGGGGTACCTACTAATATTTTTTTACGAAATTAATTATTAATGAAACTAATTCATTTCAAATGAAACGAGCGGGTTGTGGTCAACACTAAACTCTTTAATATAGATACCTATACATTTTTTTTATTAAAAAATAAAAAATATGTAGGTAATACCTACTAATTTTGGATAAACAAGTACATATAAATATTCCTACATTCCCTAAAATAAGCATAAATGCTTGTGCTATAGGTGAACGAAATCGGTCGAGGCAGGATTCGAACTCGCGACCACTGGATTACTAGCCCACAGCGCTCTAACCGCTCTGCCATCGACCCTGAATGGTTTGCATTCTCTGAATGCTATTTTTTTAAATAAGTAGATACGGATATTTCTTTTTCTTCTTCTGGGTCACAATCCTAAGATTGGTTTACACCAAGTATTCCATCTCTCAAGTTGTTGCCAAGAAGCTACTGAGCACATCATTAATCACCTGGTCCATATTACTAAGGCGACCTCTATGGTTTTTGCCATTCGTCATTCCCTCGGCGATACTTTGATCAAGACAGGCGTTGTTTCGAAACCAACAATAAAGCAAGAGCGTCCTGCAATAATCTTTTATCACTAACGGAGCTTTATAAATATTAGTTACATATTTTCATAATTAAAATCCAATTATTTAACATATGGAATGAACAGTAATGGCCCTAGTATTAATCCCTGTGGCACCCCAATTTCGATTATATGTACCTACTTAATTAAGTAGAAATTAAATATATTTTTTTCATAATTCTAGGTGAATATGTACAGTTATACAGTATGAAATGAAAAAAAGACAGACCAATTACTTTTGTCCACAATTGATGTACCTACATTAAATAATCATAGAAGTACGTAGGTACCTACAATACAACAAAAAATACATACATACATACATACCATCACGCCATGTCCCTCACGGGGTAGGCTGAGAGAACTGTACGCTACTTATTTCTATCTTGACTTAGGTACATTCATCGCCTCGTCTTATATGTAGGTACATGTTCGTCTGTTGTTCATAATATGTAATAATTTAAAATAGGTACCTATACCTACTTAAAATATTATTAGATACATATTCATATACCTATTTCACACATTTGCCCGTGACGGGAAAGGAAGGGAAAAGGACCCAATTTGTTTCTGTTGTGAAATATAACAGAATATACTAGATAACAAACAAAAATTGAAACAAGTTCACAAATATATTTTTTTAACAATGCACAGTTTTACGCCGCTATGAATCTATATAAAGAATTCTTGTAGCAATCATTACTAGCAGTGAATACATCAGAATGTGGGATACTGCCCGAGAGATTGATATTACCTAGAAATAGAAATGGCATGCCCTTTTGATAAACTCGGTCTTATGATTTCATGAGCAGTAGCGGAATTGCTCATAGAAGCCGAAAATCTTGGCTTGCCTATAAATATTACAATAAGAAATCCTTCTTTTGCTTTGTTGCAACCATACCTACTACAAGATTAAAAAAGTGAACCGAATACGACGCTTGATAAATAATATATTTTTGCATGTGATTTTAAAAATATTTTTCATGGCCACTGGAACGAACAACGATGCTTACTTAAAAAAAACATCAAATAGACATTTGACAATTTTCTTTAAGGGCTTGCGTAGTCCGACGGTTCTAGGCACGCCCCTGAGTGATACCTACCTACTCTTTGCACTTGGTCATGTGTAAACAAAATTAGCATTGAATTTAAAATTAATATAGTTATACCGCGTAAAAAACTGAGTAACGTTGATTTATATGTAGGTACCTACGTACCTACTTACCGAAATGTCTGACTTTGTATCAAAGTTCAAAGCAGTTGAACTTGTATGTAGGTATAATGTAGGTAGGTACAAAAAAAAATTGTAGCGCTCATTATCAAGGATTGATCATGATTATTTGTCATCGAACACTCGCGTTAGCAATTGCCTTAGAATAAAAAAAACTATAGGTATACCTACCTATTAACCTATTTAGGTACTAGAGTGGTTGAGTGGTAGAAATTGCTTGCGGTGTCTAAACCAGTTCCTCACAGCTAAAAAAATGTATATATAATGTAACGTGTATGAATGTGAATGAGGCGATGAATTTATACGCAGACAGAAAAGTATGGCGCTTGGTTCTTCTGCCTTCTGCAATAACAGGGACATGACGTGACCGTGCGTACCCATGTAGATATGGAAGCATGGGCGTGCCTAGAACCTTAGGACTACGCAAACTCTTAAAGAAAATTGTGAATGTCCATTTGATGTTGTTTTAAGCATCGTTGTTCATTCCAGTGGCCATAAAAAATATTTTAAAAATCACATGCCAAAATATATTTATATTTATCAAGCATCGCATTTGGTTCAATTTTTAATCTTGTAGTATGGTTACAATAAAACAAAAAGGATTTCTTAATATAATAGGTATTCATAGGCAAGCCAAGATTTTCGACTTCTATTAGCAATTTCGCTACTGATATGGAAGGTAATTTGGTTGTTATATAGACTAGTTTGTCCATAAGTACATATATATGAGTAGATCTAGCTATAAACTTTGGGTACAGGTTCACAGATGTCAGTGTATTGGAGGTAGCGAGATAGATGACACGGGGGCGTGGCCTGATAGGACACGCCCCAGGGCGGAGCTCCACGACAGCACTGCACAGAGTCGTAATAGGGTCATATTAAAAATATTTATTTTATTTTATTTTAAATAACTTCTCGGGCAACTAACAGGTAGGTAGGTAGGTACCTACTATGTAAATATTAATTTAATATATGCACCCAATAACAAGTTGCCACATCCTGGAGACTTACGATATTAATCGTCTCACAGATCCAGACTGAAAACACAATTAAAAACTGAGTCTCCAGCGGGAATCGAACCCGGACCTTTGGATCAGCAGTTAGATACCAAACCAACTGAGCCATGAAGGTCGACAATAATAAAAATAGGTAGGTACCTATATATTTATTTATTTATTTTAGTCTTCTTGTACATATAATTAATACACTGGCGGACTTATTGCCTGATGGCAATTTCTTCAAACCAACCAGAGTAAATGTTAAATATACAAAATAATGTGTACTATGGCAATCAGTTAATTAAATTACAAAATAAATAAAAAATAGCAAAAGAAAAGTAAAAAATAAAACAAAAAAGATAGTAAATAAGAACAATTCATAGCAATGATAGGAAGACTAAAGTATAATTTTTCTAATATAGGTACTTACTTATCTACCTATTGTTGGAAAAAAAGTGAAAAAAAGACGATTTTTTGCCTTTATTCTGTTTCTTTCAACCGAACCAAAAATTTGGAACCTTAAACTACACAATTTTTTCTCCACACTAACCCAAGGGGATATAGTGGGGATTTACGAAATCGAAATTTTTAAGGGTATTTTTATTATTGCAGATTATCAACTAGAATCATGCTAAGGTTGTATTCTGAAAGTTTCATCACAATGTATCTGTGTGTGTGTAGGTACTGTGTGCTTATTGTACTTTTATGGATTATAGAGTAGGTAGATAGGTAGGTACTCATTCAATTCTTTACAATTTTTGCATATTTGTAAAGGTATCTAATACTCGTTTAGAACCCATTTGATTTTGAAGGAAATCTGAATACCTAGTGCTTCTCAATTTTTTATCTGTAAAATATATCAAAGTGACCCCAAGCTCATGAAATTCAATATTTGTTATTTTCATTTTCAAATTAATAAAAAGGCACATCACTTTGAAGATTTATCAAGTTTTCATAATAAAATATTTAAATAAAAAATATTTAACAAACTCATTTCATGAAAATACTGAATATTTTCCATACAAAATTTGAATGATTTGTTCGTGAGGAGTTTAGCGTTGGCCATAACCCACTGGTTATAGTTTATTTTTTTATGTCTTTTGATTGTAGGTAACTATATGATGTTATAAATAAATACCAAATAATAGTATTATAAAAGATTGGAATAACTGTTCTAAACCGAAGCCCCACAGAATTGCATTTAATACCGAAATGTCGTTAAAGTAATTAACATGAAAGTGATTAACGATAAATTATGTTAATACCAGACTAATGATGTTAAAATTAACATAAAATTTACATTAATTATTATATTATTGACAGGATTAACATTCTCGAATGCATCTGATGTATTTATGGTCAATTATTTATGCAGTTGACTAGAGATTAGTGATGGACAAATGCAAGACCAAGACTCGAGTGGTCTTGGTCTAGCACCCCCCGATCTTGCGTTTACAGGTGCGGTCTTGGGCTTGGACTAGGGTAGGTACCTACTCAATTAAGTCTTGGTCATGGCCTTACAGGACTTGCAACTTAAACAAAAAATATTATTATTTTTTCGTTAATATTCAGTAAGTAGGTACCTAATTATAATGATAGGTTATCTACAGGTACCTATAACAAAAAATACCAATTTATAGAATGAATGAAATCGACAGCACGTAAGTAGTTAAAATTGCTATAAATAAATAAAAACTTGATTAGAAAATTTACATTTATTTTTATTAGGTAGGTACTTTTGTTTTTTTATTGTTTTTTTTTATTATGTCTTTTATTCTATAGTTAATTTGTAGGTAAGCTATTTCAATTGTTTACGCAGAGCTGCAGCTTTCCTAAAACACAAGTTTCTAGCTATACCTACTTAGGAAGGGAAACATGAGGTATTTTAATCATTTAACATTGTATGTAATTCTTAATCCTATATTTGTATTTGAATATAATAAAAATAAAATAATAATAATAACAGATAGAACAAACCTACACAACAGACCAGATATTACTCTAATTGACAAAATATATAGACACACATATCTTATACAAATATCAATACAAAACACATCAAATCTACAAAAAACGAGTGGATTGTGGCCAACGCTTAACTCCTCACTAACAAGTCTTTCTATAAAATATTCAAATTTTGTATGGAATATACCTATTCAGCATTTTCATGAAATGATTTTGTTACACGATTCTTTATTTAAATATTTAATTATGAAAACTTAATAATTCTTCAATGGCATTTTATAAAAGTTATGTGCCTTTTTACCAATTTGAAAATAAAAATTTCAAATTTTAAGATTTCTGAGCTTGGGGTCACTTTAAAATATTTAACGTTTAAAAAATGAGAAGCACTATTCAGATATCCTTCAAAATTTAATGGGGTCTAAGTGAGTATCAGATATACAAATTTTCAAAATTTGAAAATAATCGACTGAGTACCTCTACTTTAGTCTATAATTGATAAAGTAAAATAAATACGTCGTACATAGTAGGTACCTACACAGCACATAGTACACATGCACACAGATACATTATGATGAAACTTTCTGAATACAATCTCAACATGATACATAGTTGATAATCTGCAATAAAAAAATAGCCTTAAAAATTGCTAAATCATAACTCCCCACTTGGGTTAGTGAGGAGTAAAAACATTTGGAAAACATCGACAAATACATACCGTTAGCAGAACAAATGAAATCACAATGGAAACAAGAGAAAGTAACAATAGTCCCGATAGTACCTAGGTATTATCATCTACAGGCACCATACCAAAAACACTCCTAAAACTTACTATAGACATACTAAAGCTATCTCCCCATGCGTCATCAGCAACATACCTACAAAAAACTGCAATAATCAACACATGTACCTACTTACCTACAATAGTCAGGAAATTCTTACAGGTAGGCACTTACCAGTTTATACAATAACACAATTTTTTTATTATCATGATTATAAATGACATAAATAATAACTACTCAACTTGAGAATTCCTCAGTTGTTTGGTCTATTTTTACCGGTTACTCCGCGAAAAGACTGAATAATGATAAAATATTGCGAAACCGTAAGACCTTGCAAGACCAAGACTTTTGCTCATCACTAGTAGGTACTAGAGATATCCAAAGTGCATTATTCAAATAATTATTGGCCAACGAACCCCAATAAATGAGAAAATAATATTGATCTTCTAACAAAATAAATAGTTTTTATAGTAAAATAGATGTGAATTGTTTTATTCTTTGTATGTAATTAATATTTATTTAATATGTTTTCCTTTTTCTTTATTGTTTTATTATTTTTGGCTTTTTGTGTATCTAGTATCTAGTGATTTCATTTAATTTCTACAGATATTATAATACTGTTTACTCCTCACTAACCCAAGTGGATATAGTGGGGAGTTATGATTTCGCAATTTTTAAGGATATTTTTTATTGCAGATTATCAACTAGTATCATGCTGAGATTATATTCTGAAAGTTTCATCACGATGTATTTGTGTGTGTGCTGTGTACTATGTGCTATGTACGGCGTGTTTATTTTACTTTAACGATTATAGACTTAAGTACCTACTTATTCTATTCTTTTCAAATTTTGCAAATATGTACATCTAATACACACTTAGACCCCATTAGATTTTGAAGCATATCTGAATAGTGCTTCTCTATTTTTTTAACTGTCAAATTTTTCAATGGGACCCCAAGCTCATGAAATTTAAAATTGATTGAATTTATTTTCAAATTGATAAAAAGGCACATCAATTTTTCATAATAAAATATTTTAATAAAAAATAATTTAACAAACTCATTTCATGAAAATGCTGATTATTTTCCATACAAAATTTTAATACTGTATAGAAAGACTTGTTAGTGAGGAGTTGGCCACAACCTACTCGTCTTTTTTCAGTGATAATGAGGGGGAGAGTATGGCGATGGCCACAACCTACTCGTTTTATATAGTACGGATCTACTACCGATGAATTTTTAACGTTCAACGCCAGATGCGATGGTGATAATGTATTTTTTTCAACCCTTACAATGAATGGACGCGATTCAAATCCCTGCAACTGCGAAAAAGAATAAAATATTGAAGCAAATAAAATAAATTAAACATATACAGGGTGTTTCAAAAGTTGATTTTTTTTTCCTTTTTTTGTTTTTTCACTGCAAGATCCTTGTTGCTACTGTGATTTTACGTTTTATAATGTTACGTGTTTATGTTATAAATTTAATGTACCTACCTACCACTCTTATACTATCTATGGTCTCACGTAGCTTTGGTTGGTTGGAAGAAATTGCTTTATGGCAATAAACCCGCCATTCATTCATCATCCAACTATCGATTTGTTCAAGAGAATTTTATTCTCTTAACATATCGACAAAGTATCAACCCAAGATACGCGATATTTGTATGCAGGGTCTATATTTTGAACTTTGAAGTAAAAAAACACCAACTTAGAGGCATTACATATTATTTTATTGACTTTTTTGTTATATTTTCTTTTTTGTGTTTCTTTTTTCTAAGTGAACCTATAGTTATTTTTTTATTTTTTTTATTTTAACAAAAAATGAATATGTCCTTGTTAAACAAGTACATATACATCTTCCTACGTTCCCTAAACTAAGCATAAACAGGGCCGGATAAATCATAGAACAATCCGGAACAAGAAGTCAGGGCGCTTGTCTAAAAAGGGCGCTTAAAATCCTAAAATGTTAATTATATAAATCAAAAATTCCCCAGGTATGGCACTCGGTTCTCTCCGCCTTCCCCGAAAGGGACACGGCGTGATGGTGTGTATGTTAAAATTCTGCGGTGATCTTGTCCGTCTATTACCGTGTTATTCGTAAACATATACCTACCTACCAAATACTAACGACACGTTTATGCTGCTCGACATTCGATTCACACACACGCACACATAATCATTGTAATAATTTACTTGCTTAAGTGTAAAAATTATCTACTTAATGAAGCCAGCGCCCCCCTATCTGAAATCGCCCGGGCGGTTCATAATGAATTTCATATGAGATGGTAACGGCATGTTTGAAAACATTCCAGATGCTACACACCATAGTAACTTTAATGATAAATTATACTAAGAACTCTTATTGCTTGTTAATGAAACTACATAAGCCGTTTTAAATATGCGGAACCTGTATACAACCAATAGCAAGGTTTTCTAAAAAAGGGAAACAATGTTCTGTAGAAATGTTATGACAATTTCAGTGAAGTTTTCCCTTTCGACTTTAGCGACATACTTACTTATTTTCTTGACCTCGGTCGCCGACTCGTCACCTGACTCTTTCAATTATTCATATATTATTGTTTCTATCTCTCTCTTCTGTCTGATGTCAAGTGTTAACACGTGTCAATATTTTTTACGAGTCTAGTATAGACCATAGATTTTAATATTATATACAACTAGATGGAATACTAGTCGGCAAAGTGCGTCGAAATCAACTGGAGTTTTCGTGTGCTGTTTTGTGTAAAATTCATCGAAATACCTCGTTTTATGTATTAATTATACCAAGAACTTATTTAGTGTTTTGTGTTAATTAGAATAGCGATTTGTTTTTTTTATTTTAAGTTTGGTGTGATTTTAAATTTTTACTGGCATTTTATAGTTATATTGAGTTTTTATTTAATTAGAAATAGTTTTTATGATAAAATTAAATAGTGTTAACATTAGTTATTAAGTTTAGTTTATTTACATAATATTTGTGATAGTTAAAAGGACTTTTAAAATTATATTTTACTTTAAAACGGTTTATGTGATGAGACCCAATACTTTAAAAATTGTAAGACTTAAGGTTTTAGTTTAAAATGCCTACTTCTCAGGATACGTTACATACATGAATAGGAATAGGTAGAATTATAATTTATTTTTGTTCTTTGGTTTATATTATGTAGGTATCTTGATTTTTACTGTATAATATTGAATTATACTGCATAATATAATATTAAAATTCCAAACATTTGGGAAGGAGGGGGGGGGGGCGGTTTGAAACATATTGCTCTGGGCGCAAAAACACGTTTATCCGGCCCTGAGCATAAATGCTTGTCCTATAGGTGAACGAGATCGGTCGAGGCAGGATTCGAACTCGCGACCACTGGATTACTAACCCAGCGCGCTAACCGCTCTGCCATTATTGTTTTATTTTCCATGATAGTTCTCATTATGTATGTATAATTTAATGTACCTACCTATGTTTGTAAAAGGCAATTTATGTCGTTAATGAATAAATAAATAAATAAATAAAATACTGTTTTCATATTCTGGGTAAGAAAACAGATTGACCTCCATACTATCCTATCCTGACATACATACCTACCTTACATGTTTTATATAGAAAACAAAATATCTTAAAGTATTAATTAATTTGTGTTTAAGTGTTTATAGTTTAGTACCTGCGTATACTTCAATTATGCATACTATCACCATCGACAGTTGGATTTCATGTGTTACATGCAACTAGTATTAAATATTTTTGGAGGCAAAGAGTACCTAATAGTTTTATAAACTCATTTATATGCAGTCAATATGTAAGCAATTATTACGTACCGACTATCAACAAAATACTATGAATCGGTGTTATTTTCATTAGTATATATATCATTGTATCATGATAAAATACTGAATATTTTTTCTAAAAGTAGCAAGTCTTGGTATTGGACTTGCATTTGCTCATCGCTAGTCAAGGTTGGCATTGTGAATGGCAACTTTGGTTTCCAATGAGCTAAATAAAAATTAAGAAAAAAAATCGTTATAAACTATTTTTGAGACATCCTGTAGATATAGGTAGGTACCTTTATTTACTCACACAAACAAATAACAATAAAATAAACTACATAATATATATGGAGAAATAAAATTTAATTGTTATAAAAGAAATAATATACGAGAACCTATACACATTATGAAATGGAATGGAGGGTGAATTTATGCGTAGTTGCAAATGGGAATATAATGATATTTCAAAACGAGAGAAAGAGCGTGAACAATGGCCATACGTCAAACGCTTCCAACCAATCACGGGATGGCGCAGATAGATCTCCCCCATATGGTTGCCGAAGCACACCCAGCAGTAACGGCTTAGCATATCATAATATGATTTTATACCTACACATAAATGCGCCCCTCTGACTGTTGACTGAAATTGCAGAACACCTGCTCAGTGGAGATAGGGCCGTGCGCCGTTGAAGGTTGCAAAGAATGATATTAGGCCCGGTATATGAGTCGGCCCTTGAGAGTTTAACAAAAATATTACTTCTTTCAGTACTTAATCTTTTTATTTTATTTTTATTCATTAAGGAATACAAACAGTTACAGAATATAAATGTATATACATAACTAATAACAATATGTTTTTTTTTTGACCTTCGCCTTTTGGCGTTCTTGGTCAGTCTCAAGTTTTATTTTTCTATATCATTTTATTAACAACCGTAAATTGAATAAATAATCGAATATTTTTATTATTGCATATGCGCAAACATTGGATTTTTTTCCCTGTCGGGAGTCAAAGATATTTTTTAACAGATTTTTTTTTCTGTTAAAAAATATGAATAAATAAAATAAACAAAAGAACCTAAAGCTTGAGGGAGTTCTCCCGAGCAAACCAACCAAGAGACCTCACAATAGGTACTCAATGATGGATCAGCAAGAACAAGCGAAAGCTGGGTAGGAAACCCCACTCCCGCCCGTCTCAGCATCCCCATCAAAGAGTTTGTAACTCTCATGTGTGCGCAGACAATATGTTAAGTCGACGTATATCTGCAACCTTACAGTAGGTATTCACAATGTAGGTAGTTTGCAGAGTAGGTAACACAATAACAAATAAAATGCCATAAATGATAAAAACAAGTAAAGAATTAATAAAAAAATAACATTAAGGAAATGACATAGTTAAGAAATTGACTATACAAAAACATTAGGGGGCAAAAAAAACAATAATTATATAAACACATAAGTTCATTATAAGTTGCACATAAATAACATAGAAAGAATCTGACCACAAACTCTCTGACAAATCTGACAAATTTGACCACATATCGGAATACCGATCTCTTTTAAGGTGGTTGCCTATCAGGCAGCGTAGGAACCTACATACCCTCACACTTCTATACAAGGTCTTAAACAACTCCAATGCTCCAGTTTATCTACGAAATCAATTTCACTTCCTCTCTGAACACGGGTTGCCTCTTCGATCAAATACTGAAAGAACGCTCAGTATCCCAGTACACAATACTTCTTTTTTCACCACCTCTTTCTCCGTACAGGCAGCTCGTCTTTGGAATCACATCCCATCGCAACTTCGAGTTTCATTAACACTTCCCACTTTCAAAAGAAATCTGAGGAATCATTTCCTTACACATAACACCTAAATTTGTCTCCTTATCCTATCCTTGTCCCCCCCCTCCCCCCTCTCCAGTCACCTCCGTTTCTTTATTGTTTTTGCTTATATGTTTTTTTTTTTTTCATTTTGTTTGTTTTATTTTCTTTATAGCTCTTTTCTTGAATTATATAAAAATTTTGCTACATACCATAATTGTAATAGTTTTTCACTAAATGTATATGGTTGGTTGGAAGATAAGCCCGCCATTGTGCACTTGTGCTCAGAAAGTTTGAAATAAATAAATAAATAAAGAATCCAAAAAAAATCATCAAACACCTCGATTTTAGAACTAGGCGATTTGGTATCAGTTATGAGGAATCTTTAAAACATCACCAAATGTTACCACTCAACAAATGAAGGGGTATAACTGATATATTATGTTTCCTGTATAAATTACTCAACAACCAAATAGATAGTCCGTATCTCTTAGGACAAATCCCATTCAACTGCCCCGCCAGACAAAACCGCCAGAACCTCCTCTTTTACACTAAATACTCAAGAACAAACTATGCAAACAACACTTTTATTAACCGTTGCTGCAATATGTACAATAACCTTAATCATAAGCCAGATATTTTTAACAATAGCCTACAATCATTAAAAAAACAACTACCATCAATATTATAGTGAATACATTCTGTATCAAATTTCAAAATTTTTGGTATGTCCAATACAATATTAATATGACAACTCACCCTTTCCTCCTCTCCTACCCTTCTCCATGTCCCACCCTCGCTTCATAAAATACACACACACATCACAATTGTACAGTTACACCACACTTTTGTCTTTGTTATACTGAATTGTCTTTGTTACAGTGAATTTTCTTTGTTATATTAACCTGTGGAACAATTTAATTGGCTTACTTTCCTGATTACTATTTTTTTATTAATGTAACATATGTAATGGCTGAATTGTTTCCCAAAATTAAATAAATAAATAAACAGAAGAATAGTTAAATATTGAAATTAAAAATTAAGAAGCCATAATTCAATACAACAAGTGGTGTATGTGTATGTGTATTATGTCATCGCGTGTTGTGGTGATGATTTTTGAAATGTGTCGTATTTAATGTTTGAATACTGCGTATGATTTGGAGAAAATGTGTGTGTCTGGGAAGGTTTTGCTATATTCATTGCACATTCTGTTAGTTGGTTTCCTAAATCCTACATTTGTGTTAGAAGTTGAGGGGAGGAAGAGTAAATTATTTATTTGTCATCTGAGTGGTGCATGTATGTTAATTGCGCTAACGAGTGCTGGACAGTCAAAAGTGCTATTGATTATTTTGTGTAGTGTTGTCATATGTCAATTAGGGTACTTCTCTCTTTTAGTGTGCATAGATTGTAATTATTAATTAGGTCAGTGTATGGTAGTCGGGGATTTTGTGTTCTGTATTGCATAATCTTGAGGTATTTTTCCTGGATTGACTCAATAATCTTCCCTTAAATACGTCACTAAACGACAAATATTTAACTCAACGTTTCTGGCGTATCGCGTTTCTTAATCTTGAGTTAAGTATTGTTTCTAGTCTTTTATCGCCAGGCGGCGCACTAATCGCCGTACGCTTTAATGTTTTATTTAATTTTACTACAAATAACTATGCATAATAATTATCATGACAATATGAAAGTGGTTCATGTATTTAATATTTATTTTCTTTTTTCTAACATAAATGATAATGTATTGCCTGACAACAAACGAAACAAATTGTCAGCTATATTGAAACGTCAGGCACGCATTTATCAAATTTATATTTGCGATGTTTTTTCATCCCACTTTCTAAAATGATCCATCCTGTTTCTATATAGTACGGATTATCCTTTTTGTGTCCTCTCTACAGCCCAAACTATAAGTCCGATCGACTTCATATTAACATCATACATATATTATGTAAAGTGCATAGACCTTGAGCTGATTATTTTTTCTCTATGATTTCGTCTGTCCAAATTTTCAAAATGCTCCCACGGTCCGAGTTTTTTGTATGCTTACTTTTTGAAATTTCGATACAACAAAAATACACTCATCAAAAATGCATTCAAGGATTGTCGAAATTAAAAAAAAACTCTATGGTTTGCCTTATCAATGTGAAATAAATTTCATATTTGTATGAAAAATGTATATAACGGAAGTAAAATAGCTTCTATATGGGAAAATTGAGTGATCAACTTCATATTGATATTGTATATGTCTCTATAGACAAGTGTACATGCTCATCTTGCTAGTACATAATGCAATTTTACTTAAATTTCTCAATAGGTATCATGTGGAAAATACATACTATAAATTTCGTGACAATGTTTTTGTGTGTATGGTGTATTATGAAAACTTTTGTCCTCTGGGAATCTTATATTTGTTTAAGAATCTAATAAAAATGTTCTTCATAAAAATGCATTTAGAGATTGTCAACCTTTCAAAGAAGGTAAAATGGACACTTACTATGGTGTGGAGAGTTTAGTGTTAGCCACAACCCACTCGTAGGTACCAACATAACAAAGAGGGTGCAGAGCTAAGTGAAATAGATATTAGGGTTGATTTTTGGGGGTACCTAATTTTAGGCTAGCGTTTTGGATGGTCCAAGTCGTAGTGGTTGATGCGCTAGACTGGCGATCCAGAGAATCTTGGTTTCAGTCCAAATCATTCATTCAGCACGGCATTTCACACAATAAGCGGTTACAGGCGTACACTACCTAGACTGTTAAAAGGAAGCAAGACACATTCGTGTATCCCCACACACCAGTCTCGTGTCGCCTAATAATACAACATTTAGAATTGGTGTTAAACCTCATTGCTAAACTTTGTTAGACGTTATTTTACCTACCTTCTGATATTTCCGATCTCTGATTTATTAAGCGTAATAAATTTTCCCCTGACATGTGTTTTGACAATTTCTGTAAATTACAAGCATTTATAGGCAATATTGAAATATGTAGGTACCTATATATAGGTTCTTGTTTAACAAGGACATATTCATTTTATTAAAAACGGATGGATTGTGGCCAACGCTATACCTACTCCTCAAAACAAAGTCTGTAAGTATTCAATATTCAAATTTTGTATGAAAATTTTTCACCATTTTCATGAAATATGTTTGTTGATTTATTTGTGATTTTATTTAAATATTTTATTATGAAGACTGAAGAATTTTTCAATGCCATTTAATGAAAGTGATGTGCCTTTTCAGCAATTTGAAAATAAAAATATCAAATTATAAGTTTCCTGAGCTTGGGGTCACATTGAAATATTTGACAGTTGAAAAAATTTAGAAGCACTGATCAGATATCCTACAAAATCTAATGGGGTCTAAGCGAGTATTAGATTAACAATTTCGCAAAATTTGAAATGAATCGAATGTATTTTAGTCTATAATTGATAAATTAAAATAGCACACAGCACATACGCAGATACATTGTGATGAAACGTTCAGAGTACAATTTCAGCATGATACTAGTTGGTTGTCTGCAATAAAAATGACCTTAAAAATTGCAAATTCGTAACTCACCACTATATCATATATTTTTGTATATGATATAGTGGATTTTTTTTTTGACAGACGTAGTTGTAAATTGTATAATTCTGTCATTAAGTCTGAAATCTAGGTATATTCTAAAAAACGATTTTGCAAGAAAACTTTTTAAGGCCCTAGTATATCCTGGATATACGCTAAAATGCACACTAAATTAACTTCTAATGTATGAAACACGAGAAAATATTGTATATCACCTGATATGTGATATACAACATTTTATCGTGCAAAAATGGTAAAATTTAGAGGTTTTGTTTTAAATAGCAAGAAGAGTTATTGAAATATTATAATAATTAAAAATTCAGCCGGTAGATTTTCATATTCTCCATCGAATAAAATAAAAATATACTTCATAGGCCTTGTAGTTTTTTTAGTTACTTACAATAAAAAAATACAAAAGGGTTTTACCAAAACTAATTTTACAAGAAAAGTATTAAACAAATTCAAAATTCAAAAAAATCATGCAATAGATTAAAGATGTACATACAAACTGTTTCTTATTTCAAAGAGGTATCTTTTGAGGGTAGGTATTAGTGAAATTATTTTCAAAATATAATGTATAGCCTACTACAGCCTCTTAACTTAAATGTGGGTATGTATTACCTGTTTTTTTTCTTTTTTTTTTTCTTGAATGGTTATTTATTTTGTTATTTTTGTTTTTTTATTATTTTAAGTTTTATTTCAATCTTGTTTATTCTTCCTCTTGCTATAACTAATGTTCTTTTTCTTTATAAAGTATCTTATTGTAAATTATTTATGAAAACTTTGCTGGTTTATTTGATTATTATTTTATACCATTACAATATATTTATAAAACTGTATGTTTCCTTGATGAATAAATAAAATAAAATATCCTCTTGGGGTAGTGAGGAGTACAATAAAAATGTCAATCTTCACTCTGACATTTTTTCGTGGCGATCGATTACATATCTAATATTTGCTCACCCCGAGAGTGATGCAGTGTTAAAAATAATAAAAAAGTGTTTACGCAGCGAGAAACGGTAGAAGAGAGTAGCTGAAGGGCAATGGATCCATTATCCCAAGCCACAGCTGATGATAATAATTTATTTGGCACCCTTCCCAATAACAAATAACTAACAGTTAAGTGTAGCGTTACGCCCCACCACTGCGCCCCATAAAACAACTCAACACGGAGACACTGTTTTATAAGTGGGTAGGTACAGCTACATGGTACGAACGATCAGTGGCGGGACATAAAATATTTGATTTAAAATAAATAATAGAATTTTTGTCCCTTTCGGGAGAAAATCAGACATCTCAATGGAGACGAAGTTGGGATATTGTAGATGAACCAGGAACTCGAGGCACATACAGGGCTTACGACATGTCATCGGCTGGTTTACGTGATCACTTTATGCACTTGCGCAACTTTCACCAATTATGCCTTCTTATTGAGTTCCCGTATATCAATGTAACTTTCTAAAAGTTCTATTTGAATTATAATAAATTGTCTATAGAAAAAAATATCTACAGATGATGAGCTAATCGCTCTAAATCAGCGGTCGGGGAACCGGGGTAAATTACCCCGAATTGGGTAAAATGTTTGTTTTGGGGTAATTAGGAAATTTTTCTAGTTTGCTACTTCATAAACTTGTTAGTATTTTCACAAACTTAATCAATTCAGGTGCTACTTACATCAAAAAGTCCCAATTTTGAAGTAATTGCATCAAACATGAAGCAACATCATTTCTCCAAAAACTGAAAGGGAAACCTGAAAATCTGAATTTTTGTTTGATCCAATTTGAGAATTTTATTTTGTTTGGCTATTACATACTTAATATTTTCATGTAACTTTTTTTTATTTTCCGTATAAATTAATTCAATAAATAATGTTTATTCAAATATACATTTATTGTCTTCTTTTCAAAATGGGGGAAGGGGTAATATTGACTTACGCATAAATATTTTGGGGTAATGGTAAAAAAAGTTCCCCGCTGCTCTAAATTAATGTACATTATTCGATAGATATTATTAAAAAGTCTTATAATTTGGGCAAGATTTGGAACGCGTCAATAATCAATTAAAACAAATACATAGAACGAAAGCCAAATATTTTAACTATATAATTTATGAATATCTATAAACTAAATAAATAAATTTCGATAATTTAGATGGCAGAGCGGTTAGGGCGCTGGGTTAGTAATCCAGTGGTCGCGAGTTAGAATCATGTCACGACCGATTTCGTTCACCTATAGCACGAGCATTTACGCTTAGTTATGGGGTTGTATATATAATTGCATCAAGGACATACGGGGGGCAAGTCTGGTTCAATCGGCGAAATCAAAACCCTAGTGATTACCCATATCATGGATATAATTTTTGTTTGGAGTTCTATGACATCTAAAGATATTATATCCATGATATGGGTAATAACTAGGGTTTTGATTTCGCCGATTGAACCAGACTTGCCCCCACGGTCGTATTACGGGAGTTATTTGAGAAAAATGTAAGAAAAGGGTAAAGTACCGTACTGCGAGAATACAGCTTACAAAACCTCAAGTTTTTCTTATATTTATCTCAATTAACTCTCGTTATACGACCCATATTCATAATTGTATTAAAAAAAATAAATGAAATTAAAAAGTATAGGTATAAAATTCCCCACGCCACTGAATTTCCACGTGACCAAGTGCAGAGTGTTTTAGATGTGGGTGTACGCCATCCACCTAAAAACATCACACTGTTTGAGAGTGAGTCGGTAAATGTTTATTTGTTTTTATTGTCGATACAATTAGCCGCGTGAGATGCGACCGACGCCTGCAGAGTGGCGACAAGATTGGGGTTATCGCCAATCTGCAAAGAAAAAGAAGAAGGTTGTAA
The DNA here is from genome assembly GCA_963576475.1 of Molanna angustata. Lineage (NCBI taxonomy): Eukaryota > Metazoa > Arthropoda > Insecta > Trichoptera > Molannidae > Molanna > Molanna angustata. The sequence continues at coordinate 11,021,032 of OY754990.1, forward strand.
AAAGGGTAGGGGGGGAGGAAGGCGTGAGAATTCGCCAGATTGGCTCGAATCGATAACGTCACAACGCCGAGATTGAAATCGAGGACCAAATCTCATGAATCGAATTCATTTGATATTAGGCACCGCCTTAGAATAGTGCTTCCATATTATCGTCGTTTCTTGTATATTATCATCGTTTTCGGGTGTACCGTAAGAGCCGGGTGATCGAAAACACGACAAATAAAAAAAAACGAGTGGGTTGTGGCCAACGCTAAACTCTAAATTCAGCATTTTCATGAAATGAGTTTGTTAAATATTTTTTTTTATTTAAATATTTTATTAAGAAAACTTCAATTCATCAATGTCATTTTATGAAAGTGGTATACCTTTTTACCGATTTGAAAATAAAAAATTCAAAATTTAAGTTTCCTGAGCTTGGGGTCACTTTGAAATATTTGTGATGGTGAACCTCATTGCTGAACTATGTGAGATGTTATTGTTGCCTGTTGTATTTTCTATTACCCGGCTCTTACGAGACACCCGAAACACTACATTCAGAATGTGTGATGGTGAACCTCATTGCTGAACTATGTGAGATGTTATTGTTGCCTGTTGTATTTTCTATTACCCGGCTCTTACGAGACACCCGAAACACTACATTCAGAATGTGTGATGGTGAACCTCATTGCTGAACTATGTGAGATGTTATTGTTGCCTGTTGTATTTTCTATTACCCGGCTCTTACGAGACACCCGAAACACTACATTCAGAATGTGTGATGGTGAACCTCATTGCTGAACTATGTGAGATGTTATTGTTGCCTGTTGTATTTTCTATTACCCGGCTCTTACGAGACACCCGAAACACTACATTCAGAATGTGTGATGGTGAACCTCATTGCTGAACTATGTGAGATTTTATTGTTGCCTGTTGTATTTTCTATTACCCGGCTCTTACGAGACACCCGAAACACTACATACAGAATGTGTGATGGTGAACCTCATTGCTGAACTATGTGAGATGTTATTGTTGCCTGTTGTATTTTCTATTACCCGGCTCTTACGAGACACCCGAAACACTACATACAGAATGTGTGATGGTGAACCTCATTGCTGAACTATGTGAGATGTTATTGTTGCCTGTTGTATTTTCTATTACCCGGCTCTTACGAGACACCCGAAACACTACATACAGAATGTGTGATGGTGAACCTCATTGCTGAACTATGTGAGATGTTACTGTTGCCTGTTGTATTTTCTATTACCCGGCTCTTACGAGACACCCGAAACACTACATTCAGAATGTGTGATGGTGAACCTCATTGCTGAACTATTCGCTACTCCCGCCACCACCCGCTCCGCATATGGGGACTGTCAACGGCCCCTTCGCAGAACGCTAGAATGAATGACAAAAAAAAACAATGCATGGCACGAAGAGTAGCTCATGGAGCCCTCTAGATTAGCAATCTCGGCACCATGGTGCAAAAAGAACAATCAACAAGTGCGAATTGAGATTCACACTTGCGGACTGTCGGCGACTTCAGATCCATATATATATAGGGCATCAGAGAAGTGACCAAGATCTCTGGAAACAGAAAAGTCAGTGAGAATCTTCGGATAATAAGGCACCGTATCTATGGCAAATCGTTTGAAGGCTTTATAATTGCTGAACTATGTGAGATGTTATTGTTGCCTGTTGTATTTTTTTTTACCCGCCTCTTACGAGACATTCGAAAAAATAATGGAAGCGCTGTTCTAGGCCGGTGTTTTACAACTGCTAACTTGTGATTTAAAAAGAAATAAAATCCCAATAAATAAAACTGTTTAAAAACCTTTTTTCTCTATAGAATTGAAGACATATCAGCTTACTCGAGTATCATGTTCCGCTATTTTGGTAATATTTTCTTATAATAACGAGGGGGAGGGTGTTGTGTACCGCGCGGTCACGTGTCCGGTGCGTGTCTCGGCTAATAGCTTTCTAGTTGGCGGTGCACTCGATAGATGGCTCTATCTCACTCGGCGACGAGTGGCGAACTAAGATAAAAATAATCCGTTTAATGATATGTCTATATTGTCGGAGATGGTTTTTTGGGGAGGGATGGTAGTAGCAGGTTCGAGTAGAATGAATGGACCGCAGTTATGAGAGAGATAATGAAAAATAATAATTGAACGTAGTTCCTGATGAATTCATAAATGGCCGTCTGTGACAATACAGATGGTATCTTAATGACAATTTTTTCCCTACTATTAGGGGTTGATTGAAGTATAGATAAATTAATTCAACTGTCCTGTTGTTTAAAAGAATGTTTTACTCTTAACATATCTACAGTTTGACAAATCTAACTTCAAATGAAAAAACAATAGGTAGTCGGTGATTCACTCTGATTTTTTTTATTTCTTTACGACTTATTGATATGTAATAATTAAAATAATATTATAAAAATGATATTTTTAATGATTGTTCTAGGGGAATTAATGCTGAATTCTAAAATTGTGCAACGTACATTCACTAACGAAATTTTGAAAATACTTATGGTATTTTTTTAGAGACCGCTGCTTAAAAAACCTTAATTTTTCTTGTTCATAACAGAAAACCGTATACCGTATCAGGAACAAATATAAATATATACATGCAAAGAAAACACATTATTTGCGAAGCACCATTACACATACATGGAAGACCATTTTTTCAACAAACTTCCACGTTATAAGAAAGTCAAACGGATGTAAGAGAATCAAATTATGAAACGCTTGGAAACAATATAAAGAAACACTTTAAAGTAAAAGAATCGAAAAGGGGTTAATAGAATCATGGGGTATACATTAATTTATTGTTTTGATGCTTTTTGTATTGATGCCTTTTTTATTTTATTTAGAGGACAACATACAGCATATAATAAATTATATAAAATAAAGATGATTTGATTAATAATAAAGCCAATTACAGGTTGTCGCTGAAGTTATTGTAGTATATTAAGAATATTAAGATACATTAGGAATGGTTACATATTATGGTGATATATTGTGTGAATGATGTGTGAAATTGCATATATAAATATGTGTAGTATATTAAGTGTTGAGTTTGATTATGACGATGAAATTTTAGTTTGATATATTTGTTTAAATGTGGGAGCGCTAAGTAAGAATATGTCGATCTCTTGGAAATGCCTATTGTATGTATTACAGATTCTTTACATTGTTGCATGTTGTTGTTTTTATGCTATTTGTATTGATGCTTTTTTTTTGTTTTGATGCATTTTTTTGTTCTATATGTACCCCACTTTCTCAGCACAAGCATTTTATGCTTTTAGGGAAAGAAAAAAAAATAGTGTACAAATTCAAATAATTGTTATATAATTATATATTGTTTTATTGAATAAATAAATTAAAAAAATATGTTAGAAAATTTTCGAAATGCGATTTTAAGGTTCATAATATGGTGTCTTAAATTTTAATATAAAGTCCATGGAGGCATTGAAAATATAGCGATATCTCAATAAAAACTTTTTAATGGAATAAATTCAAAATCTCGTTACCAAATCCAAATTCGAGTCTCATTTGATTAAATTTCTCCGCTTTCGAAACGGAGGAGAAGAAATTTGGGTGGTTTGGGTGTGTAGGATGTATATTTCCGAATCGCTTCCGCCGCAAGGTTGTACACCAGCGCTCGTGGCGGCGAACGGACGAATTAAACGTACACTCAGATTTCTACCGAGGGAGGAATAAACAAACACCGTAATATTCCAGTTGGTATAGGTAAAATGCCGCCCCTACCCGCCATGCGTGATAAGAGCGGAATTAAATTCAAATAAAATTTATTGGGAGGGTGTGACAAATGGAAAGGAATGCATCGAAAAGATTTGAAAATGTTTTTTTTGAAAAAGTTGAGGTTAGATAGAAGATGGCGCCATAAAAATACACAGTTAATATATAAATATATTTTATTTTTATTGATAATAAATTCACACCATATCTTTATATATATAATTCTTCTGTACGTGTGTATGTCACTGAACTCTTCCTAAACTTATGTTTCTCAATTTCTTACACTAGAAAAATTAATAAACACACTTTTGATTACACATTAAATGATGAACACATAGTTAAGAAATCTTTATGTCGGGATTTGGGATTATTCTTGGACAGCAAATTAAATTATTGACAACATATAGATAAAATTACAACAGCAGGTTATAAAAAATTAGGTTTTATTTTTAGGATAAGTAAAGATTTCAAAAATCCACAAACATTTAAAATATTATTTAATTCACTAGTCAGAAGTACACCGGAGTTTGGCTCTGTTATTTGGAACCCGCAATATCGAGTGCACATTAATAATATAGAAAAAATACAGCGTAAATATTTGAAGAGATTGACATATCGAAGTATTGTTGCACCTATTCCACCGTCACTAGAATCAAGACGTAAATGCCAAGATATAGGTACAATTTCTTTACAACATATTGAACAATATTATTTACTGTCCGGAACTTTGATCGAGTATTGACTTTAACGTACCATTGAGACGCTCCAGACATACAACTCTCTTCCGACCTAAATTATACAAAACTAATGCCGCGAAAAACTCAACTATAAACAGAATTATAAACACATACATAAAATATGAGAAGTCCCTTGACATAGACCTATTCAGTGACACAAAACATAAACTCGCTCAAAAATTAAAAACAGGAATTTCATAAGATTATCACTTACGCACAGCACGCATGCACATACACATATACACTTACACACACCATCACACATACACACCCACACACACACATATGATTTTGAATCTTGAATATATGACTGTATTTTGTAATAAATTATGATTGTATTGTAAGCTAATAATTGATGTATGGAGATGATAATTGTTATTTTTGATATTTTTATACATAACACCATTATTTGTACATTGTTAGCTTCAATTTGAAAAAATAAAAAAATAAACAGCTGAACCGATTTTGATGAATTTTTATGTGTGTGTTTGTGCGAGTCCCTGAATGGTTTAGATTCACAAAATAGAATTTTAAACATTAACAGTGTTATTTATAAAAATAAATTTAGTTCAATTGAACCCGGTTCAAAGTTTTATTCTGAAATTCAAATATTCTCATATAAAAATAAATAATTCTTCTATGAGAATATTTGAATTTCAGAATAAGACTCTGAACCGGGTTCAATAATTGAACCAATTTTATTTTTATAAATAACACTGTAATATAATAAAAGAAAAATTAAAAAAAATACTTATATAACTAAAAATTACAATAGGTGGCGCTAATGTAGAATTGGCAATGTTTAGTTTTTTTTCATCTGACAACAGTAAGAAATCTGACAATCAATCTAACCTCAAAGTGTTGAGCGGCTCATCGAACAACAAAATGTAAGTTTGCTCAGCGAATAATAACATCCTCATGATTCAAATATATGTAGGTATATATTTTGTTTCATAAATAGTTCGGGCAGGTCGGCGTCTGTCGAGTCCGCTAGTTATATAGTTATAATAGTTCTACCCGAAATTTCATTATAAATTGATTGCAGGACAGGAGACTTTACTATATAAAATTTGCAATAACTTTATCGATTCCCCTGACATGCTCAATACTGTATCACTCCATGTTGTACCGAATTGATACACCCGCTCAAAAAACTTATTCCTCATACCATTATGTCACATTAACTAGTTGCATGTAACACATGAGATCCAACTGTCGATAGTGATAGTATGTACAGTTGAAGAATAAGTACCAAACTATAAACCCATAAATACAAATTATTTAATATTTTAAGATATTTGGTTTTCTATACAACACATGTACCTAGGTATGTATGTCAAGATAGGATAGTATGGAGGTCAGTCCTTTGATCCTACCCAGAATGTGAAAACAGCATGATGGTATGTATGTTTGTTTGGAGATTAGTATCAAATTATTAAGTCTTCTTAGATATTGTGAGTAGGCTACTTCCATACAAATTGTATGAAGCAATGTCGTCACTAAATTCAATTTTTATAAAAATTGTTAAAAAAAATTGAGATGTGCCTATACAATTTTAATATTTTTTATAGAAAATTAAATTTTCTAGTTGGGGTCTTTCGGCTTTTTTCGATATTTTAAAAAAAATTGGAAATATAGGCAGTTAAACTCATAAATTTATCAAAAAAAATATATTTTTCTTAATAAAAAATGTTTGAGAAACCCTGGAATTTAAAAAAAAAAAACTTATTCTAGACTTTGTATTTGTCTATGTTTATACCAATTTTCAGCGTTCTAGCTTTTACGGTTTCTGAGATATATGGAAAAATAAATCAAAATTTCAAAAGTTGATAACCCCTGACTGAAACAAAAATTCACAATTCTGAGTATAAAAGTTATGTAGGCCTATAACTGTTTATATATTCTAAAAATTTGGGCTCTGTAAATTGAGCGGATCAAAAGTTATAAGGGGGGACGGACACACACACACACTACACACACACACACACAAAACTCACATAAAATGTTCTACTCCGAATTCTGAGTAAATCCATGTATGGGAACATATATGCTGCGAGGCCTCTAGTTGGTGTTATTAGCATGCAAAAAGTCCACTACGCCATACAAAATGTTCCTTCGTACACGCATCTTGGCTTAATAATGTCGATTCATTAAGATAATTGAATTCTCATGAACGAATCGACAGTTGGATTACAGATATTTTTCACCAATGTTTAGAATTCAGCGAGATAATAATATATACATTTCAAACATACAGGTATTTGAATATTTTTACTATTGCATATGCGCAAACATTGGATTTTTTTCCCTGTCGGGAGTCAAAGATATTTTTTAACAGATTTTTAATTATCTCAATAGAGACGAAGTTGGAATATTTATTGTAGGAGAACCGGGAAATCAAGGCACCTACAGGGCTTACGACCTGTCATCGGCTGGTTTACGTGATCACTTTATGCGCTTGCGCAACGTTCACCAATTATGCCTTTTTAATGAGATCCCTATCAATTCAATTTTGAAAGTTCTATATATTGTAATATTGAAATTCTTTTCGCTTGAAAATAAGGAATTTTTACTACAGCCATCTATGTGTGAAATTATGAACAACAATCTTATTATTTTTATTTATCTTAAGATTGTTGTTCATAATTTCACCCATAGATGGCTGTAGTAAAAATTCCTTATTTTCAAGCGAAAAGAATTTCAGTATTACAATATATAGAACTTTCAAAATTGAATTGATAGGGATCTCATTAAAAAGGCATAATTGGTGAACGTTGCGCAAGCGCATAAAGTGATCACGTAAACCAGCCGATGACAGGTCGTAAGCCCTGTAGGTGCCTTGATTTCCCGGTTCTCCTACAATAAATATTCCAACTTCGTCTCTATTGAGATAATTAAAAATCTGTTAAAAAATACAGGTATTTGTTATGACACTTTACAACATTACCAAAAACAGATAAAGATGTTCTTAAACTCTAATACACAATCCAACAATCCCCTCCTCATTCACTTAAGATCCCTCCTCCTCACCCTGAAACATACTCCTTTACTCTATATGTGTATAAGTATTTTTATTTTTTATCTATTTTTTTCAATTTTGTTACGTCATGTATAATTTTTCAGCTATGTAATCAATTAGGTATTGTATAATCATTAATTTAAATTGAAAAAAGTATTTTTGGCTCAACATTTATACAAAAAATGTACCTAATGTAAAATAATTAACATATATTTTTACTGACAAAATTTTTTAACATCTCAATTGAGACGAAGATGGGATATTATAGAAGAACCAGGAACTCAAGGCACCTACAGGGCTTACGATCTGTCATCGGCTGTTTTACGCGATCACTTTATACGCTTGCGCAACGTTCACCATATATGCCTTCTTATTGAGTCCCCTTATCAATGTATTTTTTGAAAGTTCTATAGGTATATTTGAATAATGTGTAACAATGTGTAAAATATTTAATTACAAAAACTTGATAATTCTTCAATGACATTTTACGAAAGTGATGTGTCTTTTTACCAATTTAAAAATAAAAATATCAAATTTTAAGTTTCCTGAGTTTGGGGTCACTTTAAAATATTTGACGATTAAAAAAATTGAGTAGCACCATTCAAATATATTGGGGTTAAGCGAGTATTAGATATACATATTTGCTAAATTTGAAAATAATCCAAAGAGTAGATACTTTAGTCTGTACCTAATAGATAAAGTAAAATAAACACGCCGTACAAAGCATAAAGTACACACACACAGATACATTGTGATGAAACTTTCAGAATACAATCTCAGCATGATACTAGTTGATAATCTGCAATAAAAAAAAACTTAAAAAAAAACTCCCCACTATATCTCTTTGGGGTAGTGAGGAGTAAAAATATATATAATTTTACGTTAAAATAAAATTTTACGTTAATTTTAATTAAGTTGGCAAACGCTACTCCCATTCACCGGTATTGCTCAATGCCTCACATAGTCAAAATGATGAACAATAGTGATGAAGACCAACTCTATACTATGCAGATTCAAAAGTGTATGTTACAAAGTCCCTTTCATTATAAACATAAACACCGAGACGGCCCACGCTGCTTCGTAGGTGCCACTATGCGAATTCCAACTAGGGGTGTCACGGAGCTTCGACTCCGGAAGGTCAGAACATCGATTGATTTTACAACTCCGATTTTGACTTCGGTTGCGATAATTTTGAATACAGCAATACATTCCATCACGGCATATCCAACAATGTGGGTTAACCAGCAACAGGCGTGCGTTACACAATAAAAAGGAAGCACGAGACATGCGTGAAAACTCCAGCTCCCACTCAGAGAAATCACATTTAAAACCTCAGATTCCCACTCTGATAAATCTGATTTAAAATCTCCGACTCTAGTAAATTAGATTTAAAACCTCAGGCTCCCACACTGATAAATCAAATTTAAAACATTTGACTCTTGATAAATCAGACATAAAACCGTCGACTCCGATAAATTAGATTTAAAACCCCAGGTTTCCACTCTGATACATCAAATTTAAAACCACCGACTCTGGATAAATCAGATATAAAATTGTCCACTCCGATAAATTAGATTTAAAACCCTAGATAAATCAGATTTAAAACCTCCGACTCCGATAGGTCAGATTGAATACCTCCGACTCCGATAAATCAGATTTAAAACCTCAGATTCTGGATAAATCAGATTTAAAACCTCATATTCTGGATAAATCAGATTTAAAACCTCCTTCTCCGATAGGTCAGATTTATAACCTCCGAATCAGATATATCAGATTTAAAATCTCCGACTCTGATAAAAAGATTTAAAATATCCTATAAATCAGATTTAAAACCTCCGACTATGTATTAATCAGATTTAAAACCTCCGGCTCCGACTCCGAAAAATCAAAATTTAAACCTCCGGTTCGAATAAGGTGCCCACCACCGAAACATCCCTACTTCCAACACTTAAGAGGCAGGGGCGGGTTTGTTTTGATACGCCCGTTTGCCTTTTAACACTTACAAAACAAACTGAGAGATCGCCCAGGGCGCGTGGGAGGTTCGGAGTGAATAAATTACTCAATGAGCGACCGCACACTATAAACAAGGGGTCGACCCCGGGAATCGACTCAGAACTCTTTTCTTTTACATACATACATAATACATACCATCACGGCATATTTCACAACCGTGTGGTGACCGGTGTCAGGTGTGCGGGTGCGCATTACCGTACAAAATGAAGCACGACACGTGCATGTATCCTCATGCGTCAGTATCGTCTCAGCTAAAAAGGCAATATTCAAAATGGGTGGTGAACGTCATTGCGCAACTGAATGATTATTAAAATGCTCTCACGTTCCGGATTTTTTTGTTAGATAAAAGAAGGAAAAAATTTATACTTATGAAGCAATGTCGTCACAATACCTGTCGGGAGTCAAGGTTATTTTTATGACAAATTTAGTACATCTCAATAGAGACGAATTTGGGTTTGAGAAATTTGTTTTGAAAACAATGAAAGCACCAGTCCTTGAACATGAGGTGATTATTCTTATACATGTGGTGGCGCGGTTCAGGGGCGACATCTATGCGAAAGCATTGTCATCTCATGCACAAGGACTGCTGCTCTCATTGTTTACCAATCGAATTCTCAATAGATGGCGTTACAAATAATGTGTTTTCGTTACTGCATACATACATAGATGTCGATGGTGTGTCAGCTTATTCTATAAGTGAAAAGATTTCGATGAATAACATAATGTATAGAACTTTCAAAAATTGGATTGATAGGGAACTCAAAAAAGACACTCAATTGGTGCACGTTGCCCAAGCACATAAAGTGATCACGTAAATCAGCCAATATACAATACAAATGTAATTCATAAAAGTAAGTGATAAGCCGTGGCACAGTTGATAAGTCGTTCAGTTTCTGTCCGGGCGTCCCGGGTTCGATTCCCAGCAGAGGAGAAATGTATTAATATTAATTTCTCACGCAAATGTTGCTTCTCTGGGTTGGAAACACTGGTTAGTTGGAAGAAATTGCCATACGGCAATAAACTCGCCACTTGCGCAGGGTACAAGGAAGTGTTCATTATTATTAGATACCTTCATAGTATTATTGTAACTTTATTTAATCCCCATCTGTTCTGCTAGACGGAGGTATTTTTGATTTTTTTGGTATATTTTTGTTCTAAATTTGTTGTATTTATAATAGAATATTTCAATTACCTAAATGGTTTTGCTTTGTATTTTTCTCAATCGGAGTTATATCGGGTCTGTTGTGCAGGTTGGTTCTATCTGTAATTATATCTCTATTCCAATAAAGTTTATATGTGATGTTTTCAATAACTGCCAATGGAGAGTATTTGAACCATGGTGGTATTAATATTGTTGTTATTAATGTTTTAGTGTATATTCATAGATTTTTCAACCTTTCCATATGAAAGACTAGACTAATTTTATATTGGACAGTTTAGTGTAGGCAACAATCCCCTTTTTATGGATATAATTTGATAGATTGGACCTATCTATTAAAAAACCCAATTCAGCATCTGCGTTTCCATTACCTATGTAGGTAGGTACATATATTATATCAATCGCTTAAAAGAACACCCAAAATCCTACCTGCAGTTTTTTAACAATAATTTTTTGCGCTGAAAAAAGCTACCAAAATAGGTATATTTTTGTCCGCATTTCGTCCCATTGTTGTTTTGATGTTTCCTCGATAAAATGAAAAATGCGTTTCGGAAACATTGCAATACCGTCGCTCCGGGCCGTGAAAGAAAACGACCTTATTTGATAGAACCGAAGTCCTGTCCGTATTGATAAAAGTCCTTGTTTACTTTCGAACCGGGATTAAGGTGAATTTGTACCTATTGCACAATGCAACCGTCCGATTCATGCCGAAACGATACGCCTTCGTAATAGAATGACGTGATTGCTGGCCGAGGACAGCTGAATAAAGAACCCATATTACATAATACAAAATCATTTCTCTATAGTTAGGTACATGTTTTTTTCACTAGATGCCGGATAAATTGGAGAATGAAATTTTTTAATTTAAAAAAATCTGCCAAGGATGAATTCGCTACATCCACCTCCAAATATACATTCATACCATCATACTGTTTCATATTTTGGGTTTATAGTTTGGTACGTATTCTTCAACTATATGCACATACCTACTATTTCTATCGACAGTTGGATCTTATGTGTATATTTTCTATATTTTTCATGTTTTTTCGATTTACTCAAAATTCAGGGTAGAACATGTAATGTGTCTGTGTGTGTCCGTCCCTTTCTTATAACTTTTGATCCGCTTGATTCACAGAGCCTAAAATTTCAGTTAATATAGAAAAAAATAAGCCTACAAAACTATTATACTCAAAATTTCGATTTTTTCAGTCAGCGGTTATCAACTTTTGAATTTTCGCTTTATTTTTCCATATATCACAAAAACCACTAGAGTTTTTTAAAGTTTTAAGGATGTTCCTGAAAGAGTATGGTTCATCGTTCCTGTCCGTGGCCTTTCTCGTCTGAATTTGTTCTTAGTATGTTAGCAAGTCCTTCTTCATTCTTCAATTTCCATCTTGCTTTACGAGTTGCGGTGATCAATCATAAACATAATGTAAAAATCGTTAAGACTCATTATTGTAAATCGAATATTTTTATAGTTGCATATACGCAAACATTGGATTTTATTCCCTGTCGGGAGTCTATGATGTCATTATGACAATTTTTTAAAATCTCAATGACAGGTCGTAAGCCCTGTATGTGCCTTGAGTTCCTGGTTCTCTTGAATTATTCCGTCTACGTCTCTATTGAAATCTCGTTATAGTTTTAAAAGGAACATATTTTACTATAACAATATTAAATAACGCGTTGCTTGAGTAGGTTGTAAGTTCTCACTTGACTTGATTTCGTTAAATAAAAATAAATTGGATACAATGATCAATTCGAATCAATGATCCGAAAAACGCAATAAAAATTCCGATGTTGATCCACGACGAACCCACCTATTCATGTCTTTTCCAACAGAAATATCCTGCAAAACATCTCAAAGGGCCACGGGGACAAAGGGATCCGAGGTAGGTACAGTAGGAAGCTGTGCAAGACGTATTTATTTGTACATCAATCATTGTTAAATGCCCGTCTATACCCCGGCCTGTCAGCGATCTTGTACAAATCGTTTGATAACAGCAACAATATGACATATTGTTATAATATAAACTACATCTAAAACACGTCAGTTGTGTTGCTGGACATTCAATTTGCGCGGTAATAGGGTGAGGGTATTGTGGCCTCCTGAAGGCATATGCTTCCTATCCAAAGAATTGCTAGGCGTACTAAATTTTCCAACCTATGATGAAGATATATTAACAAGTTATATAGTCCATTCAATAACAGAATTCATTTCTTCACAAAATATGAAGAAAAACGAGATATACCTACAATATTAAAATCTCTACTACTGAAGGCCTGCGTAAGGCCAATAATGACATACGGCATCGAAACCAGAGCCGACACCACGAGAACAAAGAGTCTCTTGCGAACCACCGAGATGAAAACTCTCCGCTCCATCGCAGGTTTAACCATCCAAGACAGAGTACGAAACTCCGAAATTCGGAGGATCTGCGATGCCGAGGATGTCGTGCGATGGGGTAGAAACAGAAGACGTTACTGAGGAGATCACGTCGAAAGAGCGGATTCAGTGAGAGTGGTGAAAATAGCGGCAGACGAGATACCGTCAACGAGCAGACCCCCTGGACGACCGCCAAAGAGATGGAAGGACAGCTGGACATCCGCGTCCCAGGAGTGAATCCGAGAATAAACAATAGGTACCCAGTAGTAGAACAAGCAGAAGAAGAAGATAGTGCCTATTTCTAGTTGTTGGTGTAAGGGACTGGAGGGGTGTATGCCAGGATAGAGGTAGATGGCGAGGAATGCTGGAGGAGGCCAAGGCTCGCAAAGGACTGTGGAGGATATACATTGATGATGATATACACGCATGTGTAGTGCTTTTTTTAATTAGGTTGTGCACATCCGTACACCTGTCGCTGGTTACACCACACTGTGAGATATGCCGTGATGATGTGTAGGTGTGTAGATCAAATCATAAATTAGTAATTGCCATTTGTCAATAAACTCGCCGCCAAATGTTTTCAATTAATAATAAGTACGCAAAAAGACGAGATTAGTGTTTGGGAATACATCTGTCGTTCTTCCTTGTACAGGAAAATGCTCACCCGCACATCTATCCCACATTGTGGGATATGCCGTAATGGTATGAATGAGTATGAACAAGACAATATTATGACATTATAATGTCAATTTGAAATCGACGTATTTTACGTCGAACTTATATTTTAGGCTGCATATACAATGGATACTTATTCCATAGTACTACACCATACGACGAAAATAACACAATCTTTAGGATGCACGCTGAAAAATGCTTTATTTCACAATTTCATAGTAACGGATATAGACGATTATTTCAAATGTAGTAAAACAATATATACCATGACTAATTAAGAGGCAAAACCTATTTTATTTTAAGTTTCTTTGTAGAACCTATTAATTTATGGTGCGTAATGTATCTGAATATTGCAGACGCCATTGCAAATTGAAGAGTTTAATGATTTTTCTCATGAGTCCTATCATCAAGATTCGATGAAACTTATATTAATTGTGAACCTATTAAAAAAGTAATAATTGAAAAAAAAAACCATCGCAATCAGACAACGTAGTAAAAATTTATCGCTGAACATAGAATTAAAAGGAAAAAAATATTGATAGCCTCTCCATTTTAGAAAATCGGATAAAATCGATATTTTGTCAATCTGTATTATTATTTTCACTATTTATTCTTCGAAGATTTACATATTGATATCAAAACTATCGGTCTGAAATACGAGCCCTTTGTAACACCAAAATAAAATCACATTCGACAAGCCACGACGAATTGGCAAATATCAGAATCAATAACAGCCAACATAATGGTGCAAAATTTATATTCATAACAGACGATGACAATGACATATTCCCAACAGGCGATGGTAACAATGAGTTGTTTGCAATATGTCGGTATGTTTGCTTACACTGCCCCGGGGTGTACAGACACATACATTGTGATTGTTGAAATAGATGTCAAAAGATAGGAGGGTGGAGAGGAACGACATGTATTAGTAATACGGAGAAGACCAATAGAAATAACAATACATAATAGTATTGCAACAGAAGATGCCGAAATAGGACACGATTACATTGTGGTAAAATCAATATGGGTTGGGGGAAAATTAAAACGAAAATTTCAAGAAATATTTCTCTTAATATGCCATGTGAAATTGAAGGCCTCAATATACCAGATATTTATTTTCATATCAACGGACAGATGGTGTTAATTGATTTGCAAATCGATCTGCCGAAATTTCTCAATTTATTCCAATCCTCAGCACGGCTCATCTTTTGAAGAAAAAGAAAAGTATTCCCTATAAAAAAATCAAGGATAATGGATTTTGCGAGGAACTCTAGTTTAAAGATCAATATTTTTTCTCAGTAGGTACACATTCGCCAACATTTAGCTTAAATTTGACAACATCATTTCATTACGCATTTTTCTAAAAATTACCATTAAAATAAAAATCTTAATTTTTAAGGAACGTGACGTGTTTTGTAGTTTGACGGATGATATCATAAAGAAGGAATTAACGGAAAAATTTATGCATTTTACACGTGTAATATCAATATGAAGTTCATTGAACCACGATATCAATATGAAAACATCGTTAATTAGTTTGAGCTATATAGAAAACACAAAATCAATGTCATATACACAAAGCATCACGTGAAGCCCATAATACACTTTCTACATGATACACGTTGATAAATTGATGTAAAAAATACGCTAAAAATTGTGAAATCGTAGCTCTCAAGTGAACCATGGAATGTAAATATGTTATAACATCAAATATAGATAGTCAAATTCTAGTCGAAAGTTGGAAACTAATTTCGCCGCGATAACATCTAGTCACAATATTATAATCATCAGTTTTTACGAGCGTTGACGCAAATAACTGTCAAAATGACAAATTAGGCACCTACATAATATTACGAACAGACCAGCTGCCTCGTTTTTGTCTCATTTTTTTTACAAAGCCAACATTTAAATAAACATCTGATAAATCATCATTACTAGCTCTAGAAAATCGAACTTTAACCTGATACACCTTTGACCGCGTGTTTTTGGTTAAAAACATCATACTACGATAAAAAGTCTTCAACCTTGCGAAATGGTATGTTTGTCGATGTGAATTTAACATAAATTGCTAAAAATGTGTACAATGTAGGTACTTATTTAATTTGTTTTCAACCAATGTTGTTTTTCAAAAGAGTGAGTTTGGCAAACATTAAATTCTCCACTACACTTATACATATATCCATTACATTCATTTTTTCTTATTGAAAGTCTATGATTATTTATAATATTTGTATTTATTTATATTCCTTTAGTACACACATATTGTACTGTTGTACATATGGCAATTTATTGCAATAAACCAGGGAGGCAAGTCTGGTCAAACGGTCGAATCAAAACCCTCATGATACCCCATTTCGTGAACATAATTATCTTATGGAGTTCTATAATATCTTAAGACATAGGACTCCATAAGATAATTACATCCATGATATAGGTAATCATGAAGGTTTTGATTCCATCGTTAAACCGGACTTGCCCACCAGTTATAAATTAAGATATAGGTATAACAAAGTGAGAGAAGTAAATGGTTTTGATAATGAAAAAAAAACATTAATAATAATAATAAACACTTCCTTGCACCCTGCGCAAGTCGCGAGTAGGTATATTGCCATGTGGCAATTTCTTCCATCTAACCAGTGTTTCCAACCCAGAGAATTTCTTGAATTTATTCTTCCTCTGAAAGATACTCCTGGGAGGCCGACGTTCAGCTGTCCCTTTATCTTTTTCGCGGTCTTCCGGGAATGCGATGTTCTGGTGGAATATTGTTGGCCGCAATATAATGAGATCCACCATGCTCATTTGGAACTTCTTGCTCTTCTCCATCATATGATGTCCTCGGTCTCAAGGTCGTTGTTCGGCATTCTGTCTCTTAGCGTATTCCCTGCGATAGCACGCAGAACTTTTTATTTCTGAAATGCAGGTTTTTGGTTCGGGTCGTATTGTTTCTTGTTTTTGCAGGGTATAGGTACCTTCAATTATAATAATTATGAGAGGAAATTGGAATCAGGTGTCAACAGATTAATATTATTTCTCACGGAACTATTTTTTTAATAGGCATATGAAGCGAGTTTGACATCGTAATATCTGGATTTAGACAATGTATTTGGAACGACCACTTGAGTCATTGTGTTATGGGTTGAAATAATATATAAGTTTGTGCGTTCAGCAGATCGAAGAGGGCAATATTTGCTTTTAGTAACAGTAATAATATGTTGTAAATAAATGTGCCACAAAATAAACTCAAAAAACATTATTTCAGAAATTAATGTTATGGCATTATTTAAAATTGTAATCCTCGAAACAGACATAATTCCTAATGAGCTTGAGAATTACATACCTACTCTTTATCAAAAGTCGGATTTCGTGGCTTATTTAAATATCTGACTAAAACTAAAAGAAACAAAAAAAATTGAGCCAAAGTTTCCGGGATCGATTTCCGGTGTAGACACAGTTTTTCGGCGTGTTTTCAGTTTGGATTTATGATTTGATTAACATCATGTGTCTCCAGAATGTTGCTACATTATTATTGAGTGCGTGTTAAATTAATATTTGACCTGTTAGTTGCGTAAGATAAGGTACAAAAGATAGATGTAATAAATATATAGATATAGGAATAATTGAATATTACGATGCGCATTCAATTTATTTTCAATCCATCAACATAATATCTATTGCACCATTTTCTCGCTCATTCATCTATTAAATTACAATATTCTATTTTTTTTTCACATTCGTCACACATATCTGTCGGTTTGTTATTTACTAGATACAATCAATACCCAAATCACACACGGCCCATTCAACAATGGATGCTGGGCATCAATATAGGTAGGCAACAACAATGAGTGCTATAGAGCCTTACCTTTGGAGCACCAGATTGGAAATTGCTTCAAAGTGATACATTCCGTGTTGCAGAAACACTCCCGAGTAATTTGTTATTGAATGTGCTATAATTGTCCAATCTCAATGTAGCGTAAACAGTTTGGGACCATCCATTGATCCTTGTGGAACACCTCACGATGGGCTCGCATTGTAATCGTTTTTGCTCCGCGTCGAATCGCAGCATAAGTGCAATATAGATCATATTTTATCATCATCACTACCTCAAAAAAAATAGAAGATAAGTTCACAACTTTAATTGATGGAATATTTTTTTTTGCAATTGGAATGCTGTGAAATTATTATAGAATATGATATAATTGTATTTCTTTTATGTATCGTATATAGCATAGGACCAACTATTGATCCTTGTGGAACACCCCATGATAGGCTTGAATTGTGAACATTTTTATTCGGAATTGAATCACAGCATGTAATAATGAAGTTGTCTATATTATTTTTATCATTATTAGTAATTTCAAAGCATTAATAATAATAAATGTAGAAAAGTAAATAGATTGTGTGGATGGATGGAGAATCAATGGTTTGTAACTAAAGTAGCACAATAAATCAAAATGGTCCCAGTGAAGGAACTGAGAAAATCGAGCGCCATACGCCTCAATTCTCGAAAACGTTCGTTGCTTCCACTACATTCATACAATTTGTCATACACGCTCGTCGATTGTTTTCCTAGAAAACAATCGACGAAATCGACGTTTTCTAGGAAAGCTTTCTAGGAAAACAACCGGAAAACTAACTTAAAGCAATAATTATATTTAATCATGTGTCGGCATCATGGGTGTTTCCAACAAAATTAGACTTTTCAGGGCTGGATAATAATAAGCCGTCATTCGGAAACAAAGCCGCAACTTGCGCAAATACATAACCAGGGAGTGTTGCTAGAACCAACTAATCATAAATTCGGCGATGTGCGTTGGAGACACTTCGCTACAATTTTTTTTCGTACATTACAAGTTTATCCCTTTTTCAACCCTCACAAATTCTACACAAAATATACATCTATATATATTGTACATTCTACGGTCCCAACGAAACGCCCATTGTGTGAAAATATTTGCCTGGGTGACTATCGGCATTAACTGAAAAGCCCCATTTTTTGCGTGCGATGCTGTCTAGAAATATATGCGTCAGTGTGGTATGTGTGGAAAAGGTGTTGTTGTATGTATCCGTGCGTCCATTGTTGTACGGAAAAATGTCATTCGCTCTGATGGCAAACGAGGGTTATACAAAAAGCATCAAAACGCGATTCAGAAAAAAAAATATTTTCTACACTGAAAAACAAAATTATGATTCAAAGACCAGAATTCTGTTAATAAAATTTATGTAGATATCGATATACCTACATACATACCATTTCGTACGGCATATCCCCACAGTGCGGGGTAACCAGCGACAGGTGTGCGGGGGAGCGTTGCCTTACTAAAGGAAACGCGACACGTGCGTGCATGCCCACATACTAGTCTCGAAAAACATATAGAATAAATCATTTTGGGTTTTTTGTTTGATAGTTTTGGTTTAACCGCCATCCATTCCGCCAAAACATGCATGCCAATAAAGTGCCAAAAAAAGTTGAATCCTGAACATACAAACACCATCTGATCAATCAAATAAGATCGTGGCACTCCACCATCAGAAGAGAGTCGCGGGAGGTAGACTTGAGCCAAGGAGACGCACAGGAGAGAAAGACTTGACGAAAGAGGACGAGGAGGGCCGACCCCACCTACCTACCTACCTACCTCTTCCACAGTAGTTAATTGTTTTGTCTTTTATTTTTAAGAAAGTAGATACTTACTGATGATGAACGGAATTTATTTATTTATTTAATTTATTTGGGACAATAACAGCCTAGACAGACTAGACAGACTAGACAGACTAGACAAGCAAATATACAGATACCGAGGACCAAGTCGACTTATGGACAAAGATTTTTTATTTCCTTGGAGTAAAAATTTTCAATTTGCTTTCATTTAAATTGAAAAAAAAAACTAAAAATATTAATAGTTAATAAAATGGGTAAGAAAAAGACAAGAAACTGGTTAATAAACTAGGTAGGTACTTTACGTTAACATGCAATGACACACACGCGCACCTAAATCATATACCTACTTATATAATTATAAGCTGCTTCAGAACAGGTTTTTAACCTAGTGAAGCAGTTTACGTTCCGCATCTAGTTCTTAAGTATATTTTTTGTAAAAAAAATATATTGTTAACCTTTGATGTGTATAAATTGTATATTATTTCCTATGATACAAATAAAAAAAATAAATAAACTAATATGAACATAAAATAAAGTCTGTCCACAAAGCACGCATTCACAGTTGATTCTGAAGAAATAAATATTAGGTATATAACTATTAAAAAATAGTAAAATATATGAGTAAAAAAAATATGACAATAGTAACAAGGATAATGACGGAGATGGGGGAGGAACTGTAGGAATAGAAATAGAAAAGGGGAAGAATGTGGAAGGTAGAGCACCTTCCGTCATTAGGATATACCTACATCCGCACTCGCACCTAACCCTCTCTGAATTTTTTATAAGAAAGGAAAAATATTTATTTATTTATATTTCTTTTTGACATATCGGTGTGCGTTGCTCGTGTGTTTTATTTTACGTCACTGACTTTAGTGTCATTGAATGTAGAATTAAATTGTGCACAGAAAAGTTCGCGGAAGATAGTGTCTGCCAACTGCCGTTGATCAGATATTAACGTTTTTCTGCGCTCCCCATACTGGCGCTTACGCCCTTTCGGCGTCGTAAAGCATAAATTCATAGATTATACAGGCCGCCCGTCAAAGAGACGCCCCTCACCCCCCTGACTTATCCTGTTCCCGCACCGCATTACAATCATTTGTATTTTTATATTATAATATCTTATTAGTTTTTACTCTCTACTAATATTAAGACTTCAGAGATATTTTTATATATTTATATGTACCTAATTGTTTTCTTTCACTCCTTTTATTTATGTACATCTAGGTAATTATAGGTAATTATTTGCTCTAGTAATTATAGCGAGTACTGCTTTCTGGTACCTATTCTGTATATATCTTCGTACCTATCTATATATTTGTTTTTGTATATACCTTTGTACATTATACTTTTTTTTACGGCGCTTGCCGATTATTATTATTTTTTAATTAAGTTTAATTTTTGATTGTATGATTATCTATTATTTTTTCTCTTAAATAGTATTTTACTCTGTGGAAGACCACATCTCGAAATTTCTTTCGAGCGCGCGCCTAGCGACGGCAAGTACATTTGTTTATCGCTAGGCCGAGTTCATCGCCCGCAACGTCAAACAAGTGACAATACTTCTCAACTGGGTATGACACTTCAAATAAATAAGTCTCGAAAGTTCGAGGACATTGAACTTGCTATCCCCAGCGCAGCACTATTTAAGGGAGTCTACACCTCTACACGTCGTCACTTCATTTCCGTATTTCATCTGTCACTTCACGCCGCCGCCGTCACGACCACGCGACCACTGGTCGCTTCTCGACCACGCCGTCTCGCCGACACTTCATCTCTCGACCCCGCGAGCACGATTGTACTTCACCATGCGAAGATTCGGACACTTCAAACACACCCGCTAACTCGCTCGTTATACCTACTCATCGTGAGAAAGTTCCTTTGTAAGTTATTTCATCAATTGTAAATTTACCTATAAGCAAACTATTAATTGTGATCAATATACTCATTGTTACTTTTGACCATTCTTTCTTCTTCTCTCTCAACCACTGTCCTTGTGTTCTTATTTCAAATCATATCCACTTGGGATATAGTAAACTCTCTTTAATTGGTAACCCCTCTGGTTACCACATATATTTAATAGTAACCACTCCTGGTTACCAATCAGCTTTAACTCCATACTTTATAAAAATTTAATTTTGTATTTACTCTTCATATCTATGTATGAAGAGTAAATACAAAATATTTTATCTATGTATGTAAAAGGCATAAAATGCCTTTTACATACATAAATAACAAAAAAAAACTAAAAAAAAAAATAATATAACTCATTGTTCAATTTATTGAAAGTAGAAATAAATATAAAGTTTGTAATTTTTTTGTTTTTTTGTTAAATGAACTTGTATAAAGTTGCTCACAATAAAAATAATAAAAATATTATACGATTCTCTGATCCATTTGGCCACCCCTCACATATAGTTCACCTCATTTCATACCCCAACCAGTTAAATGCACGAATAGTAGGTATAGAATATGCTCTTTACAAATATACATACAATAATAAATATTACAATAGAAAGTGTGTGTATATTGAAATATGAAACAAATTATAATATGTGCTTATTAGGATAGATAGATGTATAAAAACCGGGCAAACCCAAAACCGCCCCTGTACTGTACAAGAGCGGTAAGGGGCGTGATTGGGACACAAACCTACCTATTAGAGACATTATAAAAATAACAGATAAAAAATTCATTCGTCCCCAGTGATAGGTGTGCGGTTATGCATTACCTTTAAAGAAAATAAAATTAAAATAAAAACTAGCACAACACATGCGTGTGTAGGGACACCAATTTCTTCCACCTAAAAAAGCACTACTTTCAGAATTTGTGGTAAACCTCATGGCTGGAATATGTGAGTTGTTATTTTTGCCTGGTGTATTTTAAAATACCCGGCTAATATAAGACACACGAAAATAATTATAAACAGTGGAAACACTATTCTACACCGGTGCCCATTGCCATAAGATTTCTAAAATATACTTTTCCAGTCGCGTTTAGCCTACATTTGATTTCGGGTATTTTCATGTAGGTACCTATTGTAAATACACCGGACAAATAAAAGGTAGATATTATGTCAAATTTAATATAAATTAAAAACGCCCCCAATAACAAGTTGCCACATTCTGGAGGCATTAGCGTTTCCAAAATGTACTTATGATATTAGTCTCACAGATACAAACTTAAATCATAATTTATATTTATAACTTAGTCTCACTGGATATCGAACTCGGGTCTCAGATACCATACCAACTGATCCACGAAGGCCGAATCGTATGACGATAAATGTCATCATAAACAATGTGGCTGAAGTTTCGAATGTTCTAACGGAAAAATTTCATTAAAAAACAATGTGGCTGAAGTTTCGAATGTTCTAACGGAAAAATTTCATTAAAGACAATGTGGCTGAAGTTTCGAATATTCTAACGGAAAAATTTCATTAAAAACAATGTGGCTAAAGTTTCGAATATTCTAACAGAAAAATGTCTCTCAAAGCAATGTGGCTGAAGTTACGAATATTCTAACAGAAAAATGTCATTAAAAACAATGTGGCTGAAGTTTTGAATATTCTAACAGAAAAATGTTATTAAAAACAATGTGGCTGTAGTTTCGAAAAATCTAACAGAATAATGTCATTAAAACAATGTGGCTGAAGTGTCGAATATTCTAACAAAAATTTCATTAAAAACAATGTGGCTGAAGTTTCGAATATTCTAACAGAAAAATGTCATTAAAAACAATGTGGCTGAAGTGTCGAATATTCTAACAAAAATTTCATTAAAAACAATGTGGCTGAAGTTTCGAATATTCTAACAGAAAAATGTCATTAAAAACAATGTGGCTGAAGTTTCGAATATTCTAACAGAATAATGTCATTAAAAACAATGTGGCCGAAGTTTCGAATATTCTAACAGAAAAATTTCTTTAAAAACAATGTGGAAGAAGTGTCGAATATTCTAACAGAAAAATTTCATTAAAAACAATGTGGCTGAAGTTTCGAATATTCTAACAGAAAAATGTCATTAAAAACAATGTGGCTGAAGTTTCGAATATTCTTACAGAATAATGTAATTAAAAACAATGTGGCTGAAGTTTCGAATGTTCTAACGGAATGAACTAACGGAAAATATCATAAAAAACAACGTGGTTGAAGTTTCGAATGTTCTAACGGAATGAACTAGGTAACAAAAAAATGTCATCGAAAACAATATGACTGATGTTACGAATGTTTTAACGGAATGAAATAACGGAAAAATTTCATCGAAAAACAATGCGACTGAAGTTAAAAATGTTCTAAGGAAAATCTCATCGAAAACAACGTGGCTGAAGTTTCGAATATTCTAACAGAATAATGTCATTAAAAACAATGTGGCCGAAGTTTCGAATATTCTAACAGAAAAATTTCTTTAAAAACAATGTGGAAGAAGTGTCGAATATTCTAACAGAAAAATTTCATTAAAAACAATGTGGCTGAAGTTTCGAATATTCTAACAGAAAAATGTCATTAAAAACAATGTGGCTGAAGTTTCGAATATTCTTACAGAATAATGTAATTAAAAACAATGTGGCTGAAGTTTCGAATGTTCTAACGGAATGAACTAACGGAAAATATCATAAAAAACAACGTGGTTGAAGTTTCGAATGTTCTAACGGAATGAACTAGGTAACAAAAAAATGTCATCGAAAACAATATGACTGATGTTACGAATGTTTTAACGGAATGAAATAACGGAAAAATTTCATCGAAAAACAATGCGACTGAAGTTAAAAATGTTCTAAGGAAAATCTCATCGAAAACAACGTGGCTGAAGTTTCAAATGTTCTAACGGAATCAACCAACGGATAAATGTCATCAAAAGAAATATGGCTGAAGTTTCGTATGTTCTAACGGAATGAACTAACGAAAAAATAGTCAGGATACAATAAAGATAACCAATGAAAAAAAATTCATTTTAATATCTCAAAAAAGGCGAAGTTGGAATATCATAGGAGAAAATTTAATCATAAAATATTCGATTTATTTTATTATTTGTTGATATGTATGTTTATATAATTATTCATTTTACGAAAAATGTGAAACAAAAAAGGCATTGTTCAGTGGAGTAGATCTAGAAGAGGATTCTTCTGCTAGGATGAACGGTGACAGACTTGCATACACTGCAGCTAATGAGATCCCACCTGGACATCGTCCGCCTGGAATACCACATAAGAGATGGAAGGACAGTTGGACTTCATCATCTCAGAAACCATAGTTTTCGTATCATAGATCAATAAGAAAAGAAACAAAATGATTAATTTACTAATTTTTAATTTTATTACGAACGATGAAATCAAAAACACTTATTAAGATAATATATATTTTAACTTCTATGAACATTTCACAGGTAGCAAGCACCCATCAGAATATCATTATTTGTATATAAATAACACAAAAAGTGTCGTTCAGACATGTGACAGTCGCTCTTAACCACTTATCTACCACTTGGATCTATGGATCTCGGATCTATAGATCTTGGATCTAGACCCAGAGGCGGCTGCGTTCGTCAGGAGTCGGCGACGCGGAAAATTCATTCTTTGTATACCGAACCGAGTTCGGGCGGTAAGCCGCCGGTGGATCTTCACTTCTTAAGAAAAAAATCCAAGGACACAAATAAAACGTTTCTTGGTAAGGACACGTTTTTTTTTTCTTATGTAGTCGATTGTTACAACATTTTCTTTGTACCTAACATGTCGATGGTTGAAATAATTATGTATAATGTAAAGTTTATGTGTGCCAATGAAACATGGCCCAGTTTTTCAGTTATCTGAATCCAAAAGCCATAGGTCCCGGGTTCGAATCCAGGTAGAGATACAGTTTTGAATCGTTTCTTCAGTCTGGATCCTTTAGACGATTCTATTAATCTCTAAAGTAGGCGTGCTACTCTTGACCGGCTTCAAGATTTTCAACAATCTCATTGATTGTCCAGAACTGATAGAAAGGCTAGGGGTTTTTGTACCACCCAACTTGAAAGTAGGTGTGATAACGCAATACTCTTGACCGGCTTCAAGATTTTCAACAATATTATTGACTGTCTAGGGCTTTTTGTACCACCCAACTAAATGTGGGGAAGAAGACATAATCTTCTGAACGTTCCCGATTCCAGAATGGACGCAGTGGCCCGCGGCACTCTGGTTCCTATTATGGACACATTCATTTCGCTCTCAGACGAGGTAAATATTTTACTAAAACTTAAGTTAACGCACAGGTCATTTTACCAATGTCGAATGAGCTGTCAAAATTAAAATATGAAAAATAATAAACTTATTTTAATTATAAATAATAATTGCTTATTTTTATCCTTTAAAGTATGCTGGGCTAAAATCTATTTTTTTTTGTCTCAGTTCAATTATTCCTTCTTTTTTTTTTGTTTTATCTTATTAGTTCATCATTTGTTTTCTTTTTGTTTTCCTACATATATGTATATGTGTATTTTAAACTTTCCTTTTAACTGTGCAAAGTAATGTCTTTTTTATAATTTGAATGGTCAGGAGACGTTGATTGTACCTACCTAACTATGCACAATAGCCATGCGGGAGATTCCTGTTATTGGAGCACTGGAGATTCTATTTTTTTTGTTTCGTGTTTTTTTTTTTGTTTGTGTTGTTCAATGTTCTGTTGGTGTCTCTGTATATTAAATAAATAAATAAATTAATAAACAGTGTTCATAAAACCCTCAACTGGGATAACAAAGGGGTGAAGATAAATGGCAGATATTTGAGTCACCTTATTAGATTTGCTGATGACATATGTAATTACTATAAGTGAAAGCAATGATGAATTGAGTGGTGTGGGGGGTAAAAATTGGCTGCAAGCAGCAACCCACAGAAAGATATGGAAGGGTATGGAAGAGGCCTATATCCAGCAGAGGAGGACAGAGGGCTGAAGAAGAAGAAGTACCTATTCATAATCCCACAACTAGGTAAAATATGTTGACATATATAATTTATTTGCGAAATGTGATCAAATGGCTTGACTTATACGAATACATAATAAAAACGAAACGAAAATTGGTTTGGTTTCTGTACGGGCGTCCTGGGATCGATCCTCAGCAGAGGTGAAATTTATTTTAAATTAATTTCTCACGCTAATGTTGCTTCTCTGGACTGAAAACACTGGTTAGTTGAAAGAAATTACCATATGGCAATAGACTCGCCACTTGTTCAGGGTGTAAGGAAGTGTTTATTATTTTTATTATTATAAGACGATGCGTGAATATTATAAGAATGAGGCATTCGTTTCTCTCAGCCTACTACTTTTGGGACATGGCGTAATTGTATGTATGTATAAATATATATTTGTGATTTTAGTTTATTGTCAATGATCGTTTGAGAGTAAAAAAAATAGTTACAAGTTACAAAATAAAGGTTACACTTTATCTGTTTGTATCTCTCTGTTGGGTGTAATGAGTTTTCTATGTTACACAAGGAACAGAAGCCGGTTTGGGCATATAAAGGTACGTATGTATAGATAGTTACTTCACTCAAAGCCGGGTGACATTTCACAATCATAGGGTGATCGTAATGTACCTACATACATACATATATTTATTTGTATAAACGGCTAGAAACCTTTTACACAATTCATACAGTAGTAACACAGTAGGTATTTAAAAATGTTAAATGTATGAACTTAGAGATATACAAATTCAAAAAGAGAAAAAAAACAGAAAGCAAAGTATGTAAAATAATAAATTCAGAAATAAAAATGAAAATTCTGATTTTTTAGTTCTTCATTTGAAGTTCAGCTAGACTATGGAATAGCCTAAGTCTTGATATTACGTCGTCTATCTCATTAAACATCTTCAAGAAAAGGCTAAAGCAAAAATATTTATCTGACAACACCTGATTACCTACATCTTCCTCTCCTCTTCCTTTCCTTATCCCTTAGTCTTCCTATCATTGCTATGAATTGTTCTTATATGCTATCTTCTTTTTTTTAACTTTTCTTCTGCTGTATTTATTTATTTTGAAATGTGATTAGCTTATTGCCATAGTACACATTGTTTTGTATACTTAACATTTACTCTGGTTGGTTGGAAGAAATTGCCATTAGTCAATAAGCCCGCCAGTGTACTAATTATATGTACACTGAGAAGATTCAAATAAATAAATAAAAATCACCTAGAATAGTTTGCTCATTAGAAAGTTTTTTTATCCCTTCAGCAATTGCTTAATATTTTCCCTCATTAATTGTACCTAATATCATACATACATACATACATACCATCACGCCATGTCCCTTACGGGGTAGGCAGAGAGAACCGAACGCCATATCTTTCTATCCTGGCACACATTCATCGCCTCGTCAACATTCATGCATCGTCTCATACATGTTCGTCTATTGTACATGCTTCTAACATTTCCGTCTTTCAGAATATCGTTCACATGGTCGTGCCATCCCTTTCTTGGGCGGCCCCGGCCTCTCAATCCATTCCTATCCGCATTGTATATTTTCTTCGTCAGGCGTTCCTCATTCATTCTACCCATGTGGCCAAACCATCTCAGTGTGTTCACTTTCATTCTATTAATGATATCTTTCTTCATCTTACATTCTTTCCTTATGTTCTCATTTCTTACCCTGTCATACATCGTTCTATTGCAGATTCTTCTTAGCGATCTCATTTCAACAGCATTTATTCTGCTTTCGTGCGACTTCTGCCATGTCCAGGTTTCACTTGCATACGTCAATGTCGGCACTAAGATAGCGTTATGAATGGCAACTTTGGCAGCCTTTGATATGTTGCGATCATTCATAACTGGTCTCAGTGCTCCATTCACTCTGTTTCCTGTCATAACTCTTCTTTCGATATCCTTATCAGGTCGTCCATTCCGTTGTACCTAATATCGCCGTATTTCAATTGATCTACACTTATATTCCTTGGTTTAACATAACATAACACTTATTGTGAATTAATTCCCTGGACAGCAAGAAGAACAGACATCTCCATTCTTCAAGAACTGCGCATCACAGTGAGATTGTCGTCTCTATGTCTGGAACGAATACTTAAGTTTTTTGGTCACATAACCCGTAGAGGGGAAGACAGCCTTGAAAAGCTGATTATGGTCGGAAAAGCGTCGGGAACAAGACCGAGAGGTAGATAGCCGATGCGCTGGTCCGACCAAATAAAACAAAATATCTCTGCCTCGACACTCCATAGAGCCGTACATATGGCAACGGACAGGACGACATGGAGAGCAATGGTCCGCAGCAGAGTATATGATGGTCACGACCCTCAGCATTGAGGACGACGACTGATAAGGTAAGGTATTGTGAATTATCCATTTTTTATTTTTTTTTCCTTGTGCAAGTGATGTTTACAACTTAACCTAAATAACCCGGACTGCTGTGAAAACAACTAGTACGCTTCCAACAATGTGTGAACTAAAATTAAAACGTTTTGACAGTTGATTATACTAAAATGTGGTTATAGAATGGGGAATAGGACTAATTCGTGACTTACCTACTTGAAATAAGAATGTTTCTGAAAAGGAACGTTCCTATTTCAGCGTTATAGAATATCAACTTGGACTTAGTGGAATAGGAACACACCTATTTTAGCCGGAACCTTCTTAAAAAGTTATAGAATCGGATATATTTATGGAATTTCGCAGTCACCTACCCCACTCCATTAGGAAATAGAGATTGTAGCTCTGTTCATCCCTGGAGCTAGTAAGGAACTACTATCAAGTATATTAATTTTATATCACTGCGCACTTGGTTTCTTCTTTGCACGATCCAGAAATACTTTGTTCTTTCTGTGAATGCAATTCGAGGAAGATCCATGGTGATTGCTTGGTTTGCCATGCGATCTGGCGGTCTGCGTTCAACGTGCCCGTACCATCTCAACTGTCTTTATACATACATACCATCACGCCATGTCCCTTGCGGGGTAGGCAGAGAGAACCGAACGACACTTACTTCTATCTTGACATACATTCATCGCCTCGACAACATTCATACATCGTCTTATACATGTTCGTCTGTTGTTCACGCTTCTAACATTTCCGTCTTTCAAAATATCATTCACATGGTCGTGCCATCCCTTTCTTGGGCGGCCCCGGCCTCTCAATCCAATCCTATCCGCATTGTATATTTTCTTCGTCAGGCGTTCCTCATTCATTCTACCCATGTGGCCAAACCATCTCAGTGTGTTCACTTTCATTCTATTAATGATATCTTTCTTCATCTTACATTCTTTCCTTATGTTCTCATTTCTTACCCTGTCATACATCGTTCTATTGCAGATTCTTCTTAGCGATCTCATTTCAACAGCATTATAAATGCTGTTGAAAACTGTCTTTAAATAAATAAATAATAATTTATTTGTTGCATATATATGAGAAAAAAAAACAAAAAAATATACATGTTTTGCATTATTTTACAACAAATTAATAGGCTATTGCTCAGCTTTACACCTGTGGAGACCCACAGTGCAGCCTTTATTCAGCAATGCCTTGGACGATCACAAAATATATTTGTAGATAATAATACAAAAAGAAAATAAAATAAAATAAAATTATATACGAAAACAACTAAACAGGAAAAAAGAAAAGAATTGAATAAAAAAAACATAAGAAAAAATAAATAAATAAATTAACAAAGAACGCACAATTACTTGTATTATAAGTTAATTTTGCGTACTCACTGCAATGCTTTTTAAAGCTCTGCAGTGACGTTGCCGTACGAATATGTTGCGGCAATTCATTCCAATATTTGTCCTTAGTCTATCTTCCTATGTATGTATATCGGTATCGCCTAAACTTCGACGAATTCGTGAACTATTTTGTATTGTACATATTTTGTCACATAAGGACACTCCAGTAGCGTATGTGCTTTGGAAGGAAAGGCTAGCCGACCACACACCCCAAGAACCATCCGAGTCCCTGCCGCCAGGGAAGAACCCTCCATGGTGTCTCTGGAAAACTCCGAACCGACTAAGAACGGAATGTGGAAGGAGTGAGGCCAATTTGGCGAGATGGGAAATGTCTGAGAGTAATCAAGATAGACTTTGTGACTGTGGTGAAGAGCAGACGATGGCACTCTTGTTGGAATGCCCTATAGTGGAGGAGAAGTGCACCGAAGTGGAGTTGTGGGGGGAACCAACTACGAGGATCATCTCAATCCTGACTTACTGGTCTGGGAAGGGAGTTTAGGACGCTGCCGACACGATAGAAGAAGTAGCGTATAAAAAATAATAACTAGTTTGACTTTGTTGATTTTTTTATTAACCACCCTATACATCAGTAATATATCAGCTGACAATTCAATGGTTTAAACTCGGTAGCCATATAAAAGACGTAGAGATAAGAAATATATATATACATATATACCAACAAGATATCATTTTATTCATATCAAATCATTTTATATGTGCATATTTTAATATTGTTATTAACTTTATACGTATCTTTAAAGGTTAAACCGTCCCTGATCGTCCAAGTCGACAGGTCCGAATAAAGGTAATTAAATAGAAAAAATATGAAAAATGCGTATTAATGTTAACGTTTAATGCAACTTTTAATATGTTTCTATATTTTTATCTGTGTCTATATTGTTATCTATGTCTAAATTTTTTTCAGTGTCTATATAGCTGTGCCTATATTTTTATCTTTGTCTTCATTTTCATCTGTTTCTAGATGTTTATCTGTTTCTATATTTTTATACGTGTCTATATTTTTATCTTAGTCTTCAATTTTATCTGTGTCTATATTTTAATCTATGTCTATATTTTTATCTGTTTCTATATTTTTTATCAGTTACTATATTCTTATCTGTTTTAATGTTTTTTTCAGTGTCTATTTTTATAGCTGTGCCTATATTTTTATATTTGTCTTCATTTTTATCTGTTTCTATATTTTTATCTGTTTCTAGATTTTTATCTGTTTCTATATTTTTATCTGTTTCTAGATTTTTATCTGTTTCTATATTTTTATCAGTGTCTATATTTTTATTTTTGTCTTAATTTTTATCTGTTTCTATATTTTTATCTGTTTCTAGATTTTTATCTGTTTCTATATTTTTATCAGTGTCTATATTTTTATTTTTGTCTTAATTTTTATCTGTTTCTATATTTTTATCTGTGTCTATATTTTTATGTTTGTCTATATTATTATCTGTTTCTTTATTTTTATCTGTTTCTATATTTTTATCTGTGTCTATATTTTTATCAGTGTCTATATTTGATCTGTGTCTATATTTTTATCTATGTCTATATTTTTATCTGTTTCTATATTTTTTATCAGTTTCTATATTCTTATCTGTTTTAATGTTTTTTTCAGTGTCTATTTTTATAGCTGTGCCTATATTTTTATATTTGTCTTCATTTTTATCTGTTTCTATATTTTTATCTGTTTCTAGATTTTTATCTGTTTCTATATTTTTATCAGTGTCTATATTTTTATCTTTGTCTTAATTTTTATCTGTTTCTATATTTTTATCTGTGTCTATATTTTTATGTTTGTCTATATTATTATCTGTTTCTTTATTTTTATCTGTTTCTATATTTTTATCTGTGTCTATATTTTTATCAGTGTCTATATTTTATCTTTGTCTTAATTTTTATCTGTTTCTATATTTTTATCTTTGTTTGTACCTAATTATTTTTAAGTATTGTAACAAGTAAATGGCTAATGCCGTATGTTGCATAAAAAAATAAATATATTATAATGAACTGTGCCAACCTCCGTGAAACAGTTGCTAAGCTTTTTGGCTTCTGTGCGGGCGTCCTGTGTTCGATCCCCAGCAGAGGAGATGTTTATTTAAATTCATTTCTCACGCAAATATTGATTCTCTGGGTTGGAAACATTGGTTAGTTGAAAGAAATTATCATACGTGCAAGAAAGTGTCATTATTATCATTATCATTAATACATCGAACGTATCAAAGCTGGAAACAACACGGTTTTAACTGCATTGTCATCGGGAATACACAAATTCTGAAAGTGGTCGGGAGGTTATTTACAAAAGTGATTGCAAAATTCCAATGCAGACAGACAGACATGTGAAGTTGAAAATAAACGGGTGTTAAAAATCGGCTGTTAGATGCAAATATCTGATAGGCCACCATCTCAATAGAAGAATTCCATCAAAGTATATTTGTTTTTTTTTATATCTCTTAGTGGTGGTTTCTCTTTGTACTGTCGTCCTCATATGACATAATAAAGTACACATGCTTTCTGATCCTGACCATCTCCATAATAGAGACGATAGAAAGAGAAGCCAAACATTAATGGCTTGTGTCAATCAAAATAAACTCCGACGAGACACATGGCCTGTGGCTTTTGTTCGTCGACAAAATTGACCGAAAGATAATAAATTATACGATGGTAAAATAAAACGCCATGGCATAGTTGGAAGGCGTTTGGCTTCTGTGCAGGCATCCTGAGCTCGATCCCCACAGCAGAAGAGATATTTATTCATATGATTTATTCTTCTTCTTCGTTTAGTAGACCTGGTTGGTCTGTTCTTCAGAAACTATGCCTCCTGGGATGACGAAGTCCAGCTATGCTTCCATCGCTTGGGTGGTCTTCCGAGTAGGCGACTGCCATTAGAGATTTTATTCGCCGCTATATAATATGCAAGTCTATCACTATCCATCCTGGCTACGTGGTCCCTCCAATGCCTTCTTCTGTATCTACTCCACCGAACGATGTCCTCTATTCCACATGTTTTCCTTAATTGAACATTGCGAACACGATCTCGGAGAGTTTTACCAGTGATTGACCTTAGAACCTTCATCTCCGTTGTCCTTAAGAGCCCCTTGGTTCGTACAGTGTCTGCTCGCGTTTCTACAACATTCGTCATGATCGGTCGCACGCATGTCTTATATATTCTGACCTTACTGTCAATACGCATGTGTTTATTTTTCCAGATCATATTTTTTAGACATCCAGATATGACAGATGCTTTATTGACTTGTTCGCGGAAATATTGCTTCTCTGGGCTGGAAACCCTGATTAGTTGGAAGAGATAGCCATATGGTGATAAACTCGCCAATAGCGCAGGGTGCGAGGAAATGTTAAATTTTTTTTGACAAATTTTCAACATTTCAATAGAGACGAAGTTTAAATATTATAGAAGAACAGGAACTCAAGGCACCTACAGGGCTTACGACCTGTCACAACAACAAGATGTAATTGCGAAAAATGTACCTATTCGCCGGAAAATTATTATTAATCTGTAGGTAGATAAGAATCTTTTATTTGAAGTTCGTAACGAATAACTCACTCGTAATCAAAACAAAGTACGTTGAGACGAGACTAGTGTGCAGGCATACATGCACGTGTCGTTCCGTACTTTATAAGGTTATGCACACCCGCACACCTTACACTGGTCACCCCACATTGTTGGATATGCCGTGATGGTATAAATGAATGAATAAATAATTTTTAATTATATTTTTTCCTTTTGCAAAACAGCTGTCGGCGAGCCGTCCCTCTACGGAGGCTGCGTTCTAAAGATATGACCCGTCAATCAACGGGTCGGGCGACATTGGGTGCGTAATGTATGACGAGATAAAATAACCTTTTTTTATTTAAAAAAAGACATCTTTGAATGTCTGGAATTCTTCGTGTGATTGTAAAGTAGACATTAGGTACTCTACCGGACAATTTAGGAACTACAGATTTTTTTTTTATATTTCACTATCGTAGGAATATTCATTTTTATTTTCTTTATTATTATATAATAGAATTTTACTAGAATGAAAGTGAACATATTGAGATGGTTTGGTCACATGGGGAGAATGAATGAGGAACGCCTGACGAAGAAAATATACAGAGCGGAAAGGAATGGAATGAGAGGTCGGGGACGCCCAAGGAAGGGATGGCACGACCATGTGAACGGTATTTTGAAAGACGGAAATGTTAGAAGCATGAACAACAGACGAACATGTATGAGACAATGCATGAATGTAGACAAGGCGAAGGATGCATACCAGGATAGAAAAATGTGGCGTTCGGTTCACCAAAAATATCTTTGTCGTTATCGATATGTAAAGTATTATAAAATGTACACATCCCAGTAATAGAATTAAAAAAAACGTGTTAATGTTGAAAAACTGTAATCAAAATAGTTCTGGGTTCCTTATACGAGAATTTGTGTGAGGTTTTATGTCAGATAGGATCGGTGTCAATTTGATTGTTAATATGTGTCACTTATATCTAATTAATATTTAAATATCATGTTTTTGAGATACCCCTGTTCCACCTCATTTTGCATACCATTCCCCTGGCCTCAAGTTGCAGGTTACAACAGTTTTTTTTTACTTCAATAAAATAAAAATAAATGTCAGGATAGGAACGTGTGTCATTCAGCTTTTTCCACCCTACCAGGGTCACATCATGATAAGTACATAGATATAAAATTTTATAACGAATTATATATTGGCTGACCGATTTGTGTGTATGTATGTCTTCGGTTTTGGGACAGTCCACCACGCTGGTTATTACGTTGTCGTTTAATCGGACGCTCATTGTGCAACGATCGGCGCGGGGCGCACACAAAAAAAACGTATAATCTTTCCATTATACTCGGGGATTTGTGATCTGTTTTTTTTTTGTCGAATTCTATTTTCGAAATTAGTTTTTAAAATTCTTTTTTTTTCGAATTTTTGATTGACGTTTGGATTGAAGGAAAGGTGCGTTAACTTGTTTTTTTATGTTGTAATTTTTCATTCATGTTTTTATAACTTTTTTAGTGTGGATATTTTTAAGGAGTTTTTGTATGTTTGCAGGCAGGGGTGAACACCAAATGAATCTACTTGTGTCTGCAATCAAGAATGCGAAAGAATTTGTCTATCTAGGGACCAAGAAAACACGGGAGGGCCGCCGGCCGTTCAGAGAGACAGTCGTATCCACCAAGCAAAACTCGCCTTCAACAAAATTCTGAAGTGCTCCGAAGTTCCGGGAAATGAATTTATTAATTTTCGATAAAAAATGTGCACAATGAAAAATTGCGTCATTAATATGCATTCAGGGATTGTAATGCAAACACTTTCAACGTGCTCTCATGTTCCGGAAAATTGAATTTTATTAATTTTCGTTTAATAATGTGCGCAATGAAAAATAACGTCATGTACCTATTCAGGGATTGTTATACAAACACTTTCAACATGCAATCATGTTCCGGAAAATTGAGTTTGATTCATTTTCGTTTAAGAAAGTGTGCAATGAAAAATGACGTCATTAATATGCATTCAGGGATTGTTATGCATACAATTTCAACGTGCTCTCACGTTCCGGAAAATTTAATTTGATTCATTTTCGTTTAAGAATGTGTGCAATGAAAAATTACGTCATTAATATGCAATCAGGGTTTGTTATGCAAACACTTTGAACGTGCTCTCACGTTCCGGAAAATTGAATTCATTCATTTTCGTTTAAGAATGTGTGCAATGAAAAATTACGTCATGAATATGCATTCAGGGATTGCTATGCAAACACTTTCAACGTGCTCTCACGTTCCGGAAAATTGAATTCATTCATTTTCGTTTAAGAATTCTTGCAATGAAAAATTGCGTCATTAATATGCATTCAGGGATTGTTAAACATCACGAAGAAAAAATAAGTAGGCACCCACTAACTAGGCGCAGTGGAGAGTTCGGTGTTGACCACAACTCACTCGTTTTTCAATGTCTTTACTACAAACTACAATAATTACTACCTACAACAACAGATTTTACAATTTATTGTCATGTCTGTTTCTTAATAAAACAAATTTAGGTAAGGTAGGTATCTATAATATAAAAACACGAAAGAATCTAAAAAAAGTATAAAGGGGGGACCTACACTGTTGTGTTTATTTCCCTCTCTGTCTTTCACGGTTGTCCCCCCCCGCTCCATCCTATCTCTCTTCACTTCACTCTGTACTCTGCGAGTTAAGCCGCTTAACTCCCCCCAACCGCTGTACCTACTGCCTCCCGCTTCCGCGGCCGCTCCCTTGCAGCTGCTTGAACGTAGCCAGGGAAGGTCAATTTTTTTAATGTTTGAATATTAGAACTCCATAATTTATTTTTAATTAAAAAAATGTTGTTACAAGTTACATATACATCTTAATATTTTTTTAAATTAAGCATAAATGCTTGTGATATACATAGGTGAATGAAATCGGTGGGGTGCGAACTCGCCATCACTGGATTACTACCCCGCTCAGCCACCGACCCATCTTCACCCATTCTCAATTATTTTGAGTTATTTAGATCTATCGTTATCAGATCAATTTAACACTATGAAAAATGTGTCCTTAATTTTTTTTTTTTTTGATTTACTCGTTTCCTCTTGTTTTAGATCGTCGATCGACATTTAAATGAAACGGTTGTCCTGATAAAGCAGAAATATCTTCTTAAAATTTCCCCCCTCGGTTAAGATTGGTTCATTTTGATGTTTTTATAGAATTGAACCATTTGGAATTTCATACAAACTAAACAATGCTATGCAATTCAGGCTGAGTGTACATATATCTATAATTTGAAATTTATTCGGTTATACCTATGCAATAATAATATTTTACTGTTTTTCTATGTTTATAATTTAAATACAAGCAAAATAAATAGTGAAAAAATATATATAAAATTATTTTTAATTGAGTAGGTAATTTAATGTATGCTAGTGAAAATAAATTACAAATTTAATATGCAAAGAAAAAGTTGAAAGGGGTGTCCTAGACTTTTATTTCATGGTTTCATAATCTTTTTGCTGGTTGTACATAGTACATATTATTAGATATACAATATCACTTTGTAATCTGGTTGGTTGGAAGAAATTGCCTAATGGCAATAAGCCTGCCAGTGCGCATTATATTTGTTTATGTAATGTACAAAAAGATTAATAAATAAAAATACTTCGCCATAAAAATAATCCAGTATAAAACTGAGTATAGACCGAGTTACTTATTCTCCTCCCATCTTCATTTTCGTCTCTCTTGAAATATACTTATAATCCAACTGTCGATTTGTTCAGGAGAACTTTGTTCTCTTAACATATCGACAATGTATCAAGCCAGAATACGCGAGAATTGTATGGAGAGGTCTACTTTTTTCACGGCTTTTCCAACTTTGAAGTCAAAAAACACCAACTTAGAGGCTTCGCAGCATATATGTTCCATACACGGATTTACTCAGAATTCGGAGTAGAACATTTCGTGTGTCTGTGTGTCTGTGTGTGTGTGTGTGTGTGTCTGTGTGTGTGTCCGTCCCCCCCTTATAACTTTTGATCCGCTCAATTTACAGAGCCCAAATTTTCAGAATATATAAACAGTTATAGGCCTACAAAACTTTTATACTCAGAATTTTGAATTTTTGTTTCAGTCAGGGGTTATCAACTTTTGAATTTTTATTTTATTTTTCCATATATCTCAGAAACCATAAAAGCTAGAACGCTGAAAATTGGTACAAACATAGAAAAATAAAAAATCTCAAATTAATTTTTTCAAAAAAATTCCATTCCACATTTTTTATTAGGAAAAATATTTTTTTTATGATAAATTTATGAGTTTAACTGCCTATATTTCCAAAACTTATACAATTATCGAAAAAAGCCGAAACACCCCAACTAGATAATTTAATTTTCTATAAAAAATATTAACATTGTAGTAGAAGATCTCAATTTTTTTTAACAATTTTTTAAAAATTGAATTTAGTGACGACATCGCTTCATACATTTTGTATGGCAGTCGCCTATACACAATATGTAAGAAGACTTAATAGTTTGATACTTCATCTCCAAACATACATACCATCACGCTATTTTCATATTCTGTGTAGGAAAAAAAGAACTTCCTCCATACTATCCTATCTTAACATACATACCTACATAATATATGTTGTATAGAAAACAAAATATCTGAAAATATTCAATAATTTGTATTTATGGGTTTATAGTTTGGTACATATTCTTCAACTATACATACTATCGCTATCGACAGTTGGATCTCATGTGTTACATGCAACTAGTAATATTAAATAAACACTCTGAAAAAAACAATAAACAGTTGGCTTATATCCATCGGGATAGATGAATCCAATAACAAATTAAGCATATTCTAGTTTGCTCGTTATTCATTTATAATTTTTATTTACTAAGTTATAAAGCATCTTTAATTGGTTAAGTTATTGTTACCTACAAATCGTAACTACATATCGGACGTCCTAAAACAGATTCACCTAGTTGGACGTACAATGAGACAATATAAAAATTATACATAATTTTATGTTCTTATCTTGCTTACTTTTAATAGAAACCTAGCATTGTATTTAGGATTTTTCGCTACTTCCACTACCACCCGCTCCGCATATGGGGACTGTCAACGGCCCCTTCGCAGAACGCTAGAATGAATGACAAAAAAAAAAACAATGCATGGCACGAAGAGTAGCTCATGGAGCCCTCTAGATTAGCAATCTCGGCACCATGGTGCAAAAAGAACAATCAACAAGTGCGAATTGAGATTCACACTTGCGGACTGTCGGCGACTTCAGATCCATATATATATAGGGCATCAGAGAAGTGACCAAGATCTCTGGAAACAGAAAAGTCAGTGAGAATCTTCGGATAATAAGGCACCGTATCTATGGCAAAATCGTTTGAAGGCTTTGTAATTGTTCTTCGAGATCACTAAGTCCGCATGTCCAATGGGACCTTGAAGAGGCCCACGGACAGCAACGAGGAGCTCCGATCTGTAAGAGGACACAATTGGGTGGGAACACTCCCAAAGGATGTGATCCGAAGTTTGGTCCGGACATTGACAAAACTGACATGAGGAAGAGGGAGCAATGTTGAAGCGATGGAGATAAAAATATTTTAGAATATATTATCACTGTAATCTTGAAATTATTTTGTTGTTATAGGTACCTACTTAACGCTGTATTATGTATGTATAATGTAATTATGTATCGTGCCAAATAAGTTATTATTATTATTGAAATAATAACGTATAATCCAAATGAGGAACACCCTATAATTATGTAAGTGGACAATTGAAATTATAATATAATATATTTATGAATGGATAAGTAACAATATTACTATTGTAGGTATTATGTATACTATAAAAATGCATGAGTTTAGGTAACTGCTAATGAATGTCTATTGAAGATAAGAAAGTGGTGTAGCTCTTTGTATAAGAAGTGGGGATTCCCGCTACCTTTAAATATTCAGGTAGATTTGCTGGTATTGTTTATAACTAGTTGCATGTAACACATGAGATCCAACTGTCGATAGCGATAGTATGTATAGTTGAAGAATATGTACCAAACTATAAACCCATAAATACAAATTATTGAATATTTTCAGATATTTTGTTTTCTATACAACATATATTATGTAGGTATGTATGTCAAGATAGGATAGTATGGAGTAAGTTCCTTTTTTCCTACCCAGAATATGAAAATAGCATGATGGTATGTATGTTTGGAGATGAAGTATCAAACTATTAAGTCTTCTTACATATTGTGTATAGGCGACTGCCATACAAAATGTATGAAGCGATTTCGTCACTAAATTCAATTTAAAAAAAAAAGGTTAAAAAAAATTGAGATCTTCTACTACAATTTAAATATTTTTTATAGAAAATTAAATTATCTAGTTGGGGTGTTTCGGCTTTTTTCGATAATTGTAAAAGTTTTGGAAATATAGGCAGTTAAACTCATAAATTTATCATAAAAAAAATATTTTTCTTATTAAAATATGTTTGAGAAACCCTGGATTTTTTTTGAATAAACTAATTTGAGATTTTGTATTTTTCTATATTTGTACAAATTTTCAGTGTTCTAGCTTTTATGGTTTCTGAGATATATGGAAAAATAAAATAAAAATTCAAAAGTTGATAACCCCTGATTTAAACAAAAATTCGAAATTCTGAGTATAAAAGTTTTGTAAGCCTATAACTGTTTATATATTCTTAAATTTTGGGCTCTGTAAATTGAGCGGATCAAAAGTTATAAGGGACACACACACACATACACACACACACACACACACAGACACACAGACACACACACACACACACACACACACACACACACACACACACACACACACACACACACACACACACACACACACACACACACACACACACACACACACACACACACACACACACACACACACACACACACACACACACACACACACACACACACACACACACACACACACACACACACAGACACACGAAATGTTCTACTCCGAATTCTGAGTAAATCCGTGTATGGAACATATATGCTGCGAAGCCTCTAAGTTGGTGTTTTTTGACTTCAAAGTTGGAAAAGCCGTGAAAAAAGTAGACCTTTGCATACAATTCTCGCGTATCCTGGCTTGAAACATTGTCGATATGTTAAGAGAACAAAGTTCTCCTGAACAAATCGACAGTTGGACAAAACAAATGAAACGATATTTCAAAATGAAGGTTTACTAATATAGAGATAGATCGAAGAATAGAGGATCACATAAATGGAATTTTGAAAGATGGAGACGATGGAAGTAAGAATAACAGAAGAGCGTGTATAAGACGATACAAGGACGTGAATGAAGCGAGAAATGTATGTCTAGAGAAAGGGGTCTGGCATTCTATTTTTCCTGCCTACCCCAAATAGGGAAACGGCGTGATGGTATGGTAAGTATGCATAAATTTTTTTTCGTACTTAACCTAGTGGAACATTTTTAAACATGTAACATTGATTTAAAGAACGCCTTCAATAATTAAACAAAAATCAAACTATTGCGTTGCTTTGGTTCGATCGTCGTTTGTTTAAACTTTTTTATGGTAAATTTTAGCTGTAAGGCACCGCCTTAGAATAGTGGTGCCACTCTTTTATCATAGTTTTCGTGAGCCCGTAAGAGCAGGGTAATCTAAAACACAACAAGCAACAATAACATATCACAAATTTCAGCAATCAGGTTAACCACAAATTCTGAATGTAGTGGTGTGTTGGAATACACGCATGTATCGTGTTTCCTTTTATAGAGTAATATACACCCGCACATCTGTCGCTGGTTACCACAATCTGTGAAAACTCCTGTAATGGTACGTACATATATATATGTGAAATTTGAACTAACCATTGACCATCGTCAATGAACTACCAGTGTCAGTATCAGTCCCTCAAAAATTGACATTGAAAAAAAAACTTTTAGCGTGTATCCCCATACACCAGCCACGTATCAACTTAAAAGGCAACATCTAGCATCATGTGTGGTGAACCTCGTTGCTGAACTATGTGAAATGTTATTTCGACTGTTATATTTTCGATTTCCCATCTCTTACGGGACATTCAAAAATAATGATACTAGAAGAGTGGAAAGACTATTCCAAGCCGGTGCCTCACATGGTTAGTGTCTGTGATAAATTAATAGAAAATTAGTGTTTTATTCTGTTATGTTTGAAGATTGAAGATGTAAGTATATTATTGAAAACGAAAGTAGTCATCAGGGAAACATGTCTTAACAGGAGTTATTTACCTAAGCGAGATTATGTCTAATGGCACTTCATAAAAGATAATCTATGTAATAGCCGTCTTAAAAATCGAAAGTAACAGGGTAACATGAATTGTGTTTCTGCTAAAGTTAATTTGCGCTTCATTATTTGCTTAAATATTAATATCGAAAGTAGGTATTAGTCAATTTTTCGATACAACAAAAGTTGGCACGGCACATAAATTATCTGCAAAGTAGGTACCTTATTTTTATGCTTCCTTGATTGCTTATTTTCATATTGAATGTATAACATAAACATAAAAAATTATAATATAAAAAATAATTTTGAATCGATAAAAAACGCTGGTAATTTTGAGATTATTTTGAAATACCTATGTACCTACCTACAGAGTACCTTCAGTTATCTTCTTTAACACGCCTAAAATTGACTAATGATGAGTGTTTTGTACACCAGATTTACGTCCAGTCTAAGACAATAATAAAATTAAAAAAAACGGTCATGACCGTTCTTGAATAGAGCGGTCTACTGTAGAGTCTATAGCTCTACCGTAAAGCTGCGATTGAGAAAGCTCTTATACTTTAGAACTCCATAATTATACGGGTAAAATCACATATCAATAAATTTAGTAATCTATGTATTATTCTAGTTTGATTATAGGTACCTACTATAATATAATTTGAACAAAATAATTGTCCAACAATAACTGACAACATTGAAGAAGAATAAAATTTTTGAAATTAAATTAGTATATTAACAATTAAACAAAGCGATAAAACAATGAGATATTTACAATTTTAGCAGTGCGGGAACCCAAACAATACAGATTGGTGACCTCTGCCTATTATAATCGTACTCCAAAATTTCTACCGTTGCGACATTGTTGTACCTACCTATCACGAGAGGCGCGCTGCAAGATAGCTCCAAAAATATAACGCCCCTCACCTTATATTTTCTATGGGGGGGGGGCGGTTGTTTTGGTGTGGGGAACAGGACAGCATGAGTTTGGGGAGGACGAAGAGGAGGTGAAAAGTAAACTCGATCATTGGAAGCTAATTTATGATGCCTTGCGCTTTTCACGGACGCTTTCGTCTCGGGTACGTACTTTTGCTGTGTAGGTACGGAATGGGTATTAACCCCCGGATTATGCCAGGAATCCATTGTTGTTCGAGCTGAATGATTGAATCATTGAATTACGCACGACGCGATCCAATCATTACAATATTATTGGCCCTGCTTTGTGTACTCTATACGACTATCATATGTGCGCAGTTCGTAGCGGGAAATTGAAGCTAATTTGAGTACTATCGGTAAATTTGTCAACTGATTTGAAATTCATCAGGAGTTCCGCAAGGTTCGGTTTTGAGGCCTATTTGTATAAACATTTAGACAGTAATAATTGTCATTTTTTACAAGGTGGACGAAAATGATACAAAATATCTATAACTCGTAATATAATAAACTAAAGAAAGAACTACTGTTAAAGATTTTGAGATTATATTCACATGAATTCCTACTTTAATCAACAAACGCAAAATGTATCAATGCACCAACATTTTATCTTTTTAAGCTACAGATAGAACTCTTTTTCCTCCTTAGCTTTTATCCCACATAGTGGTGGTATAAAACTATTTGTTTAAAATTGAAATATATCTCAATATTGTAAGTATTTTACTATTTTATTCAAAATGAAAATTTTAATTCATTGCAAAATGTCTTAATACGAATAAGCTATGTTTCACATTATATCGCATAAAATTACACGCAAATTTCGAGGTTTATCTAAATTAAATTAGGTACACATTCCTGAACTAAATTTTCATTCAATCGACATATCGATTCGGCGTTAAAAAATGTAGGTTCATTCTCCTACCTTGAGGGAAACCAACGGCTTCGAGTCCGTGGTGCGTCAGTCCAAAGGGTCCCAGCGCCCCGATGTGGTGGTGCTGCTGCACGTATCCCGGCTGGTGCAGGTGATGGTGGTGGTGTGATGGCTGATGGTGGTGCTGCGCGTGATGGTGATGGTGGTGCCCCTTAAGGTAGCCGGCCACCTGCGTGGAAAAGTAGTGCTGCAGGGCCGACGGGTGGGAGGCACCCGCAGCGGATCCCGCCCCCGGAACCGAGCCCGGGTTGCTGAGAAGGGCCATCGCCCGGCGTTTCGGCGATCAGACAGGCAGCTGAAATGATAAAAAAAAAACATTAGTACCTATATCATGTTTGGGATCTTCAAAATAGGGCAATTCTCATGATGAGTCAACAGTCAAATATCAACAGTAGTGATGGCTGCTTTTCGGAAAAAACAAGGCTACATCCTAGCATAATTATTCATAGATACAACTTCAACTTACAAATAGTCGAATAGTGGCTTTCTCTATAAGAATAGTGTCCTTCTCTATAAGGCTCTTGTGCGGCCGGTAGGTACTCTCATATGGATCGGAATGCTGGGCAATCACTAAAACTGATGAGAGGGCCCTGGAAACTTATGAGATGAAAGTACTGAGAAGGATCTACGGCCCGATTTGTTACTACGGAGAGTGGCGAATTAGATTCAACCAGAAACTGTATGATCTGTACCTACTAGGATCCCACTATCTTGTTGGAAATAAAAATAGGAAGATTCAGATGGGCCGGACACATACAGAGAATTAGCGAAGAGGACGTTCCAAGACGAATTATGAATGGTTCACCAGGGGGG
The DNA here is from genome assembly GCA_963576475.1 of Molanna angustata. Taxonomy (NCBI): domain Eukaryota; kingdom Metazoa; phylum Arthropoda; class Insecta; order Trichoptera; family Molannidae; genus Molanna; species Molanna angustata. The sequence continues at coordinate 11,065,585 of OY754990.1, forward strand.
ACGAAGAATATTTGGACACATTTAATTTCATGTTTCATGTATAGGTAGGTACTCGCTGCTGGTAACATTGCCAGTGAAAATTGCCATCTTAAAAGACGACCAAGATAATATTAATCAATTAAAAGTAAACTCACGTAGAAAAAACCTTAGACAGTTAAACTACTTACATGCGAAAAAAAATGCATATGGCATGAGAAAATGGGAATATCTCCTGCCAAAAATACTAAATGATATGAATGATGAGCTCTTGCATATATACACTACAAGCCCAACATATGTACCACTTGAAAAGGTACATGATGAGGTCCGATGACGACAGCTAGGTGCTCTAAGAGCACATGCTCTTTGAGTTGCTAGGCTGACGTAGGTTGAAACTTGCATCGTATTATGTATATTAAAATGACCAATTACTGAACTCGTCAACCTCAGATAAACCCTGTGGGTTTCGATAGTTGACAATGTATTATATTAAAAATGTCATTATATAAATGAAAAAAAACAATGAATTATTCTCGTCTAATGTGGCTCCTGAACGTACTGTATTAGTCCACGAATCTGATCCTTTCCAAATTATTATTTGTGGTAAGGCATCGGTACTTACAGTGGCAAATTCGAAGTGGCGTAAGTGTTTATTTTTTTGTCGAAAAAGAACCTTGAGGTGTACCTTGTTCATCTGTTTATGTTGAAGTTAATAATTTCCAGAATGTCTGTACAGTCAATATTGGAGTAATGTTATTATGTCATAAAGGTACACTTACATCTTGTCTGTAAAGTCTGCAATTGCTTGCAGTTATTAGGTACCAATTTTGTACTCCAAACAGAAGATGTAATATTAAATTTTCTTGATAGAGTCAAAAACCTTCGGAAAGTTGGGGCCGAATATTTGTCTTCTGCTTCTGTTGGACGGTGTTTACACAATTGGACAATTATCAAAATATACAAACTTCCGAGTATGTCTATGTACATACAAAACACACATCAACAACATTGACAACAATGGACCAACGTAACCACCTCTGTGTCCAAATTGGTTTTACCAAGAAACCATCAGCGGTGCCATCTTTTGTATGTACAGCCACCAAACTAACGGGAGATGATGTCTTCATAAAAAACGGCATTATGTAATAATTTGAAAGAAATACCTTAATATTATTATTCAACATTGATATTCCTAGAAAAGAAAATACAGTGCCTTGCCTCAAAATGTTCACAACGATAATTAAGGACCTTATTTGAGTCATCAATTCACTTTTAATTTGTGTACTTTGGTAGCTGTTTTCACTCCCCTCTACCCAAGGGGATATAGTGGGGAGTTATGATTTCGCAATTTTTAAGGCTATTTTTTTTATTGCAGATTATCAACTAGTATCATGCTGAGATTGTATTCTGAAAGTTTCAGAAAGTGTGTGTGCTGTGTGCTATGTACGGCGTGTTTATTTTACTTTATCGATTATAGACTAAAGTACTCATTTGATTCTTTTCAAATTTTGCAAATTTGTATATCTAATACTCGCTTAGACCCCATTAGATTTGGAAGGATATCTGAATAGTGCTTCTCATTTTTTTTAACTGACAAATATTTCAATGTGACCCCAAGCTTTTTTTTTTTTAACTGACAAATATTTCAATGTGACCCCAAGCTCAGGAAACTTAAAACAGGTAAAAAAGGCATATCAGTGTGGAGTAGACATTGACATTAAACCTTGACAAGCAAGCCTACTTGTGCTAATTACTATTATTTTTGTATCTAAACTTAGTTTTATTATGATGTGTATGTGATTAACCCATACGATAAATAAATAAAATAAATAGTGTGGAGTAAAAACATTCGTTCAGTGGCTATCTATAAATCTACTCGAAATACCAGTCCTATTAGGTACCTACGAAATACATCTTTTATAATGTTATATCTATTATGTAACACAGAATGAGGAATGAATGATATTTGACACATTCTACACCTAAATGCTTTTTGTTTCCAACATCCAAATCTTTTTTTGTCATTTTTCGATACTATCTTTGTAAGAGAAGACGAACTGCCAATTCGAAACAACTGTCAAAACAGGTAGAATTTCTTGTTAGATCTATCTATTATTATTTATTATATTTCAACAGACACGAAGACTGTGTGATCAAGGGCTCCTCGCTGCTGCGATCAGTCAGTAGATATTTGTATTTTCTCGTTAAATCAATTTCAATTAAACTATTTTTACTAATTTATGCCCACATTATACCTATACGTGAAGCGAAAACAGAGAGATTTGGAATAGTTAAAGTTTGTATGGAGAAGGATTTTAGAAAGCTTAAATTAATACGTAACTAACGGACCCTACAGACGTTGTCCTGCACGAACGTTGGTTTGCCTGTTATTAGCTGGTTTGACAAACATAAAAATACCAATTTAAGGGGCCATATAAACCTAAACACCTCAATTTCAAATCAAATCCCTCAAATATGTTAAACAGTGTGTTTGTAGAAAAAAATAATATAAGTTTTTTCAACATTTCTTAGTGAATGTTCGTCACACAATTTTAAAATTCAGCCTAAATTCCCATAAAAAGATCATTAAAAATATCCTTTTTTACATGCATTTTTTTAAATTACTCCATAACTATGTGACGTAGAGAAATAAATATTTTATATGCTTAAAGAGTGCATAAAATCAAAGTGAATGACCGATAAAGTTTTTTCATTTCAACTAAGGTTTGTTTTTAAAATGCAAAAAATCAACAAATTTGAGGTTTCCGATAATTTAAATCACGTATAAACGCACGCCATTAGTTACCCTTACTAACGCGTAATTCATAGTGCGTTGGGCGGTTTTAATAAATCATATTTCCAGTCACTAATTTTAGCATTATATGTCCTCTTAACCTCGAAACAGGTTTATGCTAGTGAGGTCGAATAACATTATAGGTATTACCTATGTAAAATTTAATCTGTAAAGTGAAAGATTCTATAAATTAATAAAATAAATAAATGTTTATCCTTTCACGGGTCTAGACTATAAAAACAAATACCTAAAAACTGTACCTTCATCGGGAATCGAGCCCGGACCTAAGGCACAGGAGTTGGATATCTAATCAAATCAGCCACGAAGGCCGATATTATTAGTAATAAGTTATTTTTATTACATTACACGTCAGAGAAATGATCGATACCTACATATGATCCAAAGGTTCCGGGTTCGATTCCCGCTGGAGACACATTTTTTAATTAATGTGTTATCAGTCTGGTTTTTTGAGACGATAAATATCGTTTAAGCTATTTTACTTCTGTTATAAATTTAATATACATTTTTCATAAAAATATGAAATTTATTTCACATTGATATGGCAGACAATAGATTTTTTCTTTAAGTTTAGACAACCCTTGAATGCATTTTTGATGGGTGTATTTTTGTTGTATCGTAATTTCAAACAGTATCGAAATACCTCAATTTTCCAGACCGTGAGAGCATTCTTTACGGGAATTTATGCTGAATTATAAACAACAAACATTCAGTAGAGAAATTTTGAAAATAGGTAGGTACCTACCTACCTATGGTTTTTATTTTAAAAACACACTTTAACTTTATATTGATTTCAAATTGATGTGATTAGTTTTATATATTACCATATCAGCCTTTCTCGGCATTTTTGGTTCAGTTGGTTAGATATCTGACTGCTAGGTCAATAGTCCCGGGTTCGATTCCCGGTGGAGACACAGTTTCAAATTGTGACATCAGTCTGCATCTGTGAGACGATAAATATTCCAAGTCTCCAGAATGTGGCAGCTTGTTATTGGGTGCGTGTTAAATTAATATTTGACATATGTAGTAGGTAGCTGTTGGTTGCCTATACATTATGTCACAGTCAATCTACATAATATTTGATGATTATTTTAATATGAATTTATTTGTATGGGAAAAAAGCATCGTGCTGTATTTTTTTAAATAGATTTTTTAGACAATACGTACAATTAAGCTTATGTGATTCAATCTGACATCAAACTAGAATGTTTGACAAGATTCTTAATTATTCAAAGTCTTAATACTTATAATCGTATAAGTAATCTAGTTTAAATTGAAATAATTAAAAATAAAAAGACATACATTTTTAAATTCTTTTGATGATAATTATTTTTAATTATATTTCTCTATTGTCTAAATATTTAATCTGTAGGAAAAACATTTATATACCTTCTGTTAAGAGTATACAGAAAAAGTGTGACCAACGTTTGACTCTTCTATTAATACCTATTATGTTTTTAAGAATGAATATTTCGTGTAACAAGTACAATATACATACCTACATTCCCTAAATTAAGCATAACAATAACGATACATAATCATGGTTTTTTTAAATAACCAATTGGCTGAACGTATCACACTTGTGATTCCTATGCATTATACTGAAATTTTAAAATTTTCATTTTACATATAAAGGATATTATATGTAAAATGAACAACTGACCAAAAAAATATACCTACATGGGTGCAAGAGATGGAGTGAATAGCAGAGGTCGCCCCAGAAAGGGATGGCATGACCATGTGAATGATATTTTGAAAGAAGGAAACATAAAAAGTTTAAACAATCGACGAGCATGTATGAGACGATGCATGGATGTAAAGGAAGCCAGAAATGTATGCAAAAATAGAGAAGTATTACGCTCGGTTCTTTCTGCTTACCCCGCAAGGGATATGGCGTGATGGTATGTATTGTTTACTTTAACTTTATTTTTCCTTAGGTATCGTATACTATTTTACCAAATTTAGATACGTAGGTATGTAATTGACGCTTCACTTTGGTTGAGTTGGTTGGAAGTGATTGCCTTAATGCAATAGATGGGTATTGGCAGAGCGGTAAGCGCGCTGGATTAATAATCCAGTGGTCGCGAGTTTGAATTCTGCCACGACCTATTTCGTTCACCTATAGCACAAGCATTTATGCTCGATTTAGGGAATATATGAGGATGCATATACCTAATATACATGTTACAAGGACATATTATTTCTTTAAAAAAAACACGTTTGTGAACATCATATTTGTGTTAACTGAATTATAGTAGGTAGGTACCTATTATAGATTATATTTAGGTACTACTTAATCAAGTTATATTGTACTTACCTACTTACTTCAGATATTATTATACTTGTAAAAATGGATTAATAAATAAATAAATATATTGTATTAAAATGTTTCATTGTTTCCCGAATGAAATTGGAAAAAAATATAAAAAATGGGTTTTTCCGCACTTAGAAAAAAAACCTTCCATTGAAACAATCGTGGCCTTTCTGGCGAACACAAAAGACACAACAAGTATGAATGAATGGATGAATACGGATAGACGCACGGATGGGGTGACTTCTGTAGATACACTGGGCACAATGGAACAACTATGGTAATTATCGATGAGGCACTGTCTTCCTGGAAAGGTGGGCTGAGATAATCCAGAAGCACTCTACCAAAAAAAATCAACATTCTGAAGTCCTCTACTGTGGTCTGAACAGGGCCGGACTAATTCCAATAAAATACAGTTATTTATCGTTTTAATTTATGTACCTATGTGGTTACTACAATTTAAAAGTATCAAAAAATTGTGGTTTGTTGCTATCAGGCTCACTCATCCAATCACACGAACAAAAGCGAAATCTCAAGTTATTTCGTTAAAAAAGTTAACTATTTATTGTCCAAATTTATTTTCTTTTATTTTTATTTTATTTTATTCGGAAAACATACAGCATACATAATAATAATAAAAACAAAAATGATACATACAGTTTCATGCCTAAGTAACATGTTTTTACTTATATAAAAAAAGTATTTTTTTTTTATAAAAAAATGAATATGACCTTGTAAAACAAGTACATACACATCTTCCTACGTTCCCTAAAATAATCAAATAAATGCTTATGCTATAGGTGAACGAAATCGATCGAGGCAGGATTCGAACTCACGACCACTGGATTACTAGCCCAGCGCGCTAACCGCTCTGCCATCGACCCATCTAAACCTATTTTTTATTTATTTTATTTATTTATTATTTCTTTTTCTTTCAATATCATAGGGCGGGTACATTCGTAACACGATGAGAAAGGGAACATCAAACAACACCCTGGCTAAAATTTGCAATTTTCATAGCAAAAGTAAAGGGAACAAGGATGCAGTAAAATAAACATATTTTTAAATTATTCTGGTTAAAATAAAATTAAAACGCACAAAACTAATGTTGAAATTGAAAATTTAAGAGATAAATTCAACATCAAATTATTCTGGTAAGAGCTAAAATTATATAGGCAAAAGGTAGAAATAAGAAAATAAATCAAAAAAATACTCAAGCTGGAAGAAAGAAGTAAGTACCCCCTATTCAGTAACTAATATTGAAACTAAAATAGGAACGTTCTAAAATTGTAGATTTTGGATTTACGGTCTTATTTCAGCGTTATAAAATATAAACTTGGACTAAATGGAATAGGAACGTACCTATATTGGCCGAGACGTTCTTATAAAGTTACTGAATTAGACGTATTTTGAATAATTATGAAAATGATGAAAATTTCATAATTATTCAAAATACGTCTAATTCAGTAAATTTTTAAGAACGTTCCGGCCAATATAGGTACGTTCCTATTCCACTTAGTCCAAGTTGATATTTTATAACGCTGAAATAAGACCGTAAATCTAAAATCTACAATTTTAGAATGTTCCTATTTTAGTTACAATAGTTACAAAATAGGGGGTAATATAAACTAAAAATAATTATGTGTTGATATGTATGTAGATGCGTAAAATTGGTATACACGAAATTAGTCAAAAAATTTGAATTTTATTGCCCGTCTGTAGGAATATTGTAGTATTGGCAATAACTTTAATTGATGCATACATTTTAGATCAGCGGTGGCAGAGCGGTTAGTTAATAATCCAGTGGTCGCGAGTTCGAACCCTGCCACGATCGATTTCGTTTACCTATGGCACAAGCATTTATGCTTAAATTAGGGAACGTATGAGGATGTATCGGTATATACTTGTTACTACAAATTCATTCTTTTTCAAAAAAAAACAATACCATCACGCCACGAGAGAAACGAAAGCGATACTCCTCTATTTTTACACACATTTCTGTCTTCCTTTACAGCCATGCATCGTCTCGTACATACTCGTTCATAATTCAAACTACTTATGTTTCCTTCTTTCGAAATATCATTCACATGGTCATGCCATCCCTTTCTTAAGCGACCACTGCTATTCACTCTATCTCTTACACCAATGTATATTTTTTTGGTCAGTCGATCATCATTCATTCTTTCAATATGCGAAACCACCTCACAAAAAATCTCATATGTAAAATTTTACCAAATGGAGAAATAAATATATATTTTTTATTTTTGGTACCTATGTATAATTCGTTTGCTAGGATTTCATATAGCAAAAAATCCGGTCTCTATCGTGGGAAATAAGTGGTACCTATTGAGATGTCAAGGATAGAGAAAGGTGGAAAATGATGTATAGGAAGACGAAGGTGGCCGAAGTCGAAAGTGAATTTTTTGGACGAAGGTGGCCGAAGTCGAAAGTGCATTTTTTGGACGAAGGTGGCCGAAGTCGAAAGTGCATTTTTGGACGGTGGCCGAAGTCAAAGGTGCATTTGTTGGACGAAGATGGTCGTAGTCGAAGGTGCATTTTTTGGACGAAGGTGGCCGAAGTCGAAAGTGCATTTTTGGACGGTGGCCGAAGTCAAAGGTGCATTTGTTGGACGAAGATGGTCGTAGTCGAAGGTGCATTTTTTGGACGAAGGTAGCGGAAGTCGAAAGTGCATTTTTTGGACGAAGGTAGCCGAAGTCGAAGGTTCATTTTTGGACGGTGGCCGAAGTCAAAGGTTCATTTTTGGACGGTGGCCGAAGTCAAAGGTTCATTTTGGACGAAGGTGGCCGAAATCGAAGGTGCATTTTTGGACGGTGGCCGAAGTCAACGGTTCATTTTGGACGAAGGTAGCCGAAGTCGAAGGTGCATTTTTGGACGGTGGCCGAAGTCAAAGGTTCATTTTTGGACGGTGGCCGAAGTCAAAGGTTCATTTTGGACGAAGGTGGCCGAAGTCGAAGGTGCATTTTTTGGAAAATAGATAAAATACATAAATCCGCCCCTGTAATGGGACAATACAAAACTCATTATTTGTCAAAACGAATAATTATTATTATATTACATAGTTATTGTATACAACTTGTTAATGGGTTCCGAAGAAAAAAAATGTCGAACATGAAACAATAGGATAAATATTTGAATAAATTTTTTACAGCATCCAAACGATAATGGACCAAAATGAATGAGATTTTTTAAACATTTTTTAAACATTAAGAAGACATTTCTAGTACCTACCTGTTAGTTTCCCAAGAATCAATAAATAATAAACTCAATTTTAAACAAATAGAATAATTTCTGGCGCTATGCAATGGTGGCATCTATGTTGCCCCCACAGAACATAACATGTAGATACATAAGTACAAGGCTACAAAATTATTAAATAATTGCGGTGTAAATATTTTGCTAAATACCACTTGATGAATATAAAATTACACTACTAATTTCTGGAGAGCACCCGGCTCTTAAGCCGGTTGCAGACCAAAAGCTAAGCTAAGTTAGTTTAACTTAGCTCGCATAGCTGAGGTCATTTTTCATACTACTCACATAGTTTGGGGTCTGCACACTATATAGTATGAAAAACGACCTCAGCTATGCGAGCTAAGCTAAACTAACATATTTTAGCTTTTGGTCTTCAACCGGCTTTACCTACGGTACGATGATCATAGAAAAGTGTGGATTAATTATTCTAAGCCGGTAGGTACCTTACAATAAATGTATATTTATTATAAATAGATAGGTAGGTACCTAATTTTTTTTTGCTGTTAAGCACCGGGTTAGAACAGTGCTTCCGCTATTTTTCATAATCATCGTTTTCGAGTGTCCGGGTACCTAATTTAAATTCAACAGGCAACAATAACATCTCACATATCATAGCATTCAGCAATATTGAGGTTCACCACGCATTCTTAATGTATACACGCACACCTGTCGCTGGTTACCAGACATTGAGGGATATACCGTGATGGTATGAAAGAATGAATAACACGTATGTAGATACCTACCATCAAACTAAAACTCATCTTCGAATAAACAAGATGTATACCCATGTATGAAAAAGTGTTGTTGTAGCGGTATGAGCTCGGCTACCGGTATTCCGATTCTTATCCCGACAATGACTAGGCGGTTTTTTTTTAATTATATTTTGTGTTACACAATTATTGTATCCAAATTTGAAGCCTGGCGGGTGCCGTTGACAGACATGACACGAACATTTAAATAATTTATTTATACATACATACCATCACTCCATGTCCCTCGCGGGGTAGGCAGAGAGAACTGAACGCCACTTACTTCTATCTTGACATACATTCATCGCCTCATCAACATTCATACATCGTCTTATACATGTTCGCTTCTTAAATTTCCATCTTTCAGAATATCTTTTACATGGTCGTGCCATCCTTTTCTTGGGCGGCCCCGACCTCTTTCCGTTCGCGTCAGCTTTCTATATTTTCTTCGTCAGGCGTCCTTCATTCATTCTCCCCAAGTGGCTAAACCATCTCAATGTTTTAACTTTCATTATGGTAATAGTACATATGCAATAAAGCTAAAATTATAGTCAATTTAATAATTTATTTATTCGTTGATTTGCTGAATTACTGACACAAATCGTATTTCACATAAGTACCACTAGAATAAAAATAAACATTATTGAAAACAACAAAATATAATTATAAAATAAAAAAATACACATATCACTTGGTTAAAATAAAACCTACATAATAAAACAAGCAAAAAATGGAAATAAACAATAAAAAATATTTTTAGTGAAAAGAAAAGGAAAAAACTAATTAAAATAAAGATAAGTATGCATAGGTATGTATAATTCACAAATACATACAATCACTCCGTGTCAATGAAGGGGTGGGTTGAGAAAATCGAGCGCCTTAGGTACCTAAATCTCAATCCTAAGAAAAACTAAGTTGGTCGCCCAAAAATACATAACTATGTACACTCCTAGCTCCACCTTGCTTCAAAGCTTATCTATTTATTGTTCTATATAATAATATTTTATGAGAAAATGAGTGGGTTGTAGCCAACACTAAACTCTCCACACCATAGTAAGCGTTCATTGTTTCTCCTTAAAAAGGTTGACAATCTCTAAATGCATTTTTATGAAGTACATTTCTATTAGATTCCTAAGCAAATATAAGATTCCCAGAGTACCAAAGTTTTCATAATATACACCATAGACACAAAAACATTGTCACGAAACTCATAGTATGCATTTTCTACATGATACCTGTTGGAATTTTAAGATAAATTGCATTACTAGCAAGATGAGCGTGTATGTGACAGTGTATCAATGTTGATGAGGTGATGTATGTATAAAGATAGATGAATACGGTGTTCGGTTCTCACTGCCTACCCCTTGAGGAAGATAGAAGTAGAGAGTAGAATAGTACACTTGTTCATAGAGACACATACAATATCAATATGAAGTTGATCACTCAATTTTCCCATACAGAAGCTATTTTACTTCTGTTATATATAATTTCATACAAATATGAAATTTATTTCACATTGATATGGCAGACCATAGATTTTTTCTTTAAATTTTGACAATCCTTGAATACATTTTTGATGAGTGTCTTTTTATTGTATAAAAATTTCAAACAGTATAAAAAATACCTCGAATTCCAGACCGTGAGATCATTTTCAAAAATTTGGACAAATGAAATCATAGAGAAGAAATTAACGGATATTTATGGAAAACTAATCAGCTCTATGTCTATGCACTTTACACAAATGATGTTAATATGAAGTCAATCAGACCTATAGTTTGGGCTGTAGAGAGGATACAAAAAGGATAATCCGTACTGCGTAGGTACGCCGTACGCCATACATACAAACACATCACGACGAAACTCACAGTGTGCACTCGTTACTCACATGATACCCGTTGAGAAATTGATGTAAAAAAATACGCTTAAAAATTATGAAATCATGACTCCACTATTCCATAGTGTGGAGAGTAAAAATACCATATGGAACATATTTAAATAAAAAATAAATCAAATAAAATAAAATCGTGAGATTATTGAAACTAGTTGTCAAAATTGGTGCCTGCACCTCCATCGATCATAAATCGATGTATAATCAGTCAGTCTGAGATACTGTATATATATGTATATATATATATATTATTGGCTGAATGCTTTCTAACTATCTGCACCTACAGACTTGTGGCATGTTTCATAACTATCTGTACAGACCTGTGGACGTATTGCGCACTTTGATGAAATTAGTGAGAAAAGAGATTTCTTTCATAAAACTAAATACTCCCCCACATTACGCACATACCTAGTGAAGGGCAAAAGTGTTTGCAACTCTAGCAGTCTTGGTCTTGCGAAACTTGCAAGACTGAGATCAGGGGGTGTAGGACCAGGACCAACAACAGACTTTGCAGGACCAAGAGTCTTTCGAGACTTAATACAAGAGACTTGCGGTCTTGATAAATTTTATAAACTTATTTAAGTACCTATTTGTAATTTAAAAGTACACAATTTTTAATGTTTATTGAAAGTTTTAGATGAGTGGTGACAGAGCGGTTTGCGCGCTGGAATAATAATCCACAAAAAAAACTGACTTTTTTTTTGCTTTAGTTGCAAAACTTGTTAGACTATGACCAAGACTGCGTATGCAAGATCAAGACCAAGACCAAAATTATTGTAACTATATGTAAAAAAACTTAACGTAATACATAGACATACCTACTAGATATTAATTATTGTTTTTTGTCATATTATTTCATTGTAATTAAATTGATGCATATGACAGTTTGTTTTTTATAAAAGTTACGTGCAAAATCATGACTAGGTAATACTGGGTATCCAAGACCAAAACTCGATAGAGCATGCAAGACCAAGACCACCTCGGATATGGTCTTGCATTTGCTCATCACTATACATAGTGTAGGTACCTATGTACACTTCATTGTCATCTTTCAGGTTTATTTTATTTTACAACATTACTTCCCGGGCAACTAAAAGGTATCTACTATATCAAAAATTGATTTAACACGCACCTGATAACAAGTTGCCACATTCTAGAGACTCACTTTATTTATTTATTTATATTTGTTGGTAAATTCACAGAATATATTACATAACATTGTTCACATAATCTTTATAATATACATGTAGGTCCTACTCCAATTACGAATTTAGGTACACTTGAAATATTACAAATTAAATGCTTGATACAAAAAGTATTAACAAATAAAATAAACTTACCTAACTATGGAGATAGCAATAACAATAAGTCAATTTACAATAAAGTAAGCGAGAATAAATAAATATACAACATATAGGTACCTAACCAACTGAACTATGGAAAAATTAATACCTATATTTAAATATAACTATATACCTATAGGTATATATTCCGGAATGAGAGAGTATTTTGAAAATAGGTATCTAATGACAGATGAAATCATAGAGAAGAAATGCATGAATGTCTATGGAAAACTAATCAGCTCTAATTAAATGCATTTATGAATTAGATAGATTTAATTAGGTATATTAAGAAGAGGCAAAATAATAACAAATAAGATTGAAATTGGTAAGCCGTTCGGTTCCTGTGCGGGCGTCCTGGGTTCGATTCTCAGCAGAGGGGAAATTTCTTTAAATTCATTTCTCACGCAAATATTGCTTCTCTGGGCTGGAAACACTGGTTAGATGGAAGAAAATGCCATACGCCAATAAACTCGTCACTTGCGCAAGGTGCAAGGAAGTGTTCATTATTCATTAGGTATTTTTTTATTATTAATAATAATACCTCACATAGTTCAGCAATGAGGTTCACCACCCATTCTGAATAGTGCCTTTAAAGGTATAACGAGACCGATGTGTGGGGATACACGTTGTATTGTGCTTCCATTTATAAGGTATTGCACACCCGCACACATTTCGCTGCTGGTTACCCCACATTGTGGGACATGCTGTTATGGTATGAATGAATGTTGAGTTACTATATCTACCTAATATTATTTTTAAGTGCACGAACCGCCCCTGTTTAAAACAGTTGGCAGTAACTTTACATAACTCAGAGGCGATCTTAAGGCGAGGCGTTGTAATATTTATCGGGAGGCGAAAATTAATTGGCTAGATGTAACTAGGTATATAACAATAAATTGTACTTACGTCTTGAATGTTAGACACGCGTCCGCACCAAGGGACAAACACCGCCCACATTAAAATAATATTAGGTACTTTATTCGCCTTACAAAATCATTATTCGCCTTACAAAATGTGAACATAACTATTTTGTATAGCTCACCAGTGCAGAAACTTACATACCTACATACATACCATCACGCCATGTCCCTTACGGGGTAAGCAGAGAGAACCGAGCGCCATACTTCTCTATTTTTGCACACATTTCTGGCTTCCTTTACATCCATCACTCAGCAGAAACTTCCAAAACTTGCAAATAAGCTTGGAGCAGATCGATGTCTTTGCAATGGGTTATGACACATAAATAGTTTGTTGTTAGGTATATAGTTACCAGTAATGAAAAGATTACATATTATAATGAATGAATATTATTTTTTTATTTATGAGTATTGATTATCTATGTATATTTTACTCCTCACTAACCCAAGGGGGGAATTTTTAAGGGTATTTTTTATTGCAAATTATCAATTAGTATCACACACACACACACAGATTCATTGTGATGAAACTTTCAGAATACAATCTCAGCATGATACTACTTGATAATCTGCAATAAAAAAATAACCTAAAAAATTACGAATTCATAACTCCCCACTAGGTATATCCCCTTGGGGCAGTGAGGAGTAAATAGGGAGCTCTGATTCATTAAATAAAAATATAAAAATTGTATTTTTATTGACAAACATTTTTTTTCAACATCTCAATAGAGACGAAGTTGGGATATTGTAGAAGAACCAGGAACTCGAGGCACCTACAGGGCTTAAGACCTGTTATCGGCTGGTTTACGTGACCACTTTATGCGCTTGCGCAACGTAGGTGCCTCAAGTTCCTGGTTCTTCTACAATATTCCAACTTCGTCTCTATTGAGATGTTGAAAAAAATGTTTGGCAACAAAAATATTTATCATTTGACTCCCGAAAGGGAAAAAAATCCAATGTTTGCGTATATGCAATTAAAAAAATATTCGATAAAAATTGTAAACAAATTAAACAAGTTACCACACGTCACTGGCAAAGATCTGGGTTTTTATTGATTTTTTTATTTTTTTTATTTATGTAGGTAAGTACCTACATACGTATGTAATATTAAATTATTATCATCATCAATGACTGTCGGACGTCTATGGAGCGAACAATTTGAAAATTGATGATGGATTATTATCGCGTCGCTATTCAAATATCCATACGTTCCGCTACTGTATACGCCCGAACCACCGCGTGTCTATAAACTACACAGTCATGGGTGTTCTGCGAATGTAACACGTGATGAAATTCAACAAACTAAATAGTTATAGGTAAGTACTTATATATTATTGCATAAGGAATCAATCATTCGTCAAACTGCGACTGAAGAAAAAAAAACAACATTGGAAACATGTTTGTAAATAGCTTCGTGTAGTGAGAATTGTATAACTAATAAAACGAGTGGGGTTGTGGCCAACGCTAAACTTCTCACTGAAAAGTCATTCTATAAAGTACCTATTCAAAATTTGTAGGTATGGAAAATATTCAGCATTTTCATGAAATGAGTTTGTTAAATTATTTTTTTATTTTAAATATTTTATTATGAAAACTTGATAATTCTTCAATACCATTTGATGAAAGTGATGTGCCTTTTTACCAATTTGAAAATATGAAATTTTAAATTTCCTGAGCTTGAGGTCACATTGAAATATTTGACGTTTAAAAAAATTTAGAAGCACTATTCAGATAGGTATCCTTCGAAATCTAATGGGGTCTAAGGGAGTATTAGATAAACAAATTTGCAAAATTTGAAAAAAGAAAGAGAAGGTACCTACTTTAGTATAATAGATACAGTAAATAAACACGCCGTAGGTAGGTACCTACCTACATTATCATAGCACACACACACAGATACATTGTGATGAAACTTTTAGAATACAATCTTAGCATGATACTAGTTGGTAATCTGCAAAAAAATAGCTTTAAAAATTCCGAACTCATAACTCTCCACTATATCGCCTTGGGTTAGTGAGGAGTAACAAACAAGTAGATAGGTACCTACCTATAATACCTATGTGGAGTAGAAAATATGGAGTGCAAGGATGCAAATTAATCTTAGGCCTGTGACCCAGAAGAAGAAGACTGTTATTTAAGTACCTGCCTATAAAAAAAATATCAAAAAAGATATGATAAATTTGTCATATCTGATTCGTCCCGCAAATTCATCTATAGGTAATAACCGCATTTCTAGTTCAGAGGCTAACTACGTAGGTAGGTATATATGTATGTATGTAAGATGAAAAAGTACCTATCTTATATGTAGGTAAATGACACATGTGTTAAGAGAATATTTGAGGTGTATATCTGAAGAAAGAAATATAAGATATATTAGTTATAAAGGTACCTACATATATCCTACCTACAAATGCACAGTCATCGCCTAATTGGTTGTGCTCCGAGGATGTGATGTGAATGACGCGTCGAAACGTCGGTTTTGTTAATTACGTTACCTATACAAACATCAGCAGGTGGATAACCCGTGTTTATTTAACAGACTAATTTAATAACTAGTCGGTTATCTACCTATCTAGTTATCCTAACCTTTCTATCAAGAAAGGTACCTACCTACTTCCTTATCATACATACTATTGGGTAATTGCTAAAACTACGATGTTGACAGGAATAGTTCTGACAGAGATTTTGGATGCGGTAGAACGAGACAGGAATACTTTGATTCTCTCCATAAACTTGTCTACCGGTCTTTTTTACAAAAAAAAAATAAAAAATAAATAAACGATTGGGTCGCCGACCTGAACTTTTGCATGACGGTACCTACAATTGTGCAGAACTAATGTCATGAAGAATGCCACTATTCCACGCATATGTGATTCTTACAACACGTTATTCTCAGCTGGGGTGGACATCTTATTTTATTTTATTTTGGACACTTAGGTACCTACAGACATTGACAATCGCATACAAGAAAGTATATCTTAATAAGTTTATATAATGTCAATATCCAATTGGAAGTGAACACAACATGCGAAGTTCATCAATATTTCACACAAACATATTAAAGCATCCGAGATAAAAAACAGTAGGTACCTACCTAACAAAAAAACTTTAAAAATAAGACATAATTATACAAAACCTATAAAAACATAAAGAAGCATATATACAATAAAAAGTACAATGTAGATAAGTATAAAGAAGCATATATACAACAATAAAAAGTACAAAGAAAATATAAGGAAGCATATATACAACAATAAAAAGTAATGAAAATTGTGCATATTATTTTTATTTTATTTTATTTATTTAGGTAAAATATACAGGATTAAACCTACAATTAGGTATTTTACACGATTAATCATAAAAAAATAATTACATCAAATTTGTATAACATTTCAAATTTCAAAGTATAAAAATTAAAACAAACCAAAAGCATACAAGGTAGTAGGTATAAAATCAAAATAAATTAAAGCATACAAGGGTCATTCGCTTGTTTACAAAAATATAATCGAAGTAGGTAGGAAAGAAACAACCAAAAAAATTCGCACCTACATAACATTAACTATCCCGCATTGCATACTATGTGGGCACAGATTGCACAAGCTCTACAAATCAAGGCAAGAAAATACATTTTTTAAATTCATTTAACTCTGAGAAAATATCTACAAGAGGTCTGGACAACGATATAATATTAAAATCGCGAGTAATTCTAGGGAGGGGGGAGAAATATCCTATATTAGTTTTATATGAATTTAAAATAAAAAAGTCCCGAGATCTTGTATTATACATTTTTTTTACGTTAAAATTTAATAGACGCAGTATATTGGGGGCATCTAGTCTGCCATTGACGACATTAGGTATATAGGCAAATTAAACCAACCATTCTTCTTCTTTCCTTCAGGGAGTTTATTTTATAAAAGTTCATTTTTTTTTCGTATGTATCTAGATTTGATTTCTTTGAGCGATAAGCCAGAATCCTGAGGAACTTTTTTTGAATTCCCTCAATTCTCTGACTATGCACTTCATAATTCGGTGACCAAATAACCGAATTATATTCTAAAACAGAAACTACGAGACTTTTGTATAGACTCAATGCTACTGTTTGGTCCGAAAAGTCCTTTGTCTGCCTGCATATAAACCCTTGTAGTTTAGAAGCTTTTTTGGCTATTTCATCTATATGCGCGTCATATTTAAGTTTAAAATCGAATAGGACTCCTAAATCTCTCACAGTATCACATCTTGCTAAATAATTGTTGTTTATGTTGTACTGGAAAGATATTTTAGATTTATTATTTGTGAAGGAAATATATTGGCACTTGCTGTAATTATAACAATAAAAAGCGATGAAACATAACCTTATAAACATCAACAGAAATTCTCCTCTCTACTCAGAATCAATAGCATTATATTTTTAAATACCTCTCTTGTGTTGCAGAAGATATCAACTAGGTATGTTGGAGTTGCTGTGACTATTGTAAATACGGCACATGCGATACAATGGATTAAAAAATGATATGTTAGATAGGTATACAGAACCGTATGTGAAAAATATTTGGGTTTCTTAGTGATTTAATATTGACGTTATATTTTTAGTCATTGACCAGCTGTGTGTCCATCACGTTATTTATTATATTAAATAAACATGCCACGTCCGCCACTTTTCGTCGAGTACCTACTTAGCTTAGAAATATTTAAAAAAAATCAATCTCTGATTATATGTTAACATGTAACGACCTATACCGGCTCTATAAGACAGAATTTTTACAAACTTCCTTTGGACAGATTCTAACATTTCAGTGTATACATTATAATGTGGACACCATACAGGTGACCCGTATTCCAGAACACTTCTTACTAATGATTGATAAAGATATTTTAAGCTTTGAGTATTTGTGAAGTTTACCGTGAGTCGAGTTATGAACCCTAGCATCTTCAGTGATTTTTCTTCAGTGCAAAATATGAAAGGTTTCGTTAAGAAATACTGAAGGTGATGCGCTCTTAATTCTCCCCCCTCCCCCCACCCAGCCATACCTCCTTATCTCTTATCAGTACCATACATAATTTTAATTTCTTAATTAACATTTTTTTTCTCTTTGTTGATTTCTTTGTATGAACTGTCTGTTGTTATTGTTGTTTACTTTTTATTGATGGAATACTTTTATTGGCTCTGGCTATGTCATGTAAATTGTATAATCAAAACTGTAAATGAGCTGTTGCTTCCCAAATATAAAATAAAAAAAAATTTGAATAAGTAAGTAGGTACCTACATATTCATTACCTACGTGTTTATTTTTCTATAGGTAATCGACAAAAAAACACGCCATACATCATAGCACACAGCACATAGCACACACACACACATTGTGATGAAACTTTTAGAATGATGGGTAGGATATTCAGATATTATTGCAACATAATTTATGCAGGACTTCCACAGATTCACCTTGAAAGACTTCAGTCAGTCTTTAATGCAGCAGCAAGATTGATATTCAATTCACCGAAGTCTTCCCACATAACTCCACTGTTAAAAGATCTTTATTGGTTGCGAATATCGGAAAGGATTCAGTACAAGATATGCTGGATGGTGCACAAAGTTATTCACGGACGTGCTCCAAAATACCTCATGGATCTTTGTGTACCAGATGACCTGAACCAAAAAAGATCTACGCTTCGCTCTGCAAGTAATACGGCAATGCATCGACTAAAAGACCAAAATACGTGTCGAATGACGAACTTTGGTGAAAGAGCATTTGCTGTAGTGGGTCCGGTTCAGTTGAATAAGCTTCCATATAGGTTAAGATCAATAGACAGTGAAAGTGTGTTTAAAAAAACAGTTAAAAACTTATCTTTTCAAAAACTCGTATAGTGATTACCTAAGTGATTATTTCCTTGTTTATGATTATTATTTTTTACAGGTATTATTGTTAAGCGCCCTTGAGGTGGATACACAAAAATGGCGCTATACAAATTATCCATTTATAATTATTATTATTATTATATATATCCTTAAAAATCTAAAGGGGTCTAAGCGAGTAGGTAGCAACTAACAGGTAGGTACCTACTATGTCAAATACTAATTTAACACGCACCCAATAACAAATTGCCACATTCTGGATGTCTCCACCGGGAATCGAACCCGAGACTTTTGGATCGGGTTCAGATACCTAACCAACTGAACCACGAAGGCCGATGTATGTAGGTAGGTATAACTATCTAAACACGCGTTTTAAAAATCGTTTCAAAACCGTCTCAGGTAAAAAAATATATATTATAAAATACGATCGCTATTAGGTTCAGTCCAGTTCTGGTACGCCGTAAGGCCGATTTTGATTGTGGGCGGGGCTCAGAGGCGGAGCCGCGGTGGGTGGGGCCCGGTGCAGCCAATCGGGAGCCGCCTCGGCTCACGGGAGAGGGGGCCACTCGCTATAACCCCCTTACGGCTGCTATGACGGCTGACGACGGTAATAGTAATAATAATAATAATGGAGGTTGCAGCGTTATTATTAATGTTATTTATTGCTAGGGGGACTGGTGCGGCAACGATATACGTAATTTATGACGGACGGTGGCGGCGTAAAACGTCGTACGTCAGATAGGTAAATGGACGTATGACGTTTTATTATATTGTGTTTATATACCTATAATATATTTTTTGCACATCATTATGAACGGCTTCGGGGATTAAAATATCGAGTTTTTAAAACATTTTAACGATTTTCACGGGCGAAATTTTTATGCTTATTTTGAACATCTTTGATTGATTTTTTATGCTTCTTACATTAATACCTATACATTTACTTACATATAAAAAAGACACATAGGTACCTATCAATGTTTAAAACCTATTTGCTACTAGTTTTTTATACTAACGTATCAAAACGTAACGTTTTCGTAATTTTGAACTGTAGGTAGGTAGGTATCTAGGTATATTTGTTACGACAAATTCAGAATGAGTAAATAATAGGTAGATATCCAACGCATTAATCAAAAATATGTTAGTTTTTTTTAAACAGTCCGCTCCGTCTCTTCAGTAGGTAGGTACCTACATCTATCCGTCCCTTCCCTTCAGTCCTTACTGTCCCTTCAGTCTCAAAAATAATGTGGAAGTAGGAAATAAAGGGAAGTGATTTGAAATTTCAGTAGGATTGGACTGGGAAAGAAATTTCAGCAAGATTGGAGTTGAAAAGTGGTTTTAAATTTGTATGAATTTAAGCATTATGAAGAGTTTAGTGTTGTTCATAACCCCCATGTTCTTATAGTTATAACTATTGTTATTAAGTGTGAAAAGAGTATTTAAAGTTTCCTCTTGTCCCATCCGTTTGGATCGTTGAATGAATTCCAACTACATACCTAAGTACATACCTACCTACTTACTTTTTTTTAATTCGTTTATGAGGTAGGTAGGTACCTACACGGAAAAAAAAAATTTCAAAAAATTTCTTCAGTCAAGAATATTTTTTCATATAGTTAACTATAACGAAAATAATATTCTCTCAAATTAAGATTTTTTTGTTTTATCTCAAAACAGTATTTTCTTAATTCAAATAAATTTGTTTGAATTAAGAAAATACTGTTTTGAGATAAAACAAAAAAATCTTAATTTGAGAGAATATTATTTTCGTTATAGTTATATGAAAAAATATTCTTGACTGAAGAAAACTTTTTTTTCTGTGTACCTACCTAAATAGTTATAGATAGGTAGGTAGGTATGTATAAACAAACAAGAATTTAGATAATTATTTATTTTAAATGAATAGGTAATTAAAAATCATACACGTAGGTACCTACCTATATTTATATGTAGTTATACTTACCTACATAGGTAGATAGGTAGGTAGGTACATATAAATATACATATAGGTACCTACCTATATGTAGGTAGGTAGGTACTTACATACATAACTATAACTTTCTAAAATATTATGGCGGGGATTTAAAAGATTTAAGGTCAATCATATAAGTATAGGTACCTACCTACAGAACTATATTTTCATTCAAAGACTTGTTCCTATGTGTCGAAAAATAGTTTTTCAATATTTTTTTTATTTTTCGTAATCGGTAGGCACTTAGGTACCTACCTACCTAAGTATTTTTTCTCAGAAAATTTATCTTTTTTAGTCAAAATTGCCTCATAGGTAGGTACCTACGTAGCAACCAGGGGCGATACTAGAACCTTCGGACTAGGCAATCCCTGGAAGAAAATTGGGAAATGTCCTAAATTTAATGTTTTTTTAGCATCGTTGTTCATTTCAGTGGCCATGAAAAATATTATTAAAATAACATTTCAAAATAATTTTTACATTTGTGGCCCTGTAAAGCATCGTATCTACAAACGGTTTAATTTTTAATTTTGTAGTAGGTATGGTTGCAACAAGACAAATAAATAAATATTAGTTCTTGAATTTCTTAACATAGTTAATATTCATAGGCAAGCCAAGATTTTCGGCTTCTATAAGCAATTCCGCTACTGGTAGCAACATAGTCTTATAATCACATTATCATAATCATTTGGTTAGAAGTCTGACTTCTGAGCGAAAGTTCCCGGATTCGATTCTCAGTTGAGACACACACAGTTTATAAATGTAGGTACCTAGGTACCTACCTAGGTGTTTTCAGTCTGGATCTGTGACACGATAAATTAATATCATATTAGGTATGTCTTCAGAATGTTGCAACTTGTTATTGGGTGTACCTATGTTTGATTAATAAGTATTTGACGTACCTATACCTATAGTAGGTATAATTACCTAATACGTTTATAAGTAAGACGGTAAAATGTTTTTACCGATATAAGGAAATATTATGAATATGACTGATACAGTGTTAGGTATTTATAAAAATAAATTTGGTTCAATTGAACCCGGTTCAAAGTCTTATTATGAAATTCAAATATTCTCATACAAGAATTATTTATTCTTGTATGAGAATATTTAAATTTCAGAATAAAACTTTGAACCGGGTTCAATTGAACCAAATTTATTTTTATAAATAAGACTGATAGTGTATTAGGCACTTTTAATAGGTACCTAGGTATAGTCTGATTTTTTTTAAAGTGCCAATTCTATACATAAACAAAAAAATGCATAGTATTTACGCATGTAAATGTATTAGTAGAATCGTGGTTGTTGATTGGTTTACACCATTTGGTGTCCTTAACAACAAACATCAACAAACCCGACAGTACGTATCTATCTCTCGAAGTGTGCGCACGTTTGATTTTTTATGGTGACCATGTGTTCTAAATTAGGAATTGTTTTCATTGATGATTTTTTATTTCTAACTTATGTATTTTATTTTTAGTTTAATATCGATATATAATTATTATCATAAACATGTGTTATCACCGTCATAGTATAGAATAAGTGTCCATTATTTATTTATATTAGTTACATAGTTATTATGTATGTATGTGTGTTTGCCTCAATGAACTATTATGTAAATATTTAGTATAATATAATTTATAATTTTGTAAAATAATATGTAACTGTTTATTATTATAAGGATTAATTACTTCATAATGCATTATTTTATATTCCTAATAAAAAGTATCAAATAAATATTTTGTTTAAATATTACTTTCCCAGGAGATGCCCATTAACATTTGCAGAAAATACCTAATAATGTAGACCCATGAAAGCCGCATGGTACCGGGGGTAAGTATAGGTATGAGTAGATTTGAAGGTTTTGAAGATGTATGCATGTGCAAGTTACAACCGTTTTATATCATAAAATGATAAAAAAATCCCATAATATTTTTTTTCTTTGACACCATGGTCACCCTATGAGCTTTGGCACTTTTAAAAAAATCAAACTTTACCTAGTTATATCATGCTTTCAGTCACTAAATTTTACGTTATATTCCCTATTAAATAGACGCTTCTAAGGACTACCTAATTAGATATGTTTGTACAAGTAGATTAATAGGTACGTTTTTACTCAAAACATCACATATGTAATCTAAATTAGTTAGTTACCTATTATCTCTCCATAACTTGCAAGATCTGATTATCTTTTTCGAACACTTGTAATTTTGAGCACTTACGCACTCTTATCGGAAGATTAAAAAAATATTCGGTAGTCGCGTGAAAAATATAGATAGAAAATAAGTAGGGCTTAAATACAATAAAGATATCGAAGTGTTATCAGCTAGCTTAGACAGAGGCGGGCTAAGATTTATGTTATTGGAGTATTTGCACCGAGGGCGCCATTTATAGGTTATGAAATCGTACCTACTGATCTTACGACAAATCTAATGATTGAGGACACATAATTAATACCGAACCACTGCCTGAGATTTGTGGCGCAACCTCCGATTGCGCCGCGAAGCTGAGTTACGTCGGCAGGCGCCATCTTGCCCTGCGCCGTATCCACAGCGCGACCCCTATATAAGGAGTAACACAGAGCTCCCAGACATTCCGCTTATCCAGATCTCGAGGCTAGGCATCACGCTGCCCGACCGCTCGTCGTCGTTCAAATCGTCCGCGTTCCAAATTTACATTTATAATCATTAAATAATAATTCAACATTTTCTGTACCAAGTAATATTAATAAGCACCAATTGTAAGCATCAACTTGATCAATAAAAGAGTAAGTTCAATTTCCTGTTACATCTTTCAATCTGTCAACCATTTCTACCTGAGTAATATTTAATAGTAATATTTAATCTATTGTATACGATATCACAGTTGCTTGGCCGATCAATCTGTGGCTCAGCTGTCGGGACTCTCCGAACAGACGGCCTCCAGGTTCGAACCAAGCGGGTGAGATATCGTTTGGGTTGTATGTAGCTAAAGGCGTACAAACAGGTAATACCTACACGTCCAACTGACCGACCTTACCACCTCAATTACAGGCGTGTATATCAGCTCCGGCTGGTATGCAATCGCTTCTAACCAAGTGACCACTCTGGCACTTTAGCAAGCTCTACATACTACAAATACCTTTAACCCCAAAGATTTTTAAATCGCGAAATTATTTTACACTATAGATAGGTAGGTAAGTACCTATCTAGGTACCTACAATGATTTTTTTTATGTTAATAGTAGATCTTCTTCTTCTTCAGCCCCTTTCACTCCACTGCTGGATAAAGGCCTCTTCCTGAGTTTTCCACTTCTCTCTATCCTGGGCGCTCTGTTTCCACCCATGTCCCACCAGTTCGACAATGTCGTCAGTCCATCTCCTCTGTGGTCTCCCTACACTTCTTCTATTATGATAGGGTCTCCAATTCAGAATTTTGGGGGTCCATCTATCATCTCTCTGTCTTGCCACATGACCTGCCCATTGCCACTTCAGCCTTCCCACTCTTTTTGCAATGTCTGTAACATTTGACCGGCGTCTTATTTCCTCGTTTCTTATTTGGTCTCTCAAGGATACGCCCAACATTTGTCATTCCATTGCTCGTTGAGTACACTTAAGTCTGTGGAGGCTTCTGGCAGTAAGTGACATGGTTTCGAGACCGTATGTTGTCACTGGCAAAACACAAGAATTGTACACTTTGGCTTTTAGGTTATTCGGAATTTCCCTGTTGCCGAATATGTACCTCAACTTTCCAAAAGCAGCCAAACTCAGCCCTATACGTCTTGGCAGTTCGGCGGTCTGGTTTTCTTTACCCAATGTAATTTTTTTTTTAGGTATCTACTATTATTGCATTGGATAATAGTAGATACCTAACAAAATTTCATCTTAAAATGAATCGAACTATAGTGACTACAAAATATTTGATTTTGAGCAACTAAATGTTTTATGCACACAGCCAAAAATTAAAGTCATAAATAGATTATATAACCTTTATTATCTATCTACTGATAACAAAGGTTTGGCTAAAACGCACGTAGCCAGTTTGGTTGTCATAATATTTTTTTATTTGTACCTACTCCGTCTTCCTATAGGTATCTTTCCCTCCACCGTGTCTTGCTGAAGGGCATATTTATCACCACGGAATATGTGTCCGAAATATGCTGGTTTGCGTCGCGTGACAGTGGTGTCAGCAAGTCTCTCTCTATTTCTCCATCATATTTCGAACTCTTCCATTAGAGACTATCGACCCATGAGATGCGCCTCAACCATCTGTAAAGCCATGCATATCTCGAATTCTAAAAATCTTATTTAGTGTTGAAATTTTGAGAGTCCAACGCATCATTTACGATATAATTATCTACCTACAATATAATTAATACCTCAAAGAAAATTAAATTGTGCACATAAAAGATTTGATATAGGTACGATATTAATAACCTATTAGGTTCCATAAACACACAATTAATTTAGATAGGTATGACTGGTGAATAAGACCAAACACCACTAGGTTTCCTTGCACCATGCACAAGTGGCGAGTTATGTTATTCAAAGTTAAATCCTCAAATCATATTAATTTATGCTTTCGCTGTGAAACACCGGCTTTGAATAGTGCTTCCGCGCTTTTCTACTATTATCGTTTTCGGGTGTCTCGTAAGAACCAGGCAATCGAAAAAACAACATGCAACATATCATCCGTTCTGTTTATCGAGTTAATGCACCTGCACACACCTGTCGCTGGATACCACACGCTGTGGAATATACCTTAATGGTATGAACGAATAAATAAAATGTAGATAGGTATAGTTAATTTGTTTAATTTTAGGTAGGTACCTACATACTTATTGTATTGAAATGTATACGTCCCTACCTACATACCTTAATAAAAATAAAATAAACTAATAAAGTGTCTGATAAACTAATAAGTTAATAAAATAAACTAATAAAGTGTCTATTATGGAGTTTTAACGTTGCATCAATCGTCAAAATATAATTATGGAGTTCTATACAATTTAAACTTTGTATCTACCTAGGTACCTATTAGGTACCTACCTAATCTTCAAAATATAATTATGGAGTTCTACAATTTAAACGTTGTAGGTACCTACCTTTTAATCGTCAAAAAATAATTATGGAGTTCTACAATTTAAACTTTGTATCTACCTACCTATTAGGTAGGTAGATACCTAATATTCAAAATATAACTAATTATGGGGTTCTACAATTTAAACGTTGTAGGTACCTACCTAGGTACCTATAAATCGTCAAAGTTGAATTATGGAGTTCTACAATTTAAACGTTGTAGGTACCTACCTTTTAATCGTCAAAAAATAATTATGGAGTTCTACAATTTAAACTTTGTATCTACCTACCTATTAGGAAGGTAGATACCTAATATTCAAAATATAACTAATTATGGGGTTCTACAATTTAAACGTTGTAGGTACCTACCTAGGTACCTATAAATCGTCAAAGTTGAATTATGGAGTTCTACAATTTAAATGTTGTGGGTACCTACCTAGGTATTAATCGTCAAAATATAATTATGGAGCTCTAAAATTTGAACGTTGCATCAATCATTAAAATATAGTTAATTATGGAGTTCAATAATTTTAACGTTGCATCAATCGTTGATGCAACGTTACTTTACAACGTTTTCTTTACAGGGTGAATTGCCTTAAACAAAAAAAAAAAATCGTTGAAATATTATGAAGGTCTACAATTTTAACGGTAGGTACATCAATTATTAGAATAATTAGATCCTAGGTAGGTACGTAGGACGTGCATACATACCTACATAGGTACCTTCCTACAATAGTGCTAAAACAATATCAAAGAAATTACAAAACACACATAAGTAGGTACCTTACATAGGCCCTGGTGACCTTGAAGTAGGTACCTGCTCTAATCAACACCTAATAAAGTGAAGTTTGTACAGGTGAATTCACAATACCTCACAATACTCGGTAATAATAGTAAGTAAGTACCTTCATTCATTCATTCATACCATCACGGCATATCCCACAATGTGGGGTAACCAGCGAAAGGTGTGCGGGTGTGCATTGCCTTATAAAAGGGAGCACAACACATCTATGAATACCCACACACCAGTCTCGTTTCACCAAAAAAGGCACTACATTTAGAATGGGTGGTGAGCCTCATTGCTGAACTATGTGAGATGTTATTGTTGCCTGTTGTATTTTCGATTACCCGGCTCTTACGGGACACTCGAAAACAATGATTTAAAAGAATGGAAGCACTATTCGAAGCCGGTGCCTCACAGCTAAGTAAGTACTTACCTAGCTATTTTGATAATCTTAGTTCAGTGATAAAAAAACAACACGTTCCTTAGAAAAAATGGGTTCGATTACCTATTATTTTTACGGTCTAAACTCATTTATTTATACTTAATAAATAGATATGTATTTTTCGTGGTTTGATAGCAATTATTTTATATTAGCGCGCTGGGCTAGTAGGTAATCCAGTGGTCGCGAGTTCGAATCCTGCCTCGACCGATTTCGTTCACCTAAGCACAAGCATTTATATGCTTATTTTAGGGAACTTAGGAAGATGTATATGTACTTGTTTAACAAGGACATATTCATTTATTATAAAAAAAATTGAAAAGGTCCTTAAGTGGTCAAATACCCACCTATGTAAATAAAAAAATCACATTTTTAAATAAAATAACTCAAATATGTAAAACAGTGTGTTGATAAGAAAAATGACCGAGTATTTACAAAGTTTTTTTGCTGAATGCGTTTTCTACATAGATACCTAATTAATTTTAAAATTTACCATGAATTCCCTTAATAAAATTAGGTATTAAAAATATCCTTTTACACAGCATTTTTTATAAATTATGTTATCTATATGTTTAAATTATTTCCAATTTTCCGATTATCAATTTTATTCATGATGGAATTCCATTATCAATTATATGAAATTATAAAAAAAAATATATATTTAGGTAGGTAGGTACCTACTTATAAATCCTATACTAGACCACTGACACGTTTCGCCAAAAGAAATTCGTTTTCTTGATAGATATAACGTAATTTTATGTAGGGGAGACCGAGGTGAGTTGGGACTAAGGTGAGTTGGGACAGTCGTCATTTCTCCGAAAATACCGAACCTAGCGATCTGGCAACAATACACTGTTTTGACTCAAATCACGCGTACAAACTTGTCAGTACACGTCAGTATCGTGAGATGAGCGGTTGTGTTGTTATGAACATATCGTCATAATTTTGGGCAAAAGTATTTTTTTTATCACGCTTTCATTTACTTTTGTTGCTTTAAGAACATGTATATTCTTAAGAATCTATATTGATTGCACTCTTTGATAAACTCTATTTCTTATTTGATCTATGTTTTTATTGATTCTGTATGCTCCAGGGAGAAATTTGACATAAAATATGACAGTTCAACACTAGGATAGTTGGGACACCTTGTCCCAACTATCCTTGTACGTAAAACATGTACCTACGTGATATGAATATTTGTTTTTAGATGAAATGTGGTTTCTTTTGTTATGGAAATTGTACTGGGGGAGAGTTGAATTTAGTGTGTCAACTGTTTATCTAATTAGACTTTATTATTCATCTTTCTGTGTTATATCAGTTTTCCCTGACGTTAGTACCACTCCGACGAAAGTCTTGCCATTCGGCACAACTCCTCAACACTTGATATGCCACTCCAGTCTTTGATATTACACAACCAGAGCATTTGAATTGATTTCTTATTTTTGAAGTTTAATAATAATAAGTCATTTGTATAGCGCCGTTTAATGATTCAAGATCATACCAAGGGCGCTGATAGTCTAATGTTGTGTTGCTCTTTGAAACAAAGCTGTTTTTAATCCTTTAGTGAAAGTGCTCTTGCTTTGAGCACTGCGGACATCTAGAGGCAGTGAATTCCACTTAATAGGACCACTCACTTCATATATGAGATGTCCCAAATGACCTTGACTGTTGTCCCAACTTACCTTACTACTAGGAGGGTTGGGACAAAGTGACTAACTTGGTTCAAATGAAAATATCACCATGTTCTATTTTGTTTTGAGTAGTTTATTTAAATGAATTGTGTAGTTGATGAAATAAGGTATCCATTGTCGAAAAGATTATTAATAAGTATCATAGGTGAAAAAATATAAAAATTAAAAAGCAAAAATTGTCCCAACTATCCTAGGTCTCCCCTACCTATGTAGGTAGGTACCTACCTACATTTATATTATACTAAGAATAAGTATTTATTTATTATTAACAATACAATGAAAAGATACAAATTCAATTACATACTAGAGCTAGAAGTTAAGTGCGTGAGTACATAATATGTGTGTGTTATTTATTGATAAGTATATAATTGATACACCTCACTAGGAAGTCCTGTGCCGAGGTGTTCATTTGAAAAGTTGTGTGACATAGATAGTAGGTAAGTACATTTTTTTTTTATTTCTCTTCACACCATTTACATAATCGTCATTAAAACTAGATAACTGCTGCCCAACTAGGTATACCTGTTCTAGGGCTAGCAGTGTACATATTATTACATTTCACAGGAGACATATTTTTAAAAAATATCTAAACAATATAAACTTAACTATTGTACACAGATTAAAAAAAATTAATTGGAGTTATCATGATATGCATATACATACATGTTGTGTATGTATGTATCTTGTAATTTTTATTTGTTAATTTCACAAATAATCTGAAACAGTATCACTTGGGAATACTGAACTGACAGAGCATAGATGGGATCTATCAGTCATATCTTTATTCAGACAAGTCTCAGATCAAATAAAGACAGCACAAAATTTATAAAACCATTAGGATTTTAAAATTAACAATTATATAAATTATGACCTTTTACACTACGATGTCGAACATTTGATACATTTTAGTTCTCCCGTAGTTCATGATGTATTCGGAACATTTTCTTTTAAATGATTTCAGCGATATTATTTCTTTGAGTGATATAGGTAACATGTTTAAATTCTGGGGGCAATAAAAATAAAGTGTCTTTGACCAAAAGCAGTTCTCATGTGTGGAATTACGTAGTTTGTAGCAGTGCTGGCTCGCGTAGCTAAATATTGTTGTGTTTTTGAGTGCAGTAATTTATTTATATGAAAATTTGTTAGTATATAATGTAAAAATATTTGTTTTGGATCAAAAACTTTAAATTCATTATATTATAGATCTTTAGTAGGGTAGTCAAGGGGTTTGCTGAGTATTATCTTTTTAATACATCTTTGAGATAAGCATAATTTTTCCATAATGGTGTTGACACACCCTCCCCAACCAACAACTCCATACCTATGTGAGTAAAGAATGTGTCAACGCATAGTACCTAGGTACCTTCCTACACTTTTTTCATTGTTTTTTTTATTCGGGATCTTTCGGAGCTCTCTGTAAATATATCCCAGTTTGACTATTTTACTAGACAGGAAATCGATATTATCACATTATGTATAGAGTTCTTGAATTAAATAATACCTACATTAAATAATTAGTTATTGATAAAAAAAATGTGAAAGTTAATTATATTTGATTAGGTGTAATTAGGTGTATTGATTTGATCTCAACCGGTGTTATTTATCCATGGTGCTGTGTTTTTTGTATTTTTGTGACGATGTGTTTTGTGGTAGCAGTTTTAGTGAGGTTGGTAGGCAATTATGTATTTTATATGTAGGCACCTACCTTTTGAAAATATTGCGATGAGCAACTATAATTAACAAGTACCTAGGTAAATATCGTTAAAATATCTAACTGACCAAGATTAGTTAGACTGATACTTATCTATCGACATTAAAAATCAATATAAGTATTTATATAACAAATAAAATCATTCGATACCTATATAATATAGGTATAACTTGTAATGATGTACTTACATCATATTTTTAATTAAGGATTACACACTAAATTGTTTTTTTATATACATAGGTACTTACCAATGTAAAGATAAAATTATCAAACAGTGTACCTACATACAACTTACCTATCTACTATATAAACCACTTGATATTTTAAATTATCGATATGTTTAATCGCTAGCAGGTATATATTTATTTATAGGAAAATATCGCAGTCCAATAATCTATAGAA
Source organism: Molanna angustata (assembly GCA_963576475.1). Taxonomy (NCBI): domain Eukaryota; kingdom Metazoa; phylum Arthropoda; class Insecta; order Trichoptera; family Molannidae; genus Molanna; species Molanna angustata. The sequence goes on from OY754990.1 coordinate 11,096,757, forward strand.
ACTAGTTGCATGTAACACATGAGATCCAAGTACCTACTTAACTGTCGATGGCGATAGTAGGGTACCTATCTATAGTTAATTGAAGAATTCGTACCAAACTATAAACACTTATATACAAATTTATAAACATTTTAAGATATTTTGATTTCTATAGTTATAAATATTAACGCATTTTTTTATATTATGTTTTTTTGTACTTAAATGTTTTTTTTAATTATTTCCATTGTTATTGTGATATTATCACTTTTTATATACGATTCACTGTCGCGAGATGCATTGACCCCGGCACAGGTTTTTTGCCTAGTGGGGCATTGCAGATTCAATAATTTTTGTAATGTCATCAATGTTTGTATGAATAAATAAATAAATATAAAACATGTAGGTATTTGTATCAGGATAGGGTAGTATGGAGGTCAGTCTTTTTTTTCCTACCCAGAATATGAAAACAACATGATGGTATGTATGTACATATGTTAAGATATGAAGTATCAAACTATTGAGTGAGATATTGTGTAGTGTTTACTGCCTTACAAATTGTATGAAAAAATGTCGTCACTAAATTCAATTATAATAAAATTTGTAAAAAAAAGTTTGAAGTGTACATACCTACTACAACAATGTTCATATTTTTTAAGAAAATTGAAATTTCTATTTGGGGTGTGTTGGCTTTTTTCGATATTTTTAAAAACTTTGGAAATATAGGCAGTTAAACACATAAATTTATAGATTGTTTTTCTTAATAAAAAATGATAAATTGCGATTATTAGATAAAACGAGTGGGTTGTGGCGAAGGTTAAACTCCTCACTAACAAGTCATTCTATAAAGTATTCAATATTTGTATGGAAAATTTTCAGTATTTTCATGAAATGAGTTTGTTAAATTATTTAAATATTTTATTATGAAAACTTGATAACTCTTCAATGCCATTTTATGAAAGTGATGTGCCTTTTTACCAATTTGAAAAGAAAAATTTCAAATTTTAAGTTTCCTGAGCTTGGGGTCACATTCAAATAGGTACTTGACAGTTAAGAAAATTGAGAAGCACTATTCAGATATCCTTCAAAATCTAATGGGGTCTAAGTGAGTATTAGATATACAAATTTGCAAAATTTGAAAATAATCGAATGAGTACTTTAGTCTATAATCGATAAAGTAAAATAAACACGCCGTACATAGCACACACACAGATACATTGTGATGAAACTTATAGAATACAATCTCAGCATGATACTAGTTCATAATCTGCAATAAAAAATACCCTTAAAAATTGCGAAATAATGACTCCACCTTGGGTTAGTGAGGAGTAAAAATTGCGCTCCATAGATAAGCATATTTTAACTTAACCTACTTATGTCTATGGAAAAATAATCAGTTACGAACTGAATACACACTACACATACTTATGATGTCAAAATGACAATTACACTAACCTATATTTTGGGCAGAAGAGGACACAAAAAAATACAATAGAACCATTTATTTACTCCTCACTACCCCATGTGGGGAGTTATCAATTTTAAATTGTTGGGGCTATTTTTTTTTTATTGCAAATTATCAACTAGTGTTATGCTGAGATATGTATACTGAAAGTTTCATCACAATGTATCTGTGTGTGTGTGTGCTGTGTAGGTATCTACCTACTATTCTACTACATGATCGATTATAGACTAAAGTACTCATTCGATTCTTTTAAATTTTTGCAAATATGTATATCTAATACTCGCTTAGGCCCCATTAGATTTTGAAGGATATCTGATCAGTGCTTATCAATTTTCTTATCTGTCAAATATTTCAAAGCGACCCCGAGCTCAAGAAACTAAAAATTTAGAGATCATTATTTTCAAATTGCTAAAAAGGTTCAATTTCATACAGTGACATTGAGAGCCTCATTTAATTCTTCCTCGGTTTCTCCTAGCATTGCAATATCATCTGCATACCTTATCACGTCTATTTTTTATATTTCACTAGGTACCTACTCAATAAATTTAGCTGTGAGGCACCGGCTTAGAATAGTGCTTCAACTCTTTTCTATTACTGTTTTCGAGTGTCCCGTAAGAGCCGGGTAATCGAAAATACAACAGGCAACAATAACATCTTACATAGTTCAGCAATGAGGTTCACAACACATTATGTTGAATGTAAATATAAATGACAACAACGGGTGTGCAATATTATGGTAAAATAATATTAGAATAATAACATATCAAAATTTACTGTACCTATCAGTTTATACTTTTGTGTTAAGATATAAGTAACTATGTAATATTGTTATTTGTTATGTTGTGATTTTATTTTATTTTATTTAATGTAGCTTCTCGGACAACTAACAGGTAGGTACTATGTCAAATATTAATTTAACACGCACCCAATAACAAGTTGCCACATTCTGGAGACTTATGATAGTAATCATCTCACAGATCCAGACTGAAAACACAATTAAAAACTGTGTCTCCACCGGGAATCGAACCCGGGACCTTCGGATCAGCAGTTAGATACCTATCCAACTAAGCCACGTGTCCGTTCTAATATTTTTTGTAAAAGACAAAATAACTATGTTAAACCGAAATGTCAAATATTAGGCTTGGTAAAATTGTAAACTGCTAGCCCTAGAACAGGGTTACCTAGTTGGGCAGCAGTAATCTTCATAATAGTCTTTGTTATAAAGGTGTGAAAAATAAATAAATAAATGCTGTGACTTTTTAGCTGAGAAAATATTGGCGTGTGTGTGTGTGGACACATGCATGTGTCATGCCTCCTTTCTTAAGGTTGTGCACACCCGCACACCGTTGCTGGTTTTTCCAGAGTGGAAAATACCGTGATGTAGGATATGTAAGTATGTATTTCTATACGAAGAAATACCTATACGTACTTCAAAACTGACTTATTTTGTAAATTTTAAGTAGGTACCTAATTTTGGACATTTTCTTCAACACTAGGGCTTTGCCCTATCCCATTGTGCGGCCCAACCGCTTCAAGGAACAAGTGTTTACAATTCAATAAATAATGTGTCATAAAATATATGGCATACAGTTATCTCTGCCTACTGATTGAGAGAGATATCTGTTATCAATTTTAAATTATAACATGCTTATCAATTTATCAAAATAACTGACTACTTACTAAGGTAGTTGTGTAAACAACAAATAAAATTTTGTCTAATCTTATCAAAAAACATTATCTACATTTTTGATTAGCGTGTTTTTGAGGTACCTATTGATAATAATTATCACTAGTTGCACGTAACACATGAGATCCAACCGTATATGGTGATAGAATATACATAGGTATGTATAGTATATTTATCATTTAAGTATATTTATCATTTGGGACGTCGGAAAGTTTGGGACCGGGACACCAACTACCCTACCTGACATGGAAGACACTTAATAGATTACGCGTCGGTGTGACAAGATGCAAAGAGAACATGCTAAGGTGGGGTATTAGGGTGGAAGAGGATGTTTCCTGCAATTGCGGCGAGATACAAACTGACGAACACCTCCTCATCTGTCAAGATATGCCAATGACATACGACGCAGAGGACTTGAAGATGGTTAATGACAATGCCGTTGCGGTTGCTGTATTCTGGAGTGGGAAGGCCTAGTGAGAAGTACTCGGACTCGTTAAGTAAGTAAGTATTTATCATTTAATATACATATGTATAGTATAGTATATTTAGCATTTAAGGTCATCTCTCGAAAAACAAAAACCCTCATTTACAAAACTCTTCTTAGACCGGTCATGACACATATGCATCAAAATGCTGGATAATGACCAAGAAGGACGAAAATGCATTGTTGGTGTTCGAAAGGAAAATACTTCGAAAAATATTTGGCTCAACATGTGAAGTAAGATCTTGGAGGATCCGGTTTAACCATGAACTATAGAAATAATGTATGGCGAACCAAACGTCCAATACATCAAAATTCAACTTGGACACGTTTTATGAATGGAGGATAGCCGGGTCCCAAAGAAACTATTGGACACCTGTCCTGAAGGAAGAAGAAGCAGAGAGAGACCTAGGATGAGATGGCTGGACGACATCGAGGGCGATATAAGAGCGATCGGACAGACAAATTGGAGGAGACTTGCTGTCGACAGGGCGGGATGGAGGCAGTTTCTTGAGGAGGCCAAGGCCCACATCGGGCTGTAGCGCCATTGTTGATGATGATAGTATATTTATTTATTTATAAAAGGGTACATGGACAGACATCCAGCTTACAATTTTCATAAAAAGTAAACAATATTTATTATTATTATGAGTGCGGACGTCCAATTATGGATGCACACAAAATTACATGAGCTCATATTCAATCAGACACGTAAGTTACACAAGTATCTAAGAGTTACAATTAAGTAACAAAAGTTAGTTAGGTAGGTAAGTAAAAAAAAAAGAAAAATTAGTTACATAAGTTATATAAATTACATAAGTCGAAGTTAAAAAATTTATGTATATAAGTTAGAGAAAAGACAATTTCTAACAGATTACAATCAAATAGCGTATATAAATAACACTGAGATCTTCTTAAAACAACATGCGCGAGTTAACTTTTTTTCTTAAAATCAGAGAGCGAATCCGCAAACACGTCAAGATCAGGACACTCCCTTGTCATATCTTTAATTGCTGAATACGTAAAAAAACTATAAACCTTTATCCAAATTATTGAATATTTTAAGATATTTTGTTTTCTATACAATACTTAGGTAAATGTAGTTATGTATGTATGTCAGGATAGGATAGTATGGAGGTCAATATTTTTTTCCTACCCAGAATATGAAAACAGCGTGATAGTATGTATGAATGATTAGAGATTAAGTATCAAACTATTAAGTCTTCTTAGATAATGGTGTAGGTATAGGCCACTGGCCGTGGTCTCGTAGGCCACGGCCACTGCCGTACAAATTGTATATAACGCAAATAGTAATTATAGTTCTTGCGCTTTTTAAATTATAAATTAGGTCGTTCCATAGAAAATATTGACTATCCCGAATTGATGCGTGGCTTTCATTTACATTCATTGGCCGATCGACGTAGGTTATTGGACGTCTCATTTTTGCACAAGTTAGTGAACGGAGCAACGGACTGCATTGAGCTTGTAAGTGCAATCAACTTTCATGTTCCGAATAGACGGACTAGACAAGCTGTGCTTTTCCATGAGGGAGCCGCTTCCACTAACTATATATTTAACTCTCCAATACTGAGATTGCATAGGCTGGGAAATGAGCTGTGTGTTGATGCAGATATTTTCGGGGATAGCCTGCCGGTTTTCAAAAAAATTATTTATAGGTCTTTCTAAAATTCAAATTCAATAGCTAACCTTGCAGTTTTCTTTCTTTTCTTTATTATTTGTTTTTTGTAATTATCCTATTAATATTACACAATATGTTATTATAATTAATGCATGTGTTTATTTCTCTGTGCAAAAACTTGTGTTGTCAATTTATTGTTGTTTCTGTATTTTTTTTTTTTATATATTCGACCAGTATTGTTTAATTTTTGAATGTTATTTCTTGTTAATTCTGTTTTTTTTTTCTTTTTAACATGTAAATGGCTTACGCCGTATATTGTATTAAATAAATAAATAAATAACGATGTCGTCACTAAATTCGATAAAAAAAGTTTGAAATGTAAGTACTACACTACAGTGCTGATATTTTTTATAACAAATTAAATTATCTAGTTGGGGTGTTTCGGCTTTTTTCAATATTTTTAAATACTTTGGAAATATAGGCAGTTAAACATACAAATTTATCATAAATAAAAATGTTTTTTTCTAATAAAAAATGTTTGAGAAACTCTGGAACTAGCATGATAGTATTAATATTTTAATAATTGACGAAGTTTTTATTTTGTAGAATTCCATTATAAATTATGTCTATAATTAAAAGTAAACCACTTTTTGATTCTACATGAATTTTATTACATACGTACGATAGGCCTCGATTTCGCCTTGTTAGGGCATTTAGGTACTAGCTTATGACTATTTTGACAATTTTTACTTATATTTATACCTAGATTAAAACTGCGACTTAGTTAGGAGGAGCTTACAGGTTCTTATGATTGGTAACCAAGTGGCTCATTGATAGAGGAAGAAATGAATCAGAAAAAGAAAGACCTACATCATAAAAATATTATCAGGCCATTATGACTGCAGTGTAAACACGAAAAATCTCTTTCAAAATAGTCATAACACTAATTTGCGTGGCCATAGCTTAAAACTTGTGAAAAGTAGGTTCTTGACAAATCCTCCAAAGCATTTTCTTTCAAATAGTGGTGGATACTTGAAATAAACTGCCCCAACATGTTTTGGATGCTGAAAATGTTAATATTTTCAAGAAACGACTGGACTTTTTTTGGACACAACAAAATAGTTACAACCAAATAATAAAATTCAACAGTGGATATAGGCACATCAAATCAGCCTTGGCTGCCTGCCTATAAATAAATAATAATAAAATAACAAAATACATGTAGAATTGTTAAAGATTTTTTAAACGTTAATATTCTGGAATCAGTAGGGTTGATAGGTAGTATAGAGACCTCCTCAGAGTCTAATCCTTTGATATGTTAAGTATCTGGATGGGTGAACTATTCCCAATTGAAAGCTTGATGATGCGTTTGTTGCATTTTATTTTGCTCTTTTAAATAAATTACAATTTACGCATTGATCTGCTAATTCTTTTAAGGAAGTGTATAATGGTAATAATAATAATTGAGTGTTATTATTTGTAGTGCTTAATTGTTATTAATATCATTAGATAGTAAATCGGCCAGCGCCGTAAAAAATGCTTTAGACGATACACACGAGACAACTTACACTTACACACTTGATATTCACATTCCTTTGCATATTATTACTTATTACATTCACTACATACATACATACATCATACATACATACATCACGAAAAAAATTAATAAAAAATTGTATCACCTCAAACAGACCTAATTTTTTGTTGATTTATTCATTTCAAATCCTTACATAGTTAGGTACATATCATATATAACGTAAATATTTTAAAATATTCGTAAGGATCCCACTAAGGCCTGTATGTGGGAATTATATTCAAATAACTATAGTTATACAGTAAAATCTATATATTTTTTTTGTTTGTTTTTTTTATTTTATTTCATACGCAGTTGCGTCAATCACCAAGATTCAGATTCACCGTGGTATTCGGTAGGGATAAAAAAATAAGAATTGTGTTTACGAAACATGAAAAATCATGAGCCATTCCCAAAAGATCCTCAACATAGCTACAATAAGTATAGGTACGTACGTAATAGTTTCCTCTATAACAGCAGATCAGATATATTCGGTAAGTTCTCACCTTGCAGCCATTTTTTCATCTCTTTCCTAAAGGTATAAGGTTTGCTTTCTATATTTAGATTCGTTGGTAGAGTATTAAATGTTCTTGGTGCCACGAATGAAGCATGTCTATGTGCAATTCTATGTCTCCGCATGGGTACTATAAAATATCCTGTCGTTCTTGCTCTCCTACTAATAGAAGTGTTTGCTTCAAAGTAGTCTGGGTGTTTGTGAATAAATCTTAGGCATTGTTCAATAAATAATTTCTTTATCGGTAATAGTTTGCTTTCAGAAAACAACAATTGTGTAGGAAATCTTCTTGGCTTTCTGTCCATAATCTTTATCACAAGTTTCTGTAGCGTTTCAAGTGATTAACTAATAGGTCTAGTGAGGTGATACATTCCATATACATAACTTTACTAACTGTTTATTATGTAATACCAAATGTTTATATTTATTATGTTCAAATTTATTTTGTAATGTGTAATTTTCCGGAAATAAAAAAAGATAAAGAGGAGTAGGTTTTCCCCAGAAAAGATGGGCAGTTACATTTGATGGGAAAAAGTGGTTCCTACAGGGACGTCCCAGATAAGGATGGAAAAAGTTGAAGGAGGCCTACAGCCAGAAGTGGAGAGATGGCTGAGGAGAAGAAGAAGAACATCGTCTGTCATTTAAACTTCTGGAAGCACCATTCTATGACGATTCCTAAAAGTCCACATTTACATATTAAATTAATGTAGGTACATTTTGAAACATTTTTCTATTTGTTTTGCTATAAACAATACAAGCAAATCTACCTGACTATTGAAAGGTAGAGGGAATTCCCACTTCGTATATAAAAAGGTACACCACCTTATTACCGTCAATAGACATTCATTAGCAGTTACTTAAACCCAAGCATTTTTACATAATACAATAGTAATTTTGTTACTTATCTTTTCATAAATATATTATTTTACAATTTCAATTGTCCACTGAACAGTGTGTTCTTTATTTGGATAAGACGTTTTTTGTCATTTTAAACATGTCAAGAGAGACAAACATGAAATTGGTTCCATGACCATGTATGTCCCTTACGGATTAGAAGCGAGCGCCATCTTCCTCTTATTTTGTACACATTCCTGGCTTCCTCTACATCTATGCATTGCCTCATACTTCCTCGTCGATTGTTCGTGTTTCTTATGCTTCCTTCTTTCAACGTATCATTCACATGGTCATGCCGTTCCTTTCTTTGGCGGCTCCTGCTATTAACTCCATCTCTTAGAACTTTGTAATTTTTTCTGGCCAGTCGTTCATCGTTCATTCTTTCAATATGTCCAAACTACCTCAAGGCATTCACTTTCATTTTACTTATGAAATCCTTCTTTATCTTGCATTCTCTCTTTATTTCCTATTTTTTTATTGTACCTATCATATATTGTTCTATTATATAGGTACTCTTCTTAGTATTCTCATTTCCATATCAAATAAATTAAATTGATCTTAATGGCTCTAATGTATGACAATGCGACATTGACATGGCAGAAGACGCATGAAAGTAGAATTTACGCGGTTGAAATGATGTCACTAAGACGAATGAAATACATACCATCACGCCGTATCCCTACTTGGGGTAGGCAGAGAGGACCGAACGCCAGACACCTCTATCTTGACATACCTGTTTTGCCTCATTTACATCCATGCATCGCGTCATACATGCTCTCCTATTATTCTGACTTGGTATATTACCATATTTCAAAATCTCATTTATATGATCATGCCAACTCTTTCTCGGGCGGCCACGACCTCTCATTCCACTCTTTTCAGCCTTGTATACTTTCTTTGTCAGGCGCTCATCGTTCATTCTCTCCACATGTCCGAACCATCGCTGAGTGTATTTACTTTCATTCTACTCACAATATCTCTTTCAATCTTATATTCTCGTCTGATGTCCACATTCCTTATCCTATCATAGATCGTTCTACCACACATTCGTCTTAGGGACCTCATTTCCACAGCGTTAATTTTACTTTCATGCGTCTTCTGCCATGTCCATGTCTCAATTGCATACATACATTAACTATGAGACACGAGGATATTATGTATGATTGACAGAAATATCGTAAATAAATGCCCCAAGGTGGTTTGGCCACATAGAAAGTACCTACAAGTGATGACCGTGTGACAAAAATAGTAAGTATATAAGGAACAAAGAGTAGAGGTTGGCCAAGGAAAACTTGGCACGATCACATAAATGAAATCTTGAAAGATGGAGACATTACAGGTGAGGATGATAGAAGAACGCGTATAAGACGATGCATGGACATGAACGAAGTGAGAAATTTATGTCAAAATATGGAAGTCTGGCGTTCGGTTCTCTTTGCCTACCACAAATACGGAATTGGCATGATGGTATGGTATAATTTCAAATATTTCTAAATGTGATGTTTGAGAGTAGGTATTATACGCCTTTTTGGTCTCATGGTACGAAGGTGTGTATTTTCAAAAATACACACCTTCATACTATCACGGTATATCCCACAGTGTGGATTAACCAGCGACCGGTACGCGGGTGTGCATTAAGTACCTTAAAAATGGAAGCCAGTCTCGTATCACCTAAAAAGGCAACATTCAAAGTGGAATTTTGAACCTCGTGAGATACCTATAAGACTATTTATGATCCCTATTCACCACAATATTTAAAAAATAACGTCGTTTTCTTGTCAAGTCACGGCCTATCCCTTCGATCTGCTGAACGTACTACTCTAGCTATCCCCATTCACAATACAGAAGTTTTCAGCTCCTCTTTTCAAGTACAATCAGCTAGACTATGGAATGGCCTAAGTGATGAAGTAACGTCATCTCAATCCATTCAAATATTTAAAGGTAAATTAAAAAAACTTTATTTGTCAAATAGTTCCTAAATTCCTTCTATATCCTTCCGTAACCTCCTTTTCCTCATTGCTATGTGAGGTGTTATTTTTATTATTCTTTTATTTTTAAACTCTCTTTTCATTTTTTTCTCTTTATAATTATTTTTATATTTCTTACTCTTTTATGTTATTTTTTATCAATTTATTTCTCACATAATTAGTACTGTACCTACCAATTTAACTAATAGACTTCACGTTGCTCGGGTTGGTTGGAAGAAATTGCCTTATGACAATAAACCTGCCTTTGTACACATGTACATAAATTATATAAATAAATAAATAAATACCTATTATTTTACACGATGTTGTATTTTCCATTACCCAGCACAAGTAGGTATCCATAAAACAAAATATTAGAAGCACTATTCTAAGTCGGTGTCTCGCAGCTAATTCCTCAAACATCACAAACAATTCTCAGAAACATGCACCTGATAGTTGGAAATTCCCAATCACATTCAAACCAATAAAACCCGACCCCTCTTAAACGACAGCTCTTTAAAACTTCAAACAAGTAACGCAGTACAATTGAATCAGGGGTACAATAATTGATGTTGAAATAACCTGCAGGTGGTACCTACCTATCTACAACCCGTGATTGACTTGTGTCCCTCACCAAATTGTCTAAGAACTGTAATAAAACCTCTCATTAGATAGTGTTTACTTAGCGAAAGGGACAAGCTTTATTATATCTCTATACAAAGTCTATTGGGGTATGGGAAAAACCACACATTAAAGGTAGGTATCAGTTATCGAAAGTTAACAAATAATGCAGACCTATTGTAAGGTAGAAATTTTATAAAAAAAATATTTATTTATTTGCTGAATTAACCTAGTGGAATGTCGTATACAAAATTCACTTAAAACTCGGTTTGAGCAATATCTATCTGGGAAGCATGTTTCAAAGAAATGGACGGCCTAATAGGGACATCAAAATTCATAGTAACGGCAGGAAACAGTGAATAGAGCACTCAAATCATATATTATCTATTTTTTAATATTTAAAAGAATGTACAACGTAGGTACTATAATATTTTTAAACAAATATAATAAATATGTAAGAATAACAACATAAGTAGGTAATTGTAATTTAATCAGCCCATCTTTGATTTCATGTTGCATGTACTCACTGCTGGTAACAAAACAAATTAATTATTCCTGTCTAAAGTGCCTCCTGAAAAAGGTCCTGGACATTCAGAATATCTCCAGGAACCTGATCTTTTCCAAATTATTATACGTGGTAAGGCATCGGTACAATGGCGAACGTTGAGGTGTGTCTTGTTTGTCTGTTTGGTATGTTGAAGTTAATAATTTAAACAAGGTCTGTACAGTCAATATTGAAGTTTATTATGTCATAAAGGTACATTAAGTCTGAGGTCCTTCGTCTTGTTTGTAAAGTCTGCAATTCATGTTTGTAGTTATTACCAAATTTGTACTTCATATGTTTCAAAAATATTTGTTGTATTTGCTCTATACTGTTAACGTAAATATAAGAATATCTTTCATATAAAAAACCAACTTCGAAATGAATGTATACCTACTGGTTCAACAGGTGAAATCAAAACCCCCACGTTTACCCATATCATGGATATAATTATCTATTATATGGTGTTCTATAATATCTTTAGATGTCATAGAACTCCATATGATAATTATATCCATGATATAGGTAATCACTAGGGTTTTGATATTGCCGATCGGACCAGACTTACCTCCCAGGATAAAAAAATGTGGTGTCCGGTTATTTCTGCTCGCCCTGTAAGGATATGGCGTGATATTTTCTATGTATAGAATAGGTACCTACCTATGTACTAAATCAAACTGAATTTGCAAGTACCTACCTAACTTACCTATATGAATTCACGCATGACTATTCATAAATTAATATTTACTGTAAGTAGGTACCTACATAATTAGTTTCTAGCTGTCTGCTTAGTGTTTTAAACATATGTGCTTATTTAAAACTGGGAAGTTATTTTTCATATTTTGCGTAGTTATTTGCACAAGATTGCAATAATTAATAAAATAAACTTTGCATTAATTAAAATATAACTAATGTAGGTATCAAGGTCGTAAAAACGATTTTATATTATCACCTAAATATGATTTAGGTACACATTAAGAGGACATACCTAATAGATACCTATTACATTATAACGCTTAATCTAAACCGAAGAAGTGACTGAAAATATGATATAGGTACCTATGTAGGTATTAAAACCGCCTAATGCACTATGAAATTCTGTGTTAGTAAGATTAATATCTGTTATAATACCTGATTTCAATTATTGGAAACCCAAAATTTGTTGATTTTTTGCATTTTTAGAACAAACCTGACTTGATATAATATATATATATATATATATATATATATATATATATATATATATATATATATATATATATATATATATATATATATATATATATATATATATATATATATATATATATATATATATATATATATATATATATATATATATATATATATATATATATATATATATATATATATATATATATATATATATATATATATATATATATATATCTCGAAAATTCACTTTAATTTTATGCACTATTAAGTATGAATAAGGTTTTTTCTCTACAACGTACAGCTATGGAGTATCTTATTAAAAATAAGTGGGTTGTAGCCAATAGAACAATAGAACGCAATAGAATGCAATAAAACGATGTAGGTATGACAGGGTAAGAAATGAGAACATAAGGAAAGAATGTAAGATGAAGAAAGATAGCATTAATAGAATGAAAGTGAACACACTGAGATGGTTTGGCCACATGGGTAGAATGAATGAGGAACGACTGACGAAGAAAATATACAATGCGGATAGGAATGGATTGAGAGGCCGGGGCCGCCCAAGAAAGGGATGGCACGACCATGTGAACGATATTCTGAAAGACGGAAATGTTAGAAGCATATACAATAGACGAACATGTATGAGACGATGCATGAATGTTGATGAGGCGATGAATGTGTGCCAGGATAGAAAGATATGGCGTTCGGTTCTCTCTGCCTACCCCGTAAGGGACATGGCGTGATGGTATGTATGTATGTATGGGTTGTAGCCAACACTAAACTCTCCACACCATAGTAAATGTTCATTTTTTAATCTTGAAAGGTTGACAATCTCTAAATGCATTTTAAATATAATAAATATAAGATTCCCAGAGGGCAAAAGTTTTCACAACACACCATACACACAAAAACATTGTCACGAAAATCATTGTATGTATTTTATACGTGATACCTGTTGAGAAATTTCAAGTAAAATTGCATTACTAGCAAGATGACCATGTATGAGACAGTGTATCAATGTTGATGAGGCGATCTGTAGGTATGTGTCAAGATAGAAGAATGCGGTGTTCGGTTCTCACTGCCTACCCCTCGAGGAAGACAGAAGTGTAGAGTAAAAAATACACATCTACAGAGACACATACAATAACAATATGAAGTTAATCACTCAATTTTCCCATACAGAAGCTATTTTACTTCTCTTAGATATTAGGTATACATTATTTTTCATACAATCATGAAATTTATTTCACATTGATATGGCAGACCATAGATTTTTTTCTTAAAATTTTGACAACCCTTGAATGCATTTTTGATGAATGTATTTTTATTGTATCGAAATTTCAAACAGTATAAAAATACCTCGATTTTCACGACCGTGAGAGCATTTTTGAAAATTTGGACAGATGAAATCATAGAGAAGAAATTAACGGGTATCTATGGAAAACTAATCAGCTCTAGGTCTATGCACTATAAACATATGATGTAAATATGAAGTTAATCGGAATTATAGTTTGAGCTGTAGTGAGGACACAAAAATGATAATCCGTACGCCAAACGCCATACATACAAACACATCACGACGAAACTCACAGTGTGCACTCTCTGTTGAGAAATTGATATATGTAAAAAAATACTCTTAAAAATTGTGAAATCATGACTCTCCACTATTCCATAGTGTGGAGAGTAAAAACATATCGTTTGATCGAGTGTGACGCTGGGGTGTGATTTAGAAGATTATTAACCATAGACACGCGTATTTTTTTATTAACTACATTTCGAGTTGACCACAAATAAAAAGGCTCCCTTGAAGGTGCCGAAAACATCAAACGTGGTCATAATTATTGTCCTTTTACTGCCTATTTCAAAAGTAATGCCCATTGTGTCTTTGTGTACCCAAAGACACCCGAGGATGGAAGAAGAGGCGGAGAAAAACAGGTAGATGACAAACAACAACAAAAAAGATTGGACATATTGTGAAGAATGGACCAGCAACAAGAGGACGACTTCCGGATTAAAGAGGTTCCATTGTTTTTTAAACACATCTTTTACAAAATATCTAACTATATATTTCATAACTCAACTGAGATCATATATACATAACACAAACCATAACGCTAACGGGGTCGGAAGAGAGCACATTTTTTTTAAAACTAGTTGAATAGAACACATGAGATCCAACTGTCGATGGCGATAGTCCCTATGCATAATTGAAGAATACGTACCAAAATATAAACACTTAATTGAGGTGTTTCGGCTTTTTTCGATATTTTTAAAAACTTTGGAAATATAGGCAGTTGAACTTATCATAAAAAATGTTTGAGATACTCTGGAATTCATATGAAAAAAAAAACAAATTTGAGATTTTGTTTTTGTCTATATTTATACCATTTTTCAGGGTTCTAGCTTAGGTATATGGTTTTTAAGATAGGTACTTACATATATGGAAAAATAAAGTAATATTTCAAAAGTTGATAACCCCTGACTGAAACAAAAATTCAAAATTTCCGAGTATATAAGTGTTGTAGGCCTGTAACTATCTAAGTATATATTCTGAATTCTGGTTTATGTGAATTGAGCGAATCAAAAGTCATAAGGGGGGGACGAACACACGGACATAAATGTTCTACTCCGAATTTTGAGTAAATCCATATACCTAATATATTATAGAACATATATGCTGCAAAGCCTCTAATTTGGTGTTTTTTGACTTCAAAGTTGGAAAAACATGTATAATATAGACCCTGCATAGGAACAAATCTCGCGTATCTTGGCTTGATACTTTGTCGATATGTTAAAAGAATAAAATTCTCTTGAACAAATCGAGGGTTGCAAAATGAATATGTAACGGACTGGCTGAAAAGTAATGACAGAATACAATCTGCACATATCTGCTCATCATAAATTATGGGAGGACAGAACTAACACAAATACTTAGTATTCAACAATAACTACTTAAATAATTCAAAATTACAAATTATTAACAACATTTGTAACTATGCAGTATTGTGTTTGCGATGCTCTTTGAATAACACATAAAAATATTTGATTTGATTTGGGAACCATGTGATTCATATTAATTACACCAACATAGTTAACTAGTCTCTTTCTATGGCTCTGAAATAAAAATCGCGTCAGAGATTGTATTTATGACAGGTATTATGGCGGACATTGGGACCTGATTGATCTGTTTTGTGTGAGCCCATATGTTTGTTGAGGTAATGATTGTGAGTGCAGAAAGTTGAGATTGTGTACATATTTAGTGTGGAACGGGAACAATCACCTGGTTCATAATTGCATATACCTAATTGTCAATAAAAATTGTAAACTGCTAGCCCTATAACAGGATTACCTAGTTGGGCAGCAGTAATCTACCTACTGTTGTCATTATAAATATGGTGTGATAAAAGGTTAATAAAAATAAAAAATAGGTAGGTACCTACTGTTAAAGATCCAATAATTCACTACTCTCTGGCTTTGATAATATGAGAATATCTACCACAAATTGGTACCATTCAACATTTCCATTATCATTTTTTGGGTTCAAATAACTGAGAGATCATTGTATATTTTGGGTTCAAATAACTGAGAGATCATTGTATATTTTGGGTTCAAATAACTGAGAGATCATTGTATATTTTGGGTTCAAATAACTGAGAGATCATTGTATATTTTGGGTTCAAATAACTGAGAGAACATTGTATATTTTGGGTTCAAATAACTGAGAGATCATTGTATATTTTGGGTTCAAATAACTGAGAGATCATTGTATATTTTGGGTTCAAATAACTGAGAGATCATTGTATATTTTGGGTTCAAATAACTGAGAGATCATTGTATATTTTGGGTTCAAATAACTGAGAGATCATTGTATATTTTGGGTTCAAATAACTGAGAGATCATTGTATATTTTGGGTTCAAATAACTGAGAGAACATTGTATATTTTGGGTTCAAATAACTGAGAGATCATTGTATATTTTGGGTTCAAATAACTGAGAGATCATTGTATATTTTGGGTTCAAATAACTGAGAGATCATTGTATATTTTGGGTTCAAATAACTGAGAGATCATTGTATATTTTGGGTTCAAATAACTGAGAGATCATTGTATATTTTGGGTTCAAATAACTGAGAGATCATTGTATATTTTGGGTTCAAATAACTGAGAGATCATTGTATATTTTGGGTTCAAATAACTGAGAGATCATTGTATATTTTTGGGTTCAAATAACTGAGAGATCATTGTATATTTTGGGTTCAAATAACTGAGAGATCATTGTATATTTTTCTGTTTTATTTATATATTTTTAATATTAATTCTTTTGTAGATAGGTATATTATAATAACAAGTAAGTAACCTTAGACCAAATTTAAAAAGTACCTACTGCCTCAGAACAGACTCATCTAGGGAGGCTAATTCCAAATAGGAACAATTGTAAATGCCTAGTTTGTTTAGGTATTATCAGTCTTTTTACTCCTCATTAACCCAAGGGGATATAGTAGGGAATTATGAATTCGCAATTTTTAAGGCTATTTTATCAACATTATCAACTAGTATCATGCTGAGATTGTATTCTGAAAGTTTCATCACAACGTATCTGTGTGTGTGCTATGTGCTATGTACGGCATGTTCATTGTTCATTTTACTTTATCGATTATAGACTAAAGTACTCATTCGATTCTTTTCAAATTTTGCAAATATGTATACCTACCTAATACTCGCTAAGACCCCATTAGAATTTGAAGGATATCTGAATAGTGCTTCTCAATTTTTTTAACCGTCAAATATTTCAATGTGAACCCTAGCTAAGGAAACTTAAAATTTGAAATTTTTATTTTCAAATCGGAAAAAGGCACATCACTATCATAAAATGGCATTGAAGAGTTATCAAAAATTCGTAATAAAATAATTAAATAAAAAATTATTGTAAAAACTCATTTTATAAAAATGTTGAAAATTTTTCATGCAAAATTTTAATACTCTGTGGAGCGACTTGCGACTTGGTAGTGAGGAGTATAGCGTTGGCCACAACCCACTCTTTTTGTTTATATGTCACCAGACACAAAGAACATTCATTAAATAATAAAAAAAAAACAAATGGATATAAAAAGAAACTTACCGATAAGATTTTTCCTGTTAGACTGTATCAAACGCTCAATAAAAACACATTCACGATAATTAGGAAAAACAAAACAACAAAAAAAAAACACTTTGTTATAAAAATATTTCTATTCACATATAGATTGGTAGGTAGGTACTTGTAGATTTCATAAATGAACCATTGTCAATTATTATATAAAAACACTTGAGTAATTATTCATAACACTGATATTATTGTCATTAAAAATAAATAATAACATTTAAATTTATCGTTTTATTAGACGACAGTTCGAAATTTGCGCCTAAAATACAAAAAAAAATATTTAAAATGATTTTTAAAATGACTAGAATCGAAAATGAAACAAGACATCCATTAGGTACGAGTATTCTCTACCGTCGACAAAAAAATATTTTTTTCACTAAAGCGACCGAAAAATTGACGTTCGTACGTGATTTCAACAAAGATACAATGTCATTATATCACGCGTATAACTCGGAATTCGTAAATATCACTTATAAAAACTCTGTTTTTATACATTTGTCAAAAGAAATACCTACCTGAAACTTTTATGGAAGAGACGTCGGAGATTTTATTTTATATATTTTCAACCCGTATCACTAAAATAACGCTATATTCGAACGCGAAAATCGACAAATGTCACTTTAAACAGCTAAATTTTGTTGATATTTTTATGAGAAATCCATTGTTTGTCGATCGAACGTCAGCGAGATTTGAATTATAGGTCGAATCACTAAAAAAACACGATGATATAGCGCGAAATTCGATACACAAATCAATTTTTTTAATTTAAAACGTTGCAATCGTTGTATTTTAGGCCGTTAACACTTAAAAAAACACTATTTTTAAAAGCGAATGTCACTTTGTTTTGGGCAATTATGATAAAGAAATCGTACGTAAACGTTGCAAATTTTAATTTTTGGGCTGTGTCACTCAAAAAACTTATTATTTGAAGCGAAAATTAAACAAATATCACTTTGCCTTTGTTATTTTTAATAAAGAAGCTGATTGTTTTGAATCTAAAAGTTGCAATTATTGTATTTTTGGCCGTATCACTTAAAAATAACACGATTTTTGAAGCAAATTTGAACAGAATGTCACTTAAAATATGTCCATTCTTTTGTTTTAGCTATGAAACTATCGTAAATTTGAATTTCGGGTCGATTCACTGCACAGTTTTTCTCTCGGCGCTTATAACAAATTCACTTTTTTTTCGTGTTTATTATTGTTCGGATACGTAATAACGCGACATATTTTCGATATAGGCCGTAGTATATTATAACACGCACGCGAAAGGGCCCGAATTCGCCCGTCGGGTTTCAATTTGGCGGCCGACCGTAGCCTTCGCTGAACGGCGTCTAACTTCACACTGATTCGGATCGGAGACGGAACGGCGTAGTGCGCATGACGACGGGAAAACCAACGAACGCGTTCGAAATTCGGGGCGGTACCGATGCAACATCGACGAGCCGAGTTGAGCCTTTTGAATTTCGAACGCGTAGGCAGTGCAAGGGACAACTTTCTGGCGGCGACGGATAATTGAAAATAAAATATTCATTATTATTCTCGAAATTCGAACGCGGAATTCGCATTTCAAAATGTCTACCGAGTATTTTTGTTCTGATGGAAATGAGAAATTTTAAATGTGCAACGAATTATATGATTCGAAATGAAACATTATAATTAGGTAGATACCATAATGTTATCAACAACATTCCGGACTTTTTAAATGTCGAATGTTATTATTTTAGGAATATCTACCTAATTTTTTTTTATTTATTGAAAACAAACATACCGTCAATATAGTACCTACACAGAAAAAACAGGCAGTTAAACAACAAATTAGCCAAGTAGGTACCTACCTATGTTTGATAAATATTACTGGTTAAAACATAAATTAAATAGAAACATCCTCAATATCATAACGGCCGTTATGATATTGAGGACAATTGTCGGCCTTCATGGATCAGTTGGTTAGGTATCTGACTGCTGATCTAAAGGTCCCGGGTTCGATTCCCGGTGGAGACACAGTTTTTAATTACGTTTTCAGTCTGGATCTGTGAGACGATTAATATCGTAAGTCTCCAGAATGTGGCAACTTGTTATTGGGTGCGTGTTAAATTAATATTTGACATAGTACCTGTTAGTTGCCCGAGAAGTAATAAATAATAATAATAATAACCTACCTATTTATTATTGACATAATCGAATAACAAATTCGCATTTCAAAATGTCTATTGAATATTTTTGTTCCTATGGAAATGAGCAATTTGAAATGTCCATCGAATTATATGATTCGCAAATGAACAAATAAGTACCTATACCTAATTAGTTATGTAGGTACCTACCTACCTTCTTGTCATTAAGTTAATATTCTGGACTTTTAAATTCAAATATCGAATGTTATCACATTTGGATCGAATGTTATCACATTAAATATCGAATTTTAGGATTACCTATATTTTGTCTATCTGTTATTCACATAATTCGAGTAGCGAATTCGCATTTCAAAATGTCTACCGAATGTTTTTGCTCCGATGGAAATGAGCAATTTGAAATGTCCTCCGAATTATATGATTCGCAATAGAACAAATACCTATAACTACCTAATTGCCCTAATGTTGTAGGAATTTTCAACTCGAGTATATTGAGTAGGTAATATTGTGCTTATGTGAGTACCTAAATGATTAATTTCTTGAGGTAGGTATATATGACGAATACCTATCTAAAACTTCAAATTCCAAAAATAATGAATTCGATGGATATCTAAAAAGTTTTTAATTCATAACACGTGTGGGCTATTTCAATAGGACCAAGTGCGGTTTTATGATGCCAAACATAACATAGCATTGATTAAGCAACTGAACTTATGAACAATGAACTTAAGGTCATCTTTTTTAATAACATTGCGAATACGTATGAATAGATAGGTATATTCGATTTCGAATTTTCATCGAATATTCATCAAAATTCAATCCTCCTATCCATCCCAAACAAATTGTATATGTGCATGTGTGTGTGTGTGTGTGTGTGTGTGTGTGTGTGTGTGTGTGTGTGTGTGCGTGTAACATGAGTTGTTTACAGTATTTTCTTGTTATTGATGGAAAGCTTGTTATTGGCTCTGAAGTCTATGTTAAAATTTGTATTATAAAAAATGTAAATGAGCTGTTGGCTTCCCAAATAAATAAATAAATAAATACACTTTTTCCAATTTAAGTTATTGTCGACAACGACATATTGTCAGTTCATAAATTTAGTTTTTTTATGTTAAGGGATATGACACTGTAACCTCGCCATGGTTTTACTGCCATTTTTTTCTGCCAATTTGTACGGTTTTTCCCGTGTCACTATTTAAAAGTACCTAGTGCAGTGGCATTTTTTCAAAAGTAATAATTTTTCCTCTAATTTTAACAAGGCAGAGATCATTTATGTAAATTAAAAATAATAATGGTCCAAGGGTACTACCTTGAGGAACACCATAATTTATTTGCTTTATGTCACTGGTTGTGGTCCCAATTTGTAAAAACTGGGATCGTTTTTTAATAAATTCTTTGAAGAATTTTAATTCTATTCCATGAATTCCCACGTTTTCCAACTTTTACAATAATAATTTACGAGAAACCGCGGTGTCCAAAACTTTGGCTAGGCCTAAAAATAATGCTATGATTTTTTCTATTTCTATCGAAGTTATTCGCAATGTCTTTGATTACTATCAACGTTATTCGCAAAACTTTGATCTTTGACAGGGTGAAGGACGTCCGCATCCGTGGCAGCTTCAAAGTCGCGTCAATCAGCGAAAAACTGACCGAGAACAGATTGAGATGGTATGGATACACTGATACTGCCACGGGATAGTATGATAAAAAGAGCGATGGGGCCCTGAAGACCAGAGCCATTGACCACTTCGATGTCCACAATTACCAGAGATCTCAATGAGGCAAGGCTTATAGTAATATAGCAGAAGACAGAAGGACTTAGAGGGTGAGGAATAGAATAGCCGATCCCAAGAAAATGGGATAAAAGCTAGGACGAAGAAGAATAAAAACTGTAATTTTCATGAGAAGAGAGCGCCTAATCAAGTGAATCTTTCGCCAGAACTAAAAATTTCGCCCCCCTAGACAACATGCCATTTAAGCTAAGCGTTATATCGCTAAGCGATAGTAAATGTATGGAATTGGTGGCTATGACATCACGTGACAGCCACCAATTTCATACATTTCTATCGCTTAGCGATATAACGCTTAGCTTTTATGACATGTTGTCTAGGGGGGCTGGTCATATGTACCTATCTTTCAATTATTGTTCAAATACTTTAAAAAAGATTTAAGAATTTTGTACAAATGTTTTAATAATAAGGTATTTGTTTTTGTTTCTCCTCACTACCCCAAAGGGATAAAGTGGGGAGTTCTGAATTCCCAATTATCAAAGTATTTTTTTTTTGAGATCATCGGCTTTCGTGGATCAGTTGGTTAGGTATCTGACAGCTGATCCAAGGGTCTCGGGTTCGATTCCCAGTGGAGACACAGTTTTTAATTGTGTTTTCGGTTAGGATCTGTGAGCCGATATATATCGTAAGTCTCCAGAATGTGGCAACTTGTTATTGGGTGCGTGTTAAATAACTATTTGACATAGCACCTGTTAGTTGCCCGAAGGGCTACATAAAAATAAAATAAAAATAAAATCATCAACTAGTATCATACTGAGATTGAAAGTTTCATCACAATGTATCTGTGTGTGTATGCTGTGTATTATGTACCTTCTATGTACAGCGTGTTTATTCTACTTTATCAATTATATGTATACTAAAGCACTAATTCGATTATTTTCAAATTTTTCAAATTTGTACATCTAATACTCGTTTAGACTCCATTAGATTTTGAAGGATATCTGAATGGTGCTTCTCAATTTTTTTAACTGTCAAATACTTCAAAGTGACCCCAAGCTCAAGAATCTTAAAATTTGTTATTTTTATTTTCAAATTGGTAAAAGGGAACATCACTTTCATAAAATGACATTGAAGAAATATCAAGTTTTCATAATAAAATATTAAAATCAAAAATAATTCATCATATTCATTTCATGAATACCTATGCTGAAGGTTTCCGTTCGATATTATATTACTAAACTTTGTGCAGTGACTTGGGGTCGTATTTTTTTTTTTTTTAACATGTCTACGTAGGGGACGCCAGCTATTAGGATTTGGGTCCATTTTACTCTTCCGAAGAAGCGCACTACGTAGCGTTGGGAGGGGTTTGCAATCTAGAAAAGAGTTTATTAATTCGGATTTTAAAAAGACCCGGGTTGTACGAAGATGGAAACACAGAATTCGGAAGATCGTTCCACAGTCGGGCTGCTGTGTTAATAAAGGAGTTCGAGAAGCGACTTGTTCGTATATGTTGAAGGTCCACTGTGAATGGATGCTGCGATTGAGTGAAGCGAGTGACTCTGTTGCGAGTGGGTGGAGGAGGGACCAAAGATGCAAGTTGTTCTGAGCAATTCCCGTGGTAGTATCTATAGAATAAACTTAAAATACCGACTCTGCGTCTGTGTTCTAGAGATTGCAATCCATCAGTCAGTGATGGATCATCAATCAGACGTATAGCACGCCTTTGGACAGCGTCGAGGGTATTCAGTAGGTATTGGGGGGCGCCACTCCAGAGGTGACTGCCATATTCAATAATTGGACGTATTCGTATTACAGGAGTTATTTAAGAATATGTAATGTAAGTAAAAGTTGAGGTCTGGTAAGCAGTATTCTCGCAATACGAGACCTTAACTTTTTCTCAAATAACTCTTGTAATACGACCCATTGTATTGAGGAATAGGTACCTATAGCTATTTTTATTGACAATAACATCTCAATAGAGACGAAGTTGGGATATCATAGAAGAACCAGGAACTCAGGCACCTACAGGGCTTACGACCTGTCATCGGCTGGTTTACGTGATCACTTTATGCGCTTGCGCAACGTTCACCGAATTATGCCTTCTTATTGAGTTCCCTTATCGATGTAATTTTTGTAAGTTCTATATATTTGAATAATGTGTAAACAATTCACCTGAATAATATGAAATTAATTATAATATTACCATCTATGAGGTAACGAAGAAACAATTTTTTGTAACGCCATCTATTGAGAAATTAGTTTATTTGTAAACAATGAAAGCAGCAGTTCTTATAAATGAGGTGACGGTGTCTGAGTTCCTGGTTCTTCTATAATATCCCAACTTCGTCTCTATTGAGATGTTATTATCAATAAAAATATCATTTGACTCCCGACAGGGACAAAAATCCAATGTTTGCGTATATGCAATTAATAAAATATAGATATTCGAATACCTATAGCGTTGGCCACAACCCACTCATTTTTTTATGTTATTAATAATGTTTAATAAGTCGGTTCGAAAGTTGAGCCTATTTAAAAACTAATTGACAAGATATTTCACTGCCGCATCGATACAATTATACAAATTATAATCTTGTATAAATGCAGTAGGTAGGTACATTTTAATAGGTATATATAAATTATAAGCTGGAAGACGACTGCATGCTCCACACCGGGAACTGAAGATAAGTAACTATATTTTATATGAAAAGATAAGTTTCGTTATGTTTCGTATTATATGTAGAGTTATTATTAATTTTGTATTATCTTAATATATAAAAATGTCGTGTCACGATGTATGTAGGTATGTAGGTAGCTAGGTACGTACACGCTAATCTCCGAAAACGCCCAACCGATTTCAATGAAATTTTCTAAATTTGTATGGACGGGTCAGGATTAAAAGATAAGATATGTAGTTTTCGACAAGTGGCGAGATAATACAAAAAAATATATTTTCAACAAAAAATTTAATTTATATTTTTTTTATTTTTTGTCTAAAAACACATATACTTACCTTACAACAAATTTGGACTTAAGTACAAATAAATAAATAAATTAGTTAATGAAACAAAAAAATAAGTAAAAAAAAAAAAAAATTAATTAATTAACCAAAAAAAAATTAATTGATTGATTAATTAATCAATTAATTAATTAATCAATTAATTAATTCTTCTTCTTCTTCTTCGATGGCGCTACAGCCCAAGTCGAGCCTTGGCCTCCTTCAACTTCTGCCTCCAACCCCGTCTGTCCTCAGCTGCCGTCCTCCAGTTTGTAATGCTTAGGAGCTGTACCTCATTGATTAATTAATTAATTAATCAATGAATTAATTAATAAATTAATTAATTAATAAATTAATTAATTAATTAATTAATTAATCAATGAATGAATTAATGAATGAATTAATTAATTAATTAATTAATCAATTAATCAATTAATCAATTAATCAATTAATTGATTAATCAATTAATTAATTAATCAATCAATCAATCAATCAATCAATCAATCGATCGATCGATCGATCAATCAATCAATCAATCAATCAATCAATCAATCAATCAATCAATCAATCAATCAATCAATCAATCAATCAACCAACCAATCAATCAATCAATCAATCAATCAATCAATCAATCAATCAATCAATCAATCAATCAATCAATCAATCAATCAATCAATCAATCAATCAATCAATCAATCAATCAATCAATTAATCAATCAATCAATTAATTAATTAATTAATTAATCAATTATTTAATTAATTAATTAAATCTCGAATACGAGATCCGATCTGAATTAATATAGGTTTCTCTATATTACCATAGTTTAATACCTAATGTTTATTATGAAATGTTATTTTTATTATTTTTAATGTAGGTTTTATAAATTATTTTTACTAAATTAATATATTATTATTTATTATATTATACCTATTATTTTATTAATTATTATATTACTTTACTATTCACCCGATAGGGGAGAATAGCCATAGACAATTGAATATATATATATATATATATATATATATATATATATATATATATATATATATATATATATATATATATATATATATATATATATATATATATATATATATATATATATATATATATATATATATATATATATATATATATATATATATATGTTATAATATTTTTATCTCGGTTTTCCCGTGTCAGTAGGTCTTGACTAAGACCATTTGTCTTCCGACGTTTAGCCTGAATATCACCAGGCATTTTCAAGGACTTAACGAAAAGCACGCGCGCGACACACGTCTACTCACACTGAAAGCTCACCGTCAAAAATATTATAACATATTTCACCCGTGAAAACATCAAATATAACATATATATATATATATATATATATATATATATATATATATATATATATATATATATATATATATATATATATATATATATATATATATATATATATATATATATATATATATATATGTTATTATTAAGTATTTTGGGGATAACCCGCGTCAAATTATGATTCCCGAGAGAATCAGTCGTCTGCCGACGTTTCGTCTGAATCACATCAGACATTTTCTAAAGGCGCCTTGTTAATAAATTTTCGTCTCGAGGGATAGTGCACGCACGTCCGTTCGAGTCGAAAGCTTACTACCAAGTGAAAGTTTGAAAGGAAGCGTGCGTGGAACGGACGTGCGTGCACTATCCCTCGAGACGAAAATTTATTAACAAGGCGCCTTTAGAAAATGTCTGATGTGATTCAGACGAAACGTCGGCAGACGACTGATTCTCTCGGGAATCATAATTTGACGCGGGTTATCCCCAAAATACTTAATAATAACATATTTTGTACTCGCGAAAACCTTAGATTTAACATATATATATATATATATATATATATATATATATATATATATATATATATATATATATATATATATATATATATATATATATATATATATATATATATATATATATATATATATATATATATATATATATATATATATATATATATATATATATATATTTATTAATAAATAAAAAAATTAAGACTGATATCGACTATCGCAAATAAATTAAAATAAAAAAAACGGAATCGAACCCGGAAACAAGTTTAAAATTCAAAATCAATAGATATTCGAATATAGATATTCGAATACCTATAGCGTTGGCCACAACCCACTCATTTTTTTATGTTATTAATAATGTTTAATAAGTCGGTTCGAAAGTTGAGCCTATTTAAAAACTAATTGACAAGATATTTCACTGCCGCATCGATACAATTATACAAATTATAATCTTGTATAAATGCAGTAGGTAGGTACATTTTAATAGGTATATATAAATTATAAGCTGGAAGACGACTGCATGCTCCACACCGGGAACTGAAGATAAGTAACTATATTTTATATGAAAAGATAAGTTTCGTTATGTTTCGTATTATATGTAGAGTTATTATTAATTTTGTATTATCTTAATATATAAAAATGTCGTGTCACGATGTATGTAGGTATGTAGGTAGCTAGGTACGTACACGCTAATCTCCGAAAACGCCCAACCGATTTCAATGAAATTTTCTAAATTTGTATGGACGGGTCAGGATTAAAAGATAAGATATGTAGTTTTCGACAAGTGGCGAGATAATACAAAAAAATATATTTTCAACAAAAAATTTAATTTATATTTTTTTTATTTTTTGTCTAAAAACACATATACTTACCTTACAACAAATTTGGACTTAAGTACAAATAAATAAATAAATTAGTTAATGAAACAAAAAAATAAGTAAAAAAAAAATCAATTAATTAATTAACCAAAAAAAAATTAATTGATTGATTAATTAATCAATTAATTAATTAATCAATTAATTAATTCTTCTTCTTCTTCTTCGATGGCGCTACAGCCCAAGTCGAGCCTTGGCCTCCTTCAACTTCTGCCTCCAACCCCGTCTGTCCTCAGCTGCTGTCCTCCAGTTTGTAATGCTTAGGAGCTGTACCTCATTGATTAATTAATTAATTAATCAATGAATTAATTAATAAATTAATTAATTAATAAATTAATTAATTAATTAATTAATTAATCAATGAATGAATTAATGAATGAATTAATTAATCAATTAATCAATTAATCAATTAATCAATTAATTGATTAATCAATTAATTAATTAATCAATCAATCAATCAATCAATCAATCAATCGATCGATCGATCGATCAATCAATCAATCAATCAATCAATCAATCAATCAATCAATCAATCAATCAATCAACCAACCAATCAATCAATCAATCAATCAATCAATCAACCAACCAATCAATCAATCAATCAATCAATCAATCAATCAATCAATCAATCAATCAATCAATCAATCAATCAATCAATCAATCAATCAATCAATCAATCAATCAATCAATCAATCAATCAATCAATTAATCAATCAATCAATTAATTAATTAATTAATTAATTAATCAATTATTTAATTAATTAATTAAATCTCGAATACGAGATCCGATCTGAATTAATATAGGTTTCTCTATATTACCATAGTTTAATACCTAATGTTTATTATGAAATGTTATTTTTATTATTTTTAATGTAGGTTTTATAAATTATTTTTACTAAATTAATATATTATTATTTATTATATTATACCTATTATTTTATTAATTATTATATTACTTTACTATTCACCCGATAGGGGAGAATAGCCATAGACAATTGAATATATATATATATATATATATATATATATATATATATATATATATATATATATATATATATATATATATATATATATATATATATATATATATATATATATATATATATATATATATATATATATATATATATATATATATATATATATATATATATATATATATATATATATATATATATATATATATATATATATATATATATATATATATATATATATATATATATATATATATATATATATATATATATATATATATATATATATATATATATATATATATATATATATATATATATATATATATATATATATATATATATATATATATATATATATATATATATATATATATATATATATATATATATATATATATATATATATATATATATATATATATATATATATATATATATATATATATATATATATATATATATATATATATATATATATATATATATATATATATATATATATATATATATATATATATATATATATATATATATATATATATATATATATATATATATATATATATATATATATATATATATATATATATATATATATATATATATATATATATATGTTATAATATTTTTATCTCGGTTTTCCCGTGTCAGTAGGTCTTGACTAAGACCATTTGTCTTCCGACGTTTCGCCTGAATATCACCAGGCATTTTCAAGGACTTAACGAAAAGCACGCGCGCGACACACGTCTACTCACACTGAAAGCTCACCGTCAAAAATATTATAACATATTTCACCCGTGAAAACATCAAATATAATATATATATATATATATATATATATATATATATATATATATATATATATATATATATATATATATATATATATATATATATATATATATATATATATATATATATATATATATATATATATATATATATATATATATATATATATATATATATATATATATATATATATATATATATATATATATATATATATATATATATATATATATATATATATATATATATATATATATATATATATATATATATATATATATATATATATATATATATATATATATATATATATATATATATTTATTAATAAATAAAAAAATTAAGACTGATATCGACTATCGCAAATAAATTAAAATAAAAAAAACGGAATCGAACCCGGAAACAAGTTTAAAATTCAAAATCAAACAAAGGCGCAAAGACTATCAGTAGGTATTCATTGTGATGGTTGTTATGAAAAATCAGAGTGCAAAATATTTTAAGTATGTCGACATCGCAAAAAAGTTTTAAACACATAAAAACAATATTAGAATAAATATATTGGAATAATAATATGTTAGATACAATTTTTTTGCGAAATGAGGAAGAAATATTAATTTCATTTGTGCAAAAAATAATGTTCATTTTACGCGACATCTGCGAGTAAATTTAAATAGTTAAAAAAAATACTTACGTGATCGCCGTAGCACAGTGGAAAATCGTTTGACTTCTACGATATACGTCCTACGTTCGAATCCGAGCGGAGAGAATTTTTTACTTTCCACTACATACTATGGAATAGTGGATAGTCATGATTTCACAATTTTTAAGAGTTTTTTTTTACATCAATTTCTCAATGGGTATCATGTAGAGAGTGCATACTTTGAGTTTCGTGGTGATGTTTTTGTGTATGCCGTATCCTTTTTGCCGTATGTCGTACACAACAATGAAAATATGTGTCCTATGTACAGCCCCTCTAAACAACGTGTCATTTAGCTCAAGAAAAGAAACAAGAAAAATTAACTCAATGTATGGAAGTGACAGTTGTCACGTGACTGGCAACTATCACTTTCATACATTGAGTTATTTTTTCTTGTTTCCTTTCTTGAGCTAAATGACACGATGTCTAGGGGGGCAGATCAAACTAAAGGGCCGATGAACTTAAAATTGATACCATATGGGTCGATGGCAGAGCGGTTAGCGCGCTGGGCTTGTAATCCAGTGGTCGCGAGTTCGAATCCTGCCTCGAC
Organism: Molanna angustata; assembly: GCA_963576475.1. NCBI lineage: Eukaryota > Metazoa > Arthropoda > Insecta > Trichoptera > Molannidae > Molanna > Molanna angustata. The sequence goes on from OY754990.1 coordinate 11,127,032, forward strand.
CGATTTCGTTCACCTATAGCACAAGCATTTATGCTTATTTTAGGGAACGTAGGAAGATGTATAGGTATGTACTTGTTTAACAAGGACATATTCATTAAAAAAAAATATATGTGTTAAGTAGGTACATATGTAAACTTAGAGCTGATTAGTTTTCCATAGACAACGGTTCATTTTTTCTCAATGTTTCTCTATGATTTCATCTGTTAAAACTGAAAAAAATGCTCTCACGACCTGGAAATTTAAGATATTTTAATTTTGTTTAAACTATTTATACAATACCAATAATCTTCAAAAAACTGCATTCAAAGTTGGTCAACGTTAAAAGAAAAACATACAACCGTTTGAAAAATTATGTTCATAATAATAGATTTTTGTATGAAAAATATATATAACACGATACATTTTTTATGTTTGGCAATATTCAGTTATTTGATTTCATAGTAATAAAAGAGTGTAAGTAACATTAGCAGGGAAGCTTCATTGTGTAGTGGAGAGTTTAGCGTTGGCGACAACCCACTCGTTTTTAAATAACATCTCGTGCACTGGTTTTATATGTCCAGAACGAGTGGACTATAAGGTATACCTGATGGAGTTTAATGTTCTGAACGACTTGACTCCACACTACATTCAAGAACAGTGCCAAAAGAATGTTCCACCAGGAAGACAGCTTACATTGAGATCATCTGGATCACAGAGTTCCAACTCTTTAAAAGAATTGGACAGAGTCAATAAGGGGGCTTACTATGATCGTGGTTTCAGTGTATAATAAGCGGGCCTTTAAAATGGAATAAATTGCCCCTTGACATACGTAGAGGTCAGAGCATTGACACCTTCGGTAGACTTCTTAAGACTGGTATGTTTCTGTTAACCAACAAATAAGCTACAGCGCCCTTGGAGTTATTTATTAATTATATTTATTATCATTATTATTATTAATTATTGCTTCTCTGGACTGATTAACTGGAAGAAATTGCCAGTTTATCAGTCCAGCTTTTTATACAAATGGTTTTTTTTTTTTTTTTTGACAAACTTTTCAACATTTCAATAGAGACGAAGTTTGAATATTATAAAATAACCAAGAACTCAAGGCACCTACAGGGCTTACGACCAGTTATCGGCTGGTTTACGTGATCACTTTATGAGCTTGCGCAACGTTCACCAATTATGCCTTCCTATTGAGTTCTCTTTTCAATGCAAATTTTTGAAAGTTCTATATATTTGAATAAAGAGTAACTAATGACCTGAAAATAAGACATTATTACTATTGCCATCTATGAAGTAACGAAGAAACTTTTTTGTAACGCCATCTATTGAGAAGTTGGTTTAAGGAATTATAGGTATAGTTACATACCAACCTTGATTTAGATTATTCTTCAGAATATTTTTCAAACAGAACATTTTTGCCAATTTTTCAACATCTCAAAAGATACGAACTTTGAATATTATAAAAGAACCAGGAACCCAAGGCACCTACAGGGCTTACGACTTTACTTCTCCTCCCTCTGGTTTTAGGCCGAGGGCCTGTTTTTTCAGTCGGAGACTGCCTCTTGTGATCTGGATGTTCAGCTGTCACTCGTTCCGGACTCTATCCACGAGTGTTACGCCCACTATGGAGCGCAGTGTCCTCATTTCAGTAGTCCGGAGGAGATTTTTTGTTCTGATGGTATCGGCTCTGGCTTCGATGGTTTACGTGATCACTTTATGCCCTTGCGCAATGTTCACCAATTATGCCTTCCTATTGATTTCCCTTATCAATGCAATTTTTTGAAAGTTCTATATAATGGGATACAATTCGTTTGAAAATAACACATTTTTACTATCGCCATCTATGAAATAACGAAGAAACCATTTATGGTAACGCCATCTATTCAAAAGTGCAACAATCTTTGTACATGAGGTGACAGTGTTTCTTCGCACAGATGTCACCCCTGTATTGCGACAAAAATATTATTTATTTTTTGAAATATCGATAATTTTAAAAGGTGTATATGCAAACATTGGATTTTCCCTGTCGGGTGTCTGATATTTTTGACAATTTTTCAATAGAAGCTCAATACACCTACAGGGCTTACGACCTGTCATCGGCTGGTTTAACTAAATATACGATAGACTTTGAACTTCTAGTCTGCAAACGAGATTTAAGGAGGGGATTCCAAAGCAACATAGCAGTGGAGAATAAAAATACACAGACTCAATAAAAATACACAGACTCAATAAAAATACACAGACTCAATAAAAATACACAGACTCAATAAAAATACACAGACTGAAAAAAAATATCTAATATATTTTTATTGAAAACATGTGTTAAACATATTTTTAATGAGATTTTCATGTGTATTGGTTTGAATTTATAGGAAATGTCCATTTTTAGTTCATTATCATTGTAAAATTTTTATATTACTCACATACTAGAGTCACATATATAATAACATTTTAATATTACCTACTAACATGCTAGAGTCACATACATTATATATTTATGTTAATCTAATTCGTTGACTGTCTGTCTGTTTGAAAAATAATCTAAATCAAGGTACTACTATTCAACGCGAAAAATTATATATTTAGACATGATGATCTGAAGGTGATGCCCCACCAATATCCCTCTATCCCGTCCTCCTAGTCTCTCTTCTCTCCTTTCTCTTCCTTTCCCTAGTTGTTGTATATGTGTGTATGTATGTATGTGTGTGCGTGTATATGTGCGATGGTGTGTATGAGTGTGTGTGTGTGTGTGTGTGTGTGTGAGGGTGTGTATGAATATTTTTGGCTTGTAAACTGTTATTTGTTTTTATTGATGGGATGCTTATTTTGGCTCTAACACTGTACAAATAATATTGTATCATTAAACTGTAAATGAGCTGTAGCTTTCCAAAGAAAATAAATGGGTAAATAAATCATTTGAACCAACTTCTCAATAGATGGCGTTAGAAAAAGGTTTCTTCGTTTATTTATTTATTTATTTATTTATTTATTCATGTCTGACAAATATTGATACACTTATAATTCGCATTATTATTAACATATACATATTATATTATACAGTGATGCAGAAAGCAGTGTCATTAAGGTGTTTTAATCACCATCAAACTAGGCAAAGCCTGTGTCTTGATGGCTATTTCTTTCGCATAAAATTATGAATACAGTATAAGCATACACACATTAACACAATACAATTGTATAAAAATATTTAAGAAAAAAATATACTAAAATACTATAAAATACAATGGCTTTTTTACAATCATATAAACATATTTAAAAAAAATTTAAAAGATCTCCAAAAAAAAATATTGAAAAAATGATAAAACATGATGGCTATTTCTTGCGTATAAAATTATGAATAAAATACAAACATACACATATTAACACAATAAAATTATATAAAATATTAAAAAGATAACTAAAATGATTGTTAAAATAGTATAAAATATAATGGCTACAATAATATAAAATTATTAAAAAGAAAAGATGATGGAAAGAATGATAAAAACATGATGGCCATTTCTAAATGAATACAATATAAATAGCCTTACAATATAAATACAATATAAATTCCATCGCCTAAAAATTATGAATACAATATAAACATACATATAAAATATATGTGTATGTTTACATATATATACATAAACATACACATTCATACAATAAAATTATATCAAAATATTTAAAAATGAACTAAGTAAATCCCAAAAACATGTAAACAATTATTTCCTTAGTGAATTTAAATCTAAATCTCAGTCTCAGTGTACCCTTCGTCACACGCCACACGTCAGCTTGCAAAAATTCAAGTAAGTAAATAGAATGTAGGTATCTATGGTCTTATCCAGTAATAATGCAGTAATATCTGTCTTAAACCTATTTTTATTTTCTAAAGCTTTAAGTTCCACCGGAAGCCGATTAAATGCAGTCATAATAAAAGTTATTTCATAATAAAAGGGCAATAGTGTTATTTGCATTCCATTTATGAAATATATAGAACTTCCATAAAATGCATTGATATGGGAACTCAATAAGAAGGCATAATTGGTGGAACGTTGCGCAAGTGCATAAAGTGATCACGCAAACCAGTCGATGATAGGTCGTAAGCCCTGTAAGCGTCTCGAGTTTCTGGTTTTCTTATAATATTCCAACTTCGTCTCTATTGATATGTTGAAAACTGTCAAAAATATAATTCCATATTTGCTCTGGATATGGGGGGGAGAACACATATTGTGAATGTGAGCAGACAGTAAAGCACATGGTGCTGGACAGCCAGCTCAGGAAATTCAACAGTACCCTCCAGGATATTCAGAAACGAGACCGAAGGCGGTGGACTGGCTGATATTAGAACTGGAACCAAGGCTATAAATCTTGGACGTTGTCCATTATAACAGAATGCCTGTAGGTACCGGGGCCATACGAATAGTAAAAGTAACTCCTGAAATGCAACATATTAACATACCAAAAGAAAATACAACTGTAGAACACAAGCTATTGTCATATAGGGAAATAGTTTACTAGTTGCATGTAACACATGAGATCCAACTGTCGATAGCGATAGTATGTATAGTTGAAGAATAAGTACCGAACTATAAACCCATAAATACAAATTATTTAATATTTTAAGATATTTGGTTTTCTATACAACACATGTACCTACCTAGGTATATGTATGTCAAGATAGGATAGTATGGAGGTCAGTCCTTTGATCCTACCCAGAATGTGAAAACAGCATGATGGTATGTATGTATGTTTGGAGATTAGTATCAAATTATTAAGTCTTCTTAGATATTGTTTGAGTAGTGCTTACGTGAGAATTCTCAGAGTCACCATTTGAGAATTGTTTATAAATTCGGCCCTAAGTCTTCTTAGATATTGTGAGTAGGCTACTTCCATACAAATTGTATGAAACAATGTCGTCACTAAATTCAATTTTTATAAAAATTGTTGAAAAAAATTTGCAATGTGTTAATACAATTTTTATATTTTTTTTAGAAAATTAAATTTTCTAGTTGGGGTGTTTCGGCTTTTTTCGATATTTAAAAAAAAAATGGAAATATATGCAGTTAAACTCATAAATTTATCATAAAAAAAATATTTTTCTTACTAAAAAATGTTTGAGACACCCTGGAATTTAAAAAAAAAAATGAATTTGAGATTTTGTATTTATCTATGTTTATACCAATTTTCAGCGTTCTAGCTTTTATGGTTTCTGAGATATATGGAAAAATAAATCAAAATTTCAAAAGTTGATAACCCCTGACTGAAACAAAAATTCACAATTCTGAATATAAAAGTTTTGTAGGCTTATAATTTTTTACATATTTTAAAATTTTGGGCTCTGTAAATTAAGCGGATCAATAGTTATAAGGGGGGGACAGACAGACACACACAGACACACACACACACACAAAACTCACATAAAATGTTCTACTCCGAATTCTGAGAAAATCCATGTATGGGAACATATATGCTGCGAGGCCTCTAGTTGGTGCTATTAGCATGCAAAAAGTCCACTACACCATACAAAATTTTCCTTCGTACACGCATCTTGGCTTAATAATGTCGATTCATTAAGAGAATTGAATTCTCATGAACGAATCGACAGTTGGAAAATATCGGAATTCTAAGATTAGAATAAATTTAAAATCGCTTTAAAAAGTCGAACCTACATTTACCAATTCATTTGGCATGTTCCTATAAGTTGAAATTTTCTTACGTGTATTAATATGCAATTCTCTAAAGGATTTTTTACTCCTCACTAATCCAATGGAATATAGTGGGGAGCTATGATTTCGTAATCTTTAGGGCTATTTTTTTATTGCAAATTATCAACTAGTATCATGCTGAGATTGTATTCTGAACGTTTCATCACAATGTATGTGTGTGTGTGTGTGCTATGTACGGCGTGTTCATTTTACTTAATCAACTATAGACTAAAGTGCTCATTCGATTCTTTTCAAATTTTGCAAATAACCCATAAGATTTTGAAGGATATCTGAATAGTGCTTATCAATTTTTTTAACTGTCAAATACTTCAAAGTTACCCCAAGCTAAGGAAACTTAAAATTTGGTATTTTTATTTTCAATTTGGTAAAAGAGAACATCACATTCATAAAATGGCATTGAAGAATTGTCAAGTTTTCGTAATAAAATATTTAAATAAAAAATAATTAAACTAAATCATTTTATGAAAATGCTGTTAAATTTCCATACAAAATTTCCATACTTTATGAAGTGACTTGTTAGTGAGGAGTTTAGCGTTGGTCACAACCCACTCGTTTTTGCATTTTTTTTTCATAAAATGAAATAATTAATTAATAATGTTAATTAAATATTTTTCACCTCGAAGGTAACGGGTTTTTCGTCATACATTTCCTTAACTATGTACTATACATATACTGCTTGTACTATAGGTGAACGAAATCGGTTAAAATATCGGAAATCAAAGATTAGAACAAATATGAAATATCTATAAAAATTCATACCTTTAAAAATTCATGTTTCATGATCTTATTAGCTGAAATTTTCTTGTGTATTATTTAATATTTCATAAAATGAATTAATTAATAATATAAATTAAATATTTTTCACCTTGAAGGTATCGGGTTTTTCGTCTATGTATAATAATATAAGTAATATAAAAGTGTAAACGTTACTGGTAGCTATGTATCGAAATTAAAAAATCTAATCGTGCCATTATAACGCGACAATATATTTATAATGAAAATTTTAATAATTTAAAAAGTTGGATAAACTTGACACAATAAAATAAATTAGGTTCCTCTTGTGCCGCCGAGATCGGTGGTTCTTAAACTGTGCATTCTTTAAAAACTTGTTTAGTAAATTTTATTTATTAAAAATTACTTTGTTAAAAGCATGAGTGATTTTTTTTTATATCCTATGTCAGTCCTTTTTTTATTTTTTATTTATTTATTTAGCACAACAATACAAGTAAAATATACCAAAGATAACTGCTTCACTAGACAGAGTCTGTTCCAACTATCAATAAAGTTTGTAAAGTTATTACATTTTATCAACCTTAACAATAAAAAATTCATAGTAAAAATATTAATTATTTATTAATCTACACGGTAAAAAGTTCACAAAAAAAGATGACAGCCAAATAATACAATATTCAGAAAAAACAAGGAAAAAACCTAAAGAATTAAGTTATTATTACCCCGTATTCAGTAACTATTGCAACTAAATTAGGAACGTTCTAAAATTGTAGATTTTAGATTTACGGTCTTATTTCAGCGTTATAAAATATCAACATGGACTAAATGGAATAGGAATGTACCTATTTTGGCCGGAACGTTCTTAAAAAGTTACTGATTCAGACGTATTATGAATTATTCATTTTCATAATTATTCATAATACGTCTGATTCAGTAACTTTTTAATAAGGTTCCGGCCAATATAGGTACGTTCCTATTCCATTTAGTCCAAGTTGATATATTATAACGCTGAAATAAGACCGTAAAACTAAAATCTACCATTTTAGTATGTTCCTATTTTAGTTACAATAGTTACTTAATACGGGGTATTGTTGACACATTTATTTCATTTTGAATTCTACCTACTTCGAGAAGCCACTTTGTTCCTGACATATTAAATGTTTTTAACACTTTAAGTGCCGATGGCAGTTTGATAAATATACGCGGTGCAATATAAAAAAAATCTTTGTCCAAATTTAGTATTCATTTTTGGAAGTCAATAGTTAATTACCTACTGTTGATTGTAGATTAATATTAATTTTAAAATATGTCACGAATCCTTATTCTTCTTCTTCTTTTTAGCCCCTTTCACTCCACTGCTGGATATAGGCCTCTTCCTGGGTTTTCCATTTCCCTCTATCCTGGGCGCTCTGCTTCCACCCATGTCCCACTAGTTCGACAATATCGTCAGTCCATCTCCTCTGTGGTCTCCCTACACTTCTTCTATTATGATAGTGTCTCCAATTCAGAATTCTGGGGATCTATTATCTCTCTGTCTTGCCACATGACTTGCCAATTTCCAATGTCACAAAATCTATTTTACTATACTTACTACTTACTTCCGATGGCCATACAACTCCGGTAGAGCTTTAGCCTCTTGAACAATAGCTTTCCAAGCCTTCCTGTCAGCTGCAGTGGACTCCCAGTCATCACAAGCATTCAGCACGTTCAGATCTCGGGTAACATTTTACTATTTTACTATAATCACAACATAATGTACCTTTTTCGTAATAATTGATTTCACTACTTGTAATTATTGTGTCTCGGAGAATTTTCTTCTTTTAACGGGGGTTAAAAATTGTGTGCAATAAATAAACTTTATAGAATTACAATTCACTTTTAATTGTCAATGTAAAATTCACTTTTGATTGATAGCACCCATCAACTTTCAACGAGATGCCGTAATCGGAAGCATTACAAGGTGCCCAGGACCAGAACAGAATTCGCACATAGGCACTTCTCATTTTTGGCACCCAGGCTGTTTAATACATTTCAAGATAAAAATTTTAACCTTCGTTATCCTGCACTTAAAAGGGAAGAAAGGAAACTGAAAAGATGCTTACCTATTACCACCAGAACAGAATTCGCACATAGGCACTTCTCATTTTTGGCACCCAGGCTGTTTAATACATTTCAAGATAAAATTTTAACCTTCGTTATCCTGCACTTAAAAGGGAAGAAAGGAAACTGAAAAGTGTGAGGATGTGTGTGTGAGGGTGTGTGTGTGAGGGTGTTCATGTTGGTGTGTGTGTGTGAGGGTGTGCATGTTGGTGTGTGTGTGTGTGAGGGTGTGAATGTTGGTGTGTGTGTGCAACATAGGCCTTATAACTAGTTTTGTTTAGTGTTTTTATTTATTGTTTGATATATTTTTGTTTGGATACATATGTATACATATAAGTTTATTGTTTGATATATTTTGTTTGAATACATATACATATAAGTCATGACATGTAACTATATGAATTACGCATTTTCATAAAACTGTACGATGAAATCCAATGAAAATATTGTATATAAATGTATTGATGTGATTGTGAAATATTCCACCTCGGTACAGGCAAAGCCTAGTGAGGTGGATATATAATAATATGTAAATATTGTATATAAATGTATTGATGTGATTGTGAAATATTCCACCTCGGTACAGGCAAAGCCTAGTGAGGTGGATATATAATAATATGTAAATATTGTATATAAATGTATTGATGTGATTGTGAAATATTCCACCTCGGTACAGGCAAAGCCTAGTGAGGTGGATTTATAATTATATGTACAAATGATATTGTTCATTTTTATAAATAAATAAATTAAAAAAAAAAAAACTATATACAATACAAATTTCAGTCAATAATTCAATGTGTATTGATCAGGGTCTAGAGCCAGAATGAATTTCTATACTATTCACCTCAATATTAAATGAATAAAAATAATACATGAGATAAAGTTTGAGAACCGTCGTAAAAAACTCCACGCTGCTGGTTGGTTGAGTTTAATTTAATTTATTTTCATATAAAGTTTTTTTCTAATTGTGTGGTCACACTATATTTTTGCTTAAAAAAAAAACAACAAAATATGTACAGTATCAAATTATACATTTCTCAAAGTAGGTAGGTACTATGGAATTGTAGAGAGTCATGATTTCATAATTACTAAACGTACATTTTAACATAAATTTTTCAACGGGTTTCATAAAACGCATTTCGTCGTATTGTTTTGTGTGCATGGCGTACGTAGGTACTATGAATATTTGGTACCTCTGCACAATAATATATTTATACACATAATATGTAATATCGTATTAAGTTAAATCTGATAATAGTTTTCCACAGACAACGGCTCTCACGTTCCGGAATTTTCTTTTTTAGTTCTGGAACAAGTAAGAACGGTCAACCAGTTGAATGTGGCCTTATAAGCCAAAACGGTCGTCGTTTAAATATTATACCTATCGTACATACTATCGTACAGAATGATACATACATACCATCATGCCATGTCCCTTACGGGGTAGGCAGAGAGAACCGAACGCCACTTACTTCTATCTTGACATACATTCATCGCCTCGACAACATTCATACATCGTCTTATACATGTTCGTCTGTTGTTCACGCTTCTAACATTTCCGTCTTTCAAAATATCATTCACATGGTCGTGCCATCCCTTTCTTGGGCGGCCCCGGCCTCTCAATCCAATCCTATCCGCATTGTATATTTTCTTCGTCAGGCGTTCCTCATTCATTCTACCCATGTGGCCAAACCATCTCAGTGTGTTCACTTTCATTCTATTAATGATATCTTTCTTCATCTTACATTCTTTCCTTATGTTCTCATTTCTTACCCTGTCATACATCGTTCTATTGCAGATTCTTCTTAGCGATCTCATTTCAACAGCATTTATTCTGCTTTCGTGCGACTTCTGCCATGTCCAGGTTTCACTTGCATACGTCAACGTTGGCACTAAGATAGCGTTATGAATAGCAACTTTGGCAACCTTTGATATGTTGCGATCATTCATAACTGGTCTCAGTGCTCCATTCATTCTGTTTCCTGCCATAACTCTTCTTTCGATATCCTTATCAGGTCGTCCATTCCGTTGAAACATGCTTCCCAGATATACATACTCGTCGACTTGCTCGAGCCATTCATTCTCTACTCTTATTTTACACGCTGTTCTGCTTTCACTCTTTTCAAAGACCATTACCTTTGATTTGCTGGCATTCATTCTCAGACCGTTCTCTATGCATCCTTCATATACCATGCTTGCAAGATACTGTAACTCTTCCACACTTTCAGCAAACAGTACTTTGTCATCTGCATACATCAAATCACGCACTGTTACAGTGCTCAGTTTCAGACCCTTGCTTTCATCCTTAAGGGCTCTTATACAGAAGTCAATGTACAGGTTGAAGAGCCATGGAGACAGCACGCATCCCTGTCTAACGCCATTATTGATAAACTTAGATACAGAATGATAAACTTAGGTATTCAACTCTCATGAAAAAAATGCCGAATTAGACATATTTTTTGATTCACATGTGACATTAAAAAACAAACTTATATCTAACATTGTGACATTATAACAATAAACAATTAGGTACTGATTAATTTTATTTTTTCCATCCACCCTCAGCAATGAATTTTCTTTTTTCTTCGCAACTTATGAATCTGTCAATATATGTTCGTCTATCATGTATACACACACATGCACACCCACTCTCACACACACATACACACCCACCCATCCACACACTCACAATCTATCTATATATCTCTTTCACACACACATACATATTGTTACTTTCTCACATGCACATATCCACACTAATTCACACTTTTTTATTGTTTTCTTTTGATATTATGTCTTTTTTGTATTTTTGCTTATTTCCTGTAAAATAAAATAAAATACTTGCAGAAATTATACCTATTATGTGTTCATATTCGTATACATATATTTGGTACATACAGTCATGGCAAATACATCTCTACCAAATAATACAGCCTAAATATACAGTCCTATCAAATACAGCCCCATTAAACACAGCCCTACCAAACACAGTCCTACTAAATACTTATTCTTCTCCTTCGATGGTGCTACAGCCCAAATCGAGCCTTGGCCTCCCTCAGCAAGCGCCTCCAAGTCCCCTGTCACCAGTTGCCGTCCTCCAGTTGGACACCTGCAGAAGCTGTTCTGCATCCCTCCTCACACCATCCTCCCAACTCAGCATTGGTCTTCCAACCCTCAATTTTCCACCCAGAAGTCCATATAGAATCCTTCTGGGGACCCGTCATTCCTGCATTCTTTGTACATGCCCCGCCCAAATATAATCCTAACAAATATATTCAGTCCCATCAAATACAGTTCTAATATACATTACATCATTTTTACGCTTGGCTAAGACTGAATTTGTTACTTTCATATTATAATGTCTTAAAAAATAAAAAAATGATGTATGCTTAAAATATGAAATCATGACTCTCCACCTCCACTATTCCATAGGTTAGTAAAAATACTTAGCTACAAATTATAAATTATCAAATAGACTCCAACCTAATTCAGTGCAACAAAGTACACATTTTCAAATAGAGTCCAACCAAATACAGTGCTACAGAGTAAATATTATCAAATAGAGTCCAACGAAATACATTTTATCAAATGCGAAATTATTCTTTTGTGGCTCCATCGTTAATTAATAACAATAAAATAACTAAGTGTCACTAAGTGTCCTGAGGAAGGGAACTTTGTTCTCGAAACATGTAGACTTGGTTCTAATAAAAAGTGGTTAATACAAAGTTATTTTATTGTTATTAATCAACGAAATACAGTGCTACAAATTACATATTATCAAAATGAGTCCAACTAAATACAGTGCAACAAAGAAAATATTATCACACAGAGTCCAATCAAATACAGTGCAACAAAGTACAGATTATCAAATAGAGTCCAACGAAATACAGTGCTACAAATTACATATTATCAAAATGAGTCCAACCATGTCGGCCTTCGTGGTTCAGTTGGTTAGATATCAGACTGTTGATCCAAGGGTCCCGGGTTCGATTCCCGGTGGAGACACAGTTTTTAATTGTGTTTTCAGTCTGGATCTGGGAGACGATTAATATTGTAAGTCTCCTAAATGTGGCAACTTGTTATTGGGTGCGTGTTAAATAATTATTTGACATAGTACCTGTTAGTTGCCCGAGAAGCTACATTAAATAAATAAATAGACAGTGCTACAAAGTATAAATTATCAAATAGAGTCCAACCAAATACAGTGTTGCATTGTAATAGTGCGGATTATCAAATAGAGTCCAACCAAATACAGTGCTACAATGTACCGATTATCAAATAGAGTCCAACCAAATACAGTGTTGCATTGTAATAGTGCGGATTATCAAATAGAGTCCAACCAAATACAGTGCTACAATGTACCGATTATCAAATAGAGTCCAACCAAATACAGTCCTACAAAGTATGTACAGACTACGAAACATTGCGGTCCAACCAAAGAAAGTCTTTCCATATACCTACAGTCGATAGTTATACGATTGTTAGGTATGTAGTTGACGACAGTAGCGAACAACAATCGAATTACATATTCGCCAGTTTGGCGCCGGCTTAACGTTGTCAACAAGATAAATACGGTAGCGGCTATTAATTTTTATAGTTAAAATTAGAATTTCTTGTTAATATTTATGTGTGTTATAGGTATATTAATGTAACAATATTCATAATGTAGGTACCTACGGTTAGTATTTATTTTCTGTCTACTACAAATACAAATACCTAACAAACGTATCTATGTACCTACGCAACATACCTTCATATTACCCACAGTAATATACCATGGAGAATATTAATATGAAAATACTAGTTTGAAAAACCGGTCTACGCCGGGTTAATATATTATTTCATATTATTATATCTATATATTTGTACGCAGCTTCGGTCATATGTAAATTATTAGGAATATTAATTTAATATAGGTAGGTACCTACCTAATATTTTGTAAATTACTTTTAAATTGAAACAGCTGTTCGCGAAAATAACGACAGCAAAAATATAAATAAAATATTAAAATGGCGTTTGAAAAATGTTTTTTTACTATTTATTTAAAAAGCAGGAACATACATATTTTAACATTATCGAGAGATATACCAACGTAAGTTATTTTGTTCAAGGTATATTGTTTTAAAGATAAAAATAATGATATAAATACTTTATTAATGTACCTAATTCAAGTCAAAAATGTATTGTCAATGTACATCAAAATTAAAAAAACGTTAATATACACAAATACCTAGATACCTACTGGTTAACCCTTTCGGTCCTGCATTTTTGTTAAGGTAGTAAAAAACAGTGTTTCTCTCACAGATATCACCTCTGAATTATGCCAGAAATATTATTTCATTTTTGGCTTGATTACCATCTTTTTACAGAGCCACATTATTTTTCTTGCCAACAATAAATAGTAGGTACTTACTCGCATAAATAAAGTTTTTTAATAAAAAAATTATCTATTTATTCACAAGAAAAAATATCTATTAATTCATAAGTATATAAAATTTTTTCTTACAAATTTTTCAAGCCTCAAATTTCTACTACCCTCACTGAAAAACACACTACAAAAAGGCATTCTAAATTGGCGAATATTGCAATCACTTAAAGTGGTCACTTAAGCCAGCCGATGACGAATAATAACATTGCTTTTCTAGAAAAATCCCTTTTCCACCCTTTTTCCAAAAAAGAACGCGAATAATGACACCTCTTTTCTGCTAAAATTACACCCATTTTCGAAAAAAAAACCTCCCATAATAACACTGCTTTTCTACAAAAATAAAACTCTTTTTCCAAAAAATAACGTGAATACATTGCTTTCCTATAAAAATAACACCACTTTTCCACTAAAATAACGCGAATAAAACACCGTTTTTCTACAAAATTAACACCCCTATTCTTACGCGAATTCTTACAAAAAAACTAACGCGAATTATTACAACACATTTCTACAAAAATAATACCCATTTTCAAAAAAAAACGCGAAAAAAATAATAACACGGCTAATCTAAAAAAATAAAAATAATACTACTTTTCCAAAAAAATAAATAAAGCTAATAATAACGTCGCTTTTCTTTGAAAATAACAACCCGTTTCCACAAAATAACTAGAATAATAACAGCAATGTTCTACAAAAATAATGCCCATTTTCTAAAAAAAAATGAGAATAATAACAACACTTCTACAAAAGTTATACCCCTTTTCCAAAAAAACTGCGAGTAAAAACACTGATTTTCTACAAGAAAAAACACTTTTTCCAAAAACATAAGGCGATTAATAACACTTCTTTCCTACCAAAATTACAACCCTTTTAAAAAAAATAAACGATACAAATAACACCATTTTTACATAAATAATACACATTTTTACAATTATAATACCTCGTTTCCAAAAAATAACTGGAATAATAATACTGCTTTAAAAAAAATAATGCATTTTTTTCAAAAAAAAAAAAAAACGATACAAATAACACCATTTTTACATAAATAATACATATTTTTACAATTATAATACCTCGTTTCCAAAAAATAACTGGAATAATAATACTGCTTTAAAAAAAATAATGCATTTTTTTCAAAAAAAAAAAAAAACGATACAAATAACACCATTTTTACATAAATAATACATATTTTTACAATTATAATACCTCGTTTCCAAAAAATAACTGGAATAATAATACTGCTTTAAAAAAAATAATGCATTTTTTTCAAAAAAAATATGCGAGCATAAACACCTCTCTTCTACCAAAATTAAACCCCTTTTTCAAAAAATAACGAGAATAATAACACCACTATTCTACAAAAATTACACCTCTTTTCCAAAAAATAATTAGTATAATAAGACTGCTTTCTACAAGAATAATATTCTATTACCAAAAAAATAACGCGAATAATAACACCTCTTTTCTAGCTAAATTACACCCCTTTTCCAAAAAAATAACGAGTATAATAATAGCACTTTTTTACATAAATTATATCCCTTTTCCAAAAAATAACTGGTATAATATCACTGCTTTTCTTCAAGAATAAAACCCTTTTTTCTAAAAATAACGCGAACACTAGAACCTCTTTTACCAAAATTACACCCCTCCTCCAAAAAATAACGAGAATAATGACACCACATTTTTAGAAAAATAATTCCCCTTTTCCAAAAATTACTGGAATAACAACACTGCTTTTCTACAAGAATAATACCCTTTTTCCAAAAAAATAACGCGAATTTTAACACCTCTTTTCTACCAAAATTACACTCCTTTTCCATAACGAGAATTATAACATCACTTTTTTACAATAATAATACCTCTTTTGCAAAAAATAACTCGAATAATAACACTGCTTTTCTACAATATAAAAACCCTTTGTACCAAAAATAATGCGAATAATAACACCTCTTTTCTACCAAAATTACACATCTCCTCCAAAAAATAACGAGAATAATTACACCACTTTTTTACAAAAATAATACCCATTTTCCAAAAAATAACTCGAATAATAACACTGCTTTTCTACAATATAAAAACCCTTTGTCCCAAAAATAATGCGAATAATAACACCTCTTTTCTACCAAAATTACACATCTCCTCCAAAAAATAACGAGAATAATGACACCACATTTTTAGAAAAATAATTCCCCTTTTCCAAAAATTACTGGAATAACAACACTGCTTTTCTACAAGAATAATACCCTTTTTCCAAAAAAATAACGCGAATTTTAACACCTCTTTTCTACCAAAATTACACTCCTTTTCCATAACGAGAATTATAACATCACTTTTTTACAATAATAATACCTCTTTTGCAAAAAATAACTCGAATAATAACACTGCTTTTCTACAATATAAAAACCCTTTGTCCCAAAAATAATGCGAATAATAACACCTCTTTTCTACCAAAATTACACATCTCCTCCAAAAAATAACGAGAATAATTACACCACTTTTTTACAAAAATAATACCCATTTTCCAAAAAATAACTCGAATAATAACACTGCTTTTCTACAATATAAAAACCCTTTGTCCCAAAAATAATGCGAATAATAACACCTCTTTTCTACCAAAATTACACATCTCCTCCAAAAAATAACGAGAATAATGACACCACATTTTTAGAAAAATAATTCCCCTTTTCCAAAAATTACTGGAATAACAACACTGCTTTTCTACAAGAATAATACCCTTTTTCCAAAAAAATAACGCGAATTTTAACACCTCTTTTCTACCAAAATTACACTCCTTTTCCATAACGAGAATTATAACATCACTTTTTTACAATAATAATACCTCTTTTGCAAAAAATAACTCGAATAATAACACTGCTTTTCTACAATATAAAAACCCTTTGTCCCAAAAATAATGCGAATAATAACACCTCTTTTCTACCAAAATTACACATCTCCTCCAAAAAATAACGAGAATAATTACACCACTTTTTTACAAAAATAATACCCATTTTCCAAAAAATAACTCGTATAATAACACTGGTTTTCTACAAAAATAATCGTATAAATTCTAGTACAGTGGCTGAGATATAGTAGGTATTAGTGCTGTTGGATACAGAGAGAAGGGGATATTGCACCTACCTGGTGGCGAATTTCTTCCTTCTTCTGGAGTTCTTCACGGAAGGCACTTCCAATAACGGATTGGGTATTTGAGGAGGCGCACGGCGCGTAATTTTTAGTTGACACGAAATGACACAAAATATGTATATTTCGATCGTATGTATCGAAACTAAATTTTACTTCAACTGTTTGTGACGTACACGACGAGTTGATAACTATGTATGTACCTATACACTGCTGTATCGTACAGCTGACTGTCATAATTATGTAGGTAGCAATATTTTAGGAGAGGAAAAGGTTTTGGGTGTTGCCACATTTACCGAACATCTTCCCCTCCGAAGAGGCCTGGTATGTATACCGAGGCTCTTAAAACTAAAAAGTAAATAAAAATAGTACATAAATTTGGAGACACATAGCAAACAGAACCTCAAACTTAAAACATGGGAAGGTACGACTTTTATGTAATATTTTATAATGCAAACGAACAAAAAAAAATAGTACTTATATTTATATGAACAAACAACAAAAAAGGGGCTAAATAAACATAGAACTTTCTTATAACTTATTGTCATCCCGACGAGGAAGTGGTCATAGCTTCGAGACTGGTCGAGAGATCTGACACAACTTCCAGTTGAACTGCCTTCGTGGTCAGACAGACAAATATACATAAATAGGACTTAAGCAAGATTCTGGAATAATTTGATTCCTGATATAACTTCGTCAAACTCGTTTTCCATTTTCAAGAAAAGACTAAAGCAGGGATATCTCTCCTATAATACCTGATCCCTCTCCTTTTCCTTCCTTCCCTTTGCTACGTAATATTTATCCCTTAACACCTGATCTCGATTTCCTCTTCTTGTTCCTTCCCAATCCTTTTTTTTTGCTATGGTGTTTTATTTATCTTGGTGTTATGTATATTTTATTTGTTTTTTTGTAGCATTCATTTTTTGTTAATGTACATATATAATTCTGTCACTCTGTAATCTGTTTGGTTGGAAGAAATTGTCTAATGGCAATAAGCCCGCCATTGTGCATTATATTTGTTTATTTTATGTACAAAAAGTTAAATAAATAAATAAAGTGTTGTACTTCGGCCATATTCTGAGAGGTGAAAAGTATGCCATCCTTCAGCTCGTCATGAAGGGTCGTAGAGGGGTCGGAAGAAGGCAGCTTTCCTGGCTGGCTGGTATGTGAACTGTGGAGGAACTGTTTCGCACTGCACAGGACAGGGAGGCTTTCTCTACGGTGGTCGTCAACGTCGGGGAGACCTGATATGACACAAGAAGAAGAAGAAGAATAAATAAAAAAAAAACTACCAAGCACAAACCTCTGTGGTCGGTCGGATTGCGCTACTGCGTTTTCCTTCGGTTCTAACCGGTTGTTCCCGGGTTCAATGCTAATTTGCATATATCATTTTGATGATTTTACGACAATTCTCGCTACTTCTATAGTATTTTTATCATCATAAGTACATAAGTACATACCTACCTATACTAGTCATATTTTTACCAGCCCCTTTCCTTTACGAGTCCCAACCCCGTACCAAGTTGTGGGGCTTCGTTCCAACCATCTTGTTTCATACCATCACGGCATATTCCACAATGCGCGGTAACCAGCGACAGGTGTGCGGGTGTGCATCATATTTTAAAATAAAGCATTACACGTGCGTGTATCCCCACGCCTTAGTCCCATCTCACCTAAAAAGGCCCAACATAAAGAATTTAGATGGGTTGATGGCAGAGTGGTTAGCGCGCTGGGCTAATAATCCAGTGGTCGCGAGTTCGAATCCTGCCTCTAACGATATTGTTTACCTATAGCACAAGCATCTATACTTATTTTAGGGAATGTAGGAAGATATGTATATGTTCTTGTTTAACAAGAACATATTCATAAAAACAAATAAAAAAAATAAAAAAATAACCCGGCTCTTACGGGACACTCGAAAACAACAATAGAAAAGAGTGGAAGCACTATTCTAAATCGGTGCCTAATAGCATTTATGATAATTTTGGAGTTCTTAATTAGGTATACCTACCTATCAATGTCAGAAGAGTTTATCAATAACAAACACACACGGCGAGTTAAAAACGAAAAGGTAGGTACCTATACAGTGGAGATTTTAGTCTTGGTCACAACCCACCCGTTTCTTCATGTCTCTTTGCTGCTACCGTTTTAGTCATGAGACATCATCCAATATTACCATATTTTTTTCATAGAAGTTGTACTTCTATTTCAGCCTCCCTTCTTCTCCACACACTTCCACAGAGCATATCCGCCTTATACATTCCTTCATTCCAGACCTCAACAATGAGACGTAATAAAAATTTATACCCATTTACAGATTTCTAACAAAGTGATCGCCATCAAAAATCACGAAGCAAACGGTATAAAAATCAAAACAACGCGGTCTTTGTGTGTTGATACAAAAGTTAAAAAGGAAACAAGGTACCTAACACTCAAGGCAACTAACTCATCTCTAAACTCACCAATTAACAGAATCCTCACCACTTACATACAATAAGCATCAAAGTACCCTTCAACTACAAGATATTTCATATGTAACTCACCTTACCAATAGGTACCTATATAAACTTACTGTCCAATTTAAAATCAGTTTAGCTAGATAACACATTCTCACCCACTACACATTCACATCCCATTATCAGTACCAACGTTATTGCTTTTAATGTATTGGTATGCCACAAGTACCTAATTAACACTAGGTAGGGATAGTTATAACAATTATATTTTAAGCTTATTCATTGTAATTTTTACTTAGTGTTGTTTGTGTAAAATAAAATTATGTACATAAATAAGAATATAAAAAACTTATATGTTTCGAGTTACAAGGCACAATGTACAAGCAAAAGGTACACGGTACATGGTACTATGTACAAGGTACACGGTACAAGTAATGAGATACAATGTACAAGTCACACGGTTCAAGGCACAAGGCACAAGGCACAAGGTACACGGTACAAGGTACGCGGTAAAAGGTACGCGGTACAAGGTAGTAGTAACGTTGAATAAAAGAAATTGCCTTGTGGCAATAAACTCGCCTTTGTGTGCTTTCTGTAGGTACATAAAGATTATAATTAATTATTATTATATAAATCGAATATTTTTAAAATTACATACAATATAATATACGTAAACATATGATTTTTTTTCCTGTCGGTAGTAAATTACATTTGTTGACAAATTTTAATACCTACCTCAAAAGAGACGAAACCAAAATATATGTATAGTCAAGTAGTCAAGTTATCTGCCAGAAACTATATCGATCAATGCAGTTAAAAATCTTCAAATAATCTCAAAACCCAAAAGCAAACAAAAAGGAACTTGTGGTTAAATTTCTCGATATCTAAATGATCTCGATATTTTACTCTCGGTCTATCAATTGATCTATCTCAAAGATATTTTTATTGGTACTGGTAGGTATAATAAGTATATTTAACATTTCTTTTTTCATCTATGTTACGATATACATATTACATATATGATATATCTTGGATCGTTTTATAGATATTGCTTCGCCTGTATTTATCAATTGATTTAACTTAGTATGTTTCGATCTATTTTACTATCGACACATCACTTTATCTATTTTGGATCGTTATATAGAAATATACCTAGATCCTTTTATTGGTACACCTATATTTATCAATTGATTTATCTCATATTTTCTAATATATTTTACAAGATCTATCAATTATTGATCTTTATAATATCGTTTTATAGAAATTACCTAGATATTTTTATTGGTAGGCATTACCATCTATATCAATTGATTTAATCTCGTGTTTTCGTTATATTTTTTTATCGATCCATCAATTGATCTATCTTAGATCATTCGCTTGATTTCCGTTCCGTCCGACTATTCCAAAGGTCGCGTCCGAGTGATCACATTCTATACCGTGTCATTTCATCTGCTACCTTTTAATAACAATAAAAATAAATAATAAAGAGTAAGAAAAAAAACTGTATACCTATCTATGTATAATATCATGTGTTCTTTACCGCCACAGCGGCCCGAATGCTACCATCACAATGACAAAAATATTATAATAAATAACATAATATATGTGCGCACGACACATTCCTCCATGGGTATAAATTATAACAAATATTAATTTTATAATAGGGCAACACACGAGCCGGATAAGATGGATATCACTGTACCGATTTTTTTTTAATAAAAAGGACTAAGTATGTCCTTTTCAAAATATGTAGATTAATTATTTAGAATAAATTTAGCAAGTAAATTTACTCAAAAATACTACATTGCAAAAACAACTATACAAATGCACACCACGTCCCACTAAACATATTTCGACACTATGTTGTTTGCGACTGGTGTGCGGGTGTGCATTACTTTTACTATATGTGATTTCTGGAGATGTACAACTTACTACACGTTTTATATCTCATATATGGATTAATTATTCAGATTAAGATTCAGATTCAGATACAGAATTAGATTTAGATTCAGATTTTGATCCAAGTTTAGATTCAGATTTTGATTCAGATTGAGACTCAGATTTTGATTCAGATTTAGTTTCAGTTAGGTACATACAAAATAGGAAATATAATTTTTTTTAATGTTACCCTTCACACTGTAGGTGTAGAGTAGCCAGAATAAATATGAACAATTACCATATAAAAGGAGGCACGGAACAAGCGTGTATCTCCACATACTCCTCACTAACCCAAGGGGATAGTGTGGGAAGTTTTGAATTCGTATTTTTTTTAATGCAGATTATCAATAAGTACCTAGGTACCTACCTAACATGTTGAGATTTTATTCTGAAAGTTTCATCACAATGTATATGTGTGTGTGCTATGTAGGTACGGCGTGTTTACTGTAATTTATCGATATAGACTTAAGTACTCATTTGACTCTTAAAATTTTGCAAATTTGTATATCTAATACTCGCTTAGACTATTTTTTTGACTGTCAAATATTTCAAAGTAATCTCGAAATTTCACTGAAAACAATTTCATGTTTAAATTAACCGTACTATAATGACTATAAATCATTTCGTTTTGTGCTACTATACATTTTGTGCGCTTAGCCAAACAGCACAGTAATAAATAGTATAACTTTTATTACTGATAACAAAGGTTCGGCTAAAAACGCAGGTCACAATTTTTTTTACAGAGTTGTTAATTTTATTTTCAAATTGGTAAAAAGGCACATCACTATCATAAAATGGCATTGAAGAGTTATCAAGTTTTCATAATAAAATATTTAAATCAAAAATAATTTAACAAAACCATTTTAGAATGTGTGCTGATGAACTAGATTCTGAATGGAGTTCCTTTTATTTAGGTAAGTATATCAAGATAGAAGAATAATGATAAGTTTCATGATTTCTCATGATTCCCATCATCAAACCTCTTTGCCAGATCCAGATGTAACCACATCAGAAGTAATTAATTTGTAAAGAAAAAGGAATCTTCGAATTCGGACAACGTGGCTAAGAATTATTATTAATTGCAAACGACTTTGTTGATCAAGAATTTGATATTTTTTACTCGTGAGCTCCTTCATCAGAACTCTATAAAATACATATGTGTGATCATCTCTGAAGAACTCCCTTCCTTTTGATAAAAAAGATTAAAATCTGACAATGTTGTAAAGAGTTCTTAACGCCGAAGTGCTAATCGAAGAGTTTGATAAATTTCTAATGGATCCCATGATCATATCTTGACCGAAAATAAATAATGCCAATCGGAACAAGATATCCACTTTCTATTGAAAAAAATAATCTAAAAAAAAAGAAAAAGTTCACATCGAATTTAATACCACCTTCGTTTTTGGTAGTCTGTTAAAAATGTACAAAAAAACATACATTATGAAATAAACAAAAAACAATCACATTACAACAAAATAAAACATACACTATGAAATAAACAAAAAACAATCTCATTACAACGAAATAAAACATACACTATGAAATAAACAAAAAACAGACCAATTACGTTTGTCCACAGATGATGATCAGTAAACAATCACATTACAACAAAATAAAACATACACTATGAAATGAATAAAAAACAGAAACAATTACCTGAGACGGAAAGGAAAGAAAAGTAAGGAATATATTCAATAAAAATAATAATATTTGTTATATTTGCAAGCGTGAACGTGTCTATAATAATATTAATGTATAAAGGTATGTAGGTATTAAAAAAGACGGCTTTTGTGATATACCTACATCAAATTGAGAGAGTCAGTCATTTGAGTGAATGAGTGGGTGTATTGCTCTCAAGCATGGACACTTACCCATAATGATTCTATCAATGTGAGGATCCCAAATAATTTGCCACGCTTTTATGTAAAAATGTCACATTGAACAACACATAAATTGTCATAAATATGTTCCTATAACGTTTGGCGTGTGCTATTTGCCATTAGCGTACAGTCAAACTCGATATATCACATCCAAGTCAAACTAGATATTATATCGATATAACAATAGCCATATAAACAAATTAGTAACAAATTGGCAGTATGTAACAATGGACAGGGGCAAAGAAGAGTGTGAGAGGGATCTTACTCATGTTTTGAAATGACGGATCTCACTCATGTCCTAATATCAACTAACACATGTAAATTTTTGACCGACTAAATACTTGCACAGCTACTCATTTTGAATAGGTGATACCCCGTATTCAATAACTATTGTAACTAAATTAGGAACGTTCTAAAATTGTAGATTTTAGATTTACGGTATAATTTCAGTGTTATAAAATATCAACTTGGACTAAATTGAATAGTAACGTACCTATATTGGCCGGAACGTTCTTAAAAAGTTACTGAATTAGACGTATTTTGAATAATTATAAAGACGATGAAAATTTCATTATTCCATTTAGTCCAAGTTTATATTTTATAACGCTGAAATAAGACCGTTAATCTAAAATCTACAATTTTAGAACTTTCCTAATTTAGTTACAATAGTTACTGAATAGGGGGTATTGCCTCGGAACAGGCTTTTGCCTAGTGAGGCAATATATCCAAGAACCTGATATAGTTTTTATTTGTATTGTTTTTTTTTTTAATATTGTTATGTAATTATGGCTTATGTAATTCTTTTTTATTTGGAAATAAATAAAAAAATAATGCGAAACTACTGCGCAGGGTCAGATTTTTTCCATTATCGTTTTCTGGTGTCCCATCATCAGGGCCGGGTAATTGAAACTATAACAGGCAACAAATACATACATCTCACATAATGTATAGTTCATTACCCATTTGGAACGTTGCCTTTTTTAGGCGAGGAAAGACTGAAATGTGGGTATATACGCACGTGTCTTGCTTTCTTTTATAAGGTAATCCACATCCGCACACCTGTCGCTATGGGATATGCCGTGATAGCTTGTGGTATTTTTATGTTTGTTAAACCAGCTAATAACAGGCAAGCCAAAACATGAACCACATACGAAACATTTATAAAACATGAACCACATACGAAACATTTATAAAACATGAACCACATACCTACGAAACATTTATAAAACGAACCACATACGAAATATTTATAAAACATGAACCACATAAGAAAAATTTATAAAACATTAATCACTTACGAAACATTTATAAAACATGAACCACATACGAAACATTTATAAAACATGAACAACATAACTACCTAAGAAACATTTATAAAACATGAACCACAAACGAAACATTTATAAAACATGAATCACATACGATAAATTTATAAAACATGAACCACACACGAAACATTTATAAGCAAGAAACAACAAAAAATGTAAATGTACGAAAGAAAACAATATTAATGTAAATTCGATATTCATCGTAAAACAAGTGGTAGTATGTACGAAACAAGTAAGATTAATAGATAAAAACAAATTGAAATATTAGTATCTACAAATGTATATTCTGGTCTATATATGTAGTTGTTTCTGGGGCGACCTCTACAGTTACCTCCATCAATCATTCATTCGATGATTGTAAGAAGCAGGCCTGGGTGCCGGATGTTGTGGCCTATCCAAGTTGTTCTCTGTCGGACAATTATTTTCATAATTTGCCTTGTCTCTCCAACCCTACTTAGTACCTGGTCGTTGCCGATGTGTTCTGACCAGTGAACTTTAGCCATGCGTCTGTAGCACCACATCTCAAACGCAGACAGACGTCCCGTTTCGCGTTGGCTGATGGTCCATGTGTTTCACAACCGTATAGCAGTACACTCCAGACAAGAGTCATGATCAAATTTTTACTAATTTTGATGGAAATATTAAGGGATTCAAAAATTGTTGATCTTTTGTTGAAGGCGACTCTTTAATCATACTAAAAGTCGATATTCCGGGGAGGATTGTAACATTATTTCCAAATTTACATTAGGTGACGTAACTCAGTGGAATGTTACTGGCTACTGTGCTTTCAATACCTACCATCATTATTATTGACAATCACACCGTGTCACTAACATAACATCAATTCACAGAATAAATGCAAAGTCGTAAGAATAAATAAAACATAACCTACAAAACTATAGGATTACTATGAAATAAATTACACTGAAAAAAATCGCGTTTTTTATGATGTAATAAATAGTTTTAACTTTTTTCAAACGTATTTTTAAAAATCAATTTCTCAACGGGTTTCATGTAGGGAGTGTATATACTATGAATTAATTAGATAATATAATGGTGTGGGTATAATGTTTTGTGTTCTCTGTAAAGTAGGTAAATTCTACATTATTGGATAAGTAAATCAAAATTATATGATACATTAAGGTAATTTATAAATAAGTTTCACTGTTATTCGATAGATGGCGGTAGTGTTGTAATCTAATTTTCAAGCGTTGTAAATTTATAAAGTAACACTTTTTTATTTATTTATTTCCATAATAAAGTACAATAAGTTCAATATAACAAAAAAATAAATATTATAATGGTGTTATTTTTTGAAATTTGAATTTTTTTAAAAGTATTAAACAAATTGAAATTTCAAAAAAACTCATGCAATAGAATGAATATGTACATACCTACAAACTTTTCTTTATTTCAAAGACTTATCTTTTGAGGGTAGGTACCTACTGGGGAAATTATTTTCAAAATATACTATATAGCCTACTTTAGTCTCTTAACAAAAGAGATGAAAATAGCCTCTTGATATTTGAAAGGAAAATCTGGAGAAAGATTTTTGGCCCAGTAAATGATATGGACTTTGGAGGATGCGAAATAATCACGAACTACAGGCATTGTATGACGAACCCAACATTGTACAAGTCATAAAAGTACGTAGACTGCAGTGGTTGGGACATGTCAGCCGGATGAATGATGGTTGTATCCCCAAAAAGGTTCTTAATACCAATCCAGAGGGCAGAATAAGTAGAGGCAGGCCCAAGCTAAGATGGCTGGACGTTACAGAAGACGACATAAGGGCGATCGGAATAGTGAACTGGAGGAGAGCGGTGGAGGACAGGGACGTCTGGAGAAGGATTCTGGAGGAGGCCAGGGCGCGTATTTACCTTTCCGTGTTGATTAGGAGGCAAGTACTATCTCGAATTAGGCACTAGTTTGTTGCACTAATGCACTTAAAAACTCGTGTTGAATTCAAGGCAATGAATTATTGAATATGGAACATATATAGCCATGAAGTTCGCGCTCTATTTCATTTCGCTCGTATTTCGTGTGTCACTGTCACATTTGTATTTTGTTCACAGATTAGGTATATGGTAGTAATCAGTAATTTTGTCTTAGTCTTTAAGTAATATGGAACTGTTATAGAACATACTTGATGGTATTTTGGACAATTTTAAAATTGTAATTACGAAGGAGACAAGGATAATTACCAATGTAAAATTCTATGCTATATATCTTGTGAAGGTAATTACGACACAAAGTGTGATTATTTCATTGAAAAATTCATGACTACCAATCTCATATAAAAAAAATTGTCTTAAAGAATTTTTATGATATAATGTAGATTTATATAGATTAATCTATTAAAACAAAAACAACACTGAAAAAAATGACAATTTGGTGTAATCTTAAAATATCATGACATAAGTATAAAATAGGTGCGGTCACCTAAAATAATGAAATAATCATTTAATATTACGCTATCATTGAAATGTGTAAGATGGAATCGAATTATTTGAGTAAATAACGAAGTATTATGATGCTCATCATCTTAAAAATTGATCACATTAAATAATAGTTTCCTTTTTCAAATAATAACATTATGGAATATAAAATAGTCCACTGTCCTATAAATTTACGTGATATTCATAAATAAGATTATAATCACAAAAAACAGTGACGAGTCACCGTATTTATAAAGATTTCACAGTTTATTATGAAGAAGTGTCACTGAAAATACGATGAAGTCCCCTAATTTAGTATGATAAAATTATGTGAAACTTTTTAAGGTATGGAACATTAATTTATACTACAGTCATATTATTTTATGTGAAACATACTAAAATACGATTACAGAATCTCATGTAAGAGGAATCATATCATTTTGTGTGCTGCTTCCTACAAAAATATGATGACAGCGCACCATACAATATTCTCATTTGCTCATCGTTCATTCAATCAGTCATTCATTTGTTCGGCATGGTGCAGGGTGGTTGTCGACTCGGTCTCGCAGTCTCGCTACAAAACTTCAGTGACGGACAAACACAGGCCAGAAAGTTGAGATTGTGTTTTATTTTTAGGAGGCGTTTACATTGTGAAAAATTCATTTTAAAAAAAAAATTAAAATAAAATGATTCTAGAGTTTTTGTGTTTACATAGTGGAAATCCATTTTAAATGAATGAGTGAGTGACTTTGTGATTTTGCACAGTGTTTTTTGTATTACCAACCGAGCGTATTCGCCGGGGTGACTTGGCGTTTTCGGGGTTCAAACGAAACTTTCGTAAACGAAACTAAAAACGAAGGTTTCGTTTGGACCTTGAGGGCGCCGGGTCGCCTTGGCGAGGGCGTTCGGTCGTTGATGTGAAGAATATTGAGGGAGAGTGCAAGGTTATTTATTTATCCAATTTTGTATTTTTTTTTTCTCTCTTTATATATAATATTATGTATGTTTGTATCTAAATATGTATGTTATTGTAAATAGATTAGTGCCTAGATTAAGATGTATGTATATAAATAGATTAGATAGTTTGTAGATTTGTGAAATGTGACTCACTTCAAAGCACGAGAAAACTCTTTTTGAGGTTGAGTCATAAAAAAAAAACAAAATTATAATGTATCTTTTTAAAAATTGTATATATTGTTGTATTGTGTATTTTTCTTTGTTATTTTTAATAATAAATAAATAAATAAATTAATTAAAATAGGAATGTGGCTTTGTTTGTTTCCACTTACTTGTTTTTGTTCCACAACTAGTTTCGGGAACTGCCGTTCTCTTTTTCAGTTTAAACCCACCTGAAGAAGAGAGCGGTAGTTATTGAAGCTGGTTGTGGAGTGGAGATGGGTAGGTGGAGGTGAACGGGGTTATATTGTTGTTTTAATATTTTTTATAATAGGACGTCACTTGATATATGAGGAAGTCATCGAAAAATGGTAGGAACAATTAAAGGACGTCACTGTAGATAGTAGAACGTCACCGAAAAATAGTAGGAAATATAATAAGACATCACAAGAGATATGAGGAAGTCATCTATAATAATAGGACGTCACTGTAGATAAGAGAACGTCACTGAAAAATAGTAGGAAATATAATAAGACATCACAAGAGATATGAGGAAGTCATCTATAATAATAGGACGTCACTGTAGATAAGAGAACGTCACTGAAAAATAGTAGGAAATATAATAAGACATCACAAGAGATATGAAGAAGTCATCTTTAATAATAGGACGTCACAGCAGATAAGAGAACGTCACCGAAAAATAGTAGGAAATATAATAAGACGTCATAGGAGACATGATGAAAGCAAACATAAATAGTAGGAAAAATAATCATATAATTTATTCTCGTCCTACTAAAGTCAGTGACACGTCATCTTATATGCCGTTATCATCATAAATCGTATTATCATCTTAATTTTGATGATATCACTATGCTCCGTACTTATGGTGAATTCACCATACTTTAAGCTGAATTCATGTTATTTATGAATATCAGTTTTCTCAGTGAATCATTTACAAAAATACCTCTAACACAGCCTTGTAACGCTCAATCAATACGCATGGTAATATTTATAAACCTGTGTACGATTGAAAGACGCGTGCCTTGAATTGAACACGTATTTGTTAAACCATGTGCATTTGGAGGACACATGTCTTGAATTAAACACGAGTTTTTAAGTGCATTAGCGCAACAAACAAGTGCCTAAATTAAATTAAACTATAGTTAAATTTGCCTCCTAATCAACACGTAAAGGTAAATACGCGGCCAGGGCCCACACAGGGCTGTAGCGCCAATGATAATGAAAACAGTGTTTTTATTTTTATTAAAGACGGTTCGGTTATTCAACAAAGAATGCAAAATTATTTAAAAATAAAAATATATTTTTACTAATTCATCCCTGTTTCATAAATTAATATTGAAACAACAGGTCCCTACTCGTTTTGTTTTGTTAGTGGGAGGTGCTTATAATTATATGACTCCTCCTCTTTGTATTTTGAAAACGGAACGCACTGTAATGTTCTATATTAACTAGTTGCATGTAACACATGAGATCCAACTGTCGATGGGTTAGTATGTACCTACAATTGAAGAATACGTACCAAAATGTAAACACTTACAGTCTTACTAATAAACGTGTTGTAAAATTAATACGACATTATTTATTAATGTCAAGGTAAAGGAGCACCTACACAGAAAAAAATATTGTGACAACCGAACTAGCTACCTATCTGTGTTTTAGCCAAACCTTTGTTATCAGTAATAAAGGTTTATCTATTTATGACTGTACTGTTTGGCTGTGTGCACAAAACATTTACAAAAAAACATTTATTTTTTTATTTTTTTTATTTTGTTTTATTAAGAAATACAACAGGTGTTTACAAACATTAATAGGTAGGTATACAATAAATAATTATCTTATAAAACATTATCATAATGTTTTTTTTTTTTCTTTTTTTTTTTAAATTTATATAATGACATTTATTATTCAAAGATACAGTCAACCATCGAAACCCTCAGGGTTTATCTGAGGTTGACGAATTCAGTTTGGTTTTTAATATACATAATTCTTAAAACAAAAATGAAATAAAGAAACAAATAAGTGAGCAAATAAATAAATACTTAAATCAAAAAAATCCTATATACCTATATACATTGATACGCCCGAGACGTATGGTTTGGAGATTAACCACACACTCGGGGTCAAAAGGAGGAACAGAGCAGTGAAAAGCCGGTATAAATTGTCAATAATGTTTATTGGGAGACACAGAACAATACACAAAATACACACAATAGTCAACAATGGCAGGAGAATCCCTTAATGTCCAAATTCACAACAAAATAAATAGCGTCCTATCACAAGCACAAGTATGTTCTATTATAATCACAAGGTGTGTCCTATCACAAACACTAGCGTGTCCTATCACGATCACCAGATGTGTCCTATCACAAACACTAACCACACAGATCAGGTGCGCAGACCCGGGGCGCAGAGCAGGTGCGCTAAGCAGGGGCACAGAGCAGGTGCGCAAAGCAGAGGTGCAGAGCAGGTGCGCAAACCGGGGGCGCAGAGCAGGTGCGCAAACCAGGGGCGCAGAGCAGGTGCGCAAACCAGGGGCGCAGAGCAGGTGCGCAAACCAGGGGCGCAGAGCAGGTGCGCACACCAGGGGCGCAGAGCAGGTGCGCAAACCAGGGGCGCAGAGCAGGTGCGCAAACCAGGGGCGCAGAGCATGTGCGCAAACCAGGGGCGCAGAGCTGGTGCGCAAACCAGGGGCGCAGAGCTGGTGCGCAAACCAGGGGCGCGGAGCAGGGGCGCAGTGGCAGCGGCTGGGGCTGGTTGCAGGGCGTGGCTCAGGCTGGTGGCCAGGGGCGTAGAGCAGCAGGTGCGCAAACCAGGGACGCAGAGCAGGTGCGCAAACCAGGAGCGCGGAGCAGGGGCGCAGACCAGGAAGGCGGTGCAGTGGCAGAAGCAGTGACTGGGGCTGGCCGCTGGGCGCAGGTCCAGGCTGGTGCGAGGTCGGAGTGCTCGAGAGATATCGAAGTGTTTAGACTCGACGGCCACGTCGGGGTGGAAGTCGCTTCTTCGTCGATCCGACACGACAGGCAGGGCCAGGTCCGTTCAACACTGTTGCGGCTGGAGTCTTCCCGACTGAAGTGGTCTGGCGGAGGTCTTGCTCGTAGCTTGTAGAGTGGCGATCTGATGTCGGTTAGCGCGGTCGACCCATATTTATACGCCGCCAGCCGATTATGGCGCGCTCTGATTGGCCGGTTGTACGGCGAGTGCTGACCGCTCGCTCTGATTCGCCGATACAACGCGGTCTCTGATTGGCCGGCGCGGTGCGCGCTGATTGGTTGACTCACTTGTCCAGGCATGTCACGTGGTATCGTTATACGGTCGACATCGATCCGGGATGCGACCGTATCGTGAGCATGCTAGGCTGGGTGCGTTTTAGCTTCGCTATGGAAGGGCGCCGGGTCCGGTCACCCATTACAGGCGCATCAATCCCCCCCGCTTTCTTGGCCGGAAGCCGGAGTCGCTTCCATAGTCGCTGCTTCCTCCCAGGAAGGCGGAGCGGGTTTCAAGCGGGATATATGATATTTTGCTGGTTTGCCTCTTCGGTCGATCCAGTAGACATTCCCACGTCCTACCGACATTAGGACCTTGTGTGGCCCGCACCACTTCGCTGCGAAACCGGCGAATACACCGGGCGGTCCCTGCGTGCCTGCAGGGTGGTGTTCGTGGACCAGTACCAACTGGCCTGTTTCGTAGGTGGGTGCCCCTTGGGTATTTCGGGCGTACCGCTCTTGGTACGCACGCTGGTTGTTTCGGACTCTCTCGTCCATTGGTTCGCGGTCTCGGACCGGGGCAGAATCCGGAGGCTGCTCATCTGCCAGGGGTATGGCATCCCATTCTCCTGGGCGGTGGAGGTCGTGGCCGTGCAGGGCCTCGGCTGGGGTGATGCCTGTTGCGTCGTTCCGTCGGTTGCGAAGGGCTGCCAGGACGGCGGGCAGTCTGTCGTCCCACGTGGTGTGGGGCGCGTCTTGCAGGAGGATCCGAAGACACTTCTTCACCTCCTGATTTCTTCTCTCAACCGGGTTGGCTCTGGCGTGGTAGACGGCGGTAGTCCAGTGCTCGGACCGCCATCTGTCCATTGCCTCCCGCCAGAGCTTGTGCCCGAACTGTGGGCCATTGTCTGTTATCACCCTCCGCGGATGACCGTACCTGGGGAGGTACTCTCTTTCTATGACCTCGATTAACTTCACTGTCTTAGTGGACCGCAAGGGGTAGGCCTCTACCCACCGCGTGAACAGGTCGGTGACCACCAAGATGTATTTATTTGCATGCCTTGTCGCCGGATAAGGGCCCATTAAATCCACCGCGATTATCTCAAACGGCCGGCGGGGAGCGATAGCTCCCTGGGGAGTGGCTGTGGGTCCTCCACCTCCCTTGGTTCTGGCGCAAATCAGGCAGTGTCGTACGTAAGTGGCAACGTCCGTTGCCATATTCGGCCACCAAAAGCGGGCACCGATGGCCCTCGTCGTCTCCCTTGCTCCCGGGTGTACGGCTGTTGGGGAGTCGTGGTACTCCTCGAGCACCTGAGGAACCACCGAGTCTGGAACCACCAGACGATCCTCTCGGCCGGTGTCCCTCTTCCACAACACGTCGTCCCTCACCATGTAACGGTGGTAGTGTGGTTGCCTGCCCGTTGTCCTACGCGGCGGGCGGGTGTGAAGGCGGAGCCACACCCGTATCCTCTTCTGGACGGTGGTGTCCCGTGATTGGGTGAGCCGGACTGTTTCGGCCAGAGTTGCCCCTTGGACCGGGGTTACGTCCGCGGGATCTTCCTGAATTGGTTCGTGCCCCATCGACGCTGCTGGTACCGGCGAGTTAATGCGTCCGGCGGGCAGCGGCTCACTGGCCTCAGCAGTGAGCATTTCTACTACGGCGTCCAGGTTCCTGACTTGAGGTCCAACCGCAGGGTACATGGTTCGATCTTCGTCGAGGTCCATGATCACCGGGGCGCCCGCTGGTCGCCGGGATAGGGCATCGGGCAGCTCGTTCTCCCTGCCCGGGCAATGTTCTACCGTGAAGTTGAACTCTTGAAGTATCAGGGCCCACCGAGTCAGTTTCGCCCGCAAGTTCCTGGACTCCTGTAACCAGGACAGCGCTCGGTTGTCTGTCCTGAGGGTGAACTGACTGCCTTCCAGATAAGGGCGGAACCTCTTAATCGCCCACACTGCGGCGAGGGCTTCTTGTTCGTTCGAGTGCAGTTTGCGCTCAGCTGGCGAAAACTTGGCGCTGGCGTAGGAGATCACGTCGCGGTCTCCATCTGCCCGCTGGTGGAAGAGGACCGCGGCCATCCCTTCTTGGCTGGCATCCGTTTGGAGGTAGAACCTACGCGTAGTGTCAGGTCTCGCGAGCGTGAGCGGTCCCCTGACGAACTCTCCAATCCGCTCTTTGGCGTGCTGGGCTTCTTCTGTCCAGCGGAATGGTTTCTTCACAGACAGCAAGTCGGTGAGCGGCGCTGCCAACACCGCGAAGCCAGGAATGTACTCCCTCAGCCAATTGCACAGCCCCATGTAAGATCGCAGTTCCTTGCGGTTGCGGGGCGTTGGTGCCGTGGCGATGGCGTCCTCGTGGATCCGTTGGGGCGTGTTCCCGGAAGCGGTGACTGTGTGCCCCAGGAACTCCAAGCGGTCCGTCGCAATGTGGCACTTGAGTGGGGCGCACCGTAGCCCGTACCTCTCAAGCCTCTCCAGGACTAGTCGAAGGTGGCGGCGATGGCTGGTCCAGTCTCTTGAGAATACGATGATGTCGTCGAGGTACACCAGGCAGAACTCACGGAGGAGACCAGCGAGCACCTCCTGGCTCATCAGCCTCTGGAAAGTCCCAGGGGCCCCTTTCAAACCGAACGGCATGACCCGGAACTGATAGCTGCTGCCGTCCGGGGTGGTGAAGGCTGTGAGAGGCTTCGAGTCAGGGTGCATGGGCACCTGCCAATACCCCTTGGTGAGGTCCAGGGTAGAGAAGACGGTAGCACCGCTCAGGTCCTTCAACGTCTCGTGGATAATGGGGAGTGGCGACTCCTCTCCTTGGGTGACCTCATTTAACCGACGGTAGTCTACGCAGAAACGCCGGCTTTCTTGACCTTTCTTTGCGGCCATGACGACCGGGGCGTTGTACGGGGAGCGGCTCGCTTCGATGACCCCATCCGCGAGCATCCCCTCGAGCTGGGCGTACAGGTCCCGCTTCTTCGCGTCGGACAGACGGTGACAGGGGACACGGATCGGTCGGCTGTCACATAGGACGATCTGGTGCGGAGAGAGGCGGGCGGGACCGCTGTACGGCCCGAAGACTTCGGCGAACTCTTCCATCAGGGCAGTCACTGTCGTCATCTCGGCGGCGGGGACCCTGGTGAGGTCCGGGTAGGCGGCGTCTCGCGGCCTTGGTCGAGGTTCTGGGTAAAACAAGGAGCTAGCCCGTTCGCTCCTACCGAAGGTGACGCAGCCGCGTCTGAAGTCCAGTGCGGCCTCCTCGTCCTTCAGCCATCGGATTCCGAGAATGGCTTCTTCCCGGAGGTCTTCCATCACCAGGAAGTCGATGGTCGTCTGCTGGTCACCAAGTTTGATGGTCAGAGCGGTCTCCCCCACCACCCTGACCCTGGTGTGGGTGTCTGCCTGGCCCAAGGACTCCACTTCCGAGGGCCTAATCAGATGCTGGGGCACTAAGTCTTCTCGCACAAGGTTGTGAGAGCAGGCGGAGTCCAGGAGGACCCGCCGTTCCTGGCCAGATATCTCTGCCCGTACCCTGGGCAAAGTCTGGATCTCGTTGACCGCCGCGTTGCATACGGCGGAATCACCCCGACGACGATCAGGAATTAATGCGTCGCCGGGGCCCGGTCGTTTCCCGAAGCCGGGGCATCTCGTGGGCGGCGTCCTTGCGCGTGTTGCGTCGCGGCGCCTCGGTGTCCTCCCCGGTGTCCTCCCCGGTGTCCTCCCCGGTGTCCTCCCCGCTGAGGATTCCTTGGAGCCGACCTCACTGGGGGGGCGGGCTCATCCTCGTAACTCCAGTCCTCTGGTGTTGGGGGGTACTCGGTGTTGGAGGCGTGCTCATTGGTAGTACGCCGGTAGTCTCCACGGGGAGACGCATATCTCTCTTCCACCTGGTTGACGCGTGGGCTGGGTGAGCGGGCGCGTCGTTGTGGGGAGCGCCTATGCTCCCGCCTTGGAGAGCGGTGATTGTAGGCGCGGGCTGGCGAGGGTGATCGCCGTCGCGTGGTCCTTGACTCGACCTGGTGGGCGTGTGTGCTGGGCGAGCGGGCGCGGCGATGTTCCCGAGATGGAGAGCGTCTTTGCTCCCGTCTTGGAGAGCGGTGATCATAGGCGCGGTCCGGCGAGGGCGAATACCGTCGAGTGTTTCTCGATTCAACCTGGTTGACGCGCGGGCTGGGCGAGTGGGCGCGTCGTCTGTCTCGGGACGGCGAACGCCTGTGTTCCCGCCTTGGAGACTGGGCCCTCTCTCTTGCAGGTGATCGTCCGCTTCTCCGGTGATAATCCCGCTCGGATGAGGGTGACTGCCACCTTAGTGACCGCCGAGGTGAGCGTTTGTCGCGCCGCGGCACCTCTCGTTGTCTTTCCTCCATGGGTAGTTGTCGAGGGCCTTCCCAAGTGAGGGCCTTCTTGAAGAGCTCGCTCATCGAGCTCACCTCAATTGTGTTATGAGGCGGCCGTAATTGCGATATTATACCCGGGAGGTACATATTCAGGTCTCCTTCAGTGCAGTCTGGGTCCACCCTCTGCCTCAGGCGCAGCTTCCTGCAGAGGAAGTCGTATGCCGACTCGGATTCCAACTGCTCCGTAATAAAGAATTTGCCCTGCAGGGCCATCATCGTCTTTGGATTATCATAATATTGCGTGAATAGTTTCACGACTTCAGGCCATGGCCTATATTGTTGCCGATGAATCTCCCACCATGACTCCGCCTCGTCTCGTAGACGCTCTTCGAAGACGTATACCTTGTCTTCAGGGTGAGTTCCCGCTGCAACGAAGTATTCCTCACACCTTCTGATGAACCTGCGTGGGCTCTCTTCGGGGTGGCCATTAAATGTGGCCGTCAGACGAGGTGGGCGGGTGGTAGATATCACATAGCTGGGCGCCACTGGATTTTCCGTCGCCGAATCCAGAAACGGCGGAGGCGCGGTGATGTTGCTCGGAGGCTCCATCGGAGCCTGAGGTCCGGCCTCGGTGTCCACTGACCTCGGCGAGTGTCTCGTAACCGGCATTTTCACTATTCACACTGTTTTTCTGTCACTTTTCACTATTGTCTCAGGGGTCGTGAGTCCTTGGCTCTTATTTAGAGTCCCACTGCTGGGCCGCCAATTGATACGCCCGAGACGTATGGTTTGGAGATTAACCACACACTCGGGGTCAAAAGGAGGAACAGAGCAGTGAAAAGCCGGTATAAATTGTCAATAATGTTTATTGGGAGACACAGAACAATACACAAAATACACACAATAGTCAACAATGGCAGGAGAATCCCTTAATGTCCAAATTCACAACAAAATAAATAGCGTCCTATCACAAGCACAAGTATGTTCTATTATAATCACAAGGTGTGTCCTATCACAAACACTAGCGTGTCCTATCACGATCACCAGATGTGTCCTATCACAAACACTAACCACACAGATCAGGTGCGCAGACCCGGGGCGCAGAGCAGGTGCGCTAAGCAGGGGCACAGAGCAGGTGCGCAAAGCAGAGGTGCAGAGCAGGTGCGCAAACCGGGGGCGCAGAGCAGGTGCGCAAACCAGGGGCGCAGAGCAGGTGCGCAAACCAGGGGCGCAGAGCAGGTGCGCAAACCAGGGGCGCAGAGCAGGTGCGCACACCAGGGGCGCAGAGCAGGTGCGCAAACCAGGGGCGCAGAGCAGGTGCGCAAACCAGGGGCGCAGAGCATGTGCGCAAACCAGGGGCGCAGAGCTGGTGCGCAAACCAGGGGCGCAGAGCTGGTGCGCAAACCAGGGGCGCGGAGCAGGGGCGCAGTGGCAGCGGCTGGGGCTGGTTGCAGGGCGTGGCTCAGGCTGGTGGCCAGGGGCGTAGAGCAGCAGGTGCGCAAACCAGGGACGCAGAGCAGGTGCGCAAACCAGGAGCGCGGAGCAGGGGCGCAGACCAGGAAGGCGGTGCAGTGGCAGAAGCAGTGACTGGGGCTGGCCGCTGGGCGCAGGTCCAGGCTGGTGCGAGGTCGGAGTGCTCGAGAGATATCGAAGTGTTTAGACTCGACGGCCACGTCGGGGTGGAAGTCGCTTCTTCGTCGATCCGACACGACAGGCAGGGCCAGGTCCGTTCAACACTGTTGCGGCTGGAGTCTTCCCGACTGAAGTGGTCTGGCGGAGGTCTTGCTCGTAGCTTGTAGAGTGGCGATCTGATGTCGGTTAGCGCGGTCGACCCATATTTATACGCCGCCAGCCGATTATGGCGCGCTCTGATTGGCCGGTTGTACGGCGAGTGCTGACCGCTCGCTCTGATTCGCCGATACAACGCGGTCTCTGATTGGCCGGCGCGGTGCGCGCTGATTGGTTGACTCACTTGTCCAGGCATGTCACGTGGTATCGTTATACGGTCGACATCGATCCGGGATGCGACCGTATCGTGAGCATGCTAGGCTGGGTGCGTTTTAGCTTCGCTATGGAAGGGCGCCGGGTCCGGTCACCCATTACAGGCGCATCAACATATAGAGATAAAAATAATACGATGCAGGTTTCGACCTATGACAGCCGGTCAACTCAAGGAGTATACTTCTAGAGCATATAGCTGTCGTCATCGGACCTCATCATATAGTTACCTGTTTAAGTGGGTAAAATATTTAGGGCACGTAGTGCATATATGCAAGAGCTCATCACCCATATAATTTAGTATTTTTGTCAGGAGATTTTCCCATGTTCTCATGCCATATGCTGCATTATTGTACACAGGTAAAATATATTTCTTTAGGTAGTTTAACTTTCGGAAGTTATTTCTACGTGAGTTTACTTCTAATTTATTAATGTTATCATTTATAATGTTATCATGTTCATTTATAACGCCAATTACAGTATTTCCTAGTCCAACTGTCGATTTGTTCAGGAGAACTTTGTTCTCTTAACATATCGACAATGTTTCAAGCCAGAATACGCGAGAATTGTATGGAGAGGTCTACTTTTTTCACGGCTTTTCCAACTTTGAAGTCAAAAAACACCAACTTAGAGGCTTCGCAGCATATATGTTCCATACACGGATTTACTCAGAATTCGGAGTAGAACATTTCGTGTGTCTGTGTGTGTGTCTGTGTGTGTGTGTGTGTGTGTGTGTGTGTGTGTGTGTGTGTGTGTCCCCTTATAACTTTTGATCCGCTCAATTTACAGAGCCCAAAATTTCAGAATATATACACAGTTATAGGCCTACAAAACTTTTATACTCAGAATTTCGAATTTTTGTTTTAGTCAGGGGTTATCAACTTTTGAATTTTTACTTTATTTTTCCATATATCTCAGAAACCATAAAAGCTAGAACGCTGAAAATTGGTACAAATATAGACAAATACAAAATCTCAAATAAGTTTATTCAAAAAAATTCCAGGGTTTCTCAACCATTTTTTATTAAGAAAAATATTTTTTTTATGATAAATTTATGAGTTTAACTGCCTATATTTCCAAATTTTTTAAAAATATCGAAAAAAGCCGAAACACCCCAACTAGATAATTTAATTTTCTATAAAAAATACAAACATTGTATTTGTACATCTCAAATTTTTTTTAACAATTTTTATAAAAATAGAATTTAGTGACGACATCGCTTCATACAATTTATATGGCAGTCGCCTATACACAAGATGTAAGAAGACTTAATAGTTTGATAGGATTTTAATATCCAAACAAACATACAGAACCATCATGCTGTTTTCATATCCCGGGAAGGAAAAGAGGACTGACCTCCATACTGTCCTATCTTGACATACAAACCAACATGTGTTAAAATTTTCAATAATTTGGATTTATGGGTTTATAGTTTGATTTTTATTCTTCAACTATACATACTATTGCTATCGACAGTTGGATCTCATGTGTTACATGCAACTAGTTTTTACAATAATTGCAATACAATAATCCAACTGTCGATTTGTTCAGGAGAACTTTGTTCTCTTAACATATCGACAATGTTTCAAGCCAGAATACGCGAGAATTGTATGGAGAGGTCTACTTTTTTCACGGCTTTTCCAACTTTGAAGTCAAAAAACACCAACTTAGAGGCTTCGCAGCATATATGTTCCATACACGGATTTACTCAGAATTCGGAGTAGAACATTTCGTGTGTCTGTGTGTGTGTCTGTGTGTGTGTGTGTCTGTGTGTGTGTATGTCTGTGTGTGTGTGTGTGTGTGTGTGTGTGTGTGTGTCCGTCCCCCCCTTATAACTTTTGATCCGCTCAATTTACAGAGCCCAAAATTTCAGAATATATACGCAGTTATAGGCCTACAAAACTTTTTTACTCAAAATTTTGAATTTTTGTTTCAGTCAGGGCTTATCAACTTTTGAATTTTTATTTTATTTTTCCATATATCTCAGAAACCATAAAAGTTAGAACGCTGAAAATTGGTACAAACATAGACAAATACAAAATCTCAAATTACTTTTTTTCTAAAAAATTCCAGGGTTTCTCAAACATTTTTTATTAAGAAAAGTATTTTTTTTATCATAAATTTATGAGTTTAACTGCCTATTTTTCCAAAACTTTTACAATTATCGAAAAAAGCCGTAACACCCCAACTAGATAATTTAATTTTCTATAAAAAATATTAGCATTGTAGTAGAAGATCTCAATTTTTTTTAACATTTTTTTTAAAAATTGAATTTAGTGACGACATTGCTTCATACATTTTGTATGGCAGTCGCCTATACACAATATATAAGAAGACTTAATAGTTTGATACTTCTTCTTCAAACATACATACAAACCATCATGCTATTTTCATATTCTGGGTAGGAAAAAAGGACCTTCCTCCATACTATCATATCTTGACATACATACCTACATATGTTGCATAGAAAACAAAATATCTGACAATATTCAATAATTTGTATTTATGGGTTTATAGTTTGGTACATATTCTTCAACTATACATACTATCGCTATCGACAGTTGGATCTCATGTGTTACATGCAACTAGTTATATCAATCACTGCTAGATTGCCTATTGAGATGGATATGTGAAGGGAAGAAGGGGTGGGGGGGGGAACAAAATATGTTGGCCCGCGCGACGCGCGATCGCAAACACACACCACCATACAAACACAATATACACACTTATACACACACTTATACACAATATACACACTTATACACACATTTATATCACCATTTGCGGTACACATGGACTGAAATTCAGAAGACTGTATATCAATTTATCGATTTTAACAATTCTTTTTTAAATGATGCAATGTTTGATGAGAACAGGTCTATTTCCGTGGTGGTGATACAGTTACTATTAAAGCTAGTACACGCTCTATTGACAAATGAGTTTGATATATAATTAGTTCTACAGGGTTCTATATAAAATAATGTTTTATTTCTATTAGTTCTAGTTGGGCAATGAAAACGAATTGCACTCAGGAGTGCACTACTATCGACCATATTATTCAGAATCTTGTACAAGTAGACCAGATCAATAACTATCCTTCGGTCTCTGTAGTCACTATAGTTCGGTTATGTCACTATAGGTAGTAATGTTTTGTAGTCACTATAGTTCGGTTAATTTCAACATGATTTTTTTTACTTTTAACATTTTTTTTTTCAGTGTATGACATCGGTTTTCTCATCATCATCAGTGGCCCCACAGCCCAGGATGGGCCTTGGCCTCCTCAAGGAATCGTCTCCATTGCACCCTATCCATGGCCTTCTGAAGGTCCTTCTCGACTCCATCCATCCATCGTTGTTTTGGCCTTCCCACACCTCTTCTTTCCTCGGGACGTCATGTGAGGATTCTTTTTGGTGTCTGGTCATCTTCAATACGATGCACATGTCCTAACCAGCGGAGCCTCCCTATTTTTATCGTTTGGACGATATTTGGTTCCTTAAGGGGAGGACTGCTGCCAACGTGCATATTTTTCAATTTGATATACCATCATTATTTCTTATTAAATCGTTTTGAAAAAAATAATTTAGATAGTTTGGGTATTAACAAAGAAAAATATATCTGAACTTTTTGACAATCTTATGTATAAATTCTTGTAGAAAAATAATGGCATATCCCGATTTTCGACGTTTATCTTATATTTTTAATAAAATATAAGGCGTAGTTCAATATTTTTTTTAAACTAAAGAAGACAAAATTATCTAGAAAAATATGATGTGACGTTGCATTAATGCTTCAGGTTTAGTAAATAAACGTAAAAAACATTTATTTTCCTTTCAGCGCCATTGCGAAATAAAAGTTTTTTTGTTTAATCAACTTAAACTGATGCATTAATGCAACGTCACATCATATTTTTCCAGATATTTTGATCTTCTTTAATTTATAAAAAAAGTATAATGCACTATACCTTAAATGTTTTTATAAATTTAAGATACTTAAATGTCAAAAATCGGTGTGTACTTATTATTTTTCTACAAGAATATATACAAAACAATTAAAAAGTTAATGTATATTTT
This sequence comes from Molanna angustata, assembly GCA_963576475.1. Taxonomy (NCBI): domain Eukaryota; kingdom Metazoa; phylum Arthropoda; class Insecta; order Trichoptera; family Molannidae; genus Molanna; species Molanna angustata. The sequence goes on from OY754990.1 coordinate 11,168,920, forward strand.
TATTTATTAATATCCAAACTAACTAGGTTATTTTTTTTTCAAATTGATTCGTTTTGTAATAATGATGCAATTTCAAATTGAAATAATAGGTACGTTGACAGCAGTCGCCCTCTTAAACAGGTTTTCTCTGCCTACCCCGAAAAGGAAAAATACGCGTAGAATATGAATGAATGTTGTATTGGGAAGTAAAAATGAAAGTTTACTATTTTTTTATAATATTTGTTTGTAATATGACTGTATGTTTGTTAGGTTTAATTAAATAAAACATAAACAAAAAACCTCTGAACTGTTGAGTAAAAGTTGAGTCACAATTTTTTATTAGTTTGTTAGAAATAAACAGACGATGGCACTCGGTTAGAAACCAGTTAAAAAATCAGTGAGCGGTTACCTTCAGTCTCGACCAACAATAATTACTTAGATATTTACATATAGTACGGACAGTCTCACGCTGCGACAGACATAAATTATGATATATTTTTTAAGTTAGGAGTACCATGGCTACTGTATTGTGCCAAGAAAAACACCGACAACACATAAAAAATTACCCTTGCATCTACAGGATGTAGAAAAAAATTATTTAATTTTTCACAGAGGTTACTTAAGAAAATCTTACCATACCATAACATCACGCCATTTCCCCTATTTGGGGTAGGCATAGAGAACCGAACGCCAGACTCCATTCACTTATTATATTCATTTATTTATTTTATTTTATAGAATACAACAGCAATACAATAAAGATTTATACAGATATACAGAGATAATTTTTATATAGCCAATTATAGTATTCTAAATATATTAAGTACATTCACATTTATTAACAATTATGAAGACAGGATGGGAAGGGAGAGATTTAGGGGGGGGAGTGGGGGGAAGCATCGAACACTAGAAACTCATATTATGATTTATTTATTATTTATTTATTTTATTTTTATTTATTTCTATCCAAAAACATAGAGTAGATATAAGATACAAAATAATTAAAGGTATTATAAGCTTATTCATACATACATAGTAGACATACAAAGTAAATATAAGTTATTTCATTTCAATAAATATAATTTCATTATTTCACCATTGCTTACATAGTTAAAGCTATCCTTTTTGTTTGTATCTTTGTTACTAGCCCCCTCACTAGGCATAGCCTGTGCTAAGGTGAGCTAGTTTTATATTATTGTCTATTGCGTTGTTTATTTATAGATACGTTTACATATAATATAAGTAAATGTAAGTACATACATACGCTACGCATTCAAGCGTATTCATCCTTCTTTCTCTCTTTCCAAACACAATATTTCATTATGAGTCATTAACACACAACAAAAATTGTAAAAATAAAATAATTGTTGAAAAAATTGATTGATTTACAGACAAAAACAAAACAACAAAAGTACTTATTTTTCACTTTTTTCAATTGTCTATTCTGTTGTTTGTAATAGTGCATTTACATTTTATTAGGTAGAATTATTTCCTTCAGAATTTTTTCATCTATTTCATAAACCCATCTTAGTGATAGTTTTTTAAATTCTTTTGCATTTTTAATGGTTTTAATATTTGTTGGTAAACTATTGAAGAGTTTTGTTGAAAAGTATCATACGCTACGTTGTCCAAAAGATGTTTTAATGTATGGTATATTTAAGGTATTTGTTGTACTTAACCTAGTGTGTTTATATTGTTGTGAGCTAGTATATTGGTCTTCTCTTTTTAGCTTGTATATTAGCAGATTTTTTGCATATATTTTTGTAATTGTTGGAACTTTGAATTTAGTAAAAATCTCTTCAGTATTCGTTCGAATAGGTACCTTAAGTATAACTTTTATGATAGCTTTTTGGGCTATATCTATTTTCTTTATTATTGTTGGCGTTGCACTTCCCCATCCAATAATATACCTCACGTGTCTCAATGTATGAATAATAATAAATTAAAATTAAGTTAAAGGGGCACAATTAAAAATTTAAAGATGTGTACAACAAAACAGAGCACAGATTAAATATCCGACAAATTCACAATTTTTTTTAAATACATAAAAACTTGAAGCAAACATATCCAATTCCGGATCGCTCAAACAATTTCTTTTATACCAAGTACAAGCTCTATTAATATAAGAATTTAGCATATAGTTAGTTCTAGAAGTTTCTATGTAAAAGACATACATTTCTCACTTTGTTTACGTACATGCATCTTCTCATACACGCTCTTATGTTATTCATACATTTAACATCTCCATCTTTCAAAATTCCATTTATGTGATTGTGCCAAATTTTCCTTCGCCGACCTCTACATTTCGTTCCTCTTTTCGACCTCTTTCGTTCCTGCCTTATATAGGTACTTTTTTTGTCAGAAGATCATCACTCATTCTTTCTATGTGGCCGAACCACCTTAGGGCATTTATTTTCATCTTACTTACGATATCTCTTTCAATCATACATTCTCGTCTAATATTCTCATTTCTTATTCTATCATACACCGTTTTACCACACATTTGTCTTAGTGACCTCATTATAACAACGTTAATTCTACTTCTACTTTCATGCAACTTCTGTCATGTCCATGTCTCACTAGCATACATTAGAGTCGGTGCGACGATACCATTGTGTACCACGAGCTCGTGGTACAAGAAAATCTTTATTAAAAAAATAGTGTTTCATGGTTACTAAAAATTCATTTCAGCTACATCAATATAAATAAAACGAAGTCGGGTTGCTTACACCCGGTTAGTTAAAACCCGGGACCTTTGGATCAACACTCAGATACCCAAACAACTGAGCCACAAAGGCCGAATGGTTTATGGTTTACATGAATGAATGAATGTAAAATATCTAGGGTTATCCACTGTACTAAAAATTCTTAATATATTGTAAAATAAATGTTTGCAACACGCTGTATAATGTGATCTTGGATTGTGGGTAGGTACATAGTGAATAGGTAGCTAAAGGTGTATAATGTATAATATAATAAAAATATGTATGTATTATGATATAGTGCTGTATCAGATAGCAATACCCAGGGAGGTAGGTGGATATAGCAACGGTGACAATATATCTCTCATTTTACCTGCAAACGACATACAACACCTCACTAATTGGAGAGATACTTTCATAAAGGGCATATTTTACATTTTTACCTGAGGTATTTTTTTGAGCCGCGGAATTCAAATAATACTTAGAATAGAATGTCCACTTCCATTAGAGAATCAAAAGGTCAAAACAAATTTAAAATACTCCATGATCCTATAAGTTAAATTTTTCTTCTGTGTGTAATTATGATTCTCCTCCCTCAAACACAAGTTCCTAACTCTATCAATATTTTAATTTTGTTATATATTGTTCAATGTAAAATAATAAAAAAAATTACAGACGAGTACGAAAGCACGCTGGATGAAGATATTTATTTAGAGGACAACATACAGCATATAATAAATTATATAAAATAAAGATGATTTGATTAATAATAAAGCCAATTACAGGTTGTCGCTGAAGTTATTGTAGTATATTAAGATACATTAGGAATGGTTACATATTATGGTGAGATATTTATTTATTTAGAGGACAACATACAGCATATAATAAATTATATAAAATAAAGATGATTTGATTAATAATAAAGCCAATTACAGGTTGTCGCTGAAGTTATTGTAGTATATTAAGATACATTAGGAATGGTTACATATTATGGTGAGATATTTATTTATTTAGAGGACAACATACAGCATATAATAAATTATATAAAATAAAGATGATTTGATTAATAATAAAGCCAATTACAGGTTGTCGCTGAAGTTATTGTAGTATATTAAGATACATTAGGAATGGTTACATATTATGGTGAGATATTTATTTATTTAGAGGACAACATACAGCATATAATAAATTATATAAAATAAAGATGATTTGATTAATAATAAAGCCAATTACAGGTTGTCGCTGAAGTTATTGTAGTATATTAAGATACATTAGGAATGGTTACATATTATGGTGAGATATTTATATATTTAGAGGACAACATACAGCATATAATAAATTATATAAAATAAAGATGATTTGATTAATAATAAAACCAATTACAGGTTGTCGTAATTGGTAAGTTATTGTAGTATATTAAGATACATTACTCGATTACTCACACTACTCGATTTCAGTAGCGCGTTTAATTCCGTTGATTTTGACATTCTTCTTGCTAAGTTGTCCTCGCTAAACATAGCTCAGCCAGTATTGGAGTGGTTCATCAGTTATCTTGGCAACCGTAAACAATGCATTAAGACAGCTAACTCTACTTCTGATTATGCCACCTTGCTGTCTGGAGTACCGCAAGGTGGAGTTTTATCTCCACTGTTATTTTCCGTATTTATTAACTCTATCACTACAAACCTCAGATGTAAATATCATCTTTTTGCAGACGATCTTCAATTATATTTCCATTTTAATATCTCTGATATTAACAATGCAGTCCTTCACATGAATGAAGATCTTAAATTTATCTCTTCTTGGTCATCGGATCATGGTCTTCTTATTAATCCGACTAAGTCCCAGGCAATTATAATCGGTAGTCCTCGTCTGCTGTCATCTATAAGGAATTTACAACTCCCACTGCTGTATATCAATAACCAATGCATTCCTTATACCAGGGTTGTAAAAGATCTTGGAATCTTCATCGATGATGACCTTTCGTGGCATGAACAGGTATCGCATGTTAGTAAATCTATTTTCTTTGCCCTACATTCACTTAATAAACTTAAAAATTTCCTTCCATTCCGTTGTAAAATAACTCTTGCTCAATCACTTCTTCTTCCATTGCTTGATTATGCTGATGTATGCTATTTGGATGCAAATGAAGTGCATCTCAATAAACTTGAACGTCTTCAGAATATATGTATCAGATTCATCTTTGGGTTGAAAAAATTTGATCGCATATCACCTTACCGCAATCTTCTTTGTTGGCCCAGGATACGCCAGCGGCGCAATATACACATTTTGTCACTATTGTACAATATTCTCTCGAACCCAAACCTGCCACAGTACCTCAAAAGCAAATTCACTTATTTATCCAGTCATGGACTTCCACTCCGATCTGCTGAATGTACAACACTTTCCATATCTATCCATAATACAGAATTTCTCAGCTCTTCGTTCGAAGTACAATCAGCAAGATTATGGAATAGCCTTAGTCCGGATATTGCGTCGTCTAACTCACTTAGTATTTTCAAGAAAAAACTAAAGAAGGAATATTTATCCTTGAACACCTGATCCCGTTTTCTTCTCCTGTCCTTACCATATCCTTTTTATTGCTATGAATTATAATTTTTTTTGTTGTTTAATAGTATTTAAGTGTTATACGTATTTTATTTGATTTCTTTTACTCTTTTTTATTTGCTGTTGTACATACACAATGTTGTCATACTTTGTAATCTGGTTGGTTGGAAGAAATTGCCTAATGGCAATAAGCCCGCCAGTGTACAATTATATTTGTTTATATTATGTACAAGAAGATGTATAAATAAAATAAATAAATAAATAAACATTAAGAATGGTTACATATTATGGTGAGATATTGTGTGAATGATGTGTGAAATTGTATATATATAAATGTGTGCAGTATATTAAGTATTGAGTTTGATTATTATGATGAAATTTTAAGTTTGATATATTTGTTTAAATGTGGGGGCGCTAAGTAAGAATATATCGAACTCTTGGAAAAGAATATATCGAACTTTTGGAAATCTTGTTGAGCATAGTTGGTGTGTTGAGTGGTAAGACGGAAAAGAGGAGTGTGTCTAGTGTCTACAGGTGTAGGTATGTATGTTGAAAGATATATAATTTAAGAGAGCAGGAGAATCAATTTTATTATTAATAATATTGTGGAGAAGCATCATATCAGATACTGTAGAATGTTGTATGTTGAGCATAGTTGGTGTGTCTAGTGTCTACAGGTAGGTATGTATGTTGAAAGATATATAATTTAAGAGAGCAGGAGAATCAATTTTATTATTAATAATATTGTGGAGAAGCATCATATCAGATACTGTAGAATGTTGTATGTTGAGCATAGTTGGTGTGTCTAGTGTCTACAGGTAGGTATGTATGTTGAAAGATATATAATTTAAGAGAGCAGGAGAATCAATTTTATTATTAATAATATTGTGGAGAAGCATCATATCAGATACTGTAGAATGTTGTATGTTGAGCATAGTTGGTGTGTCTAGTGTCTACAGGTAGGTATGTATGTTGAAAGATATATAATTTAAGAGAGCAGGAGAATCAATTTTATTATTAATAATATTGTGGAGAAGCATCATATCAGATACTGTAGAATGTTGTATGTTGAGCATAGTTGGTGTGTCTAGTGTCTACAGGTGTAGGTAGGGATGTATGTTGAAAGATATATAATTTAAGAGAGCAGGAGAATCAATTTTATTATTAATAATATTGTGGAGAAGCATCATATCAGATACTGTAGAATGTTGTATGTTGAGCATAGTTGGTGTGTCTAGTGTCTACAGGTAGGTATGTATGTTGAAAGATATATAATTTAAGAGAGCAGGAGAATCAATTTTATTATTAATAATATTGTGGAGAAGCATCATATCAGATACTGTAGAATGTTGTATGTTGAGCATAGTTGGTGTGTCTAGTGTCTACAGGTGTAGGTAGGTATGTATGTTGAAAGATATATAATTTAAGAGAGCAGGAGAATCAATTTTATTATTAATAATATTGTGGAGAAGCATCATATCAGATACTGTAGAATGTTGTATGTTGAGCATAGTTGGTGTGTCTAGTGTCTACAGGTGTAGGTAGGTATGTATGTTGAAAGATATATAATTTAAGAGAGCAGGAGAATCAATTTTATTATTAATAATATTGTGGAGAAGCATCATATCAGATACTGTAGAATGTTGTATGTTGAGCATAGTTGGTGTGTCTAGTGTCTACAGGTAGGTATGTATGTTGAAAGATATATAATTTAAGAGAGCAGGAGAATCAATTTTATTATTAATAATATTGTGGAGAAGCATCATATCAGATACTGTAGAATGTTGTATGTTGAGCATAGTTGGTGTGTCTAGTGTCTACAGGTGTAGGTAGGTATGTATGTTGAAAGATATATAATTTAAGAGAGCAGGAGAATCAATTTTATTATTAATAATATTGTGGAGAAGCATCATATCAGATACTGTAGAATGTTGTATGTTGAGCATAGTTGGTGTGTCTAGTGTCTACAGGTGTAGGTAGGTATGTATGTTGAAAGATATATAATTTAAGAGAGCAGGAGAATCAATTTTATTATTAATAATATTGTGGAGAAGCATCATATCAGATACTGTAGAATGTTGTATGTTGAGCATAGTTGGTGTGTCTAGTGTCTACAGGTAGGTATGTATGTTGAAAGATATATAATTTAAGAGAGCAGGAGAATCAATTTTATTATTAATAATATTGTGGAGAAGCATCATATCAGATACTGTAGAATGTTGTATGTTGAGCATAGTTGGTGTGTCTAGTGTCTACAGGTGTAGGTAGGTATGTATGTTGAAAGATATATAATTTAAGAGAGCAGGAGAATCAATTTTATTATTAATAATATTGTGGAGAAGCATCATATCAGATACTGTAGAATGTTGTATGTTGAGCATAGTTGGTGTGTCTAGTGTCTACAGGTGTAGGTAGGTATGTATGTTGAAAGATATATAATTTAAGAGAGCAGGAGAATCAATTTTATTATTAATAATATTGTGGAGAAGCATCATATCAGATACTGTAGAATGTTGTATGTTGAGCATAGTTGGTGTGTCTAGTGTCTACAGGTAGGTATGTATGTTGAAAGATATATAATTTAAGAGAGCAGGAGAATCAATTTTATTATTAATAATATTGTGGAGAAGCATCATATCAGATACTGTAGAATGTTGTATGTTGAGCATAGTTGGTGTGTCTAGTGTCTACAGGTGTAGGTAGGTATGTATGTTGAAAGATATATAATTTAAGAGAGCAGGAGAATCAATTTTATTATTAATAATATTGTGGAGAAGCATCATATCAGATACTGTAGAATGTTGTATGTTGAGCATAGTTGGTGTGTCTAGTGTCTACAGGTAGGTATGTATGTTGAAAGATATATAATTTAAGAGAGCAGGAGAATCAATTTTATTATTAATAATATTGTGGAGAAGCATCATATCAGATACTGTAGAATGTTGTATGTTGAGCATAGTTGGTGTGTCTAGTGTCTACAGGTGTAGGTAGGTATGTATGTTGAAAGATATATAATTTAAGAGAGCAGGAGAATCAATTTTATTATTAATAATATTGTGGAGAAGCATCATATCAGATACTGTAGAATGTTGTATGTTGAGCATAGTTGGTGTGTCTAGTGTCTACAGGTGTAGGTAGGTATGTATGTTGAAAGATATATAATTTAAGAGAGCAGGAGAATCAATTTTATTATTAATAATATTGTGGAGAAGCATCATATCAGATACTGTAGAATGTTGTATGTTGAGCATAGTTGGTGTGTCTAGTGTCTACAGGTAGGTATGTATGTTGAAAGATATATAATTTAAGAGAGCAGGAGAATCAATTTTATTATTAATAATATTGTGGAGAAGCATCATATCAGATACTGTAGAATGTTGTATGTTGAGCATAGTTGGTGTGTCTAGTGTCTACAGGTAGGTATGTATGTTGAAAGATATATAATTTAAGAGAGCAGGAGAATCAATTTTATTATTAATAATATTGTGGAGAAGCATCATATCAGATACTGTAGAATGTTGTATGTTGAGCATAGTTGGTGTGTCTAGTGTCTACAGGTGTAGGTAGGTATGTATGTTGAAAGATATATAATTTAAGAGAGCAGGAGAATCAATTTTATTATTAATAATATTGTGGAGAAGCATCATATCAGATACTGTAGAATGTTGTATGTTGAGCATAGTTGGTGTGTCTAGTGTCTACAGGTGTAGGTAGGTATGTATGTTGAAAGATATATAATTTAAGAGAGCAGGAGAATCAATTTTATTATTAATAATATTGTGGAGAAGCATCATATCAGATACTGTAGAATGTTGTATGTTGAGCATAGTTGGTGTGTCTAGTGTCTACAGGTAGGTATGTATGTTGAAAGATATATAATTTAAGAGAGCAGGAGAATCAATTTTATTATTAATAATATTGTGGAGAAGCATCATATCAGATACTGTAGAATGTTGTATGTTGAGCATAGTTGGTGTGTCTAGTGTCTACAGGTGTAGGTAGGTATGTATGTTGAAAGATATATAATTTAAGAGAGCAGGAGAATCAATTTTATTATTAATAATATTGTGGAGAAGCATCATATCAGATACTGTAGAATGTTGTATGTTGAGCATAGTTGGTGTGTCTAGTGTCTACAGGTAGGTATGTATGTTGAAAGATATATAATTTAAGAGAGCAGGAGAATCAATTTTATTATTAATAATATTGTGGAGAAGCATCATATCAGATACTGTAGAATGTTGTATGTTGAGCATAGTTGGTGTGTCTAGTGTCTACAGGTGTAGGTAGGTATGTATGTTGAAAGATATATAATTTAAGAGAGCAGGAGAATCAATTTTATTATTAATAATATTGTGGAGAAGCATCATATCAGATACTGTAGAATGTTGTATGTTGAGCATAGTTGGTGTGTCTAGTGTCTACAGGTAGGTATGTATGTTGAAAGATATATAATTTAAGAGAGCAGGAGAATCAATTTTATTATTAATAATATTGTGGAGAAGCATCATATCAGATACTGTAGAATGTTGTATGTTGAGCATAGTTGGTGTGTCTAGTGTCTACAGGTGTAGGTAGGTATGTATGTTGAAAGATATATAATTTAAGAGAGCAGGAGAATCAATTTTATTATTAATAATATTGTGGAGAAGCATCATATCAGATACTGTAGAATGTTGTATGTTGAGCATAGTTGGTGTGTCTAGTGTCTACAGGTAGGTATGTATGTTGAAAGATATATAATTTAAGAGAGCAGGAGAATCAATTTTATTATTAATAATATTGTGGAGAAGCATCATATCAGATACTGTAGAATGTTGTATGTTGAGCATAGTTGGTGTGTCTAGTGTCTACAGGTGTAGGTAGGTATGTATGTTGAAAGATATATAATTTAAGAGAGCAGGAGAATCAATTTTATTATTAATAATATTGTGGAGAAGCATCATATCAGATACTGTAGAATGTTGTATGTTGAGCATAGTTGGTGTGTCTAGTGTCTACAGGTAGGTATGTATGTTGAAAGATATATAATTTAAGAGAGCAGGAGAATCAATTTTATTATTAATAATATTGTGGAGAAGCATCATATCAGATACTGTAGAATGTTGTATGTTGAGCATAGTTGGTGTGTCTAGTGTCTACAGGTAGGTATGTATGTTGAAAGATATATAATTTAAGAGAGCAGGAGAATCAATTTTATTATTAATAATATTGTGGAGAAGCATCATATCAGATACTGTAGAATGTTGTATGTTGAGCATAGTTGGTGTGTCTAGTGTCTACAGGTAGGTATGTATGTTGAAAGATATATAATTTAAGAGAGCAGGAGAATCAATTTTATTATTAATAATATTGTGGAGAAGCATCATATCAGATACTGTAGAATGTTGTATGTTGAGCATAGTTGGTGTGTCTAGTGTCTACAGGTGTAGGTAGGTATGTATGTTGAAAGATATATAATTTAAGAGAGCAGGAGAATCAATTTTATTATTAATAATATTGTGGAGAAGCATCATATCAGATACTGTAGAATGTTGTATGTTGAGCATAGTTGGTGTGTCTAGTGTCTACAGGTAGGTATGTATGTTGAAAGATATATAATTTAAGAGAGCAGGAGAATCAATTTTATTATTAATAATATTGTGGAGAAGCATCATATCAGATACTGTAGAATGTTGTATGTTGAGCATAGTTGGTGTGTCTAGTGTCTACAGGTAGGTATGTATGTTGAAAGATATATAATTTAAGAGAGCAGGAGAATCAATTTTATTATTAATAATATTGTGGAGAAGCATCATATCAGATACTGTAGAATGTTGTATGTTGAGCATAGTTGGTGTGTCTAGTGTCTACAGGTGTAGGTAGGTATGTATGTTGAAAGATATATAATTTAAGAGAGCAGGAGAATCAATTTTGTTATTAATAATATTGTGGAGAAGCATCATATCAGATACTGTAGAATGTTGTATGTTGAGCATAGTTGGTGTGTCTAGTGTCTACAGGTAGGTATGTATGTTGAAAGATATATAATTTAAGAGAGCAGGAGAATCAATTTTATTATTAATAATATTGTGGAGAAGCATCATATCAGATACTGTAGAATGTTGTATGTTGAGCATAGTTGGTGTGTCTAGTGTCTACAGGTAGGTATGTATGTTGAAAGATATATAATTTAAGAGAGCAGGAGAATCAATTTTATTATTAATAATATTGTGGAGAAGCATCATATCAGATACTGTAGAATGTTGTATGTTGAGCATAGTTGGTGTGTCTAGTGTCTACAGGTAGGTATGTATGTTGAAAGATATATAATTTAAGAGAGCAGGAGAATCAATTTTATTATTAATAATATTGTGGAGAAGCATCATATCAGATACTGTAGAATGTTGTATGTTGAGCATAGTTGGTGTGTCTAGTGTCTACAGGTAGGTATGTATGTTGAAAGATATATAATTTAAGAGAGCAGGAGAATCAATTTTATTATTAATAATATTGTGGAGAAGCATCATATCAGATACTGTAGAATGTTGTATGTTGAGCATAGTTGGTGTGTCTAGTGTCTACAGGTAGGTATGTATGTTGAAAGATATATAATTTAAGAGAGCAGGAGAATCAATTTTATTATTAATAATATTGTGGAGAAGCATCATATCAGATACTGTAGAATGTTGTATGTTGAGCATAGTTGGTGTGTCTAGTGTCTACAGGTAGGTATGTATGTTGAAAGATATATAATTTAAGAGAGCAGGAGAATCAATTTTATTATTAATAATATTGTGGAGAAGCATCATATCAGATACTGTAGAATGTTGTATGTTGAGCATAGTTGGTGTGTCTAGTGTCTACAGGTAGGTAGGTATGTATGTTGAAAGATATATAATTTAAGAGAGCAGGAGAATCAATTTTATTATTAATAATATTGTGGAGAAGCATCATATCAGATACTGTAGAATGTTGTATGTTGAGCATAGTTGGTGTGTCTAGTGTCTACAGGTAGGTATGTATGTTGAAAGATATATAATTTAAGAGAGCAGGAGAATCAATTTTATTATTAATAATATTGTGGAGAAGCATCATATCAGATACTGTAGAATGTTGTATGTTGAGCATAGTTGGTGTGTCTAGTGTCTACAGGTAGGTATGTATGTTGAAAGATATATAATTTAAGAGAGCAGGAGAATCAATTTTATTATTAATAATATTGTGGAGAAGCATCATATCAGATACTGTAGAATGTTGTATGTTGAGCATAGTTGGTGTGTCTAGTGTCTACAGGTAGGTAGGTATGTATGTTGAAAGATATATAATTTAAGAGAGCAGGAGAATCAATTTTATTATTAATAATATTGTGGAGAAGCATCATATCAGATACTGTAGAATGTTGTATGTTGAGCATAGTTGGTGTGTCTAGTGTCTACAGGTAGGTATGTATGTTGAAAGATATATAATTTAAGAGAGCAGGAGAATCAATTTTATTATTAATAATATTGTGGAGAAGCATCATATCAGATACTGTAGAATGTTGTATGTTGAGCATAGTTGGTGTGTCTAGTGTCTACAGGTAGGTATGTATGTTGAAAGATATATAATTTAAGAGAGCAGGAGAATCAATTTTATTATTAATAATATTGTGGAGAAGCATCATATCAGATACTGTAGAATGTTGTATGTTGAGCATAGTTGGTGTGTCTAGTGTCTACAGGTAGGTATGTATGTTGAAAGATATATAATTTAAGAGAGCAGGAGAATCAATTTTATTATTAATAATATTGTGGAGAAGCATCATATCAGATACTGTAGAATGTTGTATGTTGAGCATAGTTGGTGTGTCTAGTGTCTACAGGTAGGTATGTATGTTGAAAGATATATAATTTAAGAGAGCAGGAGAATCAATTTTATTATTAATAATATTGTGGAGAAGCATCATATCAGATACTGTAGAATGTTGTATGTTGAGCATAGTTGGTGTGTCTAGTGTCTACAGGTGTAGGTAGGTATGTATGTTGAAAGATATATAATTTAAGAGAGCAGGAGAATCAATTTTATTATTAATAATATTGTGGAGAAGCATCATATCAGATACTGTAGAATGTTGTATGTTGAGCATAGTTGGTGTGTCTAGTGTCTACAGGTAGGTATGTATGTTGAAAGATATATAATTTAAGAGAGCAGGAGAATCAATTTTATTATTAATAATATTGTGGAGAAGCATCATATCAGATACTGTAGAATGTTGTATGTTGAGCATAGTTGGTGTGTCTAGTGTCTACAGGTAGGTATGTATGTTGAAAGATATATAATTTAAGAGAGCAGGAGAATCAATTTTATTATTAATAATATTGTGGAGAAGCATCATATCAGATACTGTAGAATGTTGTATGTTGAGCATAGTTGGTGTGTCTAGTGTCTACAGGTAGGTAGGTATGTATGTTGAAAGATATATAATTTAAGAGAGCAGGAGAATCAATTTTATTATTAATAATATTGTGGAGAAGCATCATATCAGATACTGTAGAATGTTGTATGTTGAGCATAGTTGGTGTGTCTAGTGTCTACAGGTAGGTATGTATGTTGAAAGATATATAATTTAAGAGAGCAGGAGAATCAATTTTATTATTAATAATATTGTGGAGAAGCATCATATCAGATACTGTAGAATGTTGTATGTTGAGCATAGTTGGTGTGTCTAGTGTCTACAGGTGTAGGTAGGTATGTATGTTGAAAGATATATAATTTAAGAGAGCAGGAGAATCAATTTTATTATTAATAATATTGTGGAGAAGCATCATATCAGATACTGTAGAATGTTGTATGTTGAGCATAGTTGGTGTGTCTAGTGTCTACAGGTAGGTATGTATGTTGAAAGATATATAATTTAAGAGAGCAGGAGAATCAATTTTATTATTAATAATATTGTGGAGAAGCATCATATCAGATACTGTAGAATGTTGTATGTTGAGCATAGTTGGTGTGTCTAGTGTCTACAGGTGTAGGTAGGTATGTATGTTGAAAGATATATAATTTAAGAGAGCAGGAGAATCAATTTTATTATTAATAATATTGTGGAGAAGCATCATATCAGATACTGTAGAATGTTGTATGTTGAGCATAGTTGGTGTGTCTAGTGTCTACAGGTAGGTATGTATGTTGAAAGATATATAATTTAAGAGAGCAGGAGAATCAATTTTATTATTAATAATATTGTGGAGAAGCATCATATCAGATACTGTAGAATGTTGTATGTTGAGCATAGTTGGTGTGTCTAGTGTCTACAGGTGTAGGTAGGTATGTATGTTGAAAGATATATAATTTAAGAGAGCAGGAGAATCAATTTTATTATTAATAATATTGTGGAGAAGCATCATATCAGATACTGTAGAATGTTGTATGTTGAGCATAGTTGGTGTGTCTAGTGTCTACAGGTAGGTATGTATGTTGAAAGATATATAATTTAAGAGAGCAGGAGAATCAATTTTATTATTAATAATATTGTGGAGAAGCATCATATCAGATACTGTAGAATGTTGTATGTTGAGCATAGTTGGTGTGTCTAGTGTCTACAGGTAGGTATGTATGTTGAAAGATATATAATTTAAGAGAGCAGGAGAATCAATTTTATTATTAATAATATTGTGGAGAAGCATCATATCAGATACTGTAGAATGTTGTATGTTGAGCATAGTTGGTGTGTCTAGTGTCTACAGGTAGGTATGTATGTTGAAAGATATATAATTTAAGAGAGCAGGAGAATCAATTTTATTATTAATAATATTGTGGAGAAGCATCATATCAGATACTGTAGAATGTTGTATGTTGAGCATAGTTGGTGTGTCTAGTGTCTACAGGTGTAGGTAGGTATGTATGTTGAAAGATATATAATTTAAGAGAGCAGGAGAATCAATTTTATTATTAATAATATTGTGGAGAAGCATCATATCAGATACAGTACGTCTGTTTTCGAGTGAATCAATGCAATGGTAAATCCTTGCCTCACGATACGACGGGAAATCAAGAAATGCTTTACGGTTAAGAATCCCCTGGACGGCAAGAAGAACAAATGTCTCCATATTCAAAGAGTCGGAAATCACAGATGTGGTCTATCGATTCGGGTCAAGGAACGTAGCTTAAGACTTCGGACACGTGGCTAGGAGAGGAACGGATAGTCTGAAGAAAATAATGATGATTGGAAATACTCCTCGAAGAAATCTCAGAGGGAGGAAAGAAACAAGATGAACCGACCAGATCAGACTAATAGTACCAACACTACAACAAAATAAATTAAATAAGACAATTAATTACCCACATAGAGACTAGAAAATGTAACACATACATACTGTCACGCCGTTTCCCGATTTGGGGTAGGCAGAGAGAACAGAACGCCAGACTCTTCTATCTTGGCATACCTGTTTTGCCTCATTTACATTCATACATCGCGTCATACATGCTCTCCTATTATTCTGACTTCGTATATTCCCCTCTTTCAAAATCTCATTTATATAATCATGCCAGCTCTTTCTCGGTCGACCCTTACATCTCATTCCACTCTTTTCAGCCTTGTATACTTTCTTTGCCAGTCGTT
The DNA here is from genome assembly GCA_963576475.1 of Molanna angustata. Lineage (NCBI taxonomy): Eukaryota > Metazoa > Arthropoda > Insecta > Trichoptera > Molannidae > Molanna > Molanna angustata. Next base: position 11,184,748 of record OY754990.1, read on the forward strand.
CATCGTTCATTCTCGCTTCATGTCCGAACCATCGCAAAGCATTTAGGTATCTTCATTCTACTCAAAATATCTCTTTCAATCTTACATTCTCGTCTGATGTCCACATTTCTTGTCCTATCATATATCCTTTTACCACAATTTGTCTTAGGGATCTCATTTCCACAGCGTTAATTTTACTTTCATGCGTCTTCTGCCATGTCCATGTCTCACTTGCATACATTATGGTTGGAACGACAATGTAACACATATTTTACAAAACTAATCAACACACATGAATGATGATAAATCTGAATCAAAAGGATCTAGGAAAGGATTAAAAGGGAAGATTAACAATATTACTACATGTATCCACGATTAGAACTCAATTACACTATAACGATTTATCTTACCTATTCACTTACATTCTTACTTACTTTACTTTTCGTTTGGCTCTGGTACTTGAATCATCTTCACCCATATGGGCAGCGTATAAGTTTTACAGCATTGGATCAACTTCTGTCAACAATTCCACCGCCTCCGGTCTCGCCTAACGAGACCTAGCCTAGATATCCTAGCATAGAGGGTGCCGCTAAATTTCCTGAGCTGGCGATCTTGTACCATTTGCTTTACTGTCTGCTCAACTCCACATTCACAGTCTGGGTTCTCCCTCTTTCCCCATCTCCAGAGCAAGAAGTTACAGCAACCTTGTTCCGTTCTTACCCTGTTTTTCTGTATCTACCCATATTTTTTTACATGCATACACTCACACACATACATAAAAATTAGGAAATAATAATTTTGTTACATTGTTTGGTTTCTTTGTAGTCATCGCTTAGTGCCCTTGAAGATTCAGAAAAAATGTCAATTTTTCCACAGTACCTATGTATTAAATTAGGAGCAAGCTCTTATGATAAGCAAGCTCTTGAGATTTTTTGTGTAATTATTTCGTATGTACCTACTGCCGGGATACTTAAGAACAGGCGAACAGTAACTGACATATTATGTATTTATACAAACTTTTAAATAACATAATAGACTCAAACGATTTTCTCCAAAAGATTGCCCTCTGAGACCAACAAGAACTACTTCCATATTTAGGCTTCCACAATGTACAACAAAATATTGCCAAAATTAATACATACAACGAGCTTGCAGTAATTATAATTTATTTTTTAGTGCGGCGGACATCCATCAACACACAAAAGCCAGATTCAAGTCTCAACTTTTCGAATCATTGATGAGAGATTGATAACGTTGCAGTGATTCTGATTTACCACTTCCTTCCATTCTTTTTCCTTGCTCATGAGCACATTTACATATTTTTTTGTTTTTTTTTTCTTTCTATTATTTTTGATCTCCTGTAGGTACCTACCTAATATTTACTAAATTAAAAACTTTTTATATATGGTCACATTTTTATATATTATAGAGGTGTGAATGCTACTGGGATTGTTTATTTAATTAATATTATTATATAACAGAAGGTTGCGATTTTAAGTGCGTGTTCAATTACTTCCCAATAACATACACCACTCTATTATGTATAAGATATTGCATATATTATGTATATGATAATCAGTTAATTAGTAGAAATAGAAATAGTAATTGAGTGATGAAGGGTTTCATAATAAAAGAGAACTTACTAAATTTGCTTCTATTTTCAGATCAAATTAGTCACAATATTTTACATGATTAATTTTACAGATGTTCGCGATGTGTGGGTCGATATTAATTTTATACTAATTGTTAAAGAATAGACACTGCAATCGCCTCGTCGTCGGTTGATGCGCGAATGTCGAATCGCGCTGCATATTCGGTTCAGGAACTGATGTCCTTCAGCCATCTTCGTTAATGTGAATGAGATGGGAGACTATCCGACGAATGATGTTTCCATTGTGGGGTAGGTATAGCCTCGCCACAATATATTATGGAGTAGGTACCTACTTCTTCAAGACAAGTAAAATTACTGCAAACTGTTTTGGTTTACAATGAGGGTGACTGCTGCCAACGTACCTATTTTATCAATTTAAATTTGCATCATTACTATAAAACGAATCATTTTGAAAAAATTATCCTAGTTAGTTTGGATATATTAATAAAGAAAAATGTACCTTAATTTTTTAATTATGTTCTGTATATATTCTTGTAGGAAAATAATAACCATTCCCCGATTTTTGATATTTATCTTAAATTTCTAAAAAACTATAAAGTATACAGCATTATATTTTTTATAAATTAAAGAGGATCAAAATATCTGGAAAAATACGATGTAACGTTGCATTAATACATCAGGTTAAGTAAATAAACCAAAAAAACTTTTATTTCGCAATGGCGCTGAATGGAAAATAAATATTTTTTAGGTTTAATTACTAAACCTGAAGTATTAATGCAACGTCACATCATATTTTTCTAGATATTTTTGTCTTCTTTAATTAAAAAAAAATATATTTGAATAAAAAAATATATTGACAGATTATACTCTTACTGTACATTAAATAAATTAAAGCTGAACATATTGAAATGCAATAAAATAACATTTACCCACAACACAAACAAGATTAACTTCACGTATACCTTCAATGACTTGAGCATCAATGAAGTCAATTATATAAGAGACCTGGGTGTGATACTTGATTCTAAGTTAAATTACATTGAAAACATTAATAATATAATAAGCAAAGCAAATAAGATGTTGGGATTTATTATCCGCATAAGCAGGCCTTTCAGAAATATTAACACTTTTTATACTTTATACACCACCTATATACGCCCCCACCTTGAATTTTGTACACAAATTTGGTCCCCTTTATATGTAACACATATCACTAGAATTGAAAGAGTACAACATAAATTCATTAACTACCTAAATCATAAATTTCATTTAAATTTTACTGACTATAGGGAATCATTAAAATATCACAGACTTGACACTCTCGAATCTAGAAGAGTCTTGCACGACCAATCGCTGCAGCATAAAATTCTGAACGGTGCCATCGACTCACCTGAGCTTGTTAACCTAGTGGGTATCCATGTTCCAGGTAGAATGGTTCGCCGATCTGAACTTTTACATGTTCCGGTATGTAGAACAAATATCAGAAAGAATGGTACAATTCCACGCGTATGTGATTCTCATAACACGTTGTTCTCAGCCGGGGCGGGGTGGACATCTTCAATGTGAAATATGATAAGTTTCGTCGCGAGATATTGAAGGTGATACTATCTTAATTTTCCTCCCTCGTACCCTCCTATCCATCCCAAACAACATTGTATATGTGCATGTGTGTGTGTGTGTGTGTGTGTGTGTGTGTGTGTGTGTGTGTGTGTGTGTGTGTGTGTGTGTGTGTGTGTGTGTGTGTGTGTGTGTGTGCGTGTAACATGAGTTGTTTACAGTATTTTCTTGTTATTGTTGGAAAGCTTGTTATTGGCTCTGAAGTCTATGTTAAAATTTGTATTATAAAAAATGTAAATGAGCTGTTGGCTTCCCAAATAAATAAATAAATAAATAAATAAATATTACTCTACGCCTTATATTTTATTAAAAATATAAGATAAACGTTGAAAATCGGGGTATGCCATTATTTTTCTACAAGAATTTATACAGAACATTATCAAAAAGTAAAGATATATTTTTCTTTATTAATACCCAAACTATCTAAATTATTTGTATTCAAAACGATTTGATAAGAAATAATGATGGTATATCAAATTGAAAAATAGGTACGTTGGCAGCAGTCCCCCCCTTAAGTAACACTTATTTTTTGTGATGTATATTGTTTAACTGTTTTTTGCTTAAATAATATAAATAAATATCATTATTTCTGGTAAATACCCCTGAAGATTCAGAAAAAAATCAAATCGCTTGTGTGAAAGGATTTCATCCGCGCGGTTCGACGTAATGAGTTCCGTATAAATGCAGTCAACTTTTTGACATTTCTCATATACTAAAATTCAGACAGATAAATTTGGACGAATCGGAGTGGGACATATTATGAATATTTCGAATTGTGTGAAGGATTTTGTTTTTTATGAATTATTGTGTTGTTTTTCTTTTGTTTAATGCGAGTTTTGTTTTATTTTTACCATATTTTTATAATGGCCAAGAGGCCGTGTATGTAATAAATAAATAAATAAATAAATATTTCCACAGTATGTATTAATTTTGGAGCAAGCATTAAAAATACATTGAATATATTAAAAAAATCATTTTGATTCGAGAACCTTCTCTCGTTTTGAAGTCAGATAAAAAATTGTATAGAAGGCATTACACAAGCCGGCTCCCGAAAGCGATGTTGTAAATTCATGCATTTCGTAAAGTATATACTACTAATAAATCTCGTGTCGAGGTTCGTGAAGTGTCTAACAATGTGTAGGGAATAACTCAGTTCGCAGAGCAAAAGAAGATATTATAAAAAGTGAAAAATATACGTGTTTTTTTTATTTTTTTGTACAAAAAGCAATATCAATTCAACGGTAGAGTTATAACATATCTATTTCTATTAATTTATTTATAGTCTAAATGATAGCAACGTCAAACAATAACTCATCTTTTGATGGCTGGTTTATTGACATTTCCTTCTTTATTAAATATAGGTTTGAAAATGGTAAGTGTGGCACATGGAACGGTAACAGTAAGTAGGTAGGTACATACTTCACAAACCGACGGATTGTATACGTACCTACCTACCTACAAATAACATAAAAATTATATTGAAATATATATGTAATGTTAAAATCTGCAATCAATTTTCACTTATAACTAGTTGCATGTATCACATGAGATCCAACTGTCGATAGTGATAGTATGTACAGTTGAAGAATAAGTACCAAATTATAAACCCATAAATACAAATTATTTAATATTTTAAGATATTTGGTTTTCTATACAACACATGTACCTAGGTATGTATGTCAAGATAGGATAGTATGGAGGTCAGTCCTTTGATCCTACCCAGAATGTGAAAACAGCATGATGGTATGTATGTATGTTTGGAGATAAGTATCAAATTATTAAGTCTTCTTAGATATTGTGAGTAGACTACTTCCATATAAATTGTATGAAGCAATGTCGTCATTAAATTCAATTTTTATAAAAATTGTTAAAAAAAAATTGAGATGTGCTAATACAATGTAAATATTTTTTATAAAAAATTAAATTTTCTAGTTGGGGTCTTTCGGCTTTTTTCGATATTTAAAAAAAAATTGGAAATATAGGCAGTTAAACTCATAAATTTATCATAAAAAAAATATTTTTCTTAATAAAAAATGTTTGAGAAACCCTGGATTTTTTAAAAAAAAACTCATTTGAGACTTTGTATTTGTCTATGTTTATACCAATTTTCAGCGTTCTAGCTTTTACGGTTTCTGAAATATATGGAAAAATAAATCAAAATTTCAAAAGTTGATAACCCCTGACTGAAATAAAAATTCAAAATTCTGAGTATAAAAGTTTTGTAGGCCTATAACTGTTTATATATTCTAAAAATTTAGGCTCTGTAAATTGAGCGGATCAAAAGTTATAAGGGGGGGGGTCACACAGACAGACACACACACATACACACACACACACACAAAACTCACATAAAATGTTCTACTCCGAATTCTGAGTAAATCCATGTATGGGAACATATATGCTGCGAGGCCTCTAGTTGGTGTTATTAGCATGCAAAAAGTCCACTACTCCATACAAAATTTTCCTTCGTACACGCATCTTGGCTTAATAATGTCGATTCATCAAGAGAATTGAATTCTCATGAACGAATCGACAGTTGGAATAAAATGCGCACTGGTAAACGCAATCACTCCAAGGTGTCAGACTTACCTTTTTCATACCTATACTCGATAAGAATGGAAATATCAAAAAGCCAGCCATATCAGCCATAGTTTTGTCTCTTTTACACACGAGTGCTTGCACTCTGGTAAAGGGTATGTTTTTTCTTACTGTGCATCTTTTCTATATAGTTTGATTGTTTTATATTTTGTATATATGTATTGTGAATTTAATAATAAAAAATCAAAACCAGCAAAATATGATTAATCGTAAACGTTGATATTTTTATTTTATTTTATTTAAATTACAAAAACAATGACTTGACAAATAAACAGGTGATATACAACATAAAAAATAATAATTTAATAATGTAAGAAAAAAAACAAAGAATATTAAATAAGACATGTTGTGTGTGTGTGCTATCTTTCATCGATTGAACAACGTTACGTAGATCTTTAAGTACATCAAATGCAGAAGCTTCAAGCATTTGAACAACGTTACAAAGATCTTTAAGTACATCAAATGCTGAAGCTACAATAAATTGAACAACGTTACATAGTTCTTGAAGTACATCAAATGCAGAAATTAAAAGCAATCAAATGACGATAAACAATTCTTAAAAGTAAGTTGGTACATGAATTGCAGAAACTACGAGCAATTGAACAACGTTACATAGATCTTTTGTTATGTAACGTTAACGCAGAAGCTACAATTAATTGAATAAATGTTTTTTAATGTAAAAAAAATGCAGAAGCTATATTTGTTACTAGCAATTGAGTAACGGTAAATAGATCTTGAACACATCAAATGTAGCAACTACAAGCAATTAAATGGCGATAAATAGTTCTTAAATTAGGTACCTACATGAAATGCAGAAACAACGAGCAATTGATCAACGTAATATAGACCTACATCAAATGCAGAAGCTACATACATGCAACCGAATAACATTACATTTTTTTTTTTTTTTTTTTTTCTTAAGGGGGAGGGGGACTGCTGCCAACGTACCTTTTTTTTCAATTTGATATACCATCATTATTTCTTATCAAATCGTTTTGAAAAAATAATTTAGATAGTTTTGGTATTAATAAAGAAAAATACCTATATCTTTACTTTTTGATAATGTTCTGTATAAATTCTTGTAGAAAAATAATGGCATACCCCGATTTTCAACGTTTATCTTATATTCTTAATAAAATATAAGGCGTAGTTCAACATATTTTTTTTAATTAAAGAATATAAAAATATCTAGAAAAATATGATGTGACGTTGCATTAAAACCTAAAAAACATTTATTTTCCAATCAGCGCCATTGCGAAATAAAAGTTTTTTTGGATTATTAACTTAACCTGATGTATTAATGCAACGTTACATCGTATTTTTCCAGATATTTTGATCTTCTTTAATTTATAAAAAAATATAATGCTCTATACATTATAGTTTTTTTAAAAATTCAAGATAAATGTCAAAAATCGGGGTATGCTTATTATTTTCCTACAAGAATATATACAGAACATGATTAAAAAGGTATTTTTTTCTTTATTAATATCCAAACTAACTAGGTTATTTTTTTCAAGATGATTCGTTTTGTATTAATGGTGCAAATTCAAATTGAAAAAATAGGTGTGTTGGCATCACCCTCTTAAGGCCCTAGTATACCCTGGATATACGGATGTACGCAAAAATGCACTCTAAAAATGCTTCTAATGTATGAAACACAAGAAAATATTGTATATCACCTGATATGTGATATACAACATTTTATCGTGCAAAAATGGTAAAATTTAGAGTTTTTTTTTAAATAGCTAGAAGAGTTATTGAAATATTATAATAATAAAAATTCAGCCGGTAGATTTTCATATTCTCTATCGAATAAAGTAAAAATATACTTCATATGTCTTGTAATTTTTTAGTTACTTACAATATAAAAAAATAAAAAAGGGTTTTACTAAAACTAATTTTACAAGAAAAGTATTTAACAAATTCAAAATTCAAAAAAATCATGCAATAGATTCAAGATGTAAATACAAACTGTTCCCTATTTCAAAGACGTACCTATCTTTTGAGGGTATTAGGGAAATTATTTTCAAAATATAATGTAAAGCCTACTATAGCCTCTTAAGGTAACATAAAATGCAATAGGTACGAGCAACTGAACAACGATACAAAATATATTATAGGTAGTTCTTCTAGTATCTACAAGAATCAAATGCAGAAGCTACAAGCAATTAAATACCGACATAGTAATCATTTTGAAATGGAAAAAGAACCCATTTTTTAACGTCTGTAGACGATTTCAGCTCCGCGAAAGGTACGTGGCATAATGAACGCTTGAAAAAATTTTAGAGGCAAATGTCGCGTTATTTAAATTACCAGTTTTTCTGCCATAAATCACCGAGTGTGTGATAAATGATGATTAATCGTAATTTTGTTTGTATATTTTTTTGCGCCACCAAATTACAGCACGGCGCGAGTTTCATAGTTCATAATATTATCGATTGGTTGTTACCTACCTATCTACCTACATTACCTACATATCAACATATTTTTTATTAGGTTCACACAAAAAAAATTCTCTTCGATATTAATTTGACAAATGATTTCTATTTATATCACATATTTTTTTTTATATCTCAATAGATACGAATTTGGAATATTATAGGAGAACCAGGAACTCAAGGCACCTACAGGGCTTACGAACTGTCATCGGTTGGTTTACGTGATCACTACATGCGCTTGCGCAACGTTAACCGATTATTCTTTCTTATTGAGTTCCCTATCAATCCAATTTTTGAGAGTTCTATATATTATTTTATTTTTATTTTATTTTATTCAGAAAACATCTTCTTCTTCTTCTTCAGCCAGTTTTCATCCATTCTTGGACATAGGCCTCCCCTTTGATCCTCCACAACTCCCTGTCTTGGGCACACTGCATCCACCTTCAACATACAGCAAACATACAAGATACATAATAATAATAAAAACAAAACATACAGCATACATAATAATAATAAAAACAAAACATACAGCATACATAATAATAATAAAAACAAAACATACAGCATACATAATAATAATAAAAACAAAACATACAGCATACATAATAATAATAAAAACAAAAATGATACACACAGTTTCATGCCTAAGTACCTACCTGTTTTCACTTATATAAAAAGAGTAATACATAAACAATTTTTTTATTTATTTTATTTATTTTTGCGGCGCTGGCCGATTTACTAATGATATATATTAATAACAATTAAGCACTACAAATAATAACACTCAATTATTATTATTACCATTATACACTTCCTCAAAAGAATTAGCAGATCAATGCGTAAATTGTAATTTATTTAAAAAAGCAAAATAAAATGCAACAAACGCATCATCAAGCTTTCAATTGGGAATAGTTCACCCATCCAGATACTTAACATATCAAAGGATTAGGCTCTGAGGAGGTCTCTATACTACCTGACAACCCTACTGATTCCCGAATATTAACGTTTAAAAAATCTCTAACAATTCTACATGTATTCATTATTACCGTTTTTTGCATTTTTATTATTAAGTTTTTCGATAAATCTAAAATTTCTAAATTACGGATTAACGATTTTGGAATAATGCCAGTTGCTGAAATAATGAACGGTAATATTATTATTTTACGAGAATGCCAAAGTCTTTTAATCTTATTAATTTAAGTATTTATTTTATTTATTAATTATTTATTTTTCTTTCATTATCATAGGGCGGGTACATTGGAAACACGATGAGAAAAGGAACATCAAATATTACCTTGGCTAAAATTTGCAATTTTCATAGCAATATTAAAGGGAACAAGCAAGCAGTAAAAATAACATATTTTAAAATTATTCTGGTTGAAATTAAAATGCACGAAGTACTTAGGTAATGTTAAAATTGAATATTTAAGAGATAAATTTAACATGAAATTATTCTTGTAAGAGCTAAAGTTATATAGGCATAATTCAATACTTAACTCACCAGAATTTGACGTATTCCAGTGTAGTATTTACAGGGGCGAGAAATGTTCTTAGTGCTAAGTTCGTTAATGATATGTGATTTGTTTGTGAATATGAACTTTTTTAATGTAATATAACATTTTCAAGTAATATTATGTTTACATCGGCTGCAGGATGAAACTTTATCTATTACAAAAACTTCTTCTTCTTTTTCTTATGGTAGGCCTAAGGGCCTGTTATTTGCAGAGACATTGTTCTCCTGCGAGGTTGAGTCCCAGCTGTCCTTCCACCTCTTTGGTGATCTGCCTGGTGGTCGTCTTCCTTCGGGTCGGCTGTGTAGTGCTATGTAAGGGATCCTGGATGCCTCCATCCTATTTACATGGGCATACCAGAATCTCCTTCTTTGCCGACCCCATCTGACGACATCCTTAACCTCGCAGATCTCTCTGACTCTCGTGTTTCTTATTCTGTCTCTAAGCGTGAGACCGGCTATTGCTCGAAGAGTTCTCATTTCTGACACTCTTAGTGTACTCTTCGTCATGGATGTGTCAGCCCTACATTCGATTCCATACGTCATTATGGGTCGTACACGAGTCTCATTAATTTTAACTTTACTTTTAAGTCTCATGTCGGGGTTTTTCCATATTGAATTCCTTTAGCATCCTGAGACAGAAGCAGCCTTGTTAATTTGACCCACAATTTCTTCTGGAAGGTTACTGTTACCACATAAGTCGACACCCAGATATCTGAACTTATCAACCTGTTCTACCGCCTTCCCATCCACAGATATATTACAACCCATTGTGGTTCGAGAGAATACCATACTTTTGGTTTTTGCAACTGATATTGCCATATTGTATCGTTGACTGGCTAGATTGAATGTTTGCAAGAGCATTTGCAGGTCTTCCTCGGTCTCGGCCAATATGACGGCATCATCGGCATAACAGACAACAGATATAATTTCATCGCCCATCCTGTACTTAACCTTTCCCAAGTGATGTGATATATCCTTCACAATCTCATCCATGATGAGGTTAAAGAGGAATGGGCTTAGGCTGTCGCCTTGCCTAATACCAGTGCTCACTCTTATAGGATTTGATAGTTGGCCATCTATTGTTATTATGGTATCCGTGTTGATGTTCAGTTTATTAATTATTTTAACCATAATGGGGGACACTCCTCTTTCAGTCAGGATTTGCGTTATGTCTGTAAGTTTAGCCCGATCAAATGCTTTAGTGAGGTCAATGAAACAAAAACACAATAATATATTTTGATGTTGTATTTTTCATCCTGCAACTGATGGTATGACCTATCAGCGGAAACTTATAATTGGCTGTTTAATTATTATCTTAATTGTAAACTGTAATGTTAGTCTCCCAAAAAATTGTAAATAAATAAATAAAGTTGAAATAAGAAAGTAAATAAAAAAATACTCAAACTGGAAGAAAATTTTCATGATAGAGCTTTCAAAAATTGGAATAATAAGCATAATCGATGAACGTTGCGCAAGCGCATAAAGTGATCACATAAACCAGCCGATGACAGGTCGTAAGACCTGTAGGTGTCTTGAGTTCCCGGTTCTGTTGTAATATTCCAACTTCGTCTTTAAATATGTTAAATTTTCCTCTATCTTTACATACATGTTTTGCCTCATTTACATCCATGCATCGCGTCATACATGCTCTCCTATTATTCTGACTTGGTATATTACCATCTTTCAAAATCTCATTTATATGATCATGCCAACTCTTTCTCGGGCGGCCACGACCTCTCATTCCACTCTTTTCAGCCTTTTATACATTCTTTGTCAGGCGCTCATCGTTCATTCTCTCCACATGTCCGAACCATCGTAGTGTATTTACTTTCATTCTACTCACAATATCTCTTTCAATCTTACATTCTCGTCTGATGTCCACATTCCTTATTATCCTATCATAGATCGTTCTACCACACATTCGTCTTAGGGACCTCATTTCCACAGCGTTAATTTTACTTTCATGCGTCTTCTGCCATGTCCATGTCTCACTTGCATACATTAATGTTGGTAGGACTATTGCATTGTGCACAGCGAGCTTTGTTGTTAATTATGTATTATGGGAATTAAATATCTTTCTTATTATACTGGAAATCATACCCAGGATGCCGCCACAGAAATCATACAACTCTCCACTGACATTTAAAAAAACAGGAACATTTTTTTAATATTAAGTCATTAATATATATATATATTTTTTTTAATATTTTGTTGTAATTCATTTCTCACGCAAACATTGCTTCTCTAACTGGCCACTTGCGCAGGGTGCAAGGAAGTGTTTTTTTTTCTTTTTACCTACCTATGTTCTATGACAAAGATTTTTTTGTAATCTATAATATTAAAAATAAAATATGTATGTAGTTATAAAAACATCAACAATATAATAATAGAAAATATACAACCCAAAAGGGATGTTTATATTATAAAGAATCCCGTTCTCACCACGGATTTATTATTAATTATTTTCTATGAAATATAGTTGGTTTAAAAAAATATATTTAAATAGCTTCTCGGACAACTAACAGGTACCTACTATGTCGGCCTTCGTAGCTCAGTTGGTTAGGTATCTGACTGCTGATCAAATGGTCCCGGGTTCGATTCCCGGTGGAGACACAGTTTTTAATTGTGTTTTCAGTCTGGACATGTGAGACGATAAATATCGCAAGTCTCCAGTATGTGGCAACATGTTATTGGGTGCGTGTTAAATAATTATTTCAAATAGTACCTACCTGTTTATTGCTCGAGAAGCTACATAAAACACAATTAAAAACGTATGTCTTCACCAGGAATCGATAATATTTTTTGTTTTTTTTTTTTAAATATAAAAATAATTATAGTAAGAGAATGACATAAACTTATTAAAAAATCATGTAAAACTATGCAGAACATTAATAATTTTTAACTATGTATTTTTGAGAGTTGGCCCACCACCACCCAGACTCGCTTTAGGAGATGAAGTCTCCTATTCGAGTCTACTGAATACGCCAGCAAAAGGTGCACTTAAAAAGTACTATGTATTTAACTATGTATTTTAACTATGTGTTCAGCACCTAGCCTACGAAAGGAATCTGTAAAATTATTCGTTGCCGACGCGACGAATCAACATGGCTGCCGTTGACTTTGACGTTCGCGGTATCTTTTGTTTATTTGGCATCTCTCTTTTTTTTTTCTTTTTTCGCTTGAATTGTCTTACTTGTGTTACTTTCTTTATAAGGATTGTTGCTTTCATTGTTAACAAATAAACTAATTACTCAATAGATGGCATTACAAAAAGTCTTTTCCGCTACTCCATAGATGGCAATAGTATATTTCCTTATTTTCAGGTAAATTGATATACACTATTCAAATATATAGAACTTTCAAAAATAACATTGATAATGGAACTCAATAAGAAGGCATAATTGGTGAACGTTGCGCATGATCATGTAAACCAGCCGATGACAGGTCGTAAGCCCTGTAGGTGCCTCGAGTTCCTGGTTCTTCTACAATATCCCAACTTCGTCTTTATTGAGATGTTAAAAAAATGTTTGTCAGTAAAAATATTATTAATTTTTTATCAATATGATCAAGATGTTTTTTGTTTATTTTTTTTACATATTTTTGAATGTTTTAAATGTTTTTCATTATTTTTTACATATTCTTACATGTTTTCACCTTTTTTATATTGTTATTCATTTTTTATTTTCAATTTATATATTTATTAGTTTTTATTTGTTTTTTTTTTAATTCTGTTTTTTTTAATATATTATGTATACTTGTATGTGTAAAAGGTTATCAAACCGTAAATTGAAATAAATAAAATAAAAATATAAAATATTTAATGACTGTTTTGTTTCCAAAAAAAAAAGACTTTTTTTCACAGAAGTATCATATCAAAATCATTATTTATTGTAATTTTTACGCTTTTAACGAAATATCGTCGTTATAACGGAGTGCGAACGATCCAAACTAGTCATCTACATTTAAACTTAACCCACATCAGACACTGGATCACATTTATCATAATTAATTCAAAAGATTTATTAAGGCTCTCGGGGGTGTAAATTGAGTCCAATGATAATATAACGATAATATAAACGTTAGTGGCCTAATCCCTCCCTAAAGGGGATGATTTATATACTATGACAACCCCGAGGGTGTTTCTTTGGCAATAAAACACTTTTCACAATGGTAACACACAACGAACCGGATGTGATCTTTGATTGGATGATATATCCACCGGAAGTGGACGGTCAAAATATTAACATTAAACTTTTGATAGGAATTAATTTTTAAATAGGTGCCTGATTAATGTATGGAAAAAAAATCTATTTTTTATTTTATTTAAATAACATTAATAATTAAAATTTAAAGACCATTCCAAGAACGCTTTTGCTTATTTGTTGACGCAGCGAAACAGAGTAGTCTCAAGTAATTTACTGAAGGCCCCAAAACTCCTCTCCACGCACTTCAAAAGGCAATTTATTCCATTTGATATGTCCTTTAAGACTGAAACCACAATCAAAGAAAGCAGCTTTGTTGGATCTATCCAATTCCTTTATATAATTGGTATTTTGTGATTCTGACTATGTCAATGTTAGGCGACTCTCTGATATATTCCTCTGATACAGTTCCCGAATATAGTGTGGAGATATGTGAAGTTATGCAGAACCTTGAAAAACAAAAAAAAACCCGCCAGAACCTCCTCTTTTACACTAAATACTCAAGAACAAACTATGCAAACAAGGCCGTAGCCAGAAAATAATTTCGGGGAGGGTTTAGCTTAGTGGAACAGTAGAAACAAGTCGCCCCGCGAGCGTATCCCCGTGCGAGTACCAAGCGAGCATAAAGCACAGTCATCTTAATAAAGCAATGATAGTGTTAGTGTGTGTGTGTTTGTCTCACGCGTCCTGAAAAAATAAGAACATCTAAAAATCTAATGTAGGTATGTGCGAGCATGTACCAGTATACCTGACGCAGTGTCACGATAAAAAAATGCTGAATTATTAAATATATTTCAATAATTATTTTTTGCATACAACATTTTGAAATGGGTGCACCGTATGTAACTGCAGTCTCATTGTTACTTACTAAAGAAATATCTTCTTTTTTTTCATTTGGCTACGGCCTTGTATGCAAACAACACTTTTATTAACCGTTGCTGCAATATGTACAATAACCTTAATCATAAGCCAGATATTTTTAACAATAGGCTACAATCATTAAAAAAACAACTATCATCATTATTATAGTAAATACATTCTGTACCAAATTGCATAATTTTTGGTATGTCCAATACTGTATTGAATATGACAACTCACCCTTTCCTCCTCTCCATTTTTATCAAACTTTTGTAGGTTAGGTTTACAAAAATGGTGTGAAGACTAAGCTATCCCATAGAAACAAGAGCTGACATCGCCAGAACAAAAAACCTCCTAAGAACCACTGAGATGAAGACTCTACGACCCATCGCAGGCGTAACACTTCTTGAAATAGTAAGGAACTCGGAGATAAGAAGAATATGTGATGTCGAAGATGTTGTGCGATGGGGAAAAACACGAAGACGATTCTGGAGAGATCATGTGGGGAGAGCGGGTTCGGATCGAGTGGTGAGGATGGCAGCGGATGGGTAGATAACAAATGGCAGACCCCCTGGAAGACCACGCAAACGATGGAAGGATAGCTGGACGTCCACTTCACAAGAGCAGGCTCCGATAATAATATGACACAGACCTAACTAAAGCAGAAGAAGAAGAATGTAAAATATGTAATGGCTGTTTTGTTTCCTAAAATAAAATTATATAAATGAATAACATCAAGTACACTTTGTAATCTATTCGCTCTGGACACCTCAACCAGTGCAGTTCGTTTAGTAGAGGCGGTAAGTGTCATATTTTATCCTCTCCAAAGATAAGCTATTTAGTTACGACTCTGATGCTTTACATTTAAAAAGAAAATCTGAAGTCACTGACAGTCCACGAGTGTGACTGTCAGTGATTGTTTGGTGCCGAGATTGCTGATCTAGAGGGCTCCATGAGATACTTTTCGTGCTATGCTTGTTTTTTCTTGTCGCTCACTTAGCGTTTTGTGAAGGGGCCGTTTACATTCCCCATATACAGAGCGGTTGGTGTTAAAAAAGAGACTATGCATGGACGTGAGCTAAGCGAAAAATTAACTTGAGGGAAGAGTTCGGTTCGTTTCAGTGTATATCATTGAGAACCAGTGAACTCTCTGACTGAACTCTCTGACCAGATCCTGTCTTTTATCTCAGTTAAAACAAGTCTATTTTTCATAACATCACAACTGCGCATGCGTGTAATCGGGCAGCCGATGTAGCGATCGTAAACCTAATGAATAATAATAAATAGTAAAATATAAAAACTAAATAAGTACATATTATTATGCAAACGATATGGACCTGTCACGTAGGTCATTCCTGTAATAAACACAAGAATACCCTACGTGATAGATTACACTAATCGTTTTATTTTTCGTTATATTAATATTTACTAGTTGCATGTAACACATGAGATCCAAATGTCGATAGCGATTGTATGTATAGTTGAAGAATATGTACCAAACTATAAACCCATAGATACAAATTATTGAATATTTTCAGATATTTTGTTTTCTATACAACATATGTAGGTATGTATGTCAAGATAGGATAGTATGGAGGAAGATCCTTTTTCCTACCCAGAATATGCAAATTGCATGATGGTATGTATGTATGTTTGGAGATGAAGTAACAAACTATTAAGTCTTCTTACATATTGTGTATAGGCGACTGCCATACAAAATGTATGAAGCGATGTCGTCACTAAATTCAATTTTTAAAAAAATTGTTAAAAAAAAATTGAGATCTTCTACTACAATGTAAATATTTTTTATAGAAAATTAAATTATCTAGTTGGGGTGTTTCGGCTTTTTTCGATAATTGTAAAAGTTTTGGAAATATAGGCAGTTAAACTCATAAATTTATCATAAAAAAAATATTTTTCTTAATAAAAAATGTTTGAGAAACCCTGGAATTTTTTTGAAAAAACTAATTTGAGATTTTGTATTTGTCTATGTTTGTACCAATTTTCAGCGTTCTACCGTTTATGGTTTCTGAGATATATGGAAAAATAAAATAAAAATTCAAAAGTTGATAACCCCTGACTGAAACAAAAATTCAAAATTCCGAGTATAAAAGTTTTGTAGGCCTGTAACTGTTTATATATTCTGAAATTTTAGGCTCTGTAAATTGAGCGGATCAAAAGTTATAAGGGGGGGACGGACACACAGACACACACACACACAGACACACACACACACAGACACACACACACACAGACACACACACAGACACACGAAATGTTCTACTCCGAATTCTGAGTAAATCCGTGTATGGAACATATATGCTGCGAAGCCTCTAAGTTGGTGTTTTTTGACTTCAAAGTTGGAAAAGCCGTGAAAAAAGTAGACCTCTCCATACAATTCTCGCGTATTCTGGCTTGATACATTGTCGATATGTTAAGAGAACAAAGTTCTCCTGAACAAATCGACAGTTGGAATACTTAGGTACTTAGTTTTATTATTTAGGTATTTAGATTTATTTGTTATTTTATACCTTCATTTGATATTCTGATTATTATTTTGGTTAAATTTTCTTTGAATGTATTTTTATTTTATATTCTTTTTTAATTTTGTATAAGTTTTTATTTATATTTCTTTTTGATTTATTTTCATTATTTATAGATTGGATATGTTTGTTTTTGTATGTATTTTCACACATTATGTACCTACTATATTTTGTATCTTTTGTGAATACTTCATGTAAATGGCAAACGCAGTAAATAAAATAAATAAATATATAAAATATTATCTTTTTCTCGTGACATGTCAGGTGCCCTCGACGTTGACGGCCACCACATAGTGAAAGCTCCTCCACAGTTCTCATACCGGTCCATACCCGGATGTTTCTTTTTTTTTTTTTTTTTTTTTTTTTATTTTGGGAAACAAAACAGCTGTTACATGTTTTACATTAATAAAAAAATAATAATCAGGAAAGTAAGCCAATTACATTGTTCCACAGATTAATATACATAATAAAGACAATTCAGTACAAAGTCAAAGACAAAAGTGTGGTGTAAGTGTACAATTGTGATGTGTGTGTATGTGTGTGTGTGTATTTTATGAAGCGAGGGTGGGACATGAAGAAAGGTAGGAGAGGAGAAAAGGGTGAGTTGTCATATTAATACAGTATTGGACATACCAAAAATTGTACAATTTGGTACATAAAGTATTCATTATAATATTGATGTTAGTTGTTTTTTTAATGAATGTAGGCTATTGTTAAAAATATCTGGCTTATGATTAAGGTTATTGTACATATGTATTGCAGCTGCGGTTAATAAAAGTGTTGTTTGCATAGTTTGTTCTTGAGTATTTAGTGTAAAAGAGGAGGTTCTGGCGGTTTTGTCTTTTTTGTCTGTTTCGAAGCCAGGAAAGCTGTTTTCTTCTTAATATTTTTATACTGGCTGAAATCATCCTACACTGTTTTTTTTTTGTTGTTGTTGTTGTTGTTAGTAACAAAATTAACCAAACTATAGTGACTAAAAAACATTTGGTTTTGTGCAACTAAATGTTTTGTGCACACAGCCAAACAGTACAGTCATAAATATATAAACCATTATTACTGAGACCTTAGGTTTGGCTAAAAACACAGGTAGCCAGTTCGGTTGTCATAATATTTTTTTCATTGTAATGATTGGATTGAATGCCACATAAGCTTAAAAGAAGAAGAAGAATATACGTAGAATGATTCCCGGACAATTGACCGTAGCCGATTGACCGTGAGGACAATTGACCGTGGGGACAATTTACTGTATGAACAGTTGATCGTGAGGACAATTGACCGTGGGGACAATTTACCGTATGGACAGCTGACCGTGAGGAGAATTGACCGTGAGGACAGTTGGCCGTGAGGACAATTTACCGTGGGGACAGTTGACCGTACGGAAAATTGACCGTGGGGACAATTTATTATACGGACAATTGACCGAATGGATAATTTACCGTGCGGAAACTATTTTTTATAACAAAAAAAATTCATTTTTTACGTATGAGTTAAATAAATACGGTAAATTGTCCCCACAGTCAACTGTACATACGGTAAAAAGGGCGTACGGTCAATTGTCCGGACACGACGTATAATGGTTATATTTTCTTAACATAAGGCTTGATAGGTAGTATAGAGACCTCCTCAGAGCCTAATCCTTTGATATGTTAAGTATCTGGATGGGTGAACTATTCCCAATTGAAAGCTTGATGATGCTTTTGTTGCATTTTATTTTGCTCTTTTAAATAATTTACAATTTACTGATTTGTGGGGATACACGCACGTGTCGTGCTTGATTTAATAAGTTGATTCATGCCCGCATACCCATCGCTGGTTACCCCACGTTGAGGGATACGTCGTGATGGTATGGATGGATCAACGAATAAAAATGGTGGTGTTTTCTGTATCTCGGTTGAAGGGTCTTTTATATGCACGCGGGCCGCCGGTTCGCACCCCTGTCACAAGTGCCGCGATGCGTGACTAATTTCAGACACCAGATCGAGGCACCCAAAGACTTCAACTTCTGTTGCAGCATTAATAACTGAAAGAAAATACATAATAAAAAAATTATTTTATTCGATTTAAATTCCACGCTCGGATGTGACATGATATTAAAAGGTTCTATCTATGAGGCAGGGGTTCTCAAACTTTACAGTCGACATACGAGGTGGCAGAGCGGTTAGCGCGCTGGGTTAGTAATCCAGTGGTCGCGAGTTCGAATCCTGCCACAAACGATTTCATTCACCTAAAGCACAAGCATTTATGCTTATTTTAGAGAATTTATGAGGATGTATGTGTAACTACTTGTTACAAAAAAATATACCGTCATGTCAAGTCCCTAACGGGGTAAGCAGAGAGAACCGAACGCCAATCGTCTAATTTATGTTTGCACACATTTATGGATTCCTTTAAATCCATGCATCGTCTTATGCGCCATGTTTTTTTTTTTAATTTATTATGTAAACTGACAGTTAAATTTACTAATTTTACTAACATACATAATATGAAATGTGAACCAATTAAGTTTACAAATATCGTTACAAGTATCGAAAGTAATCTTGTTTCATTTAACGTCTCAAAAACCCAAGCCTGTCTAATTTCTGCGAAGAGAAACCCCAATGAATTGCAAGTGTCTTTCAACGGAAGCACCCTACCTAACAGCAGCTCTATCGACCTGCTTGGAGTATCTATAACGAACCAATTACACTACAAGGGCTCCATCGAAGCTAAGGTGAAACTCGCCTCCAAAAAATTGAGCGTACTATATAGAGCGCGCAGATATTTTACTAAGACCCAGATCTGTATACTCTACAAAGCGCAAATACGCCCAATTATTGAATATGGCAGTCACCTCTGGAGTGGCGCCCCCCAATACCTACTGAATACCCTCGACGCTGTCCAAAGGCGTGCTATACGTCTGATTGATGATCCATCACTGACTGATGGATTGCAATCACTAGAACACAGACGCAGAGTCGGTATTTTAAGTTTATTCTATAGATACTACCACGGGAATTGCTCAGAAGAACTTGCATCTTTGGTCCCTCCTCCACCCACTCGCAACAGAGTCACTCGCTTCACTCAATCGCAGCATCCATTCACAGTGGACCTTCAACATATACGAACAAGTCGCTTCTCGAACTCCTTTATTAACACAGCAGCCCGACTGTGGAACGATCTTCCGAATTCTGTGTTTCCATCTTCGTACAACCCGGGTCTTTTTAAAATCCGAATTAATAAACTCTTTTCTAGATTGCAAACCCCTCCCAACGCTACGTAGTGCGCTTCTTCGGAAGAGTAAAATGGACCCAAATCCTAATAGCTGGCGTCCCCTACGTAGACATGTTAAAAAAAAAAAAAAAATCGTTATTATATTAACAAAAAGAAGTGGTTTTGAGGAAGGGAGTAGGAAAGTAGGGAGTAGGTGGCTGGCTTGGGACTAGGATATAAAATGGGTGGCAAAACTGGTAAAAAAATTCATGTTATTTGTTATGCAGATGATGCGGTGATAATAGCTGAAACTGAGAATGACTTGCAAATAATGTTGAACAAATTCCATGTGGTATCACAGAGGCTAAACATGGCTATATCAGTCAGTAAAACAAAAAGTATTATTATATCCAAACAACCTTCAAGGTGTAAGCTAACTGTTGATGATAAGCCCGTGGAACAAGTTATGAGTTTCAAATATTTAGGAGTAGAGATCTGCAGCCATAACGACCTATACACTGAAGTACGCGAACAAGTCAATAAAGCATCTGTCGTATCTGGATGTCTGAAAAATATGATCTGGAAAAATAAACATATGTGTATTGACAGTAAGGTCAGAATATATAAAACATGTGTGCGACCGATCATGACGTATGCTGTGGAAACGCGAGCAGATACTGTACGAAGGTTCTAAGGTCAGCCACTGGTAAAACTCTCCAATGTTCAAATAAGTGTTCGCAATGTTCAAATAAGGAAAACATGTGGAATAGAAGACATCGTTTTGTGGAATAGACATTGGAGGGACCACGTAGCCAGGATGGACAGTGATAGACTTCCATATATAGCGGCGAATGAAATCTCTTCTGGCCGCCGCCTACCGGGAAGACCATCCAAGAGATTTTTTTTTTTTATTTATTAATTTCCATAATACAATATAAAATAAAATACAAAATATAACATATCATGAAATATATAAATGGAATTTATTACCTCACTAGGCAAAGCCTGTTCTGAGGTAATACTAGGCAATAAGTAAGCAGAAATTTCTGCTACGTGAATTCTTAACATCTAAGGCACAAAAAAGTATACAAAAAATACAAATAATAAACTACAAAAGTACACATTTTAAGTCATAAAAAAATATACAAAAAGTACATATAAAATAAAATAGTAGTTAAATGAAAAAAATATTGGGTGTGTTTGCGTGTGTGGATATGTGTAAAAGGGTGTATGAAAAAGATTTTGATTGTAAATATATTAAAATTATCTTAGGACAAACGTCAAGTCTCTCTCTGACTCTCCCCTCCCTCTCCGGAGATGGAAGGATAGTTGGACTTCGTCATCCCAGGATGCATAGTTTCTGAAGAACAGACCAACTAGGTCTACTAAACGAAGAAGAAGAGTAGGAAAAGGGGATCACACGTACACCACCTAACCGCGGAGCAGTAACCTAGAAATTGAACATTTAAATCCGTTTATGGAGTTATTGAAAAGGAAAATCTATATTAAAGAACGTGTTGTAGTTACACCACTTTCTTTATATGTAGGAGTTCTAAGCATAATTTGTACTACAATTAGGTGATGTTTTTTTATTTATTTGGTTTATTTGGGACAATAACAGCATTATTAACTAATATGAATATAAAACAATGAGTAATAAATCAAGGCCAAAAAAACTGTCCACAAAGTACGTAGGTATTTACAGTTGATTCTGAAAATATATTAATATTATTTAATAAAAACTAAAAAAAAAATATATACATGATAAAAGCAACAAGGATAATGACGGAGATGTTTGTCGATCGTTCAAGTTTCTTTCAAAATATCTTTCACGTACGGGCTATTTCACCACCACTGGATAAAGTGCCCGATAACAAATCTAACACAAATCTAACGGATAAACCGAAAAATGCGTTTCACGACTCTCTGATAGCTCTATCCCATGGATAAAGTTCTAGATATGTTGTCTAGCGGAATAGGTTCGCGATAAGTGATAGATAAGTTAAACTGAGTATACATAAGTTATTTTTTAAATGATCGAAATTTATGACCAAATCGACGATGATATCGTATTTTTACATAATACGAGACAAAATCGGCGTCAGAGATTTATTCCAAATGCGAAAAGATTACTTTTCGAGTTCGACAATATTGATTTCAATGCGAGGTTTAGATTGACGAAAACGTCTGCATAGAACATTTTAGGACTCACAAAAGAAATTATTTTTTCTTATATCTTATTTTCTATAACATTTTTATGCTGACAAACTAAATCCACCATCACGTTGATGTCATCCTCTCAGAAATTCGTAGTTCTTTCTCTTTTATACATTCTCAAAATATTTGAAATATCTTGTTTTGTGTCCACGTGTTCGATTTGACCGCGTGTTTATTTACCGTTGTCCGTTGTTTACTGCGACTTTTTACGATTTACAATGTGACAGCTTTATCAACCCATAGACAAGACCATTGAAATAGATGAAATTACAACGTTGCCACCCTTTATCCGTCGGATAACATTCTGTAAGAAATTTGTAGGTGGTGAAACGCTCGCGTCATTTATCCTTAAGATAAATTTATTTTATGGATAGTTATCTAGAACTTTAT
Source organism: Molanna angustata (assembly GCA_963576475.1). Taxonomy (NCBI): domain Eukaryota; kingdom Metazoa; phylum Arthropoda; class Insecta; order Trichoptera; family Molannidae; genus Molanna; species Molanna angustata. The sequence goes on from OY754990.1 coordinate 11,207,904, forward strand.
CCAGAGGTGGTGAAATAGCCCGGTAGTTGAATATTATTGTAGGTACCTATATACTCAAACATTGGATTTTTTTCCCTGTCGGGAGTCAATGGTGTTTTTATAATATTTTTTTTAATATCTCTTATAAAACATCCATTTTGCCTCTAGAAATTGCACAAAGATTGATAATAAAAATGATAAATAAAAAAATATCTCTTAAGTCTACTGTCCACGTAAACCGCACGCCATGCGCACGCTTTCATCAATTGACGAATGCAAGACGAATGCTTGTGCTTGCATCTTGCATAGAAACAATCAAAACTACTTTGTCCACGGAGCGGCAACGTCGCGTCAGCCGCACCTCATGCGGTGCGTGCAGCAGCGTGTCACTTCTCGACCGACTCGCAAGACGCACACTTGTTGTTTATATTATAAAAAGACATGCTTTCTCGATGTGAGTTGAAACACAGATTATATGGTAGTACAGATCTCTCACTTCATACTTACCGACTGGTCACGCCAACCTACATAAGTACCTCTATTGTCCGCTGAAGGCGACGATATGACGCCGCGCCCCTTGATCTCCTCGCCCCTCGCGGGATTTTTTATAATATAATATTATAAGATATTATCTTTAAATAAGCAATATAATGATAAGTTACTGTGTGTAAAATCAAAATTACACACATTTCTGTGGAATATTTAATAAGGTACTGGAAAATAAAATGCAGTATTTTTTCAATGAATTAATATTTTTATTTTGTCTAACGAAACGAATACAACTTTATGACTTTATTCGTCGATACACATCCAGGAACATTACACTTTTTAACGCGAACCATTGTTAATCTGAAAAATAAAAAGAAGGGCAGTATCACAAAGAACAGTAAATTGAACAACAACAATAAAAACAAATAAAATAAAAGTCATTAAGAACAAAAAGCTAATTTTCAAAATTCTCATAAGATACACATGTAAACAAACACTTGCCTCTTTTAAGAATGGAAAAAACATGGCCGCCGCAAACCGTCGCAATTTTCACGACTGTGGCGCCAATCCTCCCCTGCGTCAAATACAGGCGAAAACCAAACTGTTTTTCTATATGGACCAGTTCATGACCAATTTTAGTATGAAAGTGAACAACCCGTGAGTTGAAAGAAAACTGAGACATTTTTAGCGTGGTTGACGATTGCATGACGCAGCGTGGACATAACAAATATGCAAAATACGCCTATCGTCATTTGTAGAATACATGCATCGAAATACCCAGCATTCTCCTTTCCGTGGCTCTTTATGTTACTGCTAAATTATGCAGCATTTTGTTTACAAAGAGTTTCACAGGTGTACGTCAGTATTGAGAGAACGCAAGCGTTAAAGACTTTCTTTTTAAAATAATTGGCGTAGTTCGGAGACTCGAGGATTTTAAGATTTGGTATGATGATGGTATGAACGTACAATATTTAATATAAAGTTTAAGAACCTGTGACATACTGTGTATGATATTTTCATATAAACGGTAGTCGGTTCCTTCTATACAAATTGTAATTGATGGCAGCTTGTTCGTCTTAATGGTATCCATAGATAATATTACGAAGAATAACTAAACGGAACGACTATCGGCCTATGACGTAACTGTATACCAGACCAGCATGTAAATTCATGCGAGAAAAAAAAACTATTTTAATATCTACTAGTTGTATGCAACAAAATATATGCATGTGTAAATACTAGTTGCATGTAGCAAAAGAAAAATATATGCATTTGTACATACTAGTTGCATGTAGCAAAAGAAAAATATATGCATTTGTACATACTAGTTGCATGTAGCAAAAGAAAAATATATGCATTTGTACATACTAGTTGCATGTAGCGAAAGAAAAATATATGCATTTGTACATACTAGTTGCATGTAGCGAAAGAAAAATATATGCATTTGTACATACTAGTTGCATGTAGCGAAAGAAAAATATATGCATTTGTACATGCTAGTTGCATGTAGCAAAAGAAAAATATATGCATTTGTACATACTAGTTGCATGTAGCAAAAGAAAAATATATGCATTTGTACATACTAGTTGCATGTAGCGAAAGAAAAATATATGCATTTGTACATACTAGTTGCATGTAGCGAAAGAAAAATATATGCATTTGTACATACTAGTTGCATGTAGCAAAAGAAAAATATATGCATTTGTACATACTAGTTGCATGTAGCAAAAGAAAAATATATGCATTTGTACATACTAGTTGCATGTAGCGAAAGAAAAATATATGCATTTGTACATACTAGTTGCATGTAGCGAAAGAAAAATATATGCATTTGTACTTAATAGTTGCATGTAGCAAAAGAAAAATATATGTATTTGTACATACTAGTTACATGTAGCAAAATAAAAATATACCTATGCATTTGTACATACCATATAGTATGTAAATTTGGCCTAGTGAGGTGGTACAAACCAACCCATATATTTGATATGTAATAATTTTAATTTTTCTGATATTTATTTCTTTGTACTTAAATTGTAATTTTTGTATTTTTGGTATCAATAATAATAAAAAAAAAAATAAAAGTAGCATGTAGCGAAAGAAAAATATATGCATTTGTACATACTAGTTGCACGTAGCAAAATAAAAATATATGCATTTGTACATACCATATAGTAGCATGTAGCGAAGGAAAAATATATGCATTTGTACATACTAGTTGCATGTAGCAAAATAAAAATATATGCATTTGTACATACCATATAGTAGCATGTAGCGAAGGAAAAATATATGCATTTGTACATACTAGTTGCATGTAGCAAAATAAAAATATATGCATTTGTACATACTAGTTGCATGTAGCAAAATAAAAATATATGCATTTGTACATACTAGTTGCATGTAGCAAAATAAAAATATATGCATTTGTACATACTAGTTGCACGTAGCAAAATAAAAATATATGCATTTGTACATACCATATAGTAGCATGTAGCGAAGGAAAAATATATGCATTTGTACATACTAGTTGCATGTAGCAAAATAAAAATATATGCATTTGTACATACCATATAGTAGCATGTAGCGAAGGAAAAATATATGCATTTGTACATACTAGTTGCATGTAGCAAAATAAAAATATATGCATTTGTACATACTAGTTGCATGTAGCAAAATAAAAATATATGCATTTGTACATACTAGTTGCATGTAGCAAAATAAAAATATATGCATTTGTACATACTAGTTGCATGTAGCAAAATAAAAATATATGCATTTGTACATACTAGTTGCATGTAGTAAAATAAAAATATATGCATTTGTACATACTAGTTGCATGTAGCGATTGAAAAATATATGTAGCAAAGGAATAATATTTGCATTTGTACATTTATTTTTATTTAGCGTTTGGGCGCATATATCATAATTATAAAATAGAATAAAAATATGAAATTGGCTATTCTTAAGGTAATTTAATGTTGCGCAGGTTTCAGTTTCCTGCTTGTCAGATATTTATGTCCAGGTTTTTGATATAATTGATTGCTTCGTCGGTGAGTGTGAAAAAGTCTGTTTGGTCACCACTCCAGCACTATATGTTCGATGGTCTGTCTGTCAGCTCCGCAGTCGCATCTAGGGGACTCTCGCCATCCACATTTAAAGGCAAAATCAGCACACCTACATACATACCATGGCCTATTCGGATTCTGTTTAGCGCCGACCAGATCTTTCTTGGTTGATCGAACCAGGCGGCATGTCCATGATGCAGGGCAGGTAGTTCAATAAAGATTCACCCGCAATATCCGTTTATAATACTATGACGTAAGCTCATGGTCATGGTCTGTTTTATTTGTGTACCCTTCACGAACGATAGCTTCAAAGTGATATTCCGAGTATTAAATATATGAGTGATAAAGCCACCCAGTTTTATTATATTCATAGTGCTGTCTTCAAAGGCTATATCTTTGACAATTTTATCTTCTTATTATATTAACAAAAAATCGCTGCACCATCCGCTGGAGTCGCTCCTTCGGCGGCACGGATTTCCAGAGAGGTTTCATCTCAGAATCCCTCGAGTTGTTCGTAATTTCTTGCTTCGAACTGGGTGGTTTATCGAAAGCAGCGCATCTTACGAGGCGCATGGATCAAATCAACAAAATCAAATTATTTTAAATATTTTACACTGAAAAAAAAATATGACAACCGAACTGGCTACATGCGTTTTAGCCAAACCTTTGTTATCAGTGTTGGGGATTGAGGAGGCAGCCCCTCTGGCTTGCCTATATATATCCCCACCAACGACGGACCAACCAATTAGACATGGGTAACTCAACAAAATTCCTTGCGTCAACCCGCAGTGAGCCGCGCAGCTCACTGCACCGGCTCACTGAGTTAACCCATAATTGCGTCATGACGCAACAAAATGAATACGCCGAGTGAGATGTGTACCGCGCACCATCTACATGACACATTCAACAACTCACTGGCTCAACAATTCACAGGCTCTTAAGTACCTACATACAGCGCATGAATGAACTGCGTTGACTTGAGTCAGTAAGTGAGTTTAAATGATAATAACGAATAATATGGATATTTTTGAAAGTGACGTCAGTTTTTCACATATTACCATTTATTTAAAGTGTTTAAAGGTAATAAATAATAATTTATTTACTTTGCTGGTACAACACCTTTCCATGCAACTCAGTATCGGTGTAGCTCGCAATTCACTGCACCGGGTCATTAAGCTAATAAAAAAATAATAATTAAAGTATACATAATATGTAGGTATTGTATTTTATATAAGTAAAGATTATTATTATATTCATTTTATTTCATGTACATGTTTAAAATATCACAACTTTCCCGATTCTACTTTTAAAAGTAGAATCGGGAAAGTAAGTATGTCAGTTAAAAAGCAGGCAACTCAATAACTCAATATCCTAACACTGTTCGCATTCTCCCGGTCTAGCACTCACGACTCACTGCGCCGTGAGCCAATACATTTCGAAGGAGTGGGTTAACCCACCCCGCGCATTGAACTGTCTACAACCAGTTCTCATTTAGCATTCTCTCGCACTAATAAACAGCATGTTACCGAACACCAGCAGTTTTCATATCTTCCCACTAAAGATACCGACCTTCACATCTACAGTGGTGACCCCGACGTGATCTAGGTACTTACTTACCTATAGTGGGGTAAGTAAGTAGATCATGACGTGATCTAGGTACCTACTTACTTACCTATAGTGGGGTAAGTAAGTAGATCATGACGTGATCTAGGTACCTACTTACTTACCTATAGTGGAGTAAGTAAGTAGATCACGTCGAAGGAATGCACGCCGAGAGAATGCTAATTGAGAATATATATAGGCAAGCCAGAGGGGCTGCCTCCTCAATCCCCAACATCAGTAATAAAGGTTTATCTATTTATGACTGTACTGTTTGGCTGTGTGCACAAAACATTTAGTTGCACAAAACCAAATGTTTTGTAGTCAATATAGTTTGGTTAATTTAAACATGAAATTCTGTTACTGTTAACCAAATCAATTGTCAGTATATTTAACCTCTCAGTGGACAATTCTTGAAAAAAAATCATAAAACATTTCATGTATTCCATCACAACTTTGACTTGATACACCACTCATCCTCCTACCTATACTTACTCGTTCACAATTCATGCAGCCAGGCTGTGGAACCAATGGTATAAGAGAAGCTCCTACCTTAATGTACTTCAAGAAGCTTCTCAAGTCACACTTCTTATCCACATACATATAATTCCACCACCCTTCATCCCTTCCCAACCCATCCTTTTTCTATTTTTAGACATTATAATTATTGAATATTCTTTTTTAATTACATATACGCAAACATTGGATTTTATTCCCTTTCGGGAGTAAAATAATATTTTTATTGACAAACATTTTTTCAACATAAATAAAAATTAATTTCTCAATCTCTCAATAGATGGCGTTACAAAAAGGTTTCTCCGTTACTCCATAGATGGCAATAGTAATAATGCATTATTTTCAGGTAAAATGTTACACACTATTCAAATATATAGAACTTTCAAAAATTACATCGATAAGGGGACTCAATAAGAAGGCATAATCGTGAACTTTGCGCAAGCGCATAAAGTGATCACTTAAACCAGCCGATGACAGGTCGTAAGCCCTGTAGGTGCCTCGAGTTCCTGGTTCTTCTACAATATCCCAACTTCTCTATTGAGATGTTGAAAAAATGTTTGTCAAAAAAAAAAAAATTATTATTTTTATATTGTAATTTATTTATTTTCTTCTTTGTAATGTTTATTAATTTTTATTTATAATATATATTTTTTTTACTTACTACTGATGTATTTACTAGTGTGGTTGACTGGTATAAATTGTCTACGGGCAATAAGTCCGCTACATTATGTGAAAAAATCATTTTTATCGTATAAAAAAAATATTTTTACTAAATATAAAGAAATAAAATATATTAAATAGAATTATTTATAATTATATACATGTATTTTTTATAGAAAATTAAATTATCTTTGGAGTGTTTCAGCGTTTTTAGAAATATAGACATTTAAACGCATGAATTTGTCATTCAGTATTTTTTTTTTTTTTTCTTAAAACTTTTTCATTAAAAATCAGTTAAAGATATTGTATGTTATCTGTATTAATACCAATTTTCGGCGTTATAGCTTTTATGGTTTCTGAGATATATGTAAAAATAAAGTGAAAATTCAAAAGTTGATAACCCCTGACTGAAACAAAAATTCGTAATAATTACTCAGAATTATTCTGAGTAAAAAAGTTTTGTAAGCCTAAACTTTTCTATATTTTTTTTGTTGTTATTTTAGGCTCTGTGCATTAAGCGGATCAAAAAGTATAAGGATCACACACACTCAGACATACTTAATTATCTACTGCGAATTCTGAGTTCATCCATATGAATATAACATATATGCTGCGAAGCCTCTAAGTTGGTGTTTTTTTAACTTCGAAGTCGAAAAACCACGAAAAATATAGACCAGACCATACAAAATAAAGAAATAAATTCTATAGAACAAATCGACAGTTGGATTAAAAAAACGAGTGGGTTGTAGCTAACGCTAAACTCCTCACTAACAAGTCACTCCATAAAGTATTCAAATTTTGTATGGAAAATTTCAGCATTTTCATGAAATGAGTTTGCTCAATTATTTTTTTATTTAAATATTTTATTATGAAAACTCGATAATTATTCAATTCCATTTTATGAAAGTGACGTGCCCTTTTACCAATTTGAAAATAAAAATTTCAAATCTAAGTTTCCTGAGCTTGGGGTCACTTTAAAATATTTGACGTTTAAAAAAATTGAGAAGCACTATTCAGATATCCCTCAAAATCTAATTGGGTTTAAGTGAGAATTAGATATACATATTTGCAAAATTTGAAAAGAATCGAATGAGTACTTTAGTATATAATTGATAAAGTAAAATAAACACGCCGTACATAGCACACACACACACAGATACATTGTGATGAAACTTTCAGAATACAATCTCATCATGATACTAGTTGATAATCTGCAATAAAAAAATACCTTTAAAAATTGCGAAATCATAACTTCCCCTTATATCCCCTTGGGTTAGTGAGGAGTAAAAACAACTCAATTTGATCTTATCATTGATTCGTGTTTCGTGTGTTGGCGGTATAATGTGTCTATATAATATGTTTAGTAGTTAGTGTCACAAAAAGCCGCGGTAGCGAACCTGTTAAATATAAAAAAGCACCGCCCGGTACCATAAATAATAATTTATTTCTCTTTTTATTATTGTTATTATTTTTACCTTCACCTGGATCTGTACCTACACACATAATATTGCCTCTACCCACTGCCGGACCTGGCTTAACACGCGACAGAGACGAATCTAATTATTTTTATGCTCAATATGTCCTTAAATGTACCTACCTAAAAGAAATATTGGTACGATTTTTATGGTGAAACATTAAAATTGCTTAAGTATATTTTGGCTTTAGTATAATTTACATAATGAAACAAAACATAATAATATTATGTCGACCGCCGTAATCAGTGCCGGCGTCTAGGGATCGCTTCTCAGCAGATAACAATTATTTTTTCAAGGTCCTTGTATACGTTGATTTACACAAAAATGCACACTAAATTACCTTCTAATGTATGAAACACCAAAAAATATTGTATATCATCTACAGTACCTGTAACGCGATTTCAAAAAGATGGAGGTTAGGACAGGAAAGGAAGAGGGATGAAGGGAAAAAGACGTGAATTTGTAGTTATATGGATAGTAGTGTGACTTCAGACGCTTTTTGAATGCTATCAAGCTAGTGGAATCTCTGATACTCTCCGGCTGCTGAATATATTCCACATCCGAGCTGCATGAACTGTGAACGAGTAAGTATAAGTAGAGGTGTGGTGTATTGGTATTGTATGTAAGTGTGCTATTATGTTGGGACCGTAAGTTAAGGCCATGTGATGATAAGTGGGCGAATTTCTCTTTGAGGTACGTGGATGTAAGAGGGTTATAAAGGATTTGGTAGAGTAGGGAAAGAACATGCGAATCTCTTCGGTGACGGATCTTTAACCAGTTCAGTCGTTGCCTGCTCTCGGATACGTGGTCGAACTTCCTAAGTCCAAACACGTATCGAATGCAGATATTTTGTAACTGTTCGAGTTTGTTAAGTTGATCTTCAGTTGCATCTAGGTAGGCAATGTCAGCGTAGTCAAGTAATGGTAGTATGAGTTGTTGAGTTAGAGTGATTTTAGTCTTAACAGTAGTGGTGGTCTTAGTACTTGGTTGAATAATTTTAATGGAAATTGCTATAAACTAATGATATAAAAAATGCACTACATTCAGAATGGGTGGTGAGCCTCATTGCTGAACTATGTCAGATGTTATTGTTGCCTGTTGTATTTTCGATTACCCGGCTCTTACGGGACACTCGAAAATAATAATAGAAAAGAGTGGAAGCACTATTCTAAGCCGATGCCTCACAGCTCATTTGTTGTATTACCTTTGGTGTAATATTTATACCTTTATTTTGTATAAAACTTGGTTTTGTTATTAATAAATAAATGAAATAAAGAATATTGGGTCAGATTTTCAAAATATATGAAACATGATTTATATGGTGAACAAAGTGTGCACTGTATTAGGGTGTCATAGGCAATTGGTTTGGAAAATCTAACATTTGCCGCAACATTGACGGTAAGGTTAGAATATATAAGACATGCATTCGACTGATCATGACTGTTCTATAGAACCACGGGTTGGCTCTGTTTGGACCAAAGCACTTCTTAGGACATCAGAAATAAAGGTCTTGAGATCTGTCGCTGGAACAACCCTTCGAGATTGTGTCTGTTACGTGGATATATGAAAAATGTGTAACATAGAAGATTCTATTTGGACATCCTCCACCTGGAAAACCACCTAATAAATGGAAAAACAGTTGGATTTCATCATCTCAGGAAGCATTCTTTCTGTATCACAGACCCTACGGTCAGTTAAAAAAAAGAAGAAGATGATATTTTCATCTCATATTCCTATACTACATAAGTGTTTGTATTTCTTTTGTTGATCATAAGCTTAATTTAATCAGCCTTTCATCTTTAGATATTACAGTTATGTCTACCGCACAGTAATTTATGGAGAGCATTGATACAAACTCGTCTCTGAAACTTCAAATATGTCAAATTTACCATTCGACTGGCATATGTACATCATAAGAATATAGTTTTTGTTTCATAAATAAGTTATTAATTTAGGAAAATGGCATTTTGTTTAATCAGAGTGTATACAAATCTGCATCAAGGAATAAAAACGGGAATACAATTAATTTGAAAATATGTATTACGCATTATCAAATTGTATATTCGTTTGAAAAGGAATATTTCTGTGAGTAGGACAGTTGAGCGGTCGCTGATATTGGTCATTATGGCAAATATCAGAACTGCCATGGGTGTATTCAATTTTTAAAAACAATGTTCACAAATTGACAATCGAAACAAATTAAGTTTTGACGAGAGGTCTCCTTACTTTTCAACAGTTTTCCTACAACACAGTACAAAACTATAGTTATACCTCACAAATTTAGAAATTAGGTAAATCACCTAAACGGAACTTTCATTGCTTATACAATGTTTTATACAATAAAATCCGGTAATTATTTACAAGTGGTATAAGTCTTCAATTTTTTTGAATTTTTTTCTATAGATAGATAAAAATATACAGATTACGGGAAAAATAGTAATTTTCCCGGGAAACGCCTAGAAAAATTAAAAAAAATAAAATTGCAATGTATGAAACCTGATGAAACCTTGTACGATTTAACGACACCTATCGCCGAGATTGCACGTGACTATTTTCTCATTTGAAGTCAAATAACCAACAATACTTTTATTAAATCACAATGTACACATTATTAACACGCAAATTATCTATAAACATTCGATTTTCACGATAAAAAACCAGAAAAATCATTACTAATTTCTTATTTTTAACGTTTATTAAATACGATTAAATACGCGAGCTAATACGACAACTGCGACATAAAACTGAAAACTAAACCATAGATAAATGCACACTACAAAATATATGACAGACAATATTTGCGAAAAAATATCACATAAAAAATATTAAAACTGGTAGGTACCATACAACTACCTAAATTTGTTATTAAATATAATTTATTTGTAAATTATAAACAAATGCGAATACATCATCAAAATTATAATAATAGGTTGGTTAATACAAACCTAACCAACCTATTTTAAGTAAACTTTTGGTAAAAATTGGTTAGGTTAGGTTTGTATGTATTTATTAATGCGACTCGCGTGAGCGAGTTGCATTACATACTGTCACTCAATGTATAATGCAACTCGCTCACGCGAGTCGCAATAATAACTAAATACAAACCTAACCATCCTATTCTAAGCAAACTTTTGGTAAAAATTGGTTAGGTTAGGTTTGTATGTATTTATTATTGCGACTCGCGTGAGCGAGTTGCATTACATACTGTCACTCAATGCATAATGCAACTCGCTCACGCGAGTCGCAATAATAACTAAATACAAACCTAACCAACCTATTCTAAGCAAACTTTTGGTAAAAATTGGTTAGGTTAGGTTTGTATGTATTTATTATTGCGACTCGCGTGAGCGAGTTGCATTACATACTGTCACTCAATGCATAATGCAACTCGCTCACGCGAGTCGCAATAATAACTAAATACAAACCTAACCAACCTATTCTAAGCAAACTTTTGGTAAAAATTGGTTAGGTTAGGTTTGTATGTATTTATTATTGCGACTCGCGTGAGCGAGTTGCATTACATACTGTCACTCAATGTATAATGCAACTCGCTCACGCGAGTCGCAATAATAACTAAATACAAACCTAACCATCCTATTCTAAGCAAACTTTTGGTAAAAATTGGTTAGGTTAGGTTTGTATGTATTTATTATTGCGACTCGCGTGAGCGAGTTGCATTACATACTGTCACTCAATGCATAATGCAACTCGCTCACGCGAGTCGCAATAATAACTAAATACAAACCTAACCAACCTATTCTAAGCAAACTTTTGGTAAAAATTGGTTAGGTTAGGTTTGTATGTATTTATTATTGCGACTCGCGTGAGCGAGTTGCATTACATACTGTCAAGCAATGTATAATGCAACTCGCTCACGCGAGTCGCAATAATAACTAAATACAAACCTAACCAACCTATTCTAAGCAAACTTTTGGTAAAAATTGTTTAGGTTAGGTTTGTATGTATTTATTATTGCGACTCGCGTGAGCGAGTTGCATTACATACTGTCACTCAATGCATAATGCAACTCGCTCACGCGAGTCGCAATAATAACTAAATACAAACCTAACCAACCTATTCTAAGCAAACTTTTGGTAAAAATTGGTTAGGTTAGGTTTGTATGAATTTATTATTGCGACTCGCGTGAGCGAGTTGCATTACATACTGTCAAGCAATGTATAATGCAACTCGCTCACGCGAGTCGCAATAATAACTAAATACAAACCTAACCAACCTATTCTAAGCAAACTTTTGGTAAAAATTGGTTAGGTTAGGTGCAAAGAAGATCATGTTTTCCACGCTCTTCCTTGTTATATACGTAACAATTTATACAATTATACTATAAATATATGCGTGTTGCTTAGTATGTTTTCAAATATCGTTTAAAAATTTGTTATTTCTTTTGGTATTTTTTCACATTGGGTTTAGTATATTTTGGTATATTTTCGCCACAAGTGCGGTATTTTCGGCAGTTTGGTAAACGGCCACACTGCTTGGAGGGAAATTACTTTATTTATGTAATTACTTTTGAAAGACGTAGAAAAGTTTGGAAGACGTTGATTTTAATTATTATTTTTTCAATTCGGTCGGTTCAATTCGGTAATTATTATTTCAATTCGTCAAATAAGTGCGTTTTCATATTGTTTAAATTAAATTTAAACAATACGCGTGTGAATGTGTGGTGTTTTAATAGTGTTTTCATTTTACAGTAAACATGGCATGTACGGATTGCTCGATTTCGTCAACCTGCGCATTAAAAATGGATTATGATACAATTTTGAATTTTTTAATTGCGCATAACGTCATTAAAGAAACGATGTTGTGTGGCAGATGCGGTAATGTTGTGCCACTGAATAGAAAGAAACTAGTGTTCTACTGCAATAAAACGGTCAGAATTAAGAAACAAAAAAAGGCCATTTGTCGTTGGTCGCGGTCTGCAAAGATTGGCACGTACTTTAACAATGTCCATTTGACTTTGAATGAAGTTTGGGAGTTGATGACTGTATTTACACACATGAGACCTCCAAGGACCGGCTACATTCGAATGAACTTTGGTCACTCCAGTCGTACCATCGTAGATTGGTACGGATTTTGTCGTGAGGTGCTTATGGATCACATTGACAAAACTGCTGAAAAAATTGGAGGTCCAGGCAAAACAGTCGAAATCGACGAGGCCAAATTTGGCCGCGAAAAATATCATCGCGGACGCTTGATAAAAGGACAGTGGGTATTCGGAGGTATCGAGCGGGAATCCAAAAAGACCTTTTTGATTCCCGTTCTCGAAAGAAACTCCGCGACATTGATCCCTCTTATCAAAGCGTGGATTTTGCCCGGATCTACAATTATCAGCGACAAGTGGAGGGCCTACACGTGTCTGTCAAATGAAGATTATACGCACCTCACCGTAAATCATAGCGTTAATTTTGTAGATCCTGAAACAGGAGCCCACACTAATACCGTGGAAAGAGGCTGGAGAGAAGTGCGTGCCCATCTACCAAAAAGTGGTGTACGCCAAAAACATTTTCACGGGTATTTAGCTGAATATTTGTTCAAGAGAAAATACCCTGAAAATTTGCGGCTACATCACTTTTTTTTAGCTGCCGCGAGCTACGCCGAAGATATTTATTGCTAAGACGCTATTTTTTTAAATTGTAACGTGCACAGCATACAATATTTCACTTTAATGACCTAAAATGATTTCGATATTCTCGTTTAAAATCAGTGTCAAAAAAAACTCAAGACCTGACATGTAAGTAGTATTTATATATTTTATAACCTTGTTTTTTTTAAACTTTATTAATTTTCGATATTTCATACAATTTTCATTTACTTCAGATTTTCGCGGCATGTTTCTAATTTCGCGGCGTGTTTCTATACTAACAATTAGTTTGAATATTCGCCCATAGATGTCAGAAAAGCAACTATTTGCTTGGGAATCTCTATAGATTTTCCGTAATGTAATTTTATTTTTTTTAATTTTTTCTAGGCGTTTCCCGGGAAAATTACTATTTTTCCCGTAATCTGTATATTTTTATCTATCTATAGAAAAAAAATCAGCAAAATTGAAGACTTATACCACTTGTAAATAATTACCTAAATAGATACTTTGTCAACATTTTGAGTGTTACCATAATAATTCTTATTTCCGTGCTTAGAAATAGGTGAGTTGCCATATGAAAAAAATATCTGTATTGAGAAATATTTTTTACGAAAAAAATATAAAATGGTTTTAGAAGACTTCTCATATCATGGTAAGTTATGTGTCCCAATTTTGGTTGAAATTGCTAAACGCATTTCAGAAATGTGCTAGAATACCTATATAGGCAATCATACCTTCAATTTTATATATTATAATCTATATCTGGTGCCATATTTCTTCCAAATCTTTTGGCCATTTTTGCTTGTTTGAGTAACAAACATCTTTGTAAATGCAAAAGGGACTTTCATGCATATGATATAAAATAAGTAGGTATATTAAAAATTGTATATTAATTAGAGATTCAATTAAATATAGTTATCGTAAAATAACTTGAACTAGTCACGTGGGTGTGCGGATCGCAAATTTGTGTCTTTTTGCTTGGTTGGAATATGCGAAAACAGCTTTCCTCCAAGGCATAAAGGCTCAAGAAATTTGGTGGAATCTTATACATACCTATTATTTTTAATCTTATGACAGCCAACATTCATATTTGATACATCACTTAGGTATATGCTATACTTTTCTTTCTAAATTAATTAGAATCTTAAACAGAAAATTATTTTTTAATAAATGGAGCATCTACATCTGATCATTCAGATAAGGGATTAAACTATATACTACATGTACCCAATTACGTAATTGTAGGAGCTGTAGATTTTAAAATATCATGCAACCAGTACCATTACATATTACTGCATTCAACATATATTGTAGAACTGACATTTATTTGAGAGAAATAGAATTTCTGACAAGAGACATTCGTTAGAGTTCGAAAGTCTGAGGAGTTCATTTATTCGCGGACTAATTACCAACCTTCACCGTAATTTTTTTACGACATCGCTTCGACATAAATATATGAAATTCGAAATTCATGCTAGATAATTTAATAATAATTAATAATGAAATCAATTAAGGATTGCCGTTTTTATTAAAAAAATCTTTCAAGTGACGTCAGTTTTATGAGGTTAATCGGTTTTTAACCGTGGGCCCCATTTGGGGATCGCTTCTTTTTATTCTTCTAAAAACACCAACTTGACAGTTTTTATATATTTTGAGATTACATATCATTAATAAAGTGTGCTTCTTTACGTAGAAATATATTTTGTAAAATTTCGTTATTATTTTATGTAAATATTAATCATTAATGTTGAATTTTACTGGTAGGATATTTCATTTATCAAATTTGTGTGTGATTTTTTTTAACAATAAATAACTGAAATATTTGCTTTTTTCATATAAAAGTAATACATACATGTGTTACAAGTAAGATATTCATAATATGTATATATGTAAGGTATTTTTTTTATAAAAAACAAAACGAGCCCCAATTGGGGCTCACGAAATTCCGAAAGAAGACATTGTTACGGGTATCGAATCAGCCGTATGTAAACTACCAAATAATATAGCCGAAACTATACGACAAGAAACTTGCCATATACTTAGAAAATCGCTTCCGCCGAAAAGAAATATATCTCTCGATGAAATACGAGCTCTTAAAGAATTACGCGCAAATAAAGACATAATTATTCTTCCGGCAGATAAGGGAAACGCAACAGTCATAATGAAAAGCGAAGATTATCACATTAAAATTACTAATTTGCTTAACGATCCGGCTTATAAACTGCATCCTAATAATCCTATAACATACTTAGAAAAAACGACTAAAACTAAAATTATGTCATCCAAATTAAGTCCAGAATTAAAAAAGTCATTAATACCTAGAGAAAAATCGTCACGTTTTCCGAAATTATACGGTTTGCCAAAGATTCACAAGACGGATGTTCCTCTTAGACCCATAGTCAGTTCTGTCGGTTCGCCACTTCAAATGTTATCAAAGTATCTTGCCAACTACTTACAACCAGATGTAGAATCAGCGGAATCTTTTGTCAAAAATTCGGAACATTTTATACAAATCATTAAAAATCAAAAATTAAACAAGGGCGACATCCTTGTCAGTTTTGACGTCGTATCCCTGTTTACCAATATACCCACAGACGAAGCTCTTCAAGCAATAAAAGAAATGAGTGACCCACCGAATGACATAATAACTTTAATAGAACATTGCCTCAATAACACATTTTTCACTTATAATAACGACATGTACAAACAAGTAAAAGGAGCACCAATGGGTCTATCTCTTTCACCGCCAGTCGCTAACATATTCATGACCAAGTTAGAAAAAGAAGCTATAGATAGAGCGCGCTTAAAACCAAAGCTATGGATTAGATACGTGGACGATACTTTCGTTATATGGCCTCACGGTTTGGAGGAACTTCACAAATTTCTTGATTTTCTGAACGATCTCCACAATAACATCAAATTCACAATGGAGATCGAAAACAACGGTGAAATTCCTTTTCTTGATGTTCTCGTAATCAAAAAAGAAGATGGCACTCTCGGCCACACTGTGTACAGAAAATCAACACATACCAACAGATATCTCCACGCATCGTCGAACCATCATCCAGCACAAATCGCCTCTGTAGCAAACACCTTGGTAACACGGTCATTAAGAATAACCGACTCCGAAAACATTCAAAATGAATTAGAGTATCTTAAAAACGCGCTACGAAATAACGGTTTTTCAAATTTCACAATAAATAATGCAATAAAAAATCAAACGAATAAAAATTTTAATAAAAAAGATACATCAACTAAAGTAAAGCCACTCGCCATTGCATTTTTACCTTACATAAAAGGCACTACTGACAAAATCAGTCACCTACTTTACAAACATAATATTCGCACCATTTTTAGAACAGACAACAAAATTTCATCCTTTTTAAAAAGTCCGAAAGATAAAATACCATTAGAGTCACACGGTATTTACGAAATCCCTTGCGGTGATTGCACAAAAACTTACATAGGCAGGACAAATCGCAGAATCTCGGCACGCGTTTCTGAACATCGCGTAGATATTAAAAACCGGAAATTAACTTCATCCCTAGTAAACCACTCATTGACCGAAAATCCCTCCATAGACTTTGAAAATTCAAAAGTAGTCGCGAATATTAACAATGAAACATTTAGAATTTACAGGGAAGCAATAGAAATATATAAAAGAAGCAACAGTATAATGAATAACAGGGACGATAGCATTCGAATCCCGACCGCATGGACAAGTGTACTTGAAAACAATATTTTGAAAAACCATAATAATCAAATTAACCCAACTACCGATATTTCAAACAATAGTCACATTAAAAACATTAGTAAAATTCTTAGTAAGCCGAAAACTGATAATCCACCTGTAAATAATATACCGTTAAGTACTCGAGTCACTAGAAGCCAAACAAAACGCAATAATGACGTCATTGGGGAAACCCACCCCTCCACTAACACTTGACTCGGCTTCCTTTCAAACTTTCACTTGGTGGTAAGCTTCCGACGCGAACGGACGTGCGCGCACTATCCCTCGCGACGGAAATTTATTAACAAGGCGCCTATTGAAAATGTCTGATGTGATTCAGACGAAACGTCGGCAGACGACTGATTCTCTCGGGAATCAGAATTTGACGCGGGTTATCCCCAAAATACTTAATAATAACATATTTTGTACTCGCGAAAGCCTTAAATTTAACATATATATATATATATATATATATATATATATATATATATATATATATATATATATATATATATATATATATATATATATATATATATATATATATATATATATATATATATATATATATATATATATATATATATATATATATATATATATATATATATATATATATATATATATATATATATATATATATATATATATATATATATATATATATATATATATATATATATATATATATATATATATATATATATATATATATATATATATATATATATATATATATATATATATATATATATATATATATATATATATATATATATATATATATTATATTGTAATGGTTCTCTCAAATCAAGAGTCTAGATGGTCTAGATCAGAACACGAGTGTCAATACCTCAACCAAATGCACTAGATCAATACAATGAGTTCATTGGAGGAGTGGAAAGGATGGATTGGAATATACAAAAGTACATAATAAAAATATGAGCAAGGAAATGGTACTTTCATCTCTTTACAAACGCAATTTATATGAAAATTGTAAATGCACATGCACTGCATAGAATAGAAAATAATGTCAATATGCCATTGTTGGACTTCAGGAGGATGATCAATTTGACAATACACTCAATGCCGGACCAAAAGATTTCTGGTTTATTATAGCATCAAGGCATTATTTAGAGAGGACTTTGTAAAACAGCGAAAATGTGCAATTTGTATAAAGAATGTCAGAATACAATCTATAAAATGTGATGTAGGATTACATGTGGAATGTGTATAATACTGGCATAGCATGTAATTTTATATATTACATTTGTTATTACTTAATATTATTATTTTATTTTGTTTAAATATGAACATACAGTCTTACAACAACTACTACATTACATATTATAAAAAGATAACATAGACCAAAATTATGACATGCCATTGACCGTCGGCCCCAAATGGGGATCATGAAAATTATCAATAAAATATCAGTTTTTCTATTTCAGTTCGAAAAATGTCGTGTCTTGATATATACATAGGTATTATGATCAAGATATTACCATGGGTTGTGGTAGCATAGAAGCCAAACATCTATTATTTTGTTTCAACAAAATACCTTGATTCTTGGAAAACTTTCTCTTATAATGGTTTTATCATATTAACGGGTCTTTGGGTCCTTAATGTGTTTAAACAATGCTTATATTTTGTAAATATGTCATTTCTAATAATTTTATATTCAATGCATATTCCTGGAACTTTATACTTTCTAACTTGGTAGGTGAAATGGAGGCTTCCTATTGGTAGATGGTAGAATGCGCCCCGCCGCGCGGTGGGGTAGCTCCTCCCCCCCTGTCTCCAGCGGTGGACGCGATAGCTGGTTTGAATCAGTATTGAATAGACGTTCTGCCGGGATAGACGAATTTTAAATCACGCGTACGAAAGATAACTTATATATTTTTTTAAAAAACAAACGTAGATCGCGAACGTTAAAAAAAAGTCTTATCTCTGCGAGGCGTCTGCTTGATGCTCCGCATTAAATTTCATATTTGCATGGTAGTGAATAAGTGTGTTTCAGGTCCATACATAACCAACGAGGGGTGAATTTAAGATAGTTTAAGTTAATATTAAAAATAACTTTTAATAATAAAAATAACTTAAATAATCGCATAATAGTGACTAAGTGTGTTTCAGGTCCATACATAACCAACGAGGGGTGAATTTAAGATAGTTTTAAGTTATTTTAAATTAATAAAAAGTGATATTATGTAGTGTAAGTATTTCATCTACAGACCCGTAACGAGGGCAGCGGTTGGTAAGATCTTTCTGATTTATTATTATTTGTTTTCTCTGCTCTGAACGTTTCGTTTCGTAATTTATTTTAGCAAGATTGTCTCTCCATATCTTTAACAATGTATATCTTTGTCAAAAACTTAATTGAAAAAACTTGAATCGAACTATAAAAACTATATAACCATATTGAATCGAACACCACATTTTCCTATGACATATACGCATTGTCGTCTCGATACTCGACATACATAGGTACATCACCTAATAATAATAATACCTAATTAAAGACTTTTATAGTATTAAAAATACAAAATATATAAAGGGAAAGAACACGGGAATCTCTTCGGTGACGGATCTTTAACCAGTTCAGTCGTTGCCTGCTCTCGGATACGTGGTCGAACTTCCTGAGTCCAAACACGTATCGAATGCAGACATTTTGTAACCGTTCGAGTTTGTTAAGTTGATCTTCAGTTGAATCTCAGCGTAGGCAATGTCAGCGTAGTCAAGTAATGGTAGCATGTGTTGTTGAGTTACGCGACATCCTACGTAGGCGATTCAAAGCGAATGCGAAGCGATCCGAACGGATACATGCGAATTCAAAGCGATGCGGTGCGACGCTGCGGCTCTGTCCTACGGGCACGCGAATCGTGCTTCTGACATTATACTTTACCAAAAAAAACTATGGCACCGCTTCCAATTCGCGCGAAAATATCAAACCAATTGATCGCGTTCGCTTCGCATCGTGCCATGTCACACCGTACCCTACTCGCGGTCGGTAACGCAGGACACTTCAATAGTTACCGACTGATTGTTATTTTCGCGCCGCTTCGCGTTCGCCTTGAATCGCCTACGTAAGACGTCGCGTTAGAGTGTTTTTAGTCTTAACTGGTAAATAATTTTTAAGTCGACCTCATACGTTCTCATTTGTTATTCAACAGACATACGACAAAGTTTAAGTATTAAATTTAGAATAAAATTATTATATTTATTTGTTTACAAATTTTTGGAAGACTAATAGCATATATATTACATCTAATATAAAAATTTAACAGCCAATTAGAAGTCTCCGCTGATTGGCTATACTGTCAGTTGCAAGTTGAAAAATATAACATAATAATATAATATGTTTCTGTAACAGATAAAGTTTCATCGTGAAACGGAGGTAAACATAAACAAGAAAAAAAAATTATCACCGAAGAGAACATACATGATTTTATATTTTAGTGGTTACAGTTGGCAAAATAAATTATAGTATTAAAAAAATTGCACTTAGAATACATCTCGCTACTGTAATGCTAATCTGAAATACATCAAATTCTGGTGAATTAAATATAAAATGTCCATAACCAAACTATAGTACCGCTTTAATGTCTGCAGTTAAAATAAGAGTCTGCGAATGCTTGCTAAATTAACTGAAAAGGCGAATATCCTTATTTAAGCATAAAAAATTATACAATCTAAATACACATAACACACAATAGTAAGTGTAAACATTTAAGTAATATCATTTAGTTTAGATTTAGACTACATGTTGAGTTTGCAAAAATAAAATTTGGTGAAAAACGGGTTAAGAGCTACACCACAGAACACACTAACTAAGCTACACCAATGACACCAATTTCATCTGTGGCTACAACTGTCAAAAGTGCAAAGTGCTGTCTTGATCCACTCCTCTTATTACAATCGAGTGACTGATTCGTTATCGAATGTTGGATTTTATAATTTTATTTTATTTCTAAATCACAGAATAAAATGCCCATATTTCAAAACTTACTTCTGTATTAACGATTAAGTTAATAAGTTATACAATCATGGCCTACGCTAATGAATGTTGACAGTGTCCTGTTTAATACAAGAGTGTTTTACGTAAGATATGTTATTTTTTATATGAAATGTTCATTCTTAATTTATTCAGCGACAATAAACAGTCAATGAGGGTTTTTTTTCAATTAATCTTTTGTATAAATATTTTTCAGAAAATGAACCATCCAGGAAACCAAAAGACAAAACTAACAATAAAAAATGAACATACTCTTTCAATAGACAATAACATTGGTGAAGAATTTCCTTATTTTTCGATTGAAGAATGTGAAGTTGATTTAAAGAAAGAAATCAAAGAGCACTCAGTCATTAAAAATGAATACATAATAAATACCCCTTTACATACTTCTTATGAATGTAACGTCAGCGAGAAAAAATTTCCTAAAAAAGGAGATTTTAACAAACATGGACTAACTCATTTGGGTGAAAAACCGCATGAATGCAATGTCTGTGGGAAGACATTTTCACGAAAAGGAGATTTAAACAAACATGGACTAACGCATTCGGGTGAAAACCCGCATGAATGCAATGTCTGTGGGAAGACATTTTCTCGAAAAGGATATTTGAACAAACATGGACTAACGCATTCGGGTGAAAAACCACATGAATGCAATGTCTGTGGGAAGACATTTTATTATAAAGGAGATTTAAACAAACATGGACTAACGCATTCGGGTGAAAAACCACATGAATGCAATGTCTGTGGGAAGACATTTTATCAGAGGGAAAGTTTAAAACTACATTATCTCACTCATTCGGGTGAAAAGCCACATGAATGCAATGTCTGTGGGAAGACATTTTATTATAAAGGAGATTTAAACAAACATGGACTAACGCATTCGGGTGAAAAACCACATGAATGCAATGTCTGTGGGAAGACATTTTCACGAAAAGGAGATTTAAACAAACATGGACTAACGCATTCGGGTGAAAACCCGCATGAATGCAATGTCTGTGGGAAGACATTTTCTCGAAAAGGATATTTGAACAAACATGGACTAACGCATTCGGGTGAAAAACCACATGAATGCAATGTCTGTGGGAAGACATTTTCACGAAAAGGAGATTTAAACAAACATGGACTAACGCATTCGGGTGAAAACCCGCATGAATGCAATGTCTGTGGGAAGACATTTTCTCGAAAAGGATATTTGAACAAACATGGACTAACGCATTCGGGTGAAAAACCACATGAATGCAATGTCTGTGGGAAGACATTTTCTCAGAGGACACATTTAAAACAACATAATCTCACTCATTCTGGTGAAAAGCCACATAAATGCAATGTCTGTGGGAAGACATTTTATCAGAGGGAAAGTTTAAAACTACATTATCTCACTCATTCGGGTGAAAAGCCACATGAATGCAATGTCTGTGGGAAGACATTTTATTATAAAGGAGATTTAAACAAACATGGACTAACGCATTCGGGTGAAAAACCACATGAATGCAATGTCTGTGGGAAGACATTTTCTCAGAGGACACATTTAAAACAACATCATCTCACTCATTCTGGTGAAAAGCCACAAAAATGCAATGTCTGTGGGAAGACATTTTCTCAGAGGATACATTTAAAACAACATCATCTCACTCATTCTGGTGAAAAGCCACATAAATGCAATGTCTGTGGGAAGACATTTTCTCAGAGGGGAAATTTAAAACTACATCACCTCACTCATTCTGGTGAAAAGCCACATAAATGCAATGTCTGTGGCAAGACATTTTCTCAGAGGGGAAGTTTAAAACAACATCATCTCACTCATTCGGGTGAAAAACCACATAAATGCAATGTCTGTGGGAAGACATTTTCTCAGAGGATACATTTAAAACAACATCATCTCACTCATTCTGGTGAAAAGCCACATAAATGCAATGTCTGTGGGAACACATTTTATTATAAAGGAGATTTAAACAAACATGGACTAACTCATTCGGGTGAAAAACCACATGAATGCAAGTCTGTGGGAAGACATTTTCTCTGAGAAATAGTTTAAATCTACATCATCTCACTCATTCGGGTGAAAAAGCAAATGAATGCAATGTCTGTGGGAAGACATTTTCTCGAAAAGAACAATTAAAACAACATTATCGTTCTCATTCGGGTGAAAATCCACATAAATGCAATGTCTGTGGGAAAACGTTTACTCATATAGGAAATTTAAACACTCATGGACTAACTCATTCGGGTGAAAAACCACATGACTGAAATTCTGTGGGAAGACATTTTCTCAAAAAGAACAATTAAAACTACATTATTTTGCACATTCGGGTGAAAAGCCACCTAAGTCTGTGCTATGTATGGCGTGTTTATTTTACTTTATCAATTATAGACTAAAGTACTCATTCGATTATTTTCAAATCAAATGCAAATATGTATATCTATTACTCACTTAGACCCCATTAGATTTTGAACGATATCTGAATAGTGCTTCTCATTTTTTTAAACATCAAATATTTCAAAGTGATGCCAAGCTCAGGAAACTTAAAATTTGAAATTATTATTTTCAAATTTATAAAAAGGCACATCACTTTCATAAAATGGCATTGAAGAATTATCAAGTTTTCATAATAAAATATTTAAATAAAAAAATAATTTAACAAACTCATTTCATGAAAATGCTGAATATTTTCCATACAAAATTTAAAATACGCTCCGGAACACGTAGCCAGTGAAGGCCTCTCAATAGTGGAGTGATGTGATCAAATTTTAATGAACCCTTAATTAATTGATTATTGGACATGGTGCTAGTAGGACCCTTTACATCCTTCTAGCACTGAATTTTTCTTTTCTTTTTTTTCCCGAATTGCTTATTTTGTTTAATGAAATAACTTATATTTACATACAAAGTAAATATAAGTTATTTCATTTCAATAAATATAATTTCATTATTTCACCATTGCTTACATAGTTAAAGCTATCCTTTTTGTTTGTATCTTTGTTACTAGCCCCCTCACTAGGCATAGCCTGTGCTAAGGTGAGCTAGTTTTATATTATTGTCTATTGCGTTGTTTATTTATAGATACGTTTACATATAATATAAGTAAATGTACATACATACGCTACGCATTCAAGCGTATTCATCCTTCTTCATCATCTCATTAACACACAGCAAAAATTGTAAAAATAAAATAATTGTTGAAAAAATTGATTGATTTAGAGACAAAAAAAAAACAACAAAAGTACTTATTTTTCACTTTTTTCAATTGTCTATTCTGTTGTTTGTAATAGTGCATTTACATTTTATTAGGTAGAATTATTTCCTTCAGGATTTTTTCATCTATTTCATAAACCCATCTTAGTGATAGTTTTTTAAATTCTTTTGCATTTTTAATGGTTTTAATATTTGTTGGTAAACTATTGAAGAGTTTTGTTGAAAAGTATCATACGCTACGTTGTCCAAAAGATGTTTTAATGTATGGTATATTTAAGGTATTTGTTGTACTTAACCTAGTGTGTTTATATTGTTGTGAGCTAGTATATTGGTCTTCTCTTTTTAGCTTGTATAATAGCAGATTTTTTGCATATATTTTTGTAATTGTTGGAACTTTGAATTTAGTGAAAATCTCTTCAGTATTCGTTCGAATAGGTACCTTAAGTATAACTTTTATGATAGCTTTTTGGGCTATATCTATTTTCTTTATTATTGTTGGCGTTGCACTTCCCCATCCAATAATTCCATATTCCATTATTGAATGACAAAGAGCATAGTATATATTTTTCAAATGTTTTAGGTCAATAACATTTCTGATTGATTTAAAGAAGTATATTAATCTGTTCATTTTAGTTGTCATACAGTCAATGTGGCAGTCCCATCTCAAGTTTTCATCAAATATAACTCCTAGATATTTCATGCTCTCTGTTCGTTCAATGATCGGGCACCTACATGTTGGTTGATCACTTAAGTTTTCGGTACAGTAATCATGAATTCTTAGTTTATATTCGTCACTAGGTTTATTTCGGGAGGTTATGCTATTATATCGGGAGGAGGACATACAAATCCTTTGAGTATGTGGGGTGTCAAATTTCGGGGAAGGGAACATCAATTATTTTAATAACAATTTATCGGCCAGGATCTACACTCGCAAATAATACATTTTTTCACGACTTCACTTCTTTTCTAGAACGAATCATCAATTACTCATGTCCTGTTTTCATAGTTGGAGATCTTAACGTTCATTTTGAAAAATATACTAATAATATAACAATCAAATTAAACAGAATTATAAATGATTTTGGTTACGTACAATGGGTAGATTCACCAACCCACGACGCTGGAGGTATTTTGGATGTAGTTATGTCGCAAAAAGATTTAAGACCAGAGCTGTGTCAAGTAGTTGATATTGGATTGTCTGATCACAGACTCGTTATAGCAAAAGTAAAATTTTATCTTCCGCCTCCAGTATATGAGACCATCGCGAGTAGAGACTGGAAAAAGTTTACAGCAGAAGATTTTACGTCTGCCCTACAAAAATCATCTCTATGTGACAACGATTTCATCTTGAATGCTTCCCTTGATGACATCTTAACCTCATATAATCAAATATTATTCTCTCTAATTGACGAGCTTGCTCCCATTAAGACCAAAATAATTCGAAAACGATCCAACGACAATAGCTGGTATGACTCTGAATGTCGTGAGAGTAAAAAGGTAATGAGAAAATCTGAAAGGAACTTTAAAAACTGCCTTAAGCCGACAAAAATGGTTAACCTCACAAAAAACATACCGAGTCTTAACAAAATACAAAAAGGCCTCCTATTGGAAGAAAAAAATCGAGAACGATAAGGACAACCCAAAAAAGCTATGGCAAAGCCTGGATATTGTGAGAGAAAAGGATATCTCAGCAACAACAACATTATTAAAGGCACAAGATTTTGCTGGTTCTTTTTCCGAAAAAGTAGAAAATATCCGCAACTCACTTTGCAACTCAAACGAAATACCTAATATTTGTGAACAAAAAAGTACAACGGCAAAAATTGAAATACTTCAAGCCGTGACAGAAGGGCAAGTATCAAAGATGATAATGGCCTGCCAAAATAAGCAATGCTTACTAGATCCGATTCCAACATGGCTCTTAAAAACCTGTGTAAAAGAATTGGCACCTGTGATAACCAGAGTAATAAATCTCTCGATGATCGAGACAGCGAGCGTTCCGGAAGCCTTTTTTTTTTTTTTTTTGAGTGGCAGCTCTCCAAGGAGAACACACTTAGGCCGGTTGGCCCTTTGTGATACCACAGTGGGGTTGTCCTTCCCCTTCACTAAACCACATTGAACCAGCCTGAGTGGTTAATAAATGTCAGAACGTCGCTAATGTCAGCAGACGCTATGTCCATCAGGTCATCGTAGAAGAAACTTCCCAAGAATTTCCTCCTATTTCTGGAGAGACCAGGGCATTGACAGAGGAAGTGGACTACCGTCTCTTCTTCCTCTTCATCTTGGCATGCTCTGCAATAATCAAATGCCTCTAAACCAAGCCTTCTGGCATGTTTTCCTATGAGCCAGTGCCCTGTTAATACCGATGTGACTCTGGCTAGTGAGTCCCTTCTGAACGAGAGCATCTCCCTTGTTCTTTTGAGATCATATTTTGGCCATGTTTGTTTGGCAATGGCACACGTGCTTTCTTCAGACCATCTTTGATTGGCACGAGTTTTCGTTTTCTCATCGACCCGGAGTTTACATGTTGCCATGGGAACCCCGGGTCGATGATTTATTGTTTCTAAAGGTAACAGGGTACCTGCCCTGGCCAGTTCATCTGCCTTACAGTTACCTGTTATATCATTGTGACCTGGTACCCACATAACAAGTATGTTAAACCGCTCGGCTGCTTTGTTTAATGCTGTGCGGCAGTTCAGGGCAACTTTAGAGGTCGTTAATGCGCCTCGCAGAGCCTTGATCGCTGCTTGGCTGTCTGTGAGGATACGGACTTCGCTGCTTTGCATTGCGGCCCTTTGTATCCATTCTATTGCTTCTTGAATCGCCAGGATCTCTGCCTGAAAAACACTGCAGTGGTCTGGCAACCTGAATGAGATATTGATATTTGGTTGCTCCGAAAATACCCCTCCACCCACCCTTCCGTCCAGTTTCGACCCATCTGTGTATACCACCATCTGGGCCTCACCATGGTGAATTGCGTTCTCCTTCCACATCTCCCTCGAGGGGATTTGGGTGGAGAACCCATTCTCGAAGAAGGGTTTGGGAATGGTGTGGTCAATACCTTCGGATGGTTGTTTGTACTCCTGAAGAATCATGGAGTGCCCAATATGAGTCCCCTTCCAAGGGTTAACATTATTCATTCTTAGGGCAGCGTTTGCCGCCATTTGTTTCCCAAGGAGGTCAAGCGGAATCAGGTGCAGGATGGTGTCAAGAGCTTTAGTTGGTGTAGTTCTTAGACAGCCAGTGATTGTCACTTCAGCTAGTCTTTGAACTTTTGCCAGCTCCTTAAGGTGTGCCCCTTTTTTCAAGGAATGCCACCATACCACCACCCCATACATCATGATTGGCCTTATGACCGCCTTGTACATCCAGTGGGTTATCTTCGGGTGCACTCCCCAGCTTTTTCCCACGATCTTTTTGCAGGTGTACAGCGCATTTGTAGCTTTCCGTACTCTCTCCTGCATATTGGGCTTCCAGTTCAGCTTCCTATCCAGAATTAGTCCCAGATATTTAGCTTGGGCTGAGATCTCTAGTGTCACTCCCTCCAGGGTTGGCAACGTGAAGGTCGGGATTACCCGTTTATTTGTGAATAGGACTAACTCCGTTTTCCTAGGGTTGACTCCCAACCCACTGCTGTTACACCATCGAGTTATCCTACCTAATGCTCTCTGTAAAAGAGATGTGAGTATGTTGGGAATCTTCCCCGACACTGCTATGGCGAGGTCGTCCGCATACGCGATTACCGTAACGCCAATGTTGTCCAATTCCATCAACAGTTCGTTTAAGGCTAAATTCCATAGAAGAGGTGATAGAACACCCCCTTGGGGTGTACCCTTCACTGGGTATCTTCTTATCTTTGAGCCTCCAAGTTCCGAGTTTATGACCCTATTTCTCAACATATGATTGATAAACTCTGTAAGCGAAGTCTCTATCCCTAGTTTCTCCAAGGACTGAGCTATCTTTTCGTATTTAATATTATTAAAGGCCCCTTCTATATCTAGAAAGGCTACCAATGTATATTCTTTGTACTTCATCGATTTCTCAATTTTCTGTACTAGAGTATGTAGGGCTGTTTCAACAGATTTCCCTTTACTGTATGCATGCTGGGACTCTGACCACATTGAAGGTTCAATTTTACTCCTGATGTGTGTCTCTATGAGTCTCTCTAGCGTTTTCATGACAAACGAGGATAGACTTATTGGTCTGAAATCCTTGGTTGTAGCGTTAGATGTTTTACCTCCTTTGGGTATGAACACCACTTTTACTTCCCTCCATATTTTGGGGGTATAACAGAGTTCTATACATGCCTCAAAGACTGTCTCCAACCAAGGTATGACAATCTCTGAGGCCGCCTGTAGTTCCGCCGGTATGATTCCATCCGGACCTGGCGATTTGTAAGGTTCGAACCCAAATAAAGCCCAAGAAATTGCTTCTTTACTGAAAAGTCTTTGGGCGCTTCTTTGTTTCCTGGTTTGGTTTGTTGCTCTTGGCAACTCCTGCTTACATCCAGGAAAATGTGTCTTAGTTAATAGCTCTAATGTCTCAGAGCTGCTTGTGGTCCAGCTGCCGTCTAGCCTTTTTATGTACTCGGGCATTACTGGATCCGTTGCTAGGATTTTGCGAATCCTATTTCCCTCAGGGATTGTTTCAATCATAGTGCAGAAAGTTTCCCAGGAGGCTTTTTTCGCTGTTTTTAATTTGCTTTTGAAAACTCTTTGACTAGCCTTATAGTTTTCCCAATTGTTGGTTACCTTGGCTAGATTGAATAGTCTCCGACATTCCTTTCTCAGGAAGCCTTAAAAACTTCAATTATTACACCAATTTTAAAGAAGTCAAACCTCGACCCGGAAGATGCTGGAAACTACAGGCCAATTTCTAATTTACCAGTGATTTCTAAGTTACTCGAAAGAGCAGTTGTACACCAAATGACGCAGTATCTAAAAGATCATGATCTGTTTCCAAAAAAGCAATCAGCGTACAGGCAAAGTCACTCTACTGAAACTGTACTAATGAGAATACTGTCGGATCTTATAACAGGAATTGAATCAGGGAACATTGCTTTGGTGTCAATATTAGACATGAGTGCCGCCTTTGATACTGTAGACCATAAAATTCTTATTCAGCTTTTAGAACACGAATATGGAATCTGTGGAAATTTTCTTAAATAGATGACCTCATATATTTCAGAAAGACGCCAGTCTGTGAGGGTTAATAACAATACGTCCTTATCCAAAATCGTAAAATTTGGAGTGCCACAAGGATCGGTTCTCGGACCTATTTTATTCATTCTGTATATAAAAAGACTTGACGACTTGATTCAAAACAAAGGATTTAATTCATTTGCTTATGCCGATGACCGCTTGCTCTTCAAATTTTGTAATCCTATATGCAAAAATCGTCTGGAAGTAGATACTGTTGAATGCATCGAAAAAGTCGCCACGTGGATGTCTAGCAACAAGCTTAAACTGAACCCAACTAAAACAGAGTTTATGTGGGTAGCTTCACAACGGCGACAGCACCTCATTGAGAGTACTCCTATCAACATCAACGGAGAAACACTCGTGCCAGCTGCAAGTGTCAAATTCTTGGGTATTCACTTAGACAATAAGTTGTCACTTGACCTTCAAATCTCAAAAACGGTCAGTTCATGTTTTTATCAACTCAGACAACTGATAAACATTCGTCGAAATTTACCCAAGAATGAGACTAAAACACTTGTAAATTCATTCGTTGTGTCTCGGCTTGATTACTGCAACGGCATTTATGCTGGATTGCCGAAGTATCAGCTCGATAGACTACAGATGGTTTTTAACACAGCGGCAAGACTTATTTTCGGTGCAGAAAAACGATGTCACATAACTCCACTACTAAACGAACTACACTGGTTGAAGTGTCCAGAGCGAATTGATTACAAAATTTGTTTGACAGTATATAATGCTTTGAACAACCTGGCACCAAATTATATACAAGAGCTGTGTCAGAGAAGAGATCTCTCTGGGAGGCATCTCACACTCAGGTCGTCTGGATCACAGAGTAACAATTCCTTAAAGGAGTTGGACAGAGTCAACAAAGCGGCTTACTATGACCGATGCTTTAGTGTGAGTGGTCCTATTAAGTGGAATTCACTGCCTCTAGATGTCCGCAGCGCTCAAAGCAAGAGCACTTTCACTAAAGGATTAAAAACAGCTTTGTTTCAGAGAGAAACACAACATTAAACTATCAGCGCCCTTGGTATGATCTCGAATCATTAAACGGCGCTATACAAATAATTTATTATTATTATTATTATTATGCTGTATAATGTATTTTGTTTTGTTTGTATTTAGTGCCAGAGAGTTCCTGTCAAGCCATTTTTTTACATGGGTTAATTCAGTTTCAGCGACTTTATATAGTTTATTCCAAGTTTTTTCGTAATAGATGAAAACTGTGTCATCAGCATAACTGATGACATGTCCTTTTGTGGGTAGGTTGCCCAGGTCATTCATATATATAAGAAACAGTATAGGTCCTAACACACTTCCCTGAGGCACACCACAGTTAATTGTTAGGTTTTCGCTTAAGCGACTTCCCACTTTTACACAGTGATTTCGGCCTGTCATGTAGTCTTTGAGTATTTTTAGGGAAGTATCTTTAACACCAATGTTTTCAAGCTTTTTGAAGAGCAAATTGTGGTTTATGGTATCAAAAGCTTTGGTGAGGTCAATAAAAACTGCAAGACACTTGTTGCCTTTGTCCATTAATTCTTTTATATGGTCAGTGACATACGAAATTGCATCTGAGGTACTTTTATTTTCTCTGAAACCGTATTGGTTTTTAGAGAGGATGTCATATGTGTTTAAATAGTTCATCAGTTGCTTCTTTATTACCTTTTCCAAAATTTTTGACATTGAATTTAGTAAACTTATTGGTCTGTAGTTATTTATTTCTTCCTTACTACCGTTTTTCTGAATCGGCAATATTGTTCCTTGTTTAAGTATGTTAGGAAATTCTCCTTTTTTTATTGATAGGTTTATAAGGTGTGTTAGTGGTTTACATAGTTCTTTCTGTAGTATTTTGAGTGTTTTTGATGAAATATTATCTTTCCCGGGTGCACTGTTTGTTTTCAGTGATGAAATAGTTTTTTCTATGTCCGTAATTTTAATTTCCTTTAATTCAAATTTAGAGCGAATTTCGGAGTTTGTGTCTGTTGTTACCACCCTGTCGTTTTGGTTTTGTCGTTTTTGTGTTTTGATTTTTTTTGCAGTTTCTTCTCCGCAATTTGCAAAATAATGGTTTATATATTTTACTATCACATCTGGGTTCTTTTCGAATAGCATTGTTTCTTCATTAATCTTAATTTTTTTAATAAATGAGTCTTTATTTTTTGTTGAATGTGTGATTTCTTTGAGTATTTGCCAGATTTTTTTAGGGTTCTGGTTGCATTCATTAATTTTGTTTTTGTAGTATGTTTCCTTTGCTTTATGTATAATATTAACACAAATGTTTCTGTATCTTTTATAAAAATCAATGGTATAGGTGTATATCGTTTGGATTATTTTTAATTTTTTCATGCAGTTTGTCTCTTTTCCGTATACTATTTAATATGCTCTGTGTTATCCATGGTTTGAGTCTTTTATTTTTATGGGGTGGTCGTATTGTTTTTTTAATAGTAAATTTTTGTATTTTATTCTGTAAATACTTAGTAAAATATTCCCATGAGTCATTGGTATCGTCTATGTTTTTTAATTGTACCCAATTTTCTAGTTTTAATTCATTTTTTAGGTCTTCATAATTTACGTCATATTTAATATATTCTTTTTTTATATCTTTTTTTAGAGAATTCTTTTCTTTAATTGACAAAATTGTTGTGTAATGGTCTGTTATTGTTGATTTATACACTAAAGATTGTGTAGAATTTTTCGTTTTTTTAAATACATGATCAATACATGTTTGTGAGTTATGAGTAATTCTCGTAGGGATATTTATGTCGTTGATTAGTCCGAGGTGAGCTAAGGTTTGTATATATTCATCTTTTTGCGGATGTCCATTTCGCAATATGTCTATGTTCAAGTCACCCATATTAAATAAATTCTTTACCATTTTTAACTTATTAATTTCTCTTTCTATTTCTGTAAGAAATGCATTTATATTACGGGTTGCTGGTGACCTGTATATTGCTAGAAGGGTGTTTTCTTTACTAAAAGAAATTTGAAGACAGTTTGTGTCATTAATTTTTAATTCTGTTATTTGTGCATCTAATTCATTGCTTATGTATACTATAACACCATCGTTTTGTTTATAATGCAACGATGTAGAGTGGCATGTATAACCATCAAGTAATTTAGGACTGTAACTATTAGTTAATCGACATTCAGTCAGTATTATTATATCGACTTTAATTGGTAGACTTTGAAGGAGTATAACCAGTTCATCAAAATTTTTATTGATACTTCTTATATTTTGTTGAAGGATGTTGATATTATTAATTAGATGTAAGCATTCATTTGGGTTGTTAATATATATTGTATTTGTATTATCTTCAATCTCATCAAGCATATCCATTTTCTACTTTTAGTGTATTAATGTACATACATACATACCATCACGCCATGTCCCTTGCGGGGTAGGCAGAGAGAACCGAATGCCACATCTTTCTATCCTGGCAAGCATCTCTCGCCTCGTCCACATTCATGCATCGTCTCATACATGTTCGTCTATTGCTCACACTTCTAACATTTCCGTCTTTCAAAATTTCGTTCACATGGTCGTGCCACCCCTTTCTTGGGCGTCCCCGACCTCTCATTCCATTCCTTTCCGCTCTGTATATTTTCTTCGTCAGGCGCTCCTCATTCATTCTCCCCATGTGACCAAACCATCTCAATGTGTTCACTTTCATTCTAGTAATGACATCTTTCTTCATCTTACATTCTTTCCTTATGTCCTCATTTCTTACCCGGTCATACATCGTTCTATTACAAATCCTTCTTAACGATCTCATTTCAACTGCATTTATTCTACTTTCATGCGTCTTCTGCCAAGTCCAGGTTTCACTTGCATACGTCAAGGTTGGCACTACGATGGCGTTATGAATGGCAACTTTGGCATCCTTTGATATGTTGCGATCATTCATAATTGGTCTTAGTGCTCCATTCACTCTGTTTCCTGCCATAACTCTTCTTTCGATCTCTTTATCGAGTCGTCCGTTCCGTTGAAATATGCTTCCCAAGTATACATATTCATCGACTTGCTCATTAATGTCTAGTATTTTATTTTTTTTTTTATTTTTTTTATTTATTTATTTAGAGAATACAACAGCTATAATACATAATATAAAATGTTATATAGATTCACGTTTTATGGCGCCAATTATAGTATTCTTCGTTCTATTAAGAGAAACATAAGTATATAATATATAAGTAAGAAACAGGAAATAGGATAGGAATGGATCCAGGAATAGAAAGGAAAATGGAGAAAGGAAGTGACAATAGTTCTGTAGATTTTGGTTTCGCTGAAACCCCCAGACTCAACGGCACCCTCGACGCGCCGTTACGACCCCCCCCCTCACTAAACGGTTCTGGTTTATCTGGACTTTATCTGGTTTATTTATAAATGTATGCGCTATTTTAATAATATGTCTTATGGATGTGGATTTAAGTCAAGTTGGGTTCGTGTTACTTCAGGTGTCCCTCAGGGTTCCTTGTTGGGGCCTCTGCTTTTTAATATTTATATAAATGATATTTCAAATTGCTTTCTGTTCTCTCATGTTTTACTTTTTGCCGATGACATGAAAATTTTTGCTTGTGTGAAAAGTGTTGAGGATTGTCAGAACATTCAAAATGATCTAAATCGCCTTGACCTATATTGCAAACACCATAACCTGAAGATCAATACTGATAAATGCTTTGCTATCCGGTTCACCAGAAACCGGAATATTGTTAATTATACTTATAAACTTAACAACCATCCTATTACTATAACCACTGAAATAAAAGACCTAGGCATCAAGTTGGATGGTAAATTACTCCTGGACAAGCACATAGATAATATCACCTCCAAAGCATCCAAAATGCTGGGATATGTTCTCCGTTTGTGCAGACAATTTAATAATATCTCTACCTTTAAAACTCTGTACTTCGCATATGTTCGTAGCATTGTTGAATACGCATCTCAAGTCTGGTCTCCCTCATATGCCATATACAAGATCAGAGTTGAAAGGCTGCAAAAGAAATTTCTCAGATATCTTGACTTTCGTGCGCACAGAGACCACATTAGTTACTCTGATTCCTTAAAGCATTACAAAATTACATCACTCGAGAGCCGCAGAACTATAGCAGATGTTATATTTTTATTCAAAATTGCAAACTCAACGGTTGACTGCCCTGATCTGCTAGAACGCTTGACTCTGAGAGTGCCAACAAGACCGACTAGACTGACTGACCTACTTTACCTCCCCATTTGTAACACTAATGCCAGACAGAATTCTTTCATATACCGCACTTCCCATTTTTATAACTCCAACATTAGTGATGCAGACCTTTTTAACTCCCCATTGATTATGGTAAAGAATAAATTATTAGGTACTCTAATATAATCCTAGATACTCATGCTGATAAGTTGGGTTCATCACATAAAGGTTCACACACATCCTCATACACTCCCACACACACCCACACATACACACACACACTCACTCACACACACACACACTCCCCACTCACATGTCACATATCTGATTATTTACTGTTTTCTTTTTTTTCTCCTACACTACATAAATATATAATTGGTAATAATGTATACATGTAAGTGATGCTGGGCATGCTAATTTTTCTTTATATTTGTATCACCTGTATATTTTGTCCAGTTATTGTTTGTATACTTTGTATAAAATAAAATAAAATAAAATATGATGTTATTCGTAAGCATGAGAATCTTGCTTCTATTATTTTCTTATGTAAGATAAAATAGTGAAATAATAAAAAATATAGTAAATTGATATACATGAAAGAAAAGTACAATAATAAATACAGTAAATTGTTATAGATGAACGAAAAGAAATACACTTGTAGATAGGTTGTTTTCAGAAAAAAAGATATTATATATATTATGTGTTTAGACATTTTAAGGAGCATAAGTAAGTATTCTTCGTATTAGGCAATTTTTTCTATATCGCAAGTTTGTTTTATCAGTATAATTTTTTGTTTATATGCCTACATATTTTTTGTTTCTCTATATTCTTTTATTTACTCTTTAATATGCTATATCTGTACTCTGTTAAACCATGATGTCATGTTATTTCAATGTGTTATATTCATTATTGTGACCATAATATTGTGAACCATGTAACGATGAACCCAAGTGTTCTGTAAAGAATCTAGGGGGGATAAAATACAATAAACAATAATCTGGCAGCAGCGTTAAAGACGTATTGAAGACGATTCAGTTGGATTCGTGGAAGACCACCATATATTTACTTCACATATTATTTTATCGACTTTTATGTTATATTTCATTTTTTAGTTTCTTTTTACTAAGTGTATAATTGTTTTCTTTTCTATGATTTTTCTCAGTATGTATATTTTAATGTATGCAATTTATGTCGTTGATAATTAAATAAATAAATAAATATATACTGTCGCAGTAGTCCAGTCTTAAAACCACAAGCGCATTTATCAGCAAACGTGCTGCATCTACTGGTAAACTTTTTCTTATTGGTTTCAATTTCCGCAGTTGATAAAAACAGGTGCTTACAGTATTATTTATCTGGGTTTCAAACGATAATTCGGAATCCAAGTGACTTCCAAGTAGATTTATTGTGAAGTGGGGATATATGTAAAAAAAAAATTGAGGGCGTAAAAAGATCTCTTTCTAAATGTAAATATTACTCAGAACAAATGTCAAATCAATCTCTGATTCTTCTCTCCCTCTACCAATCAACCAATCAGTAACCAGCTTTCCAAAATAATGTTTTTGTATTATCACTGATGATAACCTGCAACTTGAAATTTATTAGGAATTTTAGGAGTTATTTTTAAGGTACAATTGTGAATTGACGATCTAATTACTAAATGTCATTTTGATACTCGCTCTGGCACGGGTATATTCCCAGTGAAACGGGTGTCGGTGAATAAATAAATGTCCACTCGGCTGGGTATCTGCAGACTATAAGTAACGTCATGTTTTTGAGTCGTATGGTATATTACATATACCGTTCCATTAAATTTTGGGCCTGCTGTTTGGGGCTAGGTTGTGGCCATAGGGGCCTAGCCAGTAAAGTTGGGGGTGGCCGCAACCCCATCCTAGGATTCTGGGAAAAAGGTCGGTGCCCCTTTCAATTCTTACCTATGGAAGAGCAGGGCAGACGCCTTAATGTCTCGCTCGACGGTGACTCGTAACACGCGGCGATGATCCAGCCTGCATCATTCACTGAGTGTAGAAATCGAAGAACTAAAAGGACTGTTCACGAGGTGTGGTACCTGTAAATCGCCAACACGAATACATAGGGGTGGAGGAACCCCCCGGCATGATTGGTGGACGGTAGCCCGCCATGATGATGAGACATGTGTAGCGGACGCTACGCCTGGCATGGAAGTCGAAGAACCGAAAGTACTACAGGCGTGGAGAATGTTCCCTGTGATAGTCTAGTGTTACCGTGGCACTGTTGGGTGGGAAACTCTCACCATGATTGACGGGCCTCTACGTTTGTGGTTGGACTCTTAGGCTGGGTTGTTTCAGCAAAAGTAATGGTAATTGTATAGTTAAAATACTTTGATTTCGTGAAATTGATCAAAAATGCGTTGTTTGATGGCATTAGATTTCAATGAAACAACCCAAAGTATTGAACAATTTTATGAAATCTAAATATATTAACTATACTATTACCTACTTATCAAATTTATATATGAACACGCTATGATGGATGTTAGAATCGATGAAAACACAAAAACAGAAAAAATCAATATAAAAAGAGGTGTCAGACAAGGAGATACCATATCACCTAAACTGTTTACATTAGTTTTGGAGGGCATATTTAAAACTTTGAACTGGGAAGACAAGGGAATAAAAATAAATGGAATAAACTTAAACCACCTCCGCTTTGCAGATGACATAGTGCTTATAAGTGACGATCTGGAAGAACTTCATATTATGATAAAAGAACTCCACGATGCTTCCATAATGGTCGACCTGGAAATCAATATAAATAAAACGAAAATCATGAGTCCATCTAACAGCACTATCACAATTGATAATAAAATAATTGAGGCTGTTGAAGAATATGTATACCTTGGACACAAGATAAAATTAGGAAAAGATAACCAGACAGCAGAAATACCCAGAAGGATCGGACTAGGTTGGGCAGCCTTTGGGAAACTTAAACATGTCCTAAAAAACAGAGATAAACCCACATGTCTGAAAAGAAAAATGTTTGAAACATGTGTCCTGCCTGTGCTTACATATGGTCTAGAAACTATCACGCTAACTGCGAGACCATACATAAGCTAAAATGCACTCAGAGATCCATGGAAAGGCAAATGATAGGCGTAAGTCTAAGAGATAGAATTAGAAATGAAGAAATCAGACGCCAGACAAAAGTTTTTGATGTCATGGATCGAGTTGCAAAACTTAAATGGCAATGGGCAGGTCATGTTGCCAGACAGGGTACGGACAGATGGGCTCCCAGAATACTAAATTGGAGACCATGGGATATGAAAAGGGGAAAAGGCCGGCCCCAGAAAAGGTGGCACGATGATATTGTCCCTGTCCCTGGAAACACATGGGTTCAAAAAGCCCAAAAAAAAGACGAGTGGATGTTTTTAGAAGAGGCCTACATTCAGCAGTGGAGAGATGGCTGAGGAAGAAGAAGAAGAAGATTTCCTACTTTAATCTTTGTTCGAGAAACACAGCTTTAGTGGTAGTGGTATGAAATATGCATGATAGTAGATTCTTGTTTTGTCCGACAAGCAACCGCTTCAGCCCCCCTGGACAACGTGTCATTTAGCTCAAGAAAAGAAACAAGAAAAGATAACTCAATGTATGGAAGTGACAGTTGTCACGTGACTGGCAATTGTCACTTCCATACATTGAGTTATCTCTTCTTGTTTCTTTTCTTGAGTTAAATGACACGTTGTCTAGGAGGGCTGGGACGAACAGAACTACTTAGTTCTATAACGATCCCTATGGAGTGGGGTAGAAGACTACGCAATTCCTTACTGTACACCCAAAACTAGATATTTCTGAAAAATGAGAATTCATTGTTGGTCACATTTCACTCGTTTGAGAAATTAAACAAGGTTACAAAATGTGTAAATAATTTATTTATATATTTAACTATAGTGATTTGTTTTTACAACAAAATAAATAAACATAATGGTTTTATTATAAATACTGATAACAAGTAGGTACCTAAAAAAAAATTAAGCAATAAATACAATAATAATTATAATTGAATTTTTTACAAAAGCCTTATTTTAATATTATGGTTTTAGCTGTGAGGTGTTCCATATGAGCTGGGTAACAGGCGTGTGGGGATACACTCATTTGTCGTGCGTCCTTTACAAGATAATGCATGCCAGTACACCCATTGCTGGTTACCCCACATTGTGGAATATGCCGTGATGGCATGTATGCAAATAACAAAAATAAACATATGTCAAAGGGAAAACAACCCTTTCATTACTATATATAGAAAAAAACAAATGTATTTTAATAAAAAAAATAAATAAAACCCACAGCTGATTTTCAACATGACCAAAAGTAATAAAAATATGTTTGTCATTACGATGTATGTATCTTTTGCCATATCCAAGTTTCACTTGCATAAACAATATTGATAAAAATAATTCAAATGCATTATTAAGCAAAGCAGTTATAAGGTAATATCACATAAAATAAATATAAATATTATTTATAACATCCATGTTTCACTGGCATACATCTTATAATAAATTTTACTTTGTTCTCGGCCAACCGATAACTTTGGCATGAATTTTAGAAAGAGCCTCAGTTGTGTATGAAAAACTAAGAATCACTAGACACACTATCCAGAAAAATTCTAAAGACCAAACCATAGTAGAGATTACTCGAGAAGATAAAGAAATAAAATATCTGGAAAGTAGGGTTGATTTCCATAATAAATTCACAGCGGGTTGTAGTAAAAACCGCTCGGGTCTGGGAGTGGGGAGGAACAAGACAGAAAAAGAGCAAATGAAAGACTTTGTTGCACAAGATGCAAACAATTAATACGAACTTCATGCGTTGAACTTGCAAGTTCAAAACGATTGGTTGTCCTTGGGGGAATTTTGTATTTCTCCAGCACTGGGATGGAAACAGATCATACACATTGGTCATCTGAGATGCCGAAGTTCTATCTATTCTCAATACAGGGTATGCTCCCAGACCCGAGTAAGTTGAAACGATAGAATATAGACAGAAATGACAGTTGCCGCCTCTGTGGGACATCTGCATGCACGGCTAGGTATATCTTGGCTGGCTGCAGGGTAGCACTACAGGAGGGAAGGTTCTCATACAGACACGATAAGGTGCTTGAAATTGTGAGAGAGGCTTCCAGCATTGCGGTGGCAAGAGCAATTAAAGGATTAACCACATGGAAACAGTCGGTTGTAACATTTGTAAAACAGGGACAAAAAGTCAGACCTACAACAAAGAAATTAGTATCAATAATTGTGAAGTCAAATGACTGGAATATCCTAATGGAGAGAACACAAGAACAGATAAATAGTTAATAATCTTCCTACTTACCTACTCCTTATACCTACTCTTCCTAACTCTTTTCTTTTTTATATTTTAATATTATATGCAGATAACTGTGTTAAAAATATATTTTTGCAATTATTTAATAATTTACATACTTAGTTTAAACTATTTAAAAGAACCTTGAAAAGGTTTATAACCTGTTACATATAATTATACCTAATTGTAATTTCATACTGTAAACTGTTGGTTTTATAAAATCAATAAAAAAATAACCTTCCAAAGGAGATCTGCATCTCGTCTCTTAGGCATGGCTCGACAATTTACTCTCTTTCATTGAAAAGTGTTATTTATGTGGAGCTGATTGTTCCATGAGACACAGATATTACAAAAGACCACCAATACTGGGTGGTGGCAGATCGGTTAGCGCGCTGGGTTAGTAATACAGTAGTCGTGAGTTCAAATCCTGCCACGACCGATTTCGTTCACCTAAGCACGAGCATATGCTTAATTTAGGGAACATATGAGGATGTATATGTACTTGTTACAAGGACAAGGATTCTTTGAAAACAAATTAAAAACTAATGAAGTACAAGGAACTAAAACAGTTCAAAATGGCTTTAGCACGAATATATATGCTGTAGAGGTGGGGGCGAGAGACCTGCCTGCAAAATCTTTATATTCCTACTTTAAAGACCTGAGT
Organism: Molanna angustata; assembly: GCA_963576475.1. NCBI lineage: Eukaryota > Metazoa > Arthropoda > Insecta > Trichoptera > Molannidae > Molanna > Molanna angustata. Next base: position 11,248,614 of record OY754990.1, read on the forward strand.
CTCCCTAGAGGTAAAATAAAAGAACATTTGGATAGGGTGGTAAAAGCAGCATTATCCGCATCCTATTGGAATTGGTTGCGCAGGGGAGTGTGGAGTAACAGTCGGCGGTTGGTGGGTGAGTGGTGAGCGTGACTTGAGTTATAAAGGGTCCCCTTAATCCCGCATACATGGTCGCAAGCCCATGTGGCTCGCCTGTTCTGGCTGGTACTCTGGACCTCCATAACATCCCTAGTAGGGACCTACATCTAAAACAAAATAGAGCTAAGGATTGCTGAGTGAAGGCATCATCTATACATTGAATCAATAAGTAATTGAGTTATTATATCCTCATCATTGAGAGTAAGTTGCAGAATAATCGGGTGGATTGCAGCGGCTTCAGGAGTCTTCCACTGTGGTAGTTGAGAGGTCCGATGAAGGTTTGTAGTTGCGCGAAACAAACTCCCTGAAACGTTAAAATAAAACATTCACTTTTTTTATTTATAATCATCACTACCCCAAGGGGATATAGTGGAGATTTATGAATACACAATTTTTAAGGCTATGTTTTTATTGCAGATTATCTGAGATTGTATTCTGAAAGTTTCATCACAATGTATCTGTGTGTGTGTGCTATGTACGGCGTGTTTATTCTAATTTATCAATTATAGACTAAAGTACTCATTCGATTATTTTACAATATTGCAAATATGTCTACAGCGAAGTCTTTCGTAGGCGATTCAAAGAGAACACGAAGAAGCGCGGCGCGAAAATAACAAACAGTCGGTAACTATGGAAGTGTCCTACGTTACCAACCACGAGTAGGATACGATGTGGCGAAGCGCGATGCGAAGCGAACGCGATCAGTTGGTTTGATATTTTAGCGCGAAATGGAAGGGGTGCTATAGTTTTTTTTTGTTAAATATAATGTCATAAGCTAGTGCGATTCGCGTCCACGTAGGACAGAGCCGCCGTGTCGCACCGCATCGCTTTGAGTAACCGCTTTGAATCGCCTACGAAGGACGTCGCGTAAGATTTTGAAGGATATCTGATCAGTACTAATCAATTTTTTTATATGTCAAATATTTCAAAGTGACCACAAGTTCAGAAAAATTAAAATGATCAAGTTTTCATAATAAAAACATTTTAAAATCGTTCTGAATCAAATAACGAGGATAAAGCACTGATTGTATCTCTCGGCCATTTGTACTAGAATTCATATGTTTATTTTTGTAGAAAAGCAGTGTTATTACTCGAGTTATTTTTGGGAAAAGAAGTATTATTTTTGTAAAAAATTGGTGTTGTTTATTATTCACGTTAATTTTTGGAAAAGGGGTATTATTTTTATCAAAAAGCTAAATTATAAGTAGCATCTTTTATTTTTGAAAAACGCTATAATTAGTGGGCAGTGTTATTATTCGCGTTATTTTTTTTTGGAAGTGTTTATTTTTGTACAAAAGTGGTGTTGTTATTCGCGTTATTTGTTGGAAAAGGGGTGCAATTTTTGTAGAAAAGCGATGTTATTATTCACGATACTTTTTTTTGAAAAACGCTATAATTAGTGGGCAGTGTTATTATTCGCGTTATTTTTTTTTGGAAGTGTTTATTTTTGTACAAAAGTGGTGTTGTTATTCGCGTTATTTATTGGAAAAGGGGTGCAATTTTGGTAGAAAAGCGATGTTATTATTCACGATACTTTTTTATGGAAAAAGCGTTCAACTTTCGTAGAAAAGCGGTGTTATTATTCGCGGTTTTTTGGAGATGGGGCATTATTTTTATAGAAAAGTGGTGTTATTGTTAGCTTTCGTTTTTGGAAAATGGGTGTTATTTTTCTAGAAAAGCAATGTTAATATTCGCATTATTTTTTGAAAAAGGAGTGTTTTTTTATGTAGAAAAGCGATGTTATTATTCGCGTTATTTTTTGGAAAAAGAATACAATTTTCGTAGAAAAGAGTTATAATGCGGTGTTCGCGGTTCTTTTGGAAATGGGTAGTATTTTTGTAGAAAATTGGTGAAAAATCTCTTTAGTTTTTTGAATACAATTTTCGTAGAAAAGAGTTATAATGCGGTGTTCGCGGTTCTTTTGGAAATGGGTAGTATTTTTGTAGAAAATTGGTGAAAAATCGCTTTAGTTTTTTGGGAAAGGGTGTTATTTTTATAGAAAAGTACTGTTATTATTCGCGTTATTTTTTGGAAAAAGAATACAATTTTCGTAGAAAAGAGTTATAATGCGGTGTTCGCGGTTCTTTTGGAAATGGGTAGTATTTTTGTAGAAAATTGGTGAAAAATCGCTTTAGTTTTTTGGGAAAGGGTGTTATTTTTATAGAAAAGTACTGTTATTATTCGCGTTATTATTTGGAAAATTAGTATAATTTTTGTAGAAAACTGATGTTATTATTCGCGGTTTTTGGGAATGGGTTATATTTTTTGTAGAAAATTGGTGTTTTTATTCGCTTTAGGTTTCTCGGGAAAGGGGTGTTATTTTTATAGAAAAGTGGTGTTATTATTTGCGTTATTTTTTTATGAAAATGGTTGTTATTTTTGTAGAAAAGCGATGTTATTATTCGCGTTTTTTTTGTAAATGGGGTTTTATTTTTGAAGAAAATTGGGGTTTATAATCACATTAGGGTTTTGGGAATGGAATGTTATTTTTTATAGAAAAGTAGTGTTATTATTCGCGTTATTTATTGTAAAAGGGTTTATATTTTTGTAGAAAAGCAGTGTTAATATTCGAGATATTTTTTGGAATAGGGGTATTATTTTTGTAGAAAAGCAGTGTTATTATTCGAGTTATTTTTTTGAAAAAATGGTACTATTTTTGTGGAAAAGAGATGTTAAAAGTCGGGTTATTTTTTGTAAAAGGGTTTATACTTTTGTAGAAAAGCAGGGTTATTATTCGAGATATTTTTTGGAAAAGCAGTGTTATTATTCGAGATATCTTTTGGAATAGGGGTATTATATTTGTAGAAAAGGAGTGTTATTATTCGAGTTATTTTAAAGAAAAAGGGCGTTATTTTTGTGGAAAATGGGTGTTATTTAGGTAGAAACGCAATGTTATTATTTGCGTTATTTTTTGAAAAAAGGGTTTATATTTTTGTAGAAAAGCAGTGTTATTATTCGCGGTATTTTGTGTAAAAGGGTTTATATATTTGTAGAAAAGTAGTGTTATTATTCGAGATAGTTTTTGGAAAAGGGGTATTATATTTATAGAAAAGCAGTGTTATTATTCGTGTTATTTTTTAGTAAAGGAGTATTATTTTTGTAGAAAAGCAGTGTTATTATTCGCGTTATTTTGTGTAAAAGGGTTTATATATTTGTAGAAAAGCAGTGTTATTATTCGCGTTATTTTGTGTAAAAGGGTTTATATATTTGTAGAAAAGCAGTGTTATTATTCGTGTTATTTTTTAGTAAAGGAGTATTATTTTTGTAGAAAAGCAGTGTTATTATTCGCGTTATTTTGTGTAAAAGGGTTTATATATTTGTAGAAAAGCAGTGTTATTATTCGTGTTATTTTTTAGTAAAGGAGTATTATTTTTGTAGAAAAGCAGTGTTATTATTCGCGTTATTTTGTGTAAAAGGGTTTATATATTTGTAGAAAAGCAGTGTTATTATTCGTGTTATTTTTTAGTAAAGGAGTATTATTTTTGTAGAAAAGCAGTGTTATTATTCGCGTTATTTTGTGTAAAAGGGTTTATATATTTGTAGAAAAGTAGTGTTATTATTCGCGTTATTTTGTGTAAAAGGGTTTATATATTTGTAGAAAAGCAGTGTTATTATTCGTGTTATTTTTTAGTAAAGGAGTATTATTTTTGTAGAAAAGCAATGTTTGTGTTCCGCCTGATAGATGGACACTTTAGATGAACACCATTGTGAATGAAGCCCTTGATAAGCTAGTCGAAAATTGAGGCTTCCAAAATTTTTTTATAAATATTTTTTATATACCTATGAATAAATAGATATTTTTCCTTATGAATGAATTGATTAGTTTTATTATCAAAAAAGTTTATTAATGCGAGTACTATTTATTGTTGGCAAGAAAAATAATTGTGACTCCTTAAAAACTTTAAAATTTTGTAAATTGTAATTTTTGACTCTCGACTCAAAAAGTTGCCGACCCCTGCCATAGATAATTAAATAAAAAAATAAAATATTTAAAGGGTAAGTAAATAAACTATATTTTGTTAAATAGTTTCTGAATATTCTTTCTACATGTTTCCATTCCTTCAAGAAATCAAGTCACCTACAGGGCTTACGACCCGTTATCGGCTGGTTTACGTGATCACTTTATGCTCTTGCGCAACGTTCACTAATTATGCCTTTTTATCGAGTTCTTTATCAATCCAATTTTTGAAAGTCAATATATTTTGTTCTTAGATGGCAGAGCGATTAGCGCACTGGGCTAGTAATCCAGGTAGTCGCGACTTCTAATCCTGCCTTGACCGATGTCGTTCACCTATAGCACAAGCATTTATGTTTAATTTAGGGAACGTAGGAAGATGTATATATGTACTTGCTTAACAAGGACATATTAATTTTTTACAAAAAAAAAATTCTTGGTTTTTAACATTGCCATCTATGAAATGACGAATAAACTTTTTTATAACTCACTCTATTGGGAAATTGGTTTGTAAACAATGAAAGCCACAGTTCTTATACACGAGGTAACAATGATTTTGCACAGATGTCACCCCTGAACTGAGCCAGAAATATTATTTCATTTTTGGTTTGTGCCAAACGATCCCAAAATAATTTTAAATTAAATATGAATGATACATAAATGAAATAATGATACATACCCAATGATATCTGCAAGTCCATTAGCCTTGTATATATTCTTGTGTCCCAATCTGTCTTTACTTAGGAACGTGACCATCTTGACTTCTCCAAACCCTTTTGGTCGGTCTGCCAAAGCCGTTTCGTACAACTGAAACATCCATTAAATTTTATTTATATACGAACAAATCAAATGTTATTATTGTCTTGTCGCTATTTTGGAGGAAAGGATATTAAGGGAGACACTCAAAAAGAAGATTTACTAAATACTTCCATAAACCCTGGGCTGCGTTAACAATGAACGCCGAATGAACTTAGTGACGCTCTAAGCCGTTCATAATGACTGGAAATAGACGCTCCAAAGACACTCTGTGGCGTTCAGATTGAACATTGAGTCTTCTTCTTCTTCTTCAGCTTGGTGTAGACCGAGGGTCTGTTGCTACAGGATTGTCCTCCTGAGAAGCTGAGTTCCAGCTGTCTCTCCATCGTTTCGGGGGTCTTGCTGGTTGACGCTGTCCATCTGGTACCTGGTGTACAGCTATGTGTGGAATTCTCTTTTGGTTCATCCTCTGCACATGCTGGTACCAGTATCGTCGACGCTGTCTCCCCCATCTACCACATCTTGGACCTCACATACTTCACAGATTGTACTTGAAGTGGTAGGAATACTTTGCTATGCTGACGACGCTACAATAATGGCCGAAAATAAGGACGACCTTCAGAGAATGCTGACAAAGTTTAACGAATCCTGCACAAAGTACAATATGATTATCTCCGTAGCAAAGACTAAATGCATGACATTCTCCAAGAATCCAATGGAATGCAGAATCTCAGTGGGCGACGAGCATATTGAACAGGTGTCCCAGTTCAAATATTTAGGCTGTGATCTACTCAGCACTCATGACCTCCCCGAAGAAGTAAGGCCTCAGGTAGACAAAGCCTCAGCTGTTGCAGGCTGCCTGCGAGATGTTATATGGAGGAACAAAGACATGCGAACCAGCAGCAAGGTACGCATCTATAAGACCTGTGTGCGACCTATCCTCACATATTGCATAGAGGCAAGAGCAGACACTGTCAAGACCAAGAGCATGCTGAGGACTGCAGAACAATGAGAACTCTACGTGCCATTACTGGAAGGACCGTATCAGAAACACGGAACATTGAGTTTACGCACTAAACGCTAGGTAAAATTGTCGGGTGAAAAATGCTCTGACAGTTATAGTATCTGTTGACATTATTTATGATGACAATATGCATTCACAAATAGGTTAATTTATAAAAATATCATTCAACAATTTCCAATAAAAGGTCAGAGATCATTATTTACACCACTGCCCAATTGTTGTCTTTCGATGAAAGTATAACCTAAAAAGAGACATGTATGATAAATGACATTTGGCATTTAAAACACCCGATGCTGCGTTCAGATTGAAACGCCGCTCGAAAGCGTTCAGTGAGATTGGTGTGAAAAACACCATAAACTGCAACTTCAGGTACATTCGACGCCCGACGTCTAGCGCTGAATCTGAACACAGCCCATAAGTTTTATTGAGTTTGACAGCTATCTTTATAGGTGATTAATCACTTTTCGCTCATTTAAATACACTTTGTTTTCAATAAAACTTGATTGAAACTTATATCCACTAAAATTATTTAAAAAAAATTGATTTAAGAAGAGTACACAAACCCACACATACAAAAACATTACTTTGTAACTGAGAAAGCTACACAAAAAAATGGTAGGTACTGAAAGAATAATGTGGCTACAATAATTTGTCAGAAAAACTAAAAACTAAGAACGAAAAAGCATTCCAACGGAAATTGAAAACCAGACTTTGTAATGGGTATTTTAAATCAAATAAATGATTTGGTCTACATATATATTTTTTCCTGAATCCAAGACGACCGTTTCAGCTTATTAGGCCCTTATCAACTGGTAAACATAGAAACTCTGCTTTTTCTTATATACTAAAATTCGGTACATTTTTGCAATTATGAATTGTTCAAAACAGTTGTAACAGTTTATGTTGGGAATTACGTCGATGCAGGTGTTTTTAAGTAATGTAAAAACCTACAGTACAGCTGTTTAAAAATAATATAAAGTCTTTACCGAAAGGGTGAAGATCGGTCGTTTTTTCTGTGGGTTAGTTTTAGTCTGTATAACAATGTAAATATTTGTACTTACTGAGATTTTAAAAACTACACAACGAAATAATTACGGTACAGATGTGAAATCATTCGGCTCAAATGTCGGCCATATTGGAAATTATTCCCCGATACTTTGTGGCATGATATCAACAGAAAAGCAGCGAATCCAGAGGGCACTGCCTCAAACTTAATACGAGCGGTTGGAGGCGGTTGGATGCAGTTCACCCAGGATAGAGGTCTCAGGGTGGAAGTCCATTACTGACCAAACCAAAAGCGGGCTGATATGATGACGATATGAGTTCACACGTACCGATTGATCAAAAAAGGAACAAGGTCAATTCGGACGATTACATTTCGCAAATGATTGTGAACCACATACCTTGACACCTAACTTATAAGGCACTACCCGGTCATCGACGGCATGCAAAATCAGCACAGGACATCTGAAAATGGTTATGTGGCGATCGGACTCGAACTCAATACCGTTGTCGATGACAGGATCCACTATACTCCATTGAAACCATGGTATCAAACTGAACATCTGCAAAAGATAAAAATTAAATTACTTATATTATTGTACAAAAAAGAACTTCATAACATGACAAAAAGAACTTCATGATAATTTCCTAAAGGTTAGTCGGGAAATCAAAGTTAACAAAACCAATATCATGAATTTTTTGAAAGTCTCAATAGAGACGAAGTTGAAATATTATAGGAGAACCAGGAACTTAAGACACCTACAGGACATACGACCTGCCATTGGCTGGTTTATGTATAGATAATTTAACAATTGTTTTGCTGATACACCGACAGATGTCTTGAAGTAAAATATATTGGAGTAATATTCATACAATTTTCGTCTCAATCAAGTATGAATTTACTGAGATTGAAGGTTCACAATTGTGTATAGCATAAGGGCATGTATAGATAATTTAACAATTGTTTTGCTGATACACCGACAAATATATGGGAGTAATATTCATACAATTCAATTATCGTGTAAATCAAGTATGAATTTACTGAGATATGAAGGTTCACAATTGTGTACTGCCATGAGGGCATGTATAGATGACGTCTCAATCAAGTATGAATTTACTGAGATATGAAGGTTCACAATTGTGTATAGCCATGAGGGCATGTATAGATGACGTCTCAATCAAGTATGAATTTACTGAGATATGAAGGTTCACAATTGTGTATAGCCATGAGGTCATGTATAGATGATGCTCGGCGTTTATGCAAACGGCCAGTAGGATCTATACATGACATTCGTCTTAAAAAGGTTAAAAATGGCCACTTTTGGGACAGATAAATAAAGATATAAAAGAGAATAAAGTAGAGCCAAGAAAAGAAAGTCACCTTCCCAAAGAAATGTTGGGTGAGTTCATCGTGGAAGTTGTTGAAGGGGCTCTCCAGTATGAGGCCTCTGGGTTCCAACTTCAAGGTCGGCATCTCTATACCGGAGTCCGACCCTTCACTGGCTAATAGGGACAGAGCGTGACAAGTTATACCAGTACCTGAAAACAACCACAACATATGCATTATTGTGTACTTACATAAGATTTAATTATATGTAGTTTTTGAGATATAAGGAAAAATATAGCAAACATTCAAAAATTGATAAAACCCTGACTGAAACAAAAAATTCTAAGTATAAAAGTTTTGTAGGTCTATTAACTATCTATATATTCTGAAATTTTGGACTCTGTGCTTTGAGTGGATCAAAAGTTATAAGGGGGGGAGAGGGGGACAGTCACACTAAGACTTGAATGCAGAGTCCGACCTAAATACTAAATTCTAACCATGTTTTCATTGCACAGTCGCTCACTAAAGTTTGGAGATCACGTGGCTTCCTAACTGGAGGATGCTACCAAGTTTTTGTACGAAAATTACATTGCAGAGACATATCTAAATACTTGCGTGACACATGCGTGTCGCCGTAAACTACCATAGCGAGGAACCTTACGAGTGGTTTAATACTAAAATACGAGATTTTTTTTATGGATAATGGATACTACTTCGATGAATATGTATTTGGTAATTTTATCAAATCAAATCCGAGATGCCGAAAATTCACTGGAATTTCAGAAGAATCGTGACATAGAGCTGTCAGTGTTAGCTTGTTTAAATGTGTTTGTGTTGGTATGACAAAAAAACATTTTAATCGTCAGTATAAGAAAAAAACATTATTAATGATGAACAGCACGGCTTTGTATCTGGAAGATCCACCATATCTAATCTCCTCTTGTGCCTAAATGACTGGACTAAAAACCATAATGATCACCAACCAATAGACATTATTTACCTGGATTTCGAAAAAGCATTTGACAGAGTGCCAATTAAAAGATTGTTAGCTAAATTATAACACATAGGAATTCGAGAAAAACTACACAACTGGATCAAGGATTTCTTTACAGGTCGAACTTATCAGGTTCGAATTGGTGGCGAACTATCACACGAAGAAGCAGTGATAAGCGGCGTACCACAGGGCTCGGTCCTTGGTCCGGTTCTTTTCATACTGTACATCGTAGACCTACCAGCAGTAATTAAGTCAAGATCCAAAATCTTTGCAGACGATACAAAGTTCTTTGCCAATCCATGTACAAGTCATGAGCAAGTGCAGGATGATCTGAATAGAAAAAAAGAGTGGACAAAAAAATGGCTCATCAATCTGAATCCCAATAAGTGCACTGTTCTACATATTGGAAAAAATAACCCCAAGTTTGAATACTTTCTTGAAAATACTCAACTAAAAGATGTTGAATCACAAACTGACCTAGGTATCATTGTATCCGCAGATTTAAAATGGGAGGATCGTATTATTAAGATTGTTAAGAAAGCAAACTCCTTATTTACTGCATCAGAAAAGCTTTCCAGAACATCACACCAGACTTAATGTTAAAAATATATAAAGCATTTGTTAGACCATTGTTGGAATATGGTTTCCAGATATGGAGTCCCTATTTTTCCAAGGACATTGACTTACTTGAGAGAGTCCAAAGACGTTTTACAGAAATTCCCAGGACACTTCCCAACTTAACATATGAGGAAAGACTTGACTTCTTAAAACTGTCAAAACTAGAAAACCGAAGAGAACGTGAAGATCTTATTGAAACATTCAAAATATTATCAGGCCATTATGACTGTGAAAACATGAAAAATATCTTTCAATATAGTCATAACACTAATTTGCGTGGCCATAGCTTAAAACTTGTGAAAAGTAGGTTCTCGACAAATCCTCAAAGGCATTTTCTTTCAAATAGAGTTGTGAATACTTGGAATAAACTGCCCCAACATGTTTTGGATGCTGAAAATGTGAATATTTTCAAGAATAGACTGGACTTTTTTTTGGACAAAGCAAAATAGTTACAACCAAATAAGAAAATTTGACAGTGAATATAGGCACATCAGCCTTGGCTGCCTGCCTATAAATAAATAATAATAATAAACTCATAGAAAACTATCTATCTCTTTTCTTCGCACACAATAATGTGAAATCTACCCCATCGACCTTAAGTTTAGCGTAGTATTAAGTATTTAGTTAGTGATGTCTCTGCAATGCAATTGCTAGCTTAAGAATACTAAATATTCCAGTGAGGTTAGGAGTTAGTATTTAGTTACCTAGGACTGTACATTCGGGTCTAAATGTTCTACTATGAATTAAATCCATATTTAGTAAAAAGTAAATCCATATTTAGAACATATATGCTGTGATGCTTCTAAGTTGGGAATTTTTGATTTCAAATTTGAAAAAAATATGAAATATGTAGACCTGGCCATACAAATCTCGCGTATCTTGGCTTGAAACTTTGTCGATATTTTAAGAGAAATGAAGTCTCTTGAACAAATCGACAGTTGGATAAAGTTTGACTTTTTCCAAGACAGTACATCTATTGCTAAATTGATGATGTTAGTAAGGACAAAGAACTGTGTAACTATAAAATATATGTTGGGGAGGTTCCCTCACCTTACTATAAAGGTTTGATGTGGCAAGCGAAGCAACTTGCAAGAGAGAAAGATTTTAAATATGTATGGTTCAATCATTCGAAACTAATGGCGAGAAAGAGCAGCAACGACAAAATCATTTACATAAATCATTTAGAAGATCTTAAAAAGATTAATTGAGCGGCGACTGAACTGCCCTTCATTCTTCCTCTGAAAAAAGGAAAAGGAAGGAGAGGAGAACCATAAATGACCATATCTCATCACTGCTGGGTTTTGATAATAATATTAGAGTGCCTTTAATAAACGCTTTTACTATAAATTACATCTACATATCTTAACTCATAGTGTACCTACATATATTTTGACATTGGACATACGTTTTTGCTATTCTGAAGATTGTGTAAAGGTTAATTGACAAAGGTACATCACTGGTGCATTTTTGTTTTTGATGACTTTAATGTTCGTTTGAGTCTTGATTCGTCTTCGGAATAATTTGAGCCCATTGTGCTTATGTACTACCTATGTACCATACTATCTTATTACAACACTTTAGCAAATGTTATACCCGAGTAGGTACTTAACATTAATTTGTAATCAGTCAATGCTGACTTCAATCAATCAGTAGGTACATACAACACTTTGACAGCTGTGTTTCAGATGGCTCAAGAAGGCACTTACCAATGCAAAAACTTTTGATATTTCTGTAAGATTTTTCTTCTTTTTCTTTTATAGGTATACATAAATATCGTAAACCTACATAATAAATACCACAGCTTAATATACATATTTATATTTATTTTTTGATAAAGAATAAATAACATATAAACCATACAACTATTGGTTTTAGGTAGGTACTTACATTCAATGATATCTGTACCAAATCATATCAACTAGTTGAAGTATTCAACAAATCAATACCAACTAAATTATTGTACCATACTTCATATATTTGTATTATCATTTATTTTTCTTTTTAATTTTCAGTATAAAATATTTCAAATTGAAAATGGTTTTCTTAATTTCTAAAACTATATTCTTCGAAAAATGTAAAATTGTGTTCTCATTGTAGGTATTATATTTTTATGTTGAAATAATTGTATTTGTATAATGAAAAACTTAGGTATAAAAATATGTTCTTCGGGGGGATGATGGGTGGACTTTCGCTTCTTAATTTATTTTTATATTATTATAATTTATTGATTCTGAAATGGATTTGATTATCGATGACATTGATTTAAATTCCTTAATAGGAAATCATTCATACTCAACCTGTAAACCAGATTTTTGCCGTCAACTCCTTAAGGGAGAAAATAATTTTAAAATTTTAAACCTAAATATTCGAAGCTTTAACAAAAATTTTCACGAACTTATTATAATGCTAGAAGACCTAAATTATGACACCGACATTATCATACTAACTGAATGTTTTATATCTAATGACTGCCCAATTCAACACATAGTAGGTTATAATTCTTATGCAACAACCCTTAACCATACAAAAAATGACAGAGTTATTGTTTTTATAAGGGACACTATAAACGCTACTGTTACAGAACAAAATATCCCCAACGTAAACTGTCTTCAGATTAATATTTCCAAAAACCTATGCATTCTTGCCATTTACCGGTCACCATCAGTCCATAATATCACTCCATTCTTGTCTAGTCTCAACTGTATACTAAAATCATTAACTAACATCGCAGACCTTATAATGATGGGTGACTTTAATATAAATATTTTAAATAATAACCCCCATCCACAACTCTTAGAATATGAAAATCTCCTTACACACTACGGTCTCCAAATTGCAATAAATGAACCTACTCGTGTAACTTCAGACTCCAAATCTTGTATTGATCACGTAATGATAAAAACAAAAAAAACATATACAACTATTATATATGAAACGACTATCACCGACCACTACACAACATTTCTTAATCTATCCCTTAACATTACTAAAACAAATACCGACTTCCCTATTGAAATACAAAAAATTGACTATGACAAACTTAAAAACTCTCTTCAAAAACAAAATTGGAATAATATTACCTCAATTGAAACTGTCGACTTAGCATGGAACCAATTTCAAGAATACCTTTCAAAAGAAATCGAAAAACACAGCATTTACATAAAAAAAGACTTTGTACATAAAAATAAACCACTTAAAGCATGGATCACACCAGGAATCATAAGAAGCATCCATAAAAGAAACAAATTACATAAAACAATAACCAGAAACCCATATGATATGATACTACTTAGCCTCTATAAAAAATACAGAAATATGTGCTCTGTTATAATAAGAAAAGCCAAACAAATTTATTACTCTGCGAAAGTAGCTGAAAGCAAAAACAATCCGAAAAAATCTGGAATATAATAAATGAAATCGCAGGAAATTCTCCTTCTAAACTCAGCGCTGTTAAAGAACTAAAAATCAATAATATTAATACAACTTTCGCTGATAAACCAGATGAAATAGTAAACTCTCTCAATTCATTTTTCTCTAAAATTGGATATGATTTAGCCAAGAATATTGTTCCGCCCAACCATAACTTAACAATGCCACAGGTAATTCGACAAACAAATACTAAATTTACTCTTGAATGTGTATCAAAGGAAGAAATAGACAAATCAATCAGTAAATTAAAAACTAACTCTGCCACAGGAATAGACAAAATATCCTCAAAAACTATTGTTGCACTAAAAAACGAACTGATAACCCCACTTACATACTTAATTAACTTATGTATTATCGAAGGCACTTTTCCCAAATCAATGAAACAAGCTCAAATAGTACCAATTTTTAAAGATGGGAATAGGGATGATATAAATAATTACAGACCTATCAGTGTATTAAACTCCCTCTCTAAATTAATCGAAAGAATACTAAAAAAACAACTCATAATCTATCTTGAATTAAATTCCCTTCTGTCTGAAAATCAATACGGTTTTCGAGAGAAAAAATCGACCTCCGATGCAATTTCTGAGGTAACTAAATACATAGTGCAGAATGTGGACAAGGGGAATAAAACTTTAGGACTATTCCTTGATATAAAAAAAGCCTTTGATACTATTTCCCATGATAAACTATTTCATAAAATGGAACAAATTGGAATAACGGGTAAAGAATTGAAAATTCTTAAAAGCTATATGACAGACCGAACACAACAAGTTAAAATACAAAATAAACTTAGTCAACCATCTAAAATCAGCTACGGAGTACCCCAAGGAAGCATTTTGGGGCCGGTACTGTTTCTATTATATATAAATGAACTGTGCAATATCCAAATACTCGGAACCATAATTAGTTTTGCAGATGACACCATTCTTCTATTCAGTGACAGATCATGGCACCACACATACAAAAAAGCAGAAAATGGGATGGCGCTGGTCCAAAAGTGGTTAAATAATAACACGCTTACGTTGAACTATGATAAAACAGTCTTCATCACCTTCACAAAAACCATCCAAGGACAACCAAGTGAAAATACACCACTTAAAATACACAATTGTAGTACCCTTACCGCGGATTGTTCTTGTATCTCAATTAAAAAAAAACAATTCACAAAATACCTAGGTGTACAAATTGACCAATGCTTAAAATGGAACCATCACATCTCACTCATTGCTTCCAAACTTAAAAAAATTAATTTCATATTCCGTACTGTAAGGAACTTCCTACCTTTACCCGTCATTAAAATAATGTATTTCTCTTTGTATCAGGCTTACCATGTTACAATAGACCCTTTGATAAAACTACAAAAATCCGTTTTAAAGATAATCTACAAGGTACCAATCCGCACTCCATCCGACGCATTATTTAATGAATTTAATATACTAAACATATACCAATTATATGCAAAGAACGCTTGTACATACATATATAAAAACATAGACAAACTTGACTCTACGCAAACATCTAGACCAACTAGACAGACCGAACAGGCTAAACTCCTAATACCTAGACTCAAGACAACTTTCGGACAAAGAAATTTCCTGTATTTTGGAGTCAAATTATACAACGAACTACCTTTAACACTTAGACAAAACAGTAACTTGAAAATATTTAAGAGAGACATTAAAATTTGGATTAAAAAAAAGGGCAGAGACTATATTAAAAATAAATTAATCACCTGAACTCTGAAAATACTCCCATAGTTATTAACCAAAACTGAAAACAAATAAGACATCTATACACTGTCTCAGAACAGGTTTCACCTAGTGAGGCAGTTTATGACAATAGGAAAATATCTGGTAACCATTATGTAACCTAAGTTAACCTAAGTTAATTATATTATATTGTATTAAAAAAAAAATGTTTGTTACTAGATTTAAGGAAAATTGTATCTTATATAATAAATAAATAAATAAATAAATCTTGACTATTACAACCTGCTTAATGGTTAGGATCACTCACACGAGTGGATTGTCATAAATCATTATATTTACTTACTTTACATGTCCGGACAGTAAATCATTACAGAATAGACGTACAATTAAGTAACTTTTTGAACTAAATAGGAACTGTGTTATAATATGTAGGTTAAGAAGGTACTTAATTAAGTAATATTAGTAATGGCAACACTGTTGCACTGACTAGAAACCCTGCTCTTGGCAACACCGAATTAATACACAAGAAATAATATAATAAAGTGGTTAAGAATAAAACAATACCCTTTTAATTTCGATTAATTATTAAAAGTAAGCGAAAGCAAGGGGAAGTAAAAGGCTCAAAGTGTATAAATGATAAAGATAGAAATATGCTGATAGAAAACGAAAGTGTGAAAAGGAGGTGGTGTGAATATTTCAAAGAATTGTATGAAAGCGCACAAGGTGACACAGTAAGACAGAGGACATGGATTATTGATGAGAATGAGAGAGATGAAATAACGGAAGAAGAGGTAAAAGAAGCGGTTAATCACGCGAAAACGGGTAAAGCCGCTGGTGTGGATTGTGTGACAGCCGAATTTATCAAGTATGGCGGTAAAATATCAAGGGAGTGGTGTCTATCGCTTTTCAATAAATGTTACGAAGCTGGGTACACTCAACTGGGTACTGGGAGAAATGCAGTTGTAGTTACTCTCTTCAAAGGGAAGGGATCAAAACTCGACTGCAAAAACTATAGAGCTATCAGCTTGTTAAGTTCGGTTGGCAAGATGTATGCAAGAATTATTGATAAGAGAATATGTAAGATTACGGAATGCAAGATATGGGATGCTCAAGGTGCAGAGGATGTATCAATCAAATTTTCTCTTTACGTATGGCTACAGAAAAGGTTCTGCATAAAAACTAGAAACTTTTCTGTGCGTTCATAGACTTAGAGAAGGCATATGATAAAGTGGATAGAGAAAAACTGTGGGATATCCTATCAATATATGGAGTGAAGAGCAAACTAATACGTGCCGTGGCGTTTCTGTATGAAAATAGTGGAGCCTGTGTCCGTGTCAAAGATGCGTTGACAACATGGTTCCCTATTAATAAAGGGGTGAAGCAAGGCTGCGTATTATCCCCATGGCTGTTCAATCTGTATATTGATCACTGCGTTAGAACATTGAAGAATGAAAATAAAGGTCTGAAACTAAGTACTGTAAACATACGTGATTTGATGTATGCAGATGACAAAGTGGTGATTGCTGAGTGTGCGGATGAGTTACAGTATTTAGTGAATAAAGTGTATGAAGGGTGCCTGCAAAATGGACTGAGAATGAATGTTAGTAAATCTAAGATATTGGTATTTGAAAAGACTGAAATTATAACTGCATGTATGATAAAAGTAGAGAACGAATGGCTAGAACAAGTTGAGGAATAATTATATTTGGGGAGTATGTTTGAATGGAATGGAAGATCTGATAAAGATATTGAAAGAAGAGTTATGGCAGGTTACAGAATAAACGGAGCACTCAGACCAGTAATGTCCGATCCAAGCATCTCAAAGGAAGCCAAAATTGCAGTACACAATGCAATTGTGGTGCCTTCTTTGGTGTATGCTAGTGAAACATGGACCTGGCAAAAGACACATGAAAGTAGAATAAATGCTGTAGAAATGAGATCACTAAGAAGAGTATGTAATAGAACGATATATGATAGAATAAAAAATGAAGACATAAGGAGAGAATGTAAGATAAAGAAGGATATTGTATGTAAAATGAAAGTGAATACCTTGAGGTGGTTTGGACATATTGAAAGAATGAACGATGGACGACTGACCAAAAAAATATACATGGGTGCAAGAGATGGAGTGAAGAACAGAGGTCGCCCCAGAAAGGGCTGGCATGATCATGTAAATGATATTTTGAAAGAATGAAACATAAAAAGTTTGAACAATCGACGAGCATGTATGAGACGATGCATGGATGTAAAGGAAGCCAGAAATGTGTGCAAAAATAGAGAAGTATGGCGCTCGGTTCTCTCTGCTTTAAACCCCGTAAGGGACATGTATGTATTTATGTATTAAAAGTATATAAATAAGTTACAAAAATAGTGCACTGAAGATAATAATTTGAACTCAAATTGTCTATGGTGAAGACTAGGCATGCGTATCGGCCATGTTTATTTATGTCATGTCGCCTAACCTAACTTTTCAATTGATCTGCACTAATATTCTTTTGTTTTTATTTTCAACATAATGCAACACGTGTAAATCATCCATTTTTATTTATTTCCGTACACAATTGGTGTTTTCATCTTAACTAAAATATCCCGGAATGCTGTGAAAATAACTAGTTTGCTTCCAATTAGGTGTGAACTAAAATTTTGTACGTTTTGACAGTTGATTATACTAAAATGTGGTTATAGAATAGAAAATTGAACTTATTTGGAGTAAGAATGTTCCTATTTCAGCGTTATAGAATATCAACTTAGACTAAGTGGAATAGCAACGCACCTATTTTAGCCGGAACGTTCTTAAAAAGTTGTAGAATCGGACGTAGTGTATAACAGATCAAATACCAAGTTAAAGGATTATATTCTTTACATTCTTCCGATATGACCGAACCATCTCAGCTACGTGCTTGTAACAGACAGACTTGTAACAATATATACCCAAAGAGTGTCCCCAAAAGTATATAGGTGGCATGTCTTCCTCGGCCATATCTCCCATCTTCTTCAGCACCCATTTGTACACCATTATAGTGTCTTCCACTACGCCCAATTCGTTCAACGCCATCTTTGTTGAATCACCATAACCTAAAAAGATAATATGACATTGAGGAAATATACATATTATCAAACGTGAATAAGAAAACATCTAATAATACAGTACTTGTTGGTAATTACATTGGGGTGGTGTGGTTTAATCAAATTTAAGACTAGAAACCGAATTCAATCATTTTACTTTAAAAAATAAACAATTAGATGGGTCAATGGCAGAGCGGTTAGCGCGCTGGTCTAGTAATCCATTTTTTATAGCTATTTTTTTCTTATGCAATGTGTAATATGTTGTATTTTTGTAATATAAAATGTAATAACTATATATCAGCGTGTTTTTAAGTAAGTACCGTTTTGCCACACCGAGGCCGCAGCGCTGCAGTCGGCGTTCTTTGCAAGCCCACTGGGTACCTACATCTGTTGTCTACGTACTGACGCCATTACATTCTGATTCTTCCATGTTTACCGAGTGTTTAAGATACCTCCGATAATCGTGAGTCCCGCCGACTGTGAAGTACGGGCTGTTATAAGATTTCTTAGTGCCAAAGGCCTAAAAGCGATCGATATTCATCGTGAGATCTGTGCAGTTTACGGAGAAAACATTATGAGTGATGGAATGGTAAGAAAATGGGTGAGAGCATTTAAAGATGGCCACACAAATGTGCATAGAGAACAACGGAGTGGGCGTCCTTCGGTCGTTAATGAAAGTTTGGTGCAGGAAGTGGACAATAAGGTGAGAGAAAACACATATTTACGATGAGAAACTCTAGATCATCCTCCGTATAGCCCTGATCTAGCGCCCAGTGACTACCATCTGTTCCTGCACTTGAAGAAACACCTGGGCGGTCAGCGTCTTCGAGACGATGACAAAGTCAAAACAATTGTGATGTAGTTGTTAACAAGTCAGGCGGCAGACTTCTATGAGGAGGGTCTTCACTGATACAACATTATGAGGAAATAACATATGTAGAAAAGTAGTTTAAGGTACAGGCTATCATGTAAAAATAAAATTATTGAGATATCTTTTTTTAATTTCAAAACGGTACTTACTTAAAAAACACGCTGATACTTAACAGGCAATCTATTCAGAACAGACTCTGTCTAGTGAAGCAATTACATTTATATATTTTCTTTGTAAATTTTATGTTCTAAATAAATAAATAAATAAATAAGTGGTAATTTAATTTTCAACTTACTTCTGTAGTCAAAGACAACAACGTGATATTGTAGATCTTGTAACAACTTGTATAGACCCACTCTATGATGGCACCCTCGGTTGTTGGAGTTGCCTGGAAGTTAAAAATAATTCAAATTATTAAACGTCTTATTCATTCATTTCACGCCAAAACACCCCAACTAGATAATTTAATATTCTTGGTTGAGCAATATTCATTTGCCACAGTAATTGCATAATTTATTTGAATTATTTATTTCAAACAGGTCAACTGTAGGACCAGTCTGCCATCTGTGAATTAGATAGTCACTTATTTGTTATGCTTTCTCGACGTCTGAGCAACACAGGTGGGCGGATATGGTTTAAGCCATCGATATGAAAAAAAAAACTACAGTTTTTGACTGTTGTCACACGTCAGCGGTGCAGTATATTGGCACATTTCGTCATTTTCGTCCTAGACCAAGTTATGTCTTTTTTCTAAATAATCAGAATTTTTTACTTGTGCTTTATTAATTACGCCACGGGAGGAATTGTTGTGTGTGAGACTTGCGAAGTGGACGAACCATCATCTCCACCAGACCAGAGACCGGAGATACGAGATCTGTGCCTGCGAAGATTGGGGAATCGTCACAGGTAAGTGGCTGTCTCATATTCGCAGAAGGATTTACAGGCTTTCTTCGGTTGACTTGTTGACACATACATGATTCCTACCCCAACAAACTGAGCGGGAAGTTACGCCCCCGCTTATTCAATTCTATAAAAATATCATCAAATTTTTTTTAACAATTTTTATAAAAATTGAATTAAGAGATGACATTGTTTCATACAATTTGTATGACAGTATACACTACACAATATCTACGGGGACTCTCAATAGTTTGATACTTAATCTCCAAACATACTTAAATACAATCAAGTTTTTTTCATATTCTGGGTAGGAAAAAAGGAACTGACCTCCATACTATCCTGTACTTAAATACATACCTACATATTTTATATAGAAAACAATCGAGGCAGTAAAATTTCCAAATGTGTGGAAAAAAATATTGTAAAATTATAATTAGGTATAAATTAAATTGTATTTTGTTCCTTTGTAATATTTATACTGTTTGGAAAAGATAAAGGTATAGGGAGTTACCTTGCCTCGATATTTATTGTGCTGGTTCTGAATAATCTTTTCACCACATTCACAGCGTATGAAAACTTTGACACTTCACTAGTAATTCACAAGTTAATTAATTTCAGCGGATTTTGAAGATATAATTTTAAGAGCGGTGCGGTGCGGTGTGTTAGTCAAGATGACAGTTGATATAATGAGAACATTTATATGCAACAATACTTTTTTGCATATAGCTGGCAGGTATGTAGGTAGGTTGTTTTTAGGCCGAGGTAAACTAGGATAGGATAGGAAAGGTGTGTGTGTGTGTGTATATGCGTGTGTACCCAACTTTGCGTAACCATAACTCCCGGCCTTGGAGTATTACTCCAACAAAAAATTCAAAAAACATATGACTCACCGGATGGTAAAAGAAGAATACAAATTTAAACAATAGAGTGAAAAATTCAAATAAACGTAAACTAACTTAAAAAATAAAAAGAAATATTAAATTAAAAACATTTTGATTATTGGGAAGGTAACGGACATAATCGAATAGCTGGTCTTAAATATGTACCATTCCGGGTTCGAACTTTTACAACTCGAATGACGTTGTCTTTTCCCGGATATATTTCCTTGACTATGCCAAGTGGCCAAGATAATTTAGGGAGATTTTCCTCTCTAATAATAACTATTTGGCCAGGTGTAATGGGTTTTGTGTACGTATTCCACTTTTCACGCATTTGTAAAGAGGTGAGATATTCTACATGCCATCGTTTCCAAAATGACTGTACTAATTTATCGATCAACTCATATCGTTGAATGCGGGTTATTGAAATATCATCAACGTTGTAAGCGGGTATGTAATTTAGCGGAGTTAAATTTAAAAAATGCGCAGGGGTTAATGCGGCAGGATCTAAAGGATCATTGCTTAATACACAAAGAGGTCTAGAGTTCAATAAAGCCTCTATTTGAATCAATACGGTATTCATTTCCTCGTAAGTTAATACTTGTGAGCCTATGACTTTAAATAAATGTGTTTTAATACACTTAATATTGCTTTCCCATATACCACCCATATGAGGAGAATACGGAGGATTTATTCGAAATTCTATTTTTCTAGGCGTCAATTCATGAAGTATTGCTTTATTATATTCATCGGAACAAACAAACTTATATAATTCATTTAAAATTTTACGAGCTCCAACAAAATTTCTTCCACCGTCACTTACAATGAGAGTGACAGGTCCTCTTCTGGCTATAAAACGTTTAAATGCAGCTAAGAACATTTCAGATGAGAGATCTGAAACTAATTCTATATGTAAAGCTTTTGTTGCTAGGCAAACAAATAAACAAACATATGCCTTTTGCTTTTTAACGCCTCTTCTCTTTGCCAGAGTTACAAACACTGGACCCATGTAATCTACTCCACATTTTGCGAAACATTTTATTTCATTTACTCGAAAATCGGGTAAATTGCCCATTAACGGGAAGGTTCCTTTTGGTTTGTTTTTAAAACAAATGTTGCAAGAAAGAACAATCTTACGAACCAAACTACGACCAGATAAAATCCAGTACTTCTGTTGTAATAATGCTAACAATAATGCAGGGCCTGTATGATAATGTAAATAATGATAATATTCAATAAGTAACTGAACAATACGATCTTTAGAAGGCAATAAAATTGGATGTTTCGTTTCATACATTGATGATGAATTTTGAATTCGACCACCAACTCTAAGGATATTATTATTTAAAAATGGTAAAAGTTTGCATAATACAGGACTACTCAATTTATTCTGTTCAAGAGAATGTATATCTTGAGAAAAATGGTTATTCTGAATGCATTTAATTACATGATTTTCATCAGTTTCTAAGTCTGAGACCGTAATCATTCCAGACGTATTAAGTTTTCTTGTAAAACGAAGAACGTAAACAAGTATGTTTAATAATTTACTCCATTTAGAGATCCTGTTAGCGATTAAATAAATAAAGTGAGGCTCAGATTGAGTCTTAATTTGTATGAGAGCAACAGTTTTAGATTCAGGTATACTCTGATAGGCATTTTCCTTTTTAAAATTAGTCACAGGCCATTGACTCTGTGGCAATGAGATCCAGGCTGGACCATTAAACCAATAAGAGGTTTTCAAAAATTCATTAGGAGTAACGGAGCGGGATACAATATCACTTGGATTTTCAGTTCCAGGAACATGAAACCAATTTTCTTCAGAAATAATTTCTTGAATAATTGCGGTGCGATTGGCAACGAAGGTTTGCCATCTATGCGGTGAGGAATGTATCCATGAAAGTACAATAGTTGAATCAGAAAATGCAAACATTTTGTCAATCTTACATCTAATCTCAATAGTTGAGAGAACAGATTTCATTAATAATGCAAGAAGGTGTGCGGCACATAACTCTAAACGTGCTAAAGATACCTTTTTAAGTGGGGATACTTTTGACTTGGCACATAGTAGTGATACATTTGAGGCGTTAGATTCAAGTGATCCAATGCGGATATATATAACCGCCCCATAGGCACGTTCACTAGCATCTGAGAAACCAAGCAAATTGATGAATGAATCATTTACTATACCTATATGTCTTGGTATATTTATATTTGATAAGTTTTCGAGTTCACTCTGAAATTTCAACCAAATCTTATTTATATCCTCAGGAACCCGTTCATCCCAAGACAATTCTCTTTTCCAACACTCTTGCACTAGAAGTTTCAAACCGATGATAACTGGAGCAAGGAGACCTAGAGGATCATATAATGATGCCATATTAGAAAGAATTAATCTTTTCGTACATACTAACGTATCTAAAGAGAGAGGTTTGATTTTAAAAGTGAAACAATCAGAGGTGGGACTCCAAGACAAACCTATAATTTTGGTTTTATCGTCAAAATCTGAATTAAAAGTAATGTGTTGGTTAACACGTAGATTATCTGGAATGTGCTTTAAAAATTGTACCGAGTTGGAAATCCACTTATTTAGACAGAAACCTCCAGAGGAAAATAAGTGAACTAAATGAGAATAAATTTGTAAAGCTTCCTCAGGTGAATTGACTGAATAAAGAAAATCATCCATATAAAAATATTTCATAGCAAGTTGTGTGGTTTCAGGAAGTTTATCGCCTTCATCTATTAAGAGTTTGCGAATGACTTTCATTGCTAAATAAGGGGAACATTTAAGCCCAAAAGAAACGCGTTGAAATTCATAAATGTCAATAGGATCTGAGTTATTAAACCTAAAAAGTATCCTTTGAAAACGTTTATGATCTGGATTCATTTTCAATTGAAAATACATTTTTTCTATGTCAGCAGAAATAACTACCGAGTACAGGCGTAGATTTATAAGTAAATCAAAAATATTTGTTTGCAAATTAGGTCCACAATGCAATATATCATTGAGACTTTTTCCAGAGGAAGTTTTGCAACTGGCGTCTAAAACTATTCTAATTTTAGTAGTATCTTTATCAGGCCGATATACAGCTCTATGTGGTATATAATAAACACAATCTGAAGTTTGTGTATCTGTAACTTTTTTCAAAAAACCTTTGTCAATGTATTCTTGAATAGTGGCATTATAACCATATTGTAAATCTAAATTTGATTGCAACTTCTTTTCCAATGAAAGCAACCTATGTTTAGAGTTTTTTATTGAATGACCCAAAACTGTGGGACTTTCACGAAAAGGTAATGATACAGTATATCTACCCTCGTTGTCTCGCAAGACTGTTTTCTCAAAAATTTGTTCACAAAGTTGCTCGTCAGGACTTAAATACTGACGTGATGGTACAGATTCTAGTTTCCAAAAGTTTTGAATCATTTCATCTAACTTATTTTTTGAATTAGAATCATCAATTGCATGTAACGTGCGTTGAAATTGACATGATGAGAAGTTATCTATTTGCATTTCGCCCATGATCAAATAACCAAGAGTAGTCTGTAAGGCGATCATACGAGTTTCTTTATGCGTTAATTTCCCAGGTAAAAGTAAATGCGGGAATAAACCAGCTCCGATTATGCAATCGATACTAGCAGGAAGATTAAAATTATTATCAGCAAGCGGCAAATTCTTAAAACAATCTGTCATTTCTAAGGCTGACGTAGGCAAATCATTAGTAATAGTTTCGACAACCGAAGCCTTAATATCGTAAAAGAATCTTGTATCATATCTTGAATAAATTGTAAATATAGCATATCCTAATATTGGTTTTACAGCAGACCCAATACCGTACACAAAAGCATTTTCGTACGTAATGTTTATATTAAATTTTTTACATATCTTTTCCATTACAAAATTTGCATTTGATCCTGTATCTATTAATGTGCGGATGGTATTTTTTTTAATTCCATTAATATATACTATAGCGGTTGGTATTACATGATAACAGTTTACATTATTGATCAACAAACAATTGTCGATTTGACATTTAGGTTCATATGGTTGATCCAAATGTCGTCGACCGATATTATTCACCGAAGTGCTCGTATTGCGGTCAGAATTGACGAATGAGGTAATATTATCATCGTTTTTAACAATATCAGCTGCGCTAGGAACCTGTTTTGAATGATAATTATCTTTATTTTGATTATCTTCATCATCACATGTTGGTGAAGAAGGAAAATGAATCAATGAATGATGCCTTTTATTACAATAAAAGCAATTTTTTTCCGATTTACAATTTTTTGTTAAATGAGTACCAAAACAATTTTTACATAGTGATCTTTTGTTGATTATTTTGAATCTTGTGAATACATCCAACTGTAAGAATTTTTTACATGAATACAATGGATGTTTATTACATTCACACAAAAAACATTTTGTGATATCCATTGGCGTATTATTTATAACAAATGAATGTGAATTATTATTATTTTTTCGTCGATCATTTGGTGCACTTTTGTGGAATATAACCTGCGTTTAGAGAGAATTTTGCTTTGCTCTCTCAGAAAAGATTGTAATAATTTAAAGTTTGGAATTTTTTCATTTCTAATATGTTGCTCAAATAAATTTAACGTCTCTCTATCTAACTTAAGAAGAGCAATGTGCGTTATGATGAAATCAGTTAAATCAGAAATATCTAATAATTTTAAAGCTTCAAATGAAGAGCAAAAATTTTCTATGAAATAATCCAAATTCTTTGAACTTGATTGTGTTAAGGGTTTAAAATTGATTATTTTTTCTAAATAATGCGTAGCTAAAATTCGTGAATCCTGGAATCGATCAACAAGCCTATCCCATATAATATCATAATTAGATGCGACAGGAAGTATCCCAGAAATAACACTTAAAGCGGTACCTGTCAATTTTGACACTAAATATTGTATTTTTTCACCATTCGACAAATTAATATTGTCGTGTATTAGATCTTTGAAATTTTGATAAAATAATGGCCATTTCGTTGGATCACCATTAAAACTAACAAGTTCCAATATTGGCAATTTGTGTGTTCTTTGAGAGTCTTTTTCAAATGATTTAATAATTGGAGGAACATAGTCAACTTTAGTTTTTAAAGATTGTTCAATATGCTTGATGTTACAGTATAATTCGTCAAGGGCTTCAATAGATTGAAAAGACGGAACATATTCTGGATTTACAGCTATTTTTCCCAAATTTAATTCTTCTACAACTTGACAAAATTCAGAACGAATTTTATCTATCGATTGTATGCGGATAAGAAAATTAGTTTTTTCTTCAGCGGTATTTAATGATTTTGACAAGTCATAAGCTTTCTGAATAATTGCAAATAAACTTAGCCGTTTAGCTTCCAATATTTTTAAAGAAGCCATTATTGATTTAACAACAATAAAATTAATGAAACAAGAATTTGATTAAGTACTTAGGTACTACAATCAATGCGGGTATGTATGAAATATGTAATGTAAATAGCGTATGTATAATGTTAATTTTGTATAAAAATGTATAAATTTGATAAGTAATGCGTGAAAATTCAAGATATGCGGGACAGAGGAACAAGGAATGCGGGAAAATACAAGATATACGGGACGAAGGACCAAGGAATATGGTGGAAAAGATAACGGTATAGGGAGTTACCTTGCCTCGATATTTATTGTGCTGGTTCTGAATAATCTTTTCACCACATTCACAGCGTATGAAAACTTTGACACTTCACTAGTAATTCACAAGTTAATTAATTTCAGCGGATTTTGAAGATATAATTTTAAGAGCGGTGCGGTGCGGTGTGTTAGTCAAGATGACAGTTGATATAATGAGAACATTTATATGCAACAATACTTTTTTGCATATAGCTGGCAGGTATGTAGGTAGGTTGTTTTTAGGCCGAGGTAAACTAGGATAGGATAGGAAAGGTGTGTGTGTGTGTGTGTGTATATGCGTGTGTACCCAACTTTGTGTAACCATATATTATTTATTCATTCAATAATATAAACCAACGATGGTATTTAACACAGTGGCAAGACTTATTTTCGGTGCAGAAAAACGATGTCACATAACTCCACTACTAAACGAATTACACTGGTTGAAGTGTCCAGAGCGAATTGATTACAAAATTTGTTTGACAGTATATAATGCTTTGAACAACCTGGCACCAAAATATATACAAGAGCTGTGTCAGAGAAGAGATCTCTCTGGGAGGCATCTCACACTCAGGTCATCTGGATCACAGAGTAACGATTCCTTAAAGGAGTTGGACAGAGTCAACAAAGCGGCTTACTATGATCGATGCTTTAGTGTGAGTGGTCCTATTAAGTGGAATTCACTGCCTCTATATGTCCGCAGTGCTCAAAGCAAGAGCACTTTCACTAAAGGACTAAAAACAGCTTTGTTTCAGAGAGCAACACAACATTAAACTATCAGCGCCCTTGGTATGATCTCGAATCATTAAACGGCGCTATACAAATAACTTATTATTATTATTAATATAGATTTATGGGTTTAAAGTTTGGTACGTATTCTTAAACTATACATATTACCCCCTATTCAGTAACTATTGTAACTAAAATAGGAACGTTCTAAAAATGTAGATTTTAGATTTAGGGTCTTATTTCAACGTTATAAATTATAAATTTGGATTAAATGTAATAGGAATGTACCTATACTCGCCGGAACGTTCTTAAAAAGTTACTGAATTAGACGTATTTCGAATAATTATGAAAATTATGAAAATTTCATAATTTTCATAATTATTCATAGTACGTCTTTTTCAGTAACTTTTTAAGAACGTTCCAACCAAAATAGGTACGTTCCTATTCCATTTAGTCCAAGTTGATATTTTATAACGCTGAAATAAGACCGTAAATCTAAAATCTACAATTTTAGAACGTTCCTATTTTAGTTACAATAGTTACTGAATAGGGGGTACTATCGCTATCGAAAGTTGGATCTCATGTGTTACATGCAACTAGTTCATGAAAAAAATTCTAACTTGACCATTTCATTTCAGAAAAAAAAGAAAGAGTTATCGCAATAAACAAACAAAAACTGTGTTAAATTTATCGAAATAAACAAAAAAATAACAGTATATTTACTGTTGCACAGAATTTTTTTATAGGAAAAATTTTGTTTTAAAATTTTTTATTTTTATTAAAGACATTATTCTGTGCTAACCATGGGCATATATAATGATGGGTCTCCCGCTCCTGGCCAGCAAAGAGTCAAATATTCCGTTCTTCACCGAGCTGTCTCCGTCGCCTTCGCTGTCTTCATCCTGAATACCCTCGCCAAAAGCGGGCATGCTCAACTCTGCGTAACTCGACCAGTTCTTATACATGGTGGGTAAAGCGTGCCATATACCTGTAACCAACACGGATGACTTTAGACAGATTTTGAAATAGAATCAATCAATACTCCAGTAGGTACTCAAGTAAGTTTATAAAAATCAGGGAGATAAGAGATAAAATAAAAAATGAAACCATCATCTAGTAGTATCTGGTTGATATTTTGGTTTTTATCCTCAGTTGGTCTAAGATGAATTTGATAGTTAAATTTATTATGGGCCGGTATTAGTCTCAGTTTAAGAGCTAAACTCAAGTTTTATAAAAAATATAGTGTATTACAGTGTCCGTTTAGGCCTAATCTTCCCTCAAATACGTCACTAAAACGATAAATATTTAACTCAACGTTTCTGGCGGATTAAGTACTTAACGGTGAGTCTATCACTAGAGGCGTTAGGCAACGAGTGTGGTTTCAGTGTTCTATCACTAGAGGCGTTAGTTGTGTCGACGGTGGCCCCACACAACAAAACAAACTAACAGCCATATTGAAACGAACATGGGCATTTAAAAGCATTATTTTGGTGAAAAAAATTAAATTTACCATGTTAGATAATAAAACAATAGTATTTCAAGTCGTAGCGTCCCGTTTTGTAGTTGGTATTATTTGAGGTTATTTAAAATTTGACAGATAATAACCACAGAAAAAGTAAAATATGTCTATAATTGAAGATTTAGTAACTGACATGTCATATTGCACTGTAATTCGGAAATGGATTCAATCTCCCCTAAACATTAATCTTGAGTTTAACAAACTCAATGAGTTGAGGGCCTATGAATTCATTACTTAAATTTATTATGAATTTACTAGAAAATTCAAAATCGGGATTAGATTTGAGTGTACAGGGTTGTGTTCAGATTCAACGCTCGACATCGGGCGTTGAATGTACCTGAAGTTGCAGATTATGACGTTTGTCACACCAATCTCACTGAACGCTTTCGAGCGGCGTTTCAATCTGAACGCAGCATCGGGTGTTTTAAATGTCATGCATGTCACTTTTTTAGGTTATATTTTCATCGAAAGACAACAACTGGGCAATGGTGTAAATAATGATCTCTGACCTTTTATTGGAAATTCTTGAATGATATAATGCATATTGTCATCATAAATAATGTCAACTGACATAATAGATACCACAGAAACAAATACAAGTCGTCATTCCACAGATAAAATAGAAGTCAACAACTACTATAACTGTCAGTGTTTTTCGACAGTTGACTTCTATGACACTCGACGTTCAATCTGAACGCCACAGAGTGTCTTTCGAATGTCTGTTTCCGATCATTATGAACGGCTTAAAGTGCACTCTCGTACATTGCCCAGTTAAAGATATTTGGTATCTACATAATGACAATGAAAACAATAAGAATAAAAATGTATTGATTTAAAACATATTGACTTTTTCTTATAATTCCGAAGTACATAAAATGTTGTTAGTATATATAAATGGCTATTTACCAAGAACAAGTCCCTTATTGGTGACCTTGGAATGTGTTCTGATGTAGAGGTTCCTGGCTCCCAACAGTCCCAGCCTTTCAGGATGCAGTAACTCATAGCTCCGTGGCCACTGAACTGAGATTAACATGTTTTTATATATAAAAGTGAAACTTATTTACAGCATCAGAAAACCTTTCCAGAACATCACACCAGACTTAATGTTAAAAATATATAAAGCATTTGTTAGACCATTGTTTTAGCCTTGTAATCCCTATCACAAACAGTAACAAACGAGTGGGTTGTGGCCAACACTAAACTCTCCACACCATAGTAAGCGTTCATTTTTTTCTTCTTGAAAGGTTGACAATCTCTAAATGCATTTTTATAAAGTACATTTCTATTAGATTCTTAAACAAATATAAAATATCCAGAAGACAAAAGTTTTCACAATAAACCATACACACAAAAACATTGTCACGGAACTCATAGTATGTATTTTCTACTGATACCTGTTGAGAAATTTCAAGTAAAATTGCATTACTAGCAAGTTGAGCATGTATGAGACTGTGTATCAGTGTTGATGAGGCGATGTATGTATCAAGATAGAAGAATGCGGTGTTCAGTTCTCACTGTCTACCCCTTGAGGAAGATATACACTTGTCTATAGAGACACATACAATATCAATATGAAGTTGATCACTCAATTTTACAGACCCATACAGAAGCTATTTTACTTCTGTTATATACATTTTTCATACAAATATGAAATTTATTTCACATTGATATGGCAGACCATAGATTTTATTCTTTAAATTTCGACATCCTTGAATGCATTTTTGATGAGAGTATTTTTATTGTATCAAAAGTTCAAACAGTATAAAAATACCTCGATTTTCCAGATTGTGAGAAAATTTTGGAAATTTGGATAGATGAAACCATAGACAGAAGAAATTAGCGGATATCTATGGAAAACTAATCAGCTCTAGGTCTATGCACTTCACACATATGATCTTAATATGAAGTCGATCGGAATTATAGTTCAGGCTGTAGAGAGGATACAAAAAGGATAATCCGTACACCATACATACAAACACAGTGTGCACTCTCTACATGATACCCGTTGAAAAATTGATGTATTAAAAATACGCTTAAAAATTATGAAATCATGACTCCACTATTCCACGGTGTGGAGAGTAATTATGTCGGAACGGGAGAATTTACAAGACCTGCTTTCATAGCAAATTCTGTGATAAAATCTGTAAAGTTTTTACAGCATACGTTAAGAAAATAAGAACACTTACTGTAGTTGAGAAAAATGAAGAAATTCTGCACGGAACGTGAACATCTGAAAATCAATGGCAAGATCCCAAATACGACCACAATACCGGTGAGGCCAATCTTCAACGTGGAGCAGCAAATCCTAAAAGAAAAAACAAAATCAAACAAACAGCTACAAATCTTTTTATTTTACGATGCATTAGATTGAGTTATAGAGAGATTTTATGACAAATTATTATCATCTCGATAGAGACGAATTTGGAATATTATAGGAGAACCAGGAAGTCAAGGCACCTACAGGGCTTACGACCTGCCATCGGCTGGTTTACGTGATCACTTTATGCGCTTGCGCAACTTTCACCAATTGTACCTTCTTATTGAGCTCCCTTTTCAATGCAATTTTGAAAGTTGTATATATTTTAATAATCAGAAACTGATCGTTTGAAAATAAGCTGTTTTTACTATATTGCCATCTATGAAGTAATGAAGAAACCTTTTTGTAACGCCATCTATTGAGAAAATTGTTTTTTTTGTAAACAATGAAAGCAACAGTCTTTATGCATGAGGTGGCAGTGTTCTCGCACAGATGTCACCCCTGAACTGCACCAGAAATATTCTTGTACCAATGTGTATGCAACAGTCCTTATACACGAGGTGACATTGTTAAAGGGTATGGTTTGCGCAACTACCAACCAAATAAAAAACTCAAAATTTTGTTCTGCGCAGGCTACAGGGTCTTTCAAGATGTTCGCTGATAAATATACTCTACATAAATGAAAACAAAATACTTTTATTGTAGCATATACGCGAACATTGCAATTTTTTTCCTGTTGGAAGTCAATGATGTTAATGACAAATTTTAATATCTCAGTAGATACGAAACGAGAATATATATTTTTATAGGAGAACTGAGAAAACAGGCACCTACAGGGCTGTCATCGGCTGGTTTACGTGATCACATTAAGCGCTTGCGCAACATTCACCAATTATGTTATTTTATTGAATTTCCTTATCAATCGAAATTGATAATTACTATATTATGTTACACATTGTTTGAAAATAAGCTTGGGAACATTAACCCCATCTATAGAAGACAGTGAAAAGTATTTCCAACAGCATCTATTGAGAAATTGTTTTTGATAAACAAATGATAGCCACGATCCTTGTACATCCGGTGACAATGCTTTCACGTAGATGTCTTCCCTGAACTGCGCCAAAATTGTTAGTTAGTTTATAGCATGTTTCATGGATGTAAATCAAATATTTTATGGTTGCGTATATGCCAAAAAAAAATACACTTACAGTCTTACTAATAAAAATCGACTGCACGCCCGTTCACCAGTGTTTTAGTTACACACCGTGTAAAGCCCGTGCAGCGATTATTTGAAAAACTTACTAATAAACGCTGTGTAACGACTGTGTAGTTGCAACACACTTACAACATAAATTAAACCGATAATGTTGTATTTTTGCACCTGCCGTCCGTCATTCTAATTTTGACGTTTGTCATAGTTAATATTTTCATATGTTTTCACATTATAAATAGGAATATGGAAATATAACAAATAATTTCATCATATGAATACCAAAGTGAAAACTATTGTAGATATTATAAAAGAGCTGATTTTTTTGTCAACTTTTCGCTCCGTAAATGCACAACTATCGATAATATAATAATTTATATAGATTATTCATCTTAATATTCCAAAATATAACAATATAAACATGCAGATGGTGATAGATGACACTTGTCATAAACTACCTTGGACAGGCGTGCAAGCGTTGTGTAAAATTTGCCCGAGAGATACATAGTCGTTAACCAACTGATCTGCTACACAGCGTTTATTGGTAACGTATGTTTTTGCCTACACGGGTGTTAAACGGTCGTGTAACTTTTACAACACGTTTATTAGTAAGACTGTTAAAAATTATAAAAGTGGATAGTCACGACTATTCACTGTAACAAGAGAGTAAAAATAACTATGCAATACTTACAGATATGTGGCTAACAGCGAAAAAAGAATAGCTGTCAAGACGCAGAACGTTCTGTTACTGTACAGTGACATACTGAAGCAAGACTAATATCAACAACTAAAATAGAAGCAAACAAACAGTGAGTTATATAAACAAAATAAATACAATAATAACAACAAAACAAAAATACAAATCACCATGTTTTATGTTTTTTGAGTAACAGACAGAGAGATTTGATCACCACACACAATCATTGAGTAACAGACAGAGAGATTTGACCACCACACACAATCATTGAGTAACAGACAGAGAGATTTGACCACCACACACAATCATTGAGTAACAGACAGAGAGATTTGATCACCACACACAATCATTGAGTAACAGACAGAGAGATTTGACCACCACACACAATCATTGAGTAACAGACAGAGAGATTTGACCACCACACACAATCATTGAGTAACAGACAGAGAGATTTGATCACCACACACAATCATTGAGTAACAGACAGAGAGATTTGACCACCACACACAATCATTGAGTAACAGACAGAGAGATTTGACCACCACACACAATCATTGAGTAACAGACAGAGAGATTTGACCACCACACACAATCATTGAGTAACAGACAGAGAGATTTGACCACCACACACAATCATTGAGTAACAGACAGAGAGATTTGACCACCACACACAATCATTGAGTAACAGACAGAGAGATTTGATCACCACACACAATCATTGAGTAACAGACAGAGAGATTTGACCACCAAACACAATCATTGAGTAACAGACAGAGAGATTTGACCACCACACACAATCATTGAGTAACAGACAGAGAGATTTGACCACCACACACAATCATTGAGTAACAGACAGAGAGATTTGACCACCACACACAATCATTGAGTAACAGACAGAGAGATTTGACCACCACACACAATCATTGAGTAACAGACAGAGAGATTTGACCACCACACACAATCATTGAGTAACAGACAGAGAGATTTGACCACCACACACAATCATTGAGTAACAGACAGAGAGATTTGACCACCACACACAATCATTGAGTAACAGACAGAGAGATTTGACCACCACACACAATCATTGAGTAACAGACAGAGAGATTTGACCACCACACACAATCATTGAGTAACAGACAGAGAGATTTGACCACCACACACAATCATTGAGTAACAGACAGAGAGATTTGACCACCACATACAATAATTTTCTAAACCCTTTCTTAACGGATGATTCCAATTAGAATCATTAATGTATTTTACGTATATCTCAATGAAAATTGTTATCAACTGTGTTATTTCTCTTCTAAATTATTAACGGTACCACTATTTTTACGACCGGAATTGGCGGGAAAAGCGTTTTCCCGCCAAAAAGTGTCTATTTACACGACAAATTTTCTGATGTCGTCTATGTTTTTAGGTCATTTTTAACCATAGAAAGCGCAGATAAATCAAAATACAAAAATATTTACCTTTGTCATTTTTTCAATGGTCATAAATGCATCATGGAAACCAACTTGAAAAAAAAATAAATAATATTGGCATCTTATTACATTTACTTCATCATTTTAAATCATTTTTCCATCGATATCTACAATTATAACAAAGTATAAACAAAGGTAAATATTTTTATAACTTGATTTATCTGCGTTTTCTGTGGTTATTTTTGGTTTTCGTCTATGGTTGAGTCGTGTAAATAGTCGTAGCCAATTATTAATCACAATATTTTTGATCGCTTACAATATACTGAGAACGATGGAAACTTCTGTACTCGGTTATTGCGACTCGGTTATTGTACAGTTGAAAACTCGATTATTGCGAAATATGCTAAACACGGTTATTCAAAATTAAATAAATGTGAGTTTTTTTTTGTTTTCTAGCATGCTATATTTATTTAATAAGGTAATTATATTTCCTTCAATCTCTAATAATAATTAAAAATGAAAAATTTTTTATTTTATGAAAAGTACATATATAGTTTTATATATGAAATATGACAATTAGAATCAACTAAAATTATGAAAAAAATTATATTTAATGTTACGTTCTAATAATAATAACTTTTATTGAGTTAACAACGTGGCGGACTTATTGCCCGCAGGCAATCTCTACCAGTCAACCACCGACCTACTAAATTTAAGTAGAACGTAAAATTAAATATAATTTAAGTTGATTATGGAGTTCTATCATGAAGTGACAGTTTCAAATATTGAAAAAAAACAATTGGAATCGTTAAAATTTCCAAAAAAATGAAATTAAGATTATAAAAATAGCTGAAAAAAAAAAATAGCTGTGAGGCGCCGGCTTAGAATAGTGCTTCCACTCTTTTATATTATTGTTTTCGAGTGTCCCGTAAGAGCCGGGTAATCGAAAATACAACAGGCAACAGTAACATCTCACATAGTTCAGCAATGAGGTTCACCACCCATTCTGAATATAGTGCCTTTTTAGGTGAGACGAGACTGGTGTGTGGGTGTACACAGATATGTTGTGCTCCCTTTTATAAGGCAATGCACACCCGCACACCTTTCACTGGTTACCCCACATTGTTGGATATGCCGTGATGGTATGAATGAATGAATGAATGAAAATTATAAAAATCATCAAAATCTCTTTATAATCACATATTTTGCCCATTTTTTACGAAACATTTATTCTCATAATGCTTTCATAATTCGGTTTAGAAAGGGTTATAAATAAAATATTTTTTAAACAATTTTTTACTTTGACACTCTATCAATAGAGGTAAATCTCGTTTAAGAGAGGAGCTTCATACTCAATTCATTACACTATAATAATAGAAATATTTTTACTTTGACACTCTATCAATAGAGATAAATCTCGTTCAAGAGAGGAGCATCATACTTAATTCATTACACTATAATAATAGAAATATTTTTACTTTGACACTCTATCAATAGAGGTAAATCTCGTTCAAGAGAGGAGCATCATACTTAATTCATTACACTATAATAATAGAAATATTTTTACTTTGACACTCTATCAATAGAGGTAAATCTCGTTCAAGAGAGGAGCATCATACTCAATTCATTACACTATAATAATAGAAATATTTTTACTTTGACACTCTATCAATAGAGGTAAATCTCGTTCAAGAGAGGAGCATCATACTCAATTCATTACACTATAATAATAGAAATATTTTTACTTTGACACTCTATCAATAGAGGTAAATCTCGTTCAAGAGAGGAGCATCATACTCAATTCATTACACTATAATAATAGAAATATTTTTACTTTGACACTCTATCAATAGAGGTAAATCTCGTTCAAGAGAGGAGCATCATACTCAATTCATTACACTATAATAATAGAAATATTTTTACTTTGACACTCTATCAATAGAGGTAAATCTCGTTCAAGAGAGGAGCATAATACTCAATTCATTACACTATAATAATAGAAATATTTTTACTTTGACACTCTATCAATAGAGGTAAATCTCGTTCAAGAGAGGAGCATAATACTCAATTCATTACACTATAATAATAGAAATATTTTTACTTTGACACTCTATCAATAGAGGTAAATCTCGTTCAAGAGAGGAGCATAATACTCAATTCATTACACTATAATAATAGAAATATTTTTACTTTGACACTCTATCAATAGAGGTAAATCTCGTTCAAGAGAGGAGCATAATACTCAATTCATTACACTATAATAATAGAAATATTTTTACTTTGACACTCTATCAATAGAGGTAAATCTCGTTCAAGAGAGGAGCATAATACTCAATTCATTACACTATAATAATAGAAATATTTTATGACAAGTTTTTTTCATCTCAATAGAAACAAAGTTGGAATATTACTAAGTATAGGAAAACCAGGAGCTCAAGGCACCTACATGGCAATCCTCTCATGAACCGCTTAATTAATATCCTGACATAATTCACTACTCTCGAACCTTCATAACCCGAGAATCTCTGTCATAATTGGTATAATACGCGAGGTGCAAACAACATCAGACCTGCAAAGTGCAGACTGGCAAATGTCGCAAATGGCTTTGTGAGACAGAGTATTAAGACAGAGTATAATAAACTGCCACCTCACATCGCGATCTTTGAAAGAAGGTAGTTTTGGGAGAGAGACGAAGAAGTATTTCGTCGATAAATCATTTCATACAACTAACGAATGAAAGAGAAATGAAAGAGATTTCAATTAGCATGGAGTATTTTGTCTTTGTTTGTTAATAATAATTTGTTGTTTAT
Organism: Molanna angustata; assembly: GCA_963576475.1. Taxonomy (NCBI): domain Eukaryota; kingdom Metazoa; phylum Arthropoda; class Insecta; order Trichoptera; family Molannidae; genus Molanna; species Molanna angustata. The sequence continues at coordinate 11,285,591 of OY754990.1, forward strand.
AATCAATGATGACTCCAAGTGCTCTGTTTGGGAGCCTGTGGAGGATAAACCAATACTACTACTATTATTCTGACCTGTATTAGTTTTCCTTCATTTTGTATTGTCCGCATTGTATTTTTTATACGATTAATCAAAACATATGTTAAATGATGAATTAAATAATACAGCCTCATATTAAATAAGGTAAAAGAAAAGGTTGAAAGATAGGAGGATTTCTCTTTTCCATACGTACATGCCTACCACCTAGATTCCTTTGTCAATTAATAAATGAAACCATTATTTGAAAAATGGAATAATCAAAGAAAAACTACATTGAATTAAAGATAGATGGGTTATAAAAACAGGTAAAAATAAAAAACAGCATTCGTTTTCATCAGATCGTCCAATTGCGTCAACCCGATCAAATTCATTTTAGTACGAATTAAAATTATGGTAAAACTGCCAATGAACCTTAGGAATGATAAAGCTTTCGCATAGCGATATCAAATCCTTCTTAGCAGCAGAAATTTTTGGGCAGCAGAAATATGCTTTTGAAATAACTGGTATTTGACGGTTGCCCCTCATCTTATAACCTACGTCGATTGTTTTAAAATAAAAAAATATAATGTATTTGGAATGTTGTGCTCCTCTGAAAATTATTAATCTTAAACTAATTCCGATTAACCTTTTCATTTTAGGTTTTAATCTTAAAAGTCTTTCCAATATATGAGCCATTTCCTTTACTGAATATCCTCTTCCCTTTTTTGCAGATTGCATTGTAGATGTCCATTGGCAGGGAACAGCGATAATGTTGTCCTCACTCTTTAGGACACGCGTTTTCTCACGCTCGATAGTAGCGTGAATACTGTCATTCTCGTTTTGGCCATGACCAAAATATTTATGCAACTGCCTATATCATTCGCACCTCTATTTCATAATCCCAGTTAAAGACGTTTTTTTTTAATATTTCTTCTCGGGCAACTAACAGCTGTACCATGTCAAATATTTATTTAACATGCACCCAATAATAAGTTGCCACATTCTGGAGACTTACGATATTAATTGTCTCACAGATCCAGACTGAAAACACAATTAAAAACTGTGTCTCCACCGGGAATCGAACCTGGAACCTTTGGATCAGCAGTCAGATACCCAACTAACTGAGCTACGAAGGCCACTTTTGTTTCCATAGACGCATCTTTCTGCTACAATAGACAGTCAAAACCATTTTAATAAGGAAACATTTGAGTTACTTCCTTGTTGAAGTAAATTTGGCCATTGAATATGAATTGTTTATGGAAATAAGTACGACAGCTGTATATTTTTTTCTATTCATATAAAAAAAAACAATAAAATGTTGATGTTATATGAAACAAGAATAAATTTCAAGTCTGCTTAATATAATTTTTAATATATAATGCGAATCACGACTTGATAAACTGTTACCGAATAAACACAAAATTTTAAAACGTCATTATCTCAAATTGCATTTTTTTTAGTTGATTTCTTATAGAACTCATGTATCGGTATGTAAGAGAAGGCTGCATCCAAAATCTTCAAATGCATCGAGGAGAAGCAATGGCTGATCAATGTTTTGATACACCAAGAGTTTTTGTAAATCCAACTTTCCAATAAATATGAAATCTTTTAACTTCCGTATCTCCAACTATCATATTGTTTATCATCCGTAGATCCTAGCTCCGGTACTTGGACAATTTGTTGACAATATACATACATACAATGTATATATATAAAGATGGATCAAGATAGATCAATCAGGGATATAAAGATATAGATTGATTCATTAAAGTTACAGAACAACAAAAGCAATTAGGTACATAGGTAAATTACAAAATAGGAAAATAAATTAGGTAGATTCTGCACTCAATCATACTTCTATGAAAATATAACAATACAACGGACAATTTGTTGACAATATACATACAATGTATATATGTATAAAGATAGATCAATCAGGGATATAAAGATATAGATTGATTCATTAAAGTTACAGAACAACAAAAGCAATTAGGTACATAGGTAAATTACAAAATAGGAAAATAAATTAGGTAGATTCTGCACTCAATTATAGTTCTATGAAAATATAACAATACAACGGACAATTTTTTATAGTAAATTCAATGCTGAAGTGAATGTAAATGGTTTACTCCAGCATTTCATCCACAGAATAAAAAGATTTATCAACGAGGTACGTCTTCACGTCTTCACTGCTCCTCGATATTTATCATCATTCAAAGACTTGATTCCTTGCGGCAGCTTGTTGAATAGACGCACACTGAGACAAACAAAGCTTTTAGATAAATTTGTTAATCTGTGCTCCACGGCCGTCAGATACTTCCCTTTGAGCGAGTGTTATAATCGTTATACTCCGAGTTCAGAGAGGTGTTGGGCATGTTCTTGCGTTTTCAATAAATAAAATAATCAAAGATAAAGGAATCAAAGAGACAAAAAATGGTCATTCCTTTAAAACTAAAATAAAGGAATGGCTATTAGTAAAAGGCAGACACTGTGCAGAGGATAGTATTCATCCATAGCCTCCGACCCTTAATATATCTTACTAAATTTATTATATTTGATTGTTTTTCTTTTGTATGAGTTCATAATGTGAATCTATTGATCTTTTTAAATAATTGTGTTGCTTTTTAAAGTTATTTTGTACTTTTAAATTATGTTGTTTTCTTATTTTTGTGTTTATATTTATGATATGTTAATTGTATTGCTGTATATATTCAAATTGACGATAATGTAATATACCTAACAGCAGCCCCAGAACAGGTAATACCTAACCTAACCTAATAACCTAACCTAACCTAACAGCAGCCCCAGAACAGGTAATACCTAACCTAACCTAATAACCTAATCTAACCTAACCTAACAGCAGCCCCAGAACAGGTAATACCTAACCTAACCTAATAACCTAACCTAACCTAACCTAACCTAACAGCAGCCCCAGAACAGGTTATACCTAGTGGGGCTTTGTTGATCAATTTATATATATGCATGTATTGTGAGAGGGAATAAATAAATACATAAAAAAAAATACATGCCAGGAAGTGTGAGTATGCCTAATTCTTTAAAATAATCCTTGCACGACTCCCTTGACCTCATGCTTTTCAATGCTCTAATTGCACGTTTCTGAAGTATAAAAATTCGGTTACAATCAGCCCCTCTGCCCCAGAATAAAACTCCATACACAGAAAAAACAGTTTTCTTCAGTCAAGAAAAGTTGTTTCATATATAACGAAAATAATATTATCTCAAATTAAGATTTTTTTGTTTTATCTCAAAACAATATTTTCTTAATTCAAATAAATTTGTTTGAATTAAGAAAATATTGTTTTGAGATGAAACAAAAAATCTTAATTTGAGATAATATTATTTTCGTTATATATGAAACAATTTTTCTTGACTGAAGAAATTTTTTTTTCCGTGTATGACATAATACTCTGGAAGTTAAGCAAAGTATACAGATCTGGCTGCCACTTCGCCACAAGTTTCCTTAATTTTTTTTATCACATAAATTGCTGAGCACAGCTTCTTAGATATTGTCTCAATGTGAGATGTCCACTGCAACTTTGCATCAAGTATGATATATATTCGCACATACTTTAGTTTTACACTCACGATGCGATATGATCATGGAAAAATAAATACATCATGGCTAAAAAATATTGAAATTGTAAGCTTAAGGTACATTTCAAACATCATCTCCTTTTATCTATATATACAGGTGAAATCTCAGTATAACGAAGTTCACGGGACCACAAAAATGTTTCGCTATCCTGAAAATTTGCTATAATGAATGATAGCTTTTTGTTTGTTTTTGTACAATTTCACACAGTAATAAATGTTTTAGAAAAATAGGTTTTCGTAACACCAAAGAAAGTTAAAGATGTGTACTAATAAAAACTAAGACTAGCACTTGGAAACCATATGTTACCTACGCAATCAATATCTTATAGATACGTACAGCACCGCCAAGTGTCAAAAACAGACTGAGTTCGTATAAAATTGAAACATCATTCTAAAAAAAATTTGTTATTCTGAGGTCAGTGAATATTTCTTCAGTACATTGTTGTATGAAAGTTTATCGGGGACAAATTACATATACATTATACTGAAAATTTCGTTACTTTGGTATTCGTTATTCAGATATTTTACCTGTATATATAAATACTGGAGTGTGTGGCATTCAATTCTCTCTGCTGATACCAGACACAGCATAACAGTAAATATGCAGCAAAATAAAAGGACACTAAAATAAATAAATATTTACTACACGTTAAATTAAAAATTAATCAATAAATAAAAAAAAATTGATACGATAGAATAATGACATTTGCGTACATAAAAAAAAATAATATCATGTTGATGTCAAAGTATACCTTTTAATAAACCTTTTCTTCAATATCCACATCATTTTGAGAGATTTCGTATATGAAAAGTTTATCTGAAAACGAAAAAAAAACACAATATAGGTAGGACTCTTCTCAATTATTGGGATGTGACGATGACCTGGATGCGTGTTGATTAGGAGACAAGTACTGCCTCGAATTAGGCACTAGTTTGTTGCACAAATGCACTTAAATGAATTCAAGGCAATTAATTATTGAATATGGAACATATATAGCCATAAAGTTGGCGCGCTATTTCATTTCGATGGAATTTCGTCTGTCACTGTCACATTTGTATTTTGTTCACAGATTATATTATGGTAGTAATTATTAATTTTGTTTAAGTCTTTAAGTAATATGAAACGGTTAAAGGACATACTTGGTGGTATTTTGGATAATTTTAAAATTGTAATATACGAAGGAGACAAGAATAATTACCAATTTAAAAATCGATGCTCTATATCTTGTGAAGGTAATTACGACACAAAGTGTGATTATTTCATTGAAAAATTCATGAGTACCAATCTCATAAAACAATCATAAAAAATGTCTCTAACACAGTCTTGTAACGCTCAATCAATAAGCATGGTAAAATGTCTCTAACACAGTCTTGTAACGCTCAATCAATAAGCATGGTAAAATGTCTCTAACACAGTCTTGTAACGCTCAATCAATAAGCATGGTAAAATGTCTCTAACACAGTCTTGTAACGCTCAATCAATAAGCATGGTAAAATGTCTCTAACACAGTCTTGTAACGCTCAATCAATAAGCATGGTAAAATGTCTCTAACACAGCCTTGTAACGCTCAATCAATAAGCATGGTAAAATGTCTCTAACACAGTCTTGTAACGCTCAATCAATAAGCATGGTAAAATGTCTCTAACACAGTCTTGTAACGCTCAATCAATAAGCATGGTAAAATGTCTCTAACACAGTCTTGTAACGCTCAATCAATAAGCATGGTAAAATGTCTCTAACACAGTCTTGTAACGCTCAATCAATAAGCATGGTAAAATGTCTCTAACACAGTCTTGTAACGCTCAATCAATAAGCATGGTAAAATGTCTCTAACACAGTCTTGTAACGCTCAATCAATAAGCATGGTAAAATGTCTCTAACACAGCCTTGTAACGCTCAATCAATACACATGGTAAAATTTATAAACCTGTGTACGATTAAGACGCGTGCCTTGAATTCAGCACGAATTAGCAGGAACGATTTGCTTTGTTAAACCGTGTGCATTTGGAGGACACGTGGCTTGAATTCAACACAAGTTTTTAAGTGCACTAGCGCAACAAACTAGTGCCTAATTCGAGGCAGTACTTTCCTCCTAATCAACACGGAAAGGTAAATACGCGACCTGAATATTTTCGCAAGATATGCTGAATCTGTACTTGGGGAGACATTTACAGCCTTGGAAGAAACAGCCGAGAAAATGGGTCTGATAATCTAAAGTAATAAAGCAATCAAAATGTTAGTGTATGTGTGTGTGTGTGTGTGTGTTTGTCTCACGCCTTCTGAAAAACCAAGAGCATCTAAAAATCTAATTTATGTGCGAACGTGTACCAGTATACCTGATGCAGTGTCACGCTAAAAATTATTCGATAAAAATGCTGAATTTTAAAAATATTTCAATAATTATTTTTCTCATACAAAATTTTCCAAGTCATATCTGTCAAAAAAGTGTACATTTTGCAGGCAAATATCTGTTAGTTTAAAAGTTAGAAGTACGTATTTACACGAAAAAAATATATTTTCAAGTATAACTTAGTGTTTAAGTGAAAAACATGGTGAATATTTTGTATAATTATAATGTTAAACTTATTTTTAAAGTAAGCGTTTTGTACATAAATGCCGCCATTTTAATATCTTTTCATACAATATTTCATTTTCCTACCGAATGAATATGTTCTTGAAAATAATAAACCTTTGAAATAAATGTAATTATGAAATAATAAAATGAAACACAAGACATTACAGCAAGTTTTAAGACGTATATTGTAAAAGTCTGTTAATTATTAGTAAATATATAGGCATAATAAAATTGCATAATTTGTATATAATATTTGATATTTCGGACAATTTTCATTTTTATGGCATCGAACAAACCAATGTAGGTACCTACATATTATTCAAAAAATGTCTACAAACCATTTGATATTTTTTACATGTTCTATGGTTACTATGGTTACGGACACATTCTGATATTCAAATAAAATTTGTTATAAATCGAATTCGAATTAATTTAGAACATCATTGTAGGTAGGTACCTACATACCTAATACTACTTAAAAACCAACAATATACTAATTTCGTATAGGAAAATTATTAAACTATCTTAGGTTAACTACAATACACATGTCATTCAATCTACAAACTATTTCCTATAGTGAAATTCTTCTTTTATTTAAGTAGACCTTTGGGTGATTTTTTATACAAACTATTTCTTGGAGTTTAATTCTTCTTCCTCTTCTTTTGTGAAGTCATTTGGGACAGTTCATAAATAAACTATTTCCTATAGTCTAATTTTTCTTTTTCTTAATTTATGTAGACCTTGGGTGAGTTTTTATACAAACTATTTCCTATAGTCTAATTCATCTTCTTCCTCTTCTTTTATGTAGCCCTTTGGGTGAGTTTTTAAACTTATTCCTATTATCTGATTCTTTTTCTTCTTATTTTATGTAGACCTCTGGGCCAGTTTTGATACCAACTATTTCTTTTAACGAAATTCTTCTTTTTCTAATTTTATGTAGACCTTTGTTGAATTTTGTATAAACTAACTTCCTATAGTCTAATATTTTCCTCTTTTATGTAGACCAAGGGAGAGTTTTCATACAAACTTTTCCTTTAGTCTAATTCTTCTTCGTCTTCTTTTATGTTGACCTTTGCGTTAGTTTTTATACAATCTATTTCCTGACGTATAATTATTCTTCTAATATGTAGACCTTTGGGTCAGTTTTTATAGTAACTACTTTCTATAGTCTAATTCTTCTTTTTCTTATTTTTTGTAGATCTTTTGGTTAGTTTTTATGCAAACTATTTCCTTTAGTCTAATTCTTCATTTTCTTATTTAATGTAGACGTTGGGTGAATTTTATATAAAATATTTCCTATAGTTCAATTCATCTTCTTTTATGAAGACCATTTGGTCAGTTTTTTATATAATACATTTACTATTGTGTAATTCTTCTATTGCATCTTTTATGTAGACCATTGGGTCAGTTTTTATTACAAACTATTTGTTATAGTCTTATACTTTTTTTTTTTCATTTAGTCTTTTGGGTTAGTTTTAAGTCTTATAGTCTATTGTATAGAAATATTATAAACAACATGCACACTTGACGAAAATACATAAAACGAATGGGATGTGACCATCACTAGAATCTTCTCAATACTTTTTTTCAATCGAAATTTACACCATTTATTATATCATCATATATTGCTTAATTTTCAATAACTACATATTTGATTTTGATGACAATATAATAAAAAATCGGGGTTGTGGCCATCACTGGACTCTTCACAACGTTTATATTCAAATTAAAAACTATTTAAGTCTTCTTCTGTAATGTAGATCAGTTTTATTGTGCAAAAATATAATAATCTATAGGTATGCACACTTGACGAAAAATATAAAAACGAATGGGATGTGACCAACACTAGAATCTTTTCAGTACTTTTGTTTATTTAATTTTTAAGCCATTTCCCATCATCCAAAATTACTAAATATTTAAAACACATTTGCGTTCGATGACAATATATAAAAATAGGGGTTGTGGCCAAATCCAAACTCTTTACAACGTTGTCTCTTTATAATCAGTCATATTTAAAACCATTTACCATAGTCCATGCGTGCAGAAATTGTATGTACCTATGTACTTATATATAAAAACAAATGGGTTGTGACCATCACTTGAACATTTTACATCGCTTAAACTCAATTAAATTTCAAACTACTTTTCATACTACGAATTAGCAAATATTTTTTGTGACAATATTATATAAACGATTGCTTATTCCTTCACTAATTTACATTCTTGGCCAACGGCGGGACATAAAAGCTAGTAAATGAAATAAAACAAAGTTCACGCCAACTGTAACCACACAATATAATGATAATAATAAGGACAATTTATAAAGCGCCATTTAGTGACAACCGTGGTCACCTCAAGGGCGCTTTCAGTTTGCAAAAAAATAAAGTTAGAATTAGTCCTATAGCTAACACATTGAAAATGGTGAAACATAAAACTTAAAAAATATGTATAAATCACAAATTAATCTAGTTATATACATATTACATAATGAATGGAAGAAATACGTTATCGTACATTATACGTAATTATTGGTCAGCGTAGATTTCGTAACATCAGCGTAATGAATTTGCCAAGTCTGACACATAGACGCGAGCTACTCGACGCATTGACGCTGCGCAAGATGTGTAACTCTGATTTTGATGCACCTGCTCTGTTGGCTAGGGTAAACTTCTGTATACCATCGTTGACTCGAATTCGCAATTACAGACAGTTCTATATGAACACTCCGACCAGTAATGCTGGTGTTAGAAGTCCCTTATACAGAGTCACTCACAATTTTAATAGTAAGTTTGGGAATATCCATTTTGACTCCCCTCTTTAGCCGAGATAATGTTGTAAGAAAACTACCTACAAGCAGTACAGACAGTTACCTTCGAGTCATTACACATATTGCATTTAATTATTTTTTTCTGTATTGTGAATAGTTTTCATATATTTTATGTGATGGGCTCAAGACAAATAAATTGATAAATTGTTATATTTTTGAGCATTTCAGAGTAGTAGGAACTTGACGCTGGTCATCTATCAATTTTTACCTTTTTTCGCATTCTAAGTCACATTTTTAAGAATTGTCACTCAAAAAGCCATGATTATTTTTATTTATTAATAAACTTTATAGTATTTTAAATTAAAACGAGTGGGTTGTGGCCAACACTAAACTCTCCACACCACAAATATTGACAATGAAATATTTTATTCATTCTAAATTTTACTACCAGGAATATAAATTTTCTAACGATAGTATATTTTCATGTTAAGATAGACAAACTATTAATGCCGTATAGTGAAGAATGCTTATGTTGTATGAAATATTTTAAAAAAAGCAGATAAATTTTGATTTAAAGAACGCGAGAGCATTTTCAAAATTTTGACACGTGATATCATATGAAGATTTTTTTGTTGTTTATGGAAAGCTAATCAGTTCTATGTTCAAGCTCTTTACATTATAACATGAAATCAAATTACTGAACGTTTCCATACATAGAAATTTATCTAATTTCATTTTTATTCATACTAAATGTTACTATCAGGAATATAAATTTTCTTCCGATAGTATATTTTTATGTTAAGATAGACAAACTATTAATGCAGTATAGTGAAGAATGCTTATGTTGTATGAAATATTTTTAAAAAAGCACATAAATTTTGTTTTAAAGAACGCAAGAGTATTTTCCAAATTTTGACAGGTGATATCATATGAAGAATTTTTTTGTTATTTATGGAAAGCTAATCAGTTCTATGTTCAAGCTCTTAATATTATAACATGAAATCAAATTACTGAACTTTTCCATACATAGAAATTTATCTAATTACATTTTTATTCATACTAAATGTTACTACCAGGAATATAAATTTTCTTCCGATAGTATATTTTTATGTTAAGATAAACAAACTATTAATGCAGTATAGTGAAGAATGCTTATGTTGTATGAAATATTTTAAAAAAAGCAGATAAATTTTGATTTAAAGAACGCGAGAGCATTTTCAAAATTTTGACACGTGATATCATATGAAGATTTTTTTGTTATTTATGGAAAGCTAATCAGTTCTATGTTCAAGCTCTTTACATTATAACATGAAATCAAATTACTGAACGTTTCCATACATAGAAATTTATCTAATTACATTTTTATTCTTACTAAATGTTACTATCAGGAATATAAATTTTCTTCCGATAGTATATTTTTATGTTAAGATAGACAAACTATTAATGCAGTATAGGGAAGAATGCTTATGTTGTATGAAATATTTTAAAAAAAGCAGATAAATTTTGTTCTAAAGAACGCGAGAGCATTTTCAAAATTTTGACACGTGATATTATATGAAGATTTTTTTTTGATTTATGGAAAGCTAATCAGTTCTATGTTCAAGTTCTTTACATTATAACATGAAATCAAATTACTGAACGTTTCCATACATAGAAATTTATCTAATTACATTTTTATTCATACTAAATGTTACTATCAGGAATATAAATTTTCTTCCGATAGTATATTTTTATGTTAAGATAAACAAACTATTAATGCAGTATAGTGAAGAATGCTTATGTTGTATGAAATATTTTAAAAAAAGCAGATAAATTTTGTTTTAAAGAACGCGAAGGCATTTTCAAAATTTTGACACGTGATATTATATGAAGATTTTTTTTTGATTTATGGAAAGCTAATCAGTTCTATGTTCAAGTTCTTTACATTATAACATGAAATCAAATTACTGAACGTTTCCATACATAGAAATTTATCTAATTACATTTTTATTCATACTAAATGTTACTATCAGGAATATAAATTTTCTTCCGATAGTATATTTTTATGTTAAGATAAACAAACTATTAATGCAGTATAGTGAAGAATGCTTATGTTGTATGAAATATTTTAAAAAAAGCAGATAAATTTTGTTTTAAAGAACGCGAGAGCATTTTCAAAATTTTGACACGTGATATTATATGAAGAATTTTTAGTTATTTATGGAAAGCTAATCAGTTCTATGTTCAAGCTCTTTTCATTATAACATGAAATCAAATTACTGAACGTTTCCATACATAGAAATTTATCTAATTACATTTTTATTCATACTAAATGTTACTATCAGGAATATAAATTTTCTTCCGATAGTATATTTTTATGTTAAGATAGACAAACTATTAATGCAGTATAGGGAAGAATGCTTATGTTGTATGAAATATTTAAAAAAAAGCAGATAAATTTTGTTCTAAAGAACGCGAGAGCATTTTCCAAATTTTGACAGGTGATATCATATGAAGATTTTTTTTGTTATTTATGGAAAACTAATCAGTTCTATGTTCAAGCTCTTTACATTATAACAAGAAATCAAATTACTGAACGCTTCCATACATAGAAATTTATCTAATTACAGTTTTATTCATACTAAATGTTACTATCAGGAATATAAATTTTCTTCCGATAGTATATTTTTATGTTAAGATAGACAAACTATTAATGCAGTATAGGGAAGAATGCTTATGTTGTATGAAATATTTTAAAAAAAGCAGATAAATTTTGTTCTAAAGAACGCGAGAGCATTTTCAAAATTTTGACACGTGATATTATATGAAGATTTTTTTTTGATTTATGGAAAGCTAATCAGTTCTATGTTCAAGTTCTTTATATTATAACATGAAATCAAATTACTGAACGTTTCCATACATAGAAATTTATCTAATTACATTTTTATTCATACTAAATGTTACTATCAGGAATATAAATTTTCTTCCGATAGTATATTTTTATGTTAAGATAGACAAACTATTAATGCAGTATAGGGAAGAATGCTTATGTTGTATGAAATATTTTAAAAAAAGCAGATAAATTTTGTTCTAAAGAACGCGAGAGCATTTTCCAAATTTTGACAGGTGATATCATATGAAGATTTTTTTTGTTATTTATGGAAAGCTAATCAGTTCTATGTTCAAGCTCTTTACATTATAACATGAAATCAAATTACTGAACTTTTCCATACATAGAAATTTATCTAATTACATTTTTATTCATACTAAATGTTACTATCAGGAATGTAAATTTTCTTCCGATAGTATATTTTAATGTTAAGATAGACAAACTATTAATGCAGTATAGGGAAGAATGCTTATGTTGTATGAAATATTTTAAAAAAAGCAGATAAATTTTGTTCTAAAGAACGCGAGAGCATTTTCCAAATTTTGACAGGTGATATCATATGAAGATTTTTTTTGTTATTTATGGAAAGCTAATCAGTTCTATGTTCAAGCTCTTTACATTATAACATGAAATCAAATTACTGAACTTTTCCATACATAGAAATTTATCTAATTACATTTTTATTCATACTAAATGTTACTATCAGGAATGTAAATTTTCTTCCGATAGTATATTTTTATGTTAAGATAAACAAACTATTAATGCAGTATAGTGAAGAATGCTTATGTTGTATGAAATATTTTAAAAAAAGCAGATAAATTTTGTTCTAAAGAACGCGAGAGCATTTTCCAAATTTTGACAGGTGATATCATATGAAGATTTTTTTTGTTATTTATGGAAAGCTAATCAGTTCTATGTTCAAGCTCTTTACATTATAACATGAAATCAAATTACTGAACTTTTCCATACATAGAAATTTATCTAATTACATTTTTATTCATACTAAATGTTACTATCAGGAATGTAAATTTTCTTCCGATAGTATATTTTTATGTTAAGATAAACAAACTATTAATGCAGTATAGTGAAGAATGCTTATGTTGTATGAAATATTTTAAAAAAAGCAGATAAATTTTGTTCTAAAGAACGCGAGAGCATTTTCCAAATTTTGACAGGTGATATCATATGAAGATTTTTTTTGTTATTTATGGAAAGCTAATCAGTTCTATGTTCAAGCTCTTTACATTATAACATGAAATCAAATTACTGAACGTTTCCATACATAGAAATTTATCTAATTACATTTTTATTCATACTAAATGTTACTACCAGGAATATAAATTTTCTTCCGATAGTATATTTTTATGTTAAGATAAACAAACTATTAATGCAGTATAGTGAAGAATGCTTATGTTGTATGAAATATTTTAAAAAAAGCAGATAAATTTTGATTTAAAGAACGCGAGAGCATTTTCAAAATTTTGACACGTGATATCATATGAAGATTTTTTTGTTATTTATGGAAAGCTAATCAGTTCTATGTTCAAGCTCTTTACATTATAACATGAAATCAAATTACTGAACGTTTCCATACATAGAAATTTATCTAATTACATTTTTATTCATACTAAATGTTACTATCAGGAATATAAATTTTCTTCCGTTAGTATATTTTTATGTTAAGATAGACAAACTATTAATGCAGTATAGGGAAGAATGCTTATGTTGTATGAAATATTTTAAAAAAAGCAGATAAATTTTGTTCTAAAGAACGCGAGAGCATTTTCCAAATTTTGACAGGTGATATCATATGAAGATTTTTTTTGTTATTTATGGAAAGCTAATCAGTTCTATGTTCAAGCTCTTTACATTATAACATGAAATCAAATAACTGAACGTTTCCATACATAGAAATTTATCTAATTACATTTTTATTCATACTAAATGTTACTATCAGGAATATAAATTTTCTTCCGTTAGTATATTTTTATGTTAAGATAGACAAACTATTAATGCAGTATAGGGAAGAATGCTTATGTTGTATGAAATATTTTAAAAAAAGCAGATAAATTTTGTTCTAAAGAACGCGAGAGCATTTTCCAAATTTTGACAGGTGATATCATATGAAGATTTTTTTTGTTATTTATGGAAAGCTAATCAGTTCTATGTTCAAGCTCTTTACATTATAACATGAAATCAAATTACTGAACTTTTCCATACATAGAAATTTATCTAATTACATTTTTATTCATACTAAATGTTACTACCAGGAATATAAATTTTCTTCCGATAGTATATTTTTATGTTAAGATAAACAAACTATTAATGCAGTATAGTGAAGAATGCTTATGTTGTATGAAATATTTTAAAAAAAGCAGATAAATTTTGTTTTAAAGAACGCGAGAGCATTTTCAAAATTTTGACACGTGATATTATATGAAGAATTTTTAGTTATTTATGGAAAGCTAATCAGTTCTATGTTCAAGCTCTTTTCATTATAACATGAAATCAAATTACTGAACGTTTCCATACATAGAAATTTATCTAATTACATTTTTATTCATACTAAATGTTACTATCAGGAATATAAATTTTCTTCCGATAGTATATTTTTATGTTAAGATAGACAAACTATTAATGCAGTATAGGGAAGAATGCTTATGTTGTATGAAATATTTTAAAAAAAGCAGATAAATTTTGTTTTAAAGAACGCGAGAGCATTTTCAAAATTTTGACACGTGATATTATATGAAGAATTTTTAGTTATTTATGGAAAGCTAATCAGTTCTATGTTCAAGCTCTTTTCATTATAACATGAAATCAAATTACTGAACGTTTCCATACATAGAAATTTATCTAATTACATTTTTATTCATACTAAATGTTACTATCAGGAATATAAATTTTCTTCCGATAGTATATTTTTATGTTAAGATAGACAAACTATTAATGCAGTATAGGGAAGAATGCTTATGTTGTATGAAATATTTAAAAAAAAGCAGATAAATTTTGTTCTAAAGAACGCGAGAGCATTTTCCAAATTTTGACAGGTGATATCATATGAAGATTTTTTTTGTTATTTATGGAAAACTAATCAGTTCTATGTTCAAGCTCTTTACATTATAACAAGAAATCAAATTACTGAACGCTTCCATACATAGAAATTTATCTAATTACAGTTTTATTCATACTAAATGTTACTATCAGGAATATAAATTTTCTTCCGATAGTATATTTTTATGTTAAGATAGACAAACTATTAATGCAGTATAGGGAAGAATGCTTATGTTGTATGAAATATTTTTAAAAAAGCAGATAAATTTTGTTCTAAAGAACGCGAGAGCATTTTCAAAATTTTGACACGTGATATTATATGAAGATTTTTTTTTGATTTATGGAAAGCTAATCAGTTCTATGTTCAAGTTCTTTACATTATAACATGAAATCAAATTACTGAACGTTTCCATACATAGAAATTTATCTAATTACATTTTTATTCATACTAAATGTTACTATCAGGAATATAAATTTTCTTCCGATAGTATATTTTTATGTTAAGATAGACAAACTATTAATGCAGTATAGGGAAGAATGCTTATGTTGTATGAAATATTTAAAAAAAAGCAGATAAATTTTGTTCTAAAGAACGCGAGAGCATTTTCCAAATTTTGACAGGTGATATCATATGAAGATTTTTTTTGTTATTTATGGAAAGCTAATCAGTTCTATGTTCAAGCTCTTTACATTATAACATGAAATCAAATTACTGAACTTTTCCATACATAGAAATTTATCTAATTACATTTTTATTCATACTAAATGTTACTATCAGGAATGTAAATTTTCTTCCGATAGTATATTTTTATGTTAAGATAAACAAACTATTAATGCAGTATAGTGAAGAATGCTTATGTTGTATGAAATATTTTAAAAAAAGCAGATAAATTTTGTTCTAAAGAACGCGAGAGCATTTTCCAAATTTTGACAGGTGATATCATATGAAGATTTTTTTTGTTATTTATGGAAAGCTAATCAGTTCTATGTTCAAGCTCTTTACATTATAACATGAAATCAAATTACTGAACGTTTCCATACATAGAAATTTATCTAATTACATTTTTATTCATACTAAATGTTACTACCAGGAATATAAATTTTCTTCCGATAGTATATTTTTATGTTAAGATAAACAAACTATTAATGCAGTATAGTGAAGAATGCTTATGTTGTATGAAATATTTTAAAAAAAGCAGATAAATTTTGATTTAAAGAACGCGAGAGCATTTTCAAAATTTTGACACGTGATATCATATGAAGATTTTTTTGTTATTTATGGAAAGCTAATCAGTTCTATGTTCAAGCTCTTTACATTATAACATGAAATCAAATTACTGAACGTTTCCATACATAGAAATTTATCTAATTACATTTTTATTCATACTAAATGTTACTATCAGGAATATAAATTTTCTTCCGATAGTATATTTTTATGTTAAGATAGACAAACTATTAATGCAGTATAGGGAAGAATGCTTATGTTGTATGAAATATTTTAAAAAAAGCAGATAAATTTTGTTCTAAAGAACGCGAGAGCATTTTCCAAATTTTGACAGGTGATATCATATGAAGATTTTTTTTGTTATTTATGGAAAGCTAATCAGTTCTATGTTCAAGCTCTTTACATTATAACATGAAATCAAATAACTGAACGTTTCCATACATAGAAATTTATCTAATTACATTTTTATTCATACTAAATGTTACTATCAGGAATATAAATTTTCTTCCGTTAGTATATTTTTATGTTAAGATAGACAAACTATTAATGCAGTATAGGGAAGAATGCTTATGTTGTATGAAATATTTTAAAAAAAGCAGATAAATTTTGTTCTAAAGAACGCGAGAGCATTTTCCAAATTTTGACAGGTGATATCATATGAAGATTTTTTTTGTTATTTATGGAAAGCTAATCAGTTCTATGTTCAAGCTCTTTACATTATAACATGAAATCAAATTACTGAACGTTTCCATACATAGAAATTTATCTAATTACATTTTTATTCATACTAAATGTTACTATCAGGAATATAAATTTTCTTCCGATAGTATATTTTTATGTTAAGATAGACAAACTATTAATGCAGTATAGGGAAGAATGCTTATGTTGTATGAAATATTTTAAAAAAAGCAGATAAATTTTGTTCTAAAGAACGCGAGAGCATTTTCCAAATTTTGACAGGTGATATCATATGAAGATTTTTTTTGTTATTTATGGAAAGCTAATCAGTTCTATGTTCAAGCTCTTTACATTATAACATGAAATCAAATAACTGAACGTTTCCATACATAGAAATTTATCTAATTACATTTTTATTCATACTAAATGTTACTATCAGGAATATAAATTTTCTTCCGTTAGTATATTTTTATGTTAAGATAGACGAACTATTAATGCAGTATAGGGAAGAATGCTTATAATGTATGAAATATTTTAAAAAAAGCAGATAAATTTTGTTCTAAAGAACGCGAGAGCATTTTCCAAATTTTGACAGGTGATATCATATGAAGATTTTTTTTGTTATTTATGGAAAGCTAATCAGTTCTATGTTCAAGCTCTTTACATTATAACATGAAATCAAATTACTGAACTTTTCCATACATAGAAATTTATCTAATTACATTTTTATTCATACTAAATGTTACTACCAGGAATATAAATTTTCTTCCGATAGTATATTTTTATGTTAAGATAAACAAACTATTAATGCAGTATAGTGAAGAATGCTTATGTTGTATGAAATATTTTAAAAAAAGCAGATAAATTTTGTTCTAAAGAACGCGAGAGCATTTTCCAAATTTTGACAGGTGATATCATATGAAGATTTTTTTTGTTATTTATGGAAAGCTAATCAGTTCTATGTTCAAGCTCTTTACATTATAACATGAAATCAAATTACTGAACTTTTCCATACATAGAAATTTATCTAATTACATTTTTATTCATACTAAATGTTACTATCAGGAATATAAATTTTCTTCCGATAGTATATTTTTATGTTAAGATAGACAAACTATTAATGCAGTATAGGGAAGAATGCTTATGTTGTATGAAATATTTTAAAAAAAGCAGATAAATTTTGTTCTAAAGAACGCGAGAGCATTTTCCAAATTTTGACAGGTGATATCATATGAAGATTTTTTTTGTTATTTATGGAAAGCTAATCAGTTCTATGTTCAAGCTCTTTACATTATAACATGAAATCAAATTACTGAACTTTTCCATACATAGAAATTTATCTAATTACATTTTTATTCATACTAAATGTTACTATCAGGAATGTAAATTTTCTTCCGATAGTATATTTTTATGTTAAGATAAACAAACTATTAATGCAGTATAGTGAAGAATGCTTATGTTGTATGAAATATTTTAAAAAAAGCAGATAAATTTTGTTCTAAAGAACGCGAGAGCATTTTCCAAATTTTGACAGGTGATATCATATGAAGATTTTTTTTGTTATTTATGGAAAGCTAATCAGTTCTATGTTCAAGCTCTTTACATTATAACATGAAATCAAATTACTGAACGTTTCCATAAATAGAAATTTATCTAATTACATTTTTATTCATACTAAATGTTACTAACAGGAATATAAATTTTCTTCCGATAGTATATTTTTATGTTAAGATAGACAAACTATTAATGCAGTATAGTGAAGACTGCTTATGTTGTATGAAATATTTTAAAAAAAGCAGATAAATTTTGTTTCAAAGAGCGTTAGAGCATTTTGACAATGTTGACACGTGATATCATATGAAGAAATTTTATGATATCTATGAAAAGCTAATCAGTTCTAAGTTCAAGCTATTAATATTCTAATATCAATATGAAATCAATGAACTGAACATTGCCAAATATAAAAAAATTCTCTTGTTACATATAAGTTTCATACAAATATCCATTAAATAAAATATAATTTTTGAAACCGTTGATAATTTTTCTTTTAACATTGACCAACTTTGAATACAATTTTATGAAGATTCTTGGTGTTGTATAAATAGTTGAAACCAAATTAAAATATCTCTAATTTCCAGGTCGTGAGAGCATTTTTTCAGTTTTAATAGATGAAATCATAAAGAAACATTGGGAAAAAATGAACCGTTGTCTATGGAAAACTAATCAGCTCTAAGTTTATGGACTTAACACATGTGATATCAATATGAAGTCAATCGGACTTATAGTTTGGGCTGCAGAGAGGACACAAAAAAAAAAGAACGTAAATGATGAATTCATAGAGAAGAAATCAAAAATTGTCTATGGAAAACTAATCAGCTCTAGGTCTTTGCACTTTACACATATGATGTTAATATGAAGTCGATCAGACTTATAGTTTGGGCTGTAGAGAGGACACAAAAAAGATAAATGCTACGGCGTACGGCGTACGGCGTACGGCGTACAGCGTATACGCCATACACACAAACACATCACGACGAAACTCATAGTGTGCATTCTCTACATGATACCCATTGAGAAATTGATGTAAAAAAAATACGCTTAAATTTTGCGAAATCATGACTCTCCCCTATTCCATAGTGTGGAGAGTAAAAATGTTGAGTGGCTTTGATATTTGCTGTCCCATTGGAGATATTTGAATTCTTGAATGTAATGTTTTTTGCAAAAAAAATAACCGGAAAACACAAGTTTAACTTTTTTTTTATATAAAATGTATAAGATTTGAAAGAATAATTGTATTTTTTACATAAATCTGCATTTATTTATTACAATAATAAAGAAAAAAATACTAAGATACAGTGGTACCTCGACATACGAGTTTAATTCGTTCCGCAACCTTGCTCGTATCTCGAAGCAAATTTACCCATACAAAACAATCGAACTACCGTTAATCCGTTCCAACCCCCAATATGACACCCCAGTTATTTTTGTTACGTGGTTTTGAATAATAAAAACGTATTTATAAATGACAAATATTTATTGTACAAAAACAAAAAAGAGAATGTAAAAAAATAAATTAGATATCCTCACTGGTCTTTGCCTTTTTCGCTACATTTTTTTCACTTTCACCTGTAGTCCGTTTAGAAAAAAACATGTCCAAAGAGGTTTGTTTCTTCCTCCCTCTCAGAATGTTCCGGAAATTAGTTAGGCAAGTGTCATTAAAAAGATCAGATGCACGACCTGTTGTAACTTTTCTGGGTGTTTCTTTTCCACGAACTGTGAAACTCTCTCCCACATTCCGAAGATTTCCTTTATCTCACTTGTAAAAATAACCTCCTCCTCCTCTGACTCCTCGAAACCAATTTCTTGCATAACCTCCGTATGCTGCTGTGACTGTAACTCTTGTATCTACCGGCCGACCTGCTAAACCGAACTCGTATCTCGAATTTCCCTTGTAACTCAAAGCAAAAAACCACTCACTCGCCGGCTCGTATCTCGAAAAACTCGTATGTTGGGGCACTCGCATGTCGAGGTACCACTGTACATTAAAAATTGAAAAAGTTATGATGTTTTTATACTATGGTGTCACAAAAATGCAAGGCCTCGGAAATAGCCCTCGGGTAACCAATTTCAAAAAATTATATCTCAAAAAGTATGCAATATATCAAAATAATCTTTTGCATTGTTAAATAAGAATGTCAAAAGGAACAAAAAAAAATATGAACAAAATCTGAGACCATGGGTGACATGGCTGGATGATTTGACGTGCAATGACCCCTTCGAGAGATGATAGAGTGCCCTTCACATACAGTTATAAGTTTATCTTTAAAGTTTTTCTACATAGATTAAACTACGTCAGGTGCATAGTTCTTTGTGTTGTGTATTGTGTCCTGTGCTACAAATTTAATAAACATTATCCAACTGTCGATTCGTTCAAGAGAATGAAATTCTATCGAAGGAAGAGGCGATTTAAATCCAAGATGCGTGTACGAAAGAACATTTTGTATGGCATAGTGGACTTTTTGCATGCTAAAAACACCAACTTAGAGGCTTCGCAACATATATGTTCCCATACATGGATCTACTCAGAATTCGAAGTAGAACATTTTATGTGAGTTTTGTGTGTGTGTGTCCCTTATAACTTTTGATCTGCTCAATTTACAGAGCCCAAAATTTCAGAATATATAAACATTTATAGGCCTACAAAACTTTTATACTCAGAATTGTGAATTTTTGTTTCAGTCAGGGGTAATCAACTTTTATTTATTTAATATTGCTTCTCGGGCAACTAACAGGTACAATGTCAAATATTAATTTAACACGCACCCAATAACAAGTTGCCACATTCTGGAGACACGATATTAATCGTCTCACAGATCCAGACTGAAAACACAATTAAAAACTGTGTCTCCACCGGGAATCGAAACCGGGACCTTTGGCCCGGGAACTTTTGAAATTTTGGTTTATTTTTCCATATATCTCAGTAACCATAAAAGGTAGAACGCTGAAAATTGGTATAAACATAGACAAATACAAAATCTCAAATTTGTTTTTTCAAAAAAATTCCAGGTTTTCTCAAACATTTTTTATTAAGAAAAATATTTTTTTTATGATGAATTTATGAGTTTAAGTACATCTCAAATTTTTTTAACAATATTTATAAAAATTGAATTTAGTGACGACATCGCTTCATAGAATTTGTATGGTAGTCGCCTATACACAATATGTAAGAAGACTTAATAGTTTGATACTTAATCTCCAAACATACATACAGAACCATCATGCTATTTTCATATTCCGGGTAGAAAAAGAGAACTGACCTCCATACTGTCCTATCTTGACATACATACCAACATGTGTTAAAATTTTCAATAATATCACTATATATCACTATCGACAGTTGGATCTCATGTATTACATGCAACTATTAAATATAATGAATTTCATATATTTGTTCGATGAGCTGGCAGTAAGTACAATATTATTTACCTTCATTGCTTCCCTTGGAAATATTGCCTAATCTCCATTTCCCGATTTTAAACCAATTCACAGTCTATTTGCTCCAACACAGATTCACCACCATTCATGTATCGATACCTCCTACGTAAACTACCGTAAGCCACATTTTTGCGATTTTGAGTTTTTTACATATTTGGGTTCCTTTTGGATCGATCTATCAAAAACACAAACAAAAAAAATTCAATAAGTCCTAAAAATATGTTTCTTACAAACTTAAAATATTGTATCTAAAATTTAAAACGACGTCTATTACGGTATAAACAAATACTATTGTTTACGCAGAAAAAACGCAGAGAATTCTGTGACGCTAGTGTAGCATTTTCGCGAAAGTATTGACTCTGTTGAAATTATTTAAATGGTAA
This sequence comes from Molanna angustata, assembly GCA_963576475.1. Lineage (NCBI taxonomy): Eukaryota > Metazoa > Arthropoda > Insecta > Trichoptera > Molannidae > Molanna > Molanna angustata. Next base: position 11,307,771 of record OY754990.1, read on the forward strand.
ATTTTAAATAATATTTGTTTTTATAACTAATAATCAATATGAACGCAATATGTTAAGATTTGTGTTTCTTGTGAACATTTGAAACTTTAAACTGCTCTCCTCTAAATTTGACTTTTTGCACTTACAGTAGTTTACGTAGGAGGTATCGGTATGTTTGTAAGTTTTTTAATTACATTTATTATTTTAAAATTACATTTTTACACATGTGCGATCAAACCAACCTTGCAAGCAAAATATTCAAATTTGTCTTGTGCACACAAATCTGTAATAGAATGATGTATGACAGGGTCAGAAATGAGGACATTAGGAAAGAATGTAAAATAAAGAAAGATGTCATTAATAGAATGAAAGTGAACACATTGAGATGGTTTGGTCACATGGGGAGAATGAATGAGGAACGCCTGACAAAGAAAATATACATTGCGGACAGGAATGAAATGAGAGGTCGGGGCCGCCCAAGAAAGTGTTGGCACGTCCATGTGAACGGTATTTTGAAAGACGGAAATGTTAGAAGCATGAACAACAGACGAACATGTATAAGACGATGTATGAATGTTGACGAGGCGATGAATGTATGTCAAGATAGAAGTAAGTGGCGTTCGGTTCTCTCTGCCTACCCCGTGAGGGACATGGCGTGATGGTATGTATGTATGTCTTGTGCACACGCAAGCGATTTTTCTAGACGTTTGGCGATATCTTTATATTATTTAAGAATGTTTGTCTTATTGCATTCTTAGGTTATGTGTTTCGTTAAAGTATATCAAAAAAAGATACAATATATTTACGGGAAAAAAAATAGTTTGACGAAAATAAGTAGATTACACAAATAAGATTCTGCGATATTCTATGAGATGAAGTAACAGATTATCGGTTATAATGGGTAAACAAATTTAGAAAGCGTAAAAATAACAAATCAACCATAATTCAACGAAAACAGTAAATATTTATTTTAAGAGTTGAAAACACGTAAACATTCCTGTATTAAATCAATTTGCGAAGTTAAATTGAAGAATAGTTGGTTTCCAATAGCCTTAATAATAAATAAATGGCAAAAATTTCACAATATCGATTATATATTACAAATAAATGATCACTTTTAACATTTTAACTATAAATATCCATACCTTTTACATTGGATTCGATTCGTGTGGTCACCGGCTCGTATTTTTCCACTGAATGAATCAAACGGTTCCAATTTAAAGTCCAAATATTATAATATTTTAATAAATTGACATTAATTTATTATAATATATTACTGACTGCATCATAAAACAAATAACACAAAACAGGACAAAATTCAGAATACGTTCAACTAGTCCGATTTGTCAAAATTGTCAAAAAGTAGGGATGAAAACGATATTATTTTGAAAACATCGATGTATCGTCCATAAACATCGATGTTTTGATGAACGATAATATCGCCGATAGATACATCGACGACAAAAGTCAAAAACATCGACATCGATCATAAATTTATTATTCATTTCGTTCGTAGATTTCGTCGCGTTACGACTTATTGACACGTGTACTACTAATACGATTAACTTATTGTTTGCAATATTGCTTTTATATTATATTTTTAATTTCACTGTTTATGCATCGTATTCTTTATTGTTATAGTATATCGTCCGTAGATCCATCCGGACACTCGTCAGTTACAGTTTATAAATAATAATTTTAATAACACAGGTATTATTTTTACTGTCGCGTAAACTAAATAAAATAAATGAAAGACGATGAAAATATTGTTTAAAATAAATATGTATTAATGTGATATTGAAATATTCCACCTCGGTACAGGTCAGGCAAAGCCTAGTGAGGTGGATATTAAGGTAATATTTGAAAAAATGATTTTTTAAATTAAAATAAATAAATTAATTTTTATTCAAACAAAATCCATATTATCATTTATAATTTTACTGTACTTTATTATTCAATATATATTTTTATGCTTTTTATAATGCCAACGTCAATACGGCATATTTTTCTAAATATATCTAAAATATAAGAAAAACATCGACGATAAATCGATGTATCGTTCTTATTGCCGATGTTTTCTTACATCGATGCTTTTTCATAAAAACATCGATGTTTTAAGAACGATGTTGCATCCCTATCAAAAAGTCATAATCATCAGTGTGACCGTTTTCCAAACTGCCGAAAATACCGCACTTGTGGCGAAAATATAGCAAAATATACTAAACCCAATGTGAAAAAATACCAAAAAAATACTAAATTTTTTAACGATATTTGTGAACATACTAAGGAAAACACGCATATATTTATAGTATAATTGTTACGTATTAGGGTGGGTCGAATAAAAGTTTTTTTTTTTTAATTTCGAAACGCTTTAGTGCGGAAAAGTTGCCTATTGTTATGTGAAGAAAAACGCCATAAAAATGTTTAAAATCGGTTAACATTTTCCGTTCGCGCATCGTACCTACCTAAAGTTTTGAAAATTTTCAAAAATCGCGCCTATTTTGTAATTTTTTTAAGCAAGTTAAAACTTTCAAAATAAACAGCATTTATATTATTATGCTTTTTTAATGATTCAAATAATCTGAATAAATTTAATTCTTATCGATAGTTTATTTTTTCCGTTCGCAAAACGTCCTTGAAAATACAGAAATTTACCTATTTGTATGTTAAATGGTGGACTGTATTGCAAATAAATGAATCAATACTACGGACAAATCAGAACTACAGTTTGGTAGCACTTACCCTTCTTGCAGATCCCAATCCACCTAAGCCTTGGAGAAAGGAATTCGGGAATTGGAGTTGGAAGAGAAATTAGGATAGGCTTCCTTTTGCGAACTTACATACACCCAAATTCACTATCACTGATTTCTATTGTGATACCAATATGGTACAAAATGAATCAGAACTTTTTTTAAACAAATTATAATGGTTACTGATGTAACGATGCGAAAAAAAAATGGCAACTGATGTTGCTCCCACTAATGTTTTAAATCGAATGAAATATGTAACAAAAAAAACCACCTACACCCACAATAGTAGGTAGGTATTATCAAATGACCCAACATACCCCGGCTCCTGAAATATTAATTTCAGAACCTGGGCCAGAAGTCACAAAAGAAAAAAAAAATGTTGGTAAAACTAAACACAAAAATTATCATGAATAATTAACAAATTACAACTAACTTACTAACTATGTCATCGTTGCCTACTAATTGGGCAGCTTAAAAAGTTTGACGACTGGTCGCCGTACAATCTTTTTGGACGTTTGTACGTCCACCACCCTCACCACCGAGTCTGGGCCGGGAAAACATTTGATAATTCGTCCCATTGGCCACTGCATTGGCCTTGTATTTGCTTCATCAATCAGTACTAGATCTCCAACTTGTAAGTTGGGTGACTGATCTGTCCACTTTGCTCGATTTTGTAATGTATGTAAATATTCACGCCTCCATCGGGTCCAGAAATGTTGTGCCATTTGTTGCAATAATTGCCAACGAGATAAACGATTCATTGGGACATCCTTGGCATTTAGTTCTGGTACTGCAACAAGAGGTGCGCCGATCAAGAAGTGTCCAGGAGTCAAGACATCAATCTCTGCTGGATCTGTAGAAAGAGGCGAGAGAGGTCTAGAGTTCAAAATTGCTTCGATGCGACAAAATACTGTTGATTATTCTTCAAAAGTGAGAACTTGCTCTCCAACAACCTTTCTTAATACGGATTTTGCCGATTTTATTCCAGCCTCCATCAACCCATTGAAATGTGGGGCAGAAGGCGGACTGAAATGCAAATTTATGTTACGAATTGACATGAACTGAGTGAGATTATCATGGCACTTTAGCGGTATGTGCGTTGGGAGGAAGTTATATATTTAATAAGATTATTAATAAGAAATCAGAAAAGGTTGCGAGTTTATTGCGTGTTCTAAATTCATCTCCCAAAACACATACAACTATTTTTAGATATTGCAATTGTTTTACTCAGCTATTTATTTAGAATTTAAATAATAGAATGATGATAGGTTTCATAATAAAAGAAAACTTACTCAGATTAATTATATTTTCAGATTAAAACAGTTAACAAATTTAATTCAAATTGCTTCGCGATACTAGGGTCGGTCGGGATAAAATATTATAATTATTGAACACTGTGCTTGAACGCTGGGCTGACGAGCGAATGGCGATTCGCCTCGTCGATCGATCGAAATACGATGCGCTGTCTCTCGGTCGTCTTCGGCAATCTTCGTGAGATGCGAGATCGTCCGAGCGAGATGGCATCGATGATGGGGAGGTACATCCTCGCCACAGCACTCTCTGGTATGTAAATATTTGCAAAGTTCATCCAAATGTTTATTGGCACCGATAAAATTAGTACCACAATCACTAAACAAATTTTCACAATTTCCTCTTCTAGCAACAAAACGGTCCAAAGCAGCTAGAAAGGCTTCCGTTGTTAAATCCGAAACCAATTCAAGGTGAACAGCTTTAGTCGACAAACAGACAAACAAACATATTATTTTTTAATCTAATCTCATTTGAAAATATAAATTGTTGGTACCGCATTTTTATCGCTGACGGCGTTAACATGTTGAACTCCATTAAAATATCAAGAAAATAATCTATTTTCACCAGTTTTTATTTTTAATACAATTTGGCCATTATTTATTTATTTATTTATTTATTTATTTATTTATTTATTTATTTATTCATTTATTTATTTATTTGTTTGTTTGTTTATTAAATAATTTATTTATTTATTTATTTATTTATATAAGCATGAAAAACAGGCTAAAAGCCCACTGGTTTCATGCATTTATGAACATATATATAATGTATGGAATAATTGGACGATTGAATTATCATCCATACCCCACAAATGAACGCACGTACATAATTTTCATTCAGTCATACATTCAGCATTATATAATATTGTAAATATATTGTACTTATTCGGATAATTTCTAAAAGTACATAATAATTTTTATTGCTTTGCTTTACTTACATTTTATAAATTATACATTTTATAATTTTATTGTTGTTATACATTGTATAAATTTTATAATTTTTTTTATTTTCCTTTGCTTTGAGTATGTAGGTATAGTAAAATCTTGAAAATATGCAGTTTTCTATATACATATAATATATTTGTTTTCTATAGTGAAATAATGGTTTTATTCACTCCAGTTTACACCAATCTTGTGCTTCATTTACTAAAATAAATTATATATATGATGATAATCAGCACTTCCTTGAAATCGCGCTGCAGCTTCAAAAAATTGATCAATGCATCCATCCATTACTTTAGTTACATCCGTGGTCACTATGAAACTTGGTTCGAGCAAGATGGCGGCGACCCCCCCCCCCGCGGTTACAACAATTTTATCTATGCTTCCATCCATTACCTTATATACATCCATGGCTTCGCACCACGTCGTCGGCTTTCTTTACTAAGAAAATATCCTCCATAATCAATACCGACATTCAAAAACGCACGACCTTCACGAAATCGAGATGATGGAATATCACCCATAAAAGGTTGAATTTTACGTGGATTTGCTTTAAAGCAAGTCAAACATTTACGCCTTTACTGGGCGCAGAAGAGCCTAGCCATCCGAAAAATCAAAAAATCACCCATAAAAGGTTGAATTTTACGTGGATTTGCTTTAAAGCAAGTCAAACATTTACGCAATCTCTTTCGAATGGTATTACGTGCAGATACAATCCAAAATTGTTGACTGAGTACTGATTGCAGTGTTCTAGATCCAATGTGTAAATATATTTTATGATAATGATCTATCAGTAAATTGGTAAATACATGATTCTTTGGCAACAAGATTGGGTGTTTAGCAGTTTCCGTAAGATTGGAGTGTCGCAATCGACCTCCTACACGTATGACACCAACATCATCCAAAAACGGTGCAAGGTTCCGTATTGAAGATTTTAATTTATCACTGCGATTCAATGCAATTATTTCATCATGAAAACAAATAGACTGAATGTATTTGATTAATACGGAACGTGCTGCTGTAATTTCACAGAGATTGAAATGTTTATTAACATTTCGCTTGCAAGATGATAATCGACAATTCCGACTGAAACGACAACACCATGCTGTAACATTCACCAATTTGGTAAACGATGAATATCTATAAAATATATTGAAGTCTTCCATATTCTGTTGAATGACTAAAACAGTAGGAATATCTGGTGATTTCCTTTCTGGAAGATCTTCCATGCTTATATTGACGTTACTAGCAATTGGCCAATACTCAAGTGGGGTTGAGAGTCACGATGGTCCATTCCACCATAATAACGAATCTACAATGCATGTGGGTGACAATCCCCTGGACCCAAGATCTGCAGGATTATCTGATCTCACATGATACCAACTATCAATTGGAACTTTATCGCTGATTTGTGAAACTCGATTCGCGACAAAAGTTTTTAACAAGTATTATGGTGTTTTAATCCATGCTAAAACAATAGATGAATCAGTGAATGCGAATGTCCTATCAATAGGTATTTCATCTTTATAATGATTATATGTATATGACAATAATTTTGATAACAAGTGCGAAGCGCAAAGTTCAAGACGAGGTATCGACAACGTTTTGAGAGGTGCGACTTTAGTTTTAGCCAGTAATAATCGCACTTCTGGATTTGAAGTATCAATATTTGAACAACAATATACTACAGCAGCATAACCTAAATTTGAAGCGTCTGAGAATCCAACCAAATAACAGTTCTGTATGTTTCCAAGATGACGAGGTATATCTAAAAATGCTAAATTATGAAGATTTGACATAAGATTTTCCCACCTGGTTTGGATGTTATCAGGCGTAGGGTCATCCCATTCCAATCCAAGCTTCCATAATTCTTGGAGTAAACATTTTGCCACAAAGACAACAGGGGAGATCCACCCTAGTGGATCAAATATACCTGCTACACAGGATAAAATATTTCTTTTGGTGGCAATCATCTCTGGTGATGTTATTTGGTAGGTGAATGAATCACTATTAGGATTCCAATATATCCCAAGAATTTTGATTCCGCCGTCAGAACCCAAATTCAAACTCAATGGAACCTCCCGATGATCCTCAGGAAGATCACTGAGAAAATCTTGTGAATTACTCGCCCATTTACGCACTTCAAAACATCCCAATTTGAGTAATGAAATGAGTTCGTTCCTTATGGACAATGCATCATCCACAGTTTGCCCACCACTCAGAATATCATCTAGATATACATTTTGTAATATTATTTTTGACGCTCTTGGAAAATTATGTTTTTCTCTGACCGCTAACTCGTTCAATGTCCGTATTGCTAAGAAGGGTGAAGAAGCAACACCATATGTAACAGTGTTTAATTCGTATTGTTTAAGGGGTTCGTGTGGAGACTCACGCCACAATATCCTTTGGTAAGGACTATCTTCTTCTCGAATTAGGATTTGTCTATACATCTTAAAAATATCAGATGTAAAAGCTATTTTGAACATTCTGAAACTACAAATCAAGTGAATAATATCCGATTGTAGTTTTGGTCCAACGAAAACAACATCATTCAATGACTTATTTGACGTTGTGTGTGAACTGGCATCAAAAACAACGCGAAGTTTTGTAGTGGAGCTAAGAGGTTTGATAATACAGTGATGTGGTATCAAATATTTTGTGAGTGAGTGTTCTGACATTGACAGCTCTCTCATATGACCAAGAGTTTCATACTCTCTCATGAATGCAATATAATCTCTCTGCAATTCTGGCTTGAATTTGAGAGTTCTTTCTAATCGATGAAAACGCAATAAAGCATTTTGTTTTGAAGATCCTAATGTATTAGAATCATTTTTCAATAGTAATGGAACTACAAAACGTCCCGATGGATTGCAATATGTTTGTGATTTAAATACTTCTTCACGTGACTTGTCATCTTCCGATTGATAATGTTGATTTGGTATGTCTTCGATTTCCCAGAATTGATGAAGATTATGTTCTAAGGATGATACGCAAAGTGTTACATCATTAGATTTTATGGATTCACTTTTTGGTATAACAGGGATGCTTCCCATAATTACGATCCCCAAAACAGTGTTAATACCTATTGGCAAATCAGTTGGACCCTTAACAAGTCCAGGTCTTAATAATTTGGCAAATACTGAGGCTCCCAATAAGACATCTATTTCTCCTGGGATACCAAACTTTTCATCCGCCAATTGAGAGTGATTTAGGTATTCTAAAAATGATGTTTGTACTTCACAACTGGGTAAACAATGTGCAATTTTATCTAACACTAAAGCATCTATCTGATATGTCATTCTATTATTAAACTTTGAATAGAATGTAAAGGATGCTCCTGTATGAATTGTGTTGTTAGACATTCCAATTCCTTGTATGGAAACATTTTTACTGTAGGTATTTAAATCTAATAATTTACAAGCTTTAAGTGAAATGAAATTTGATTGACTGGCTGTATCTAGTAAAGCACGCAAACAATGTGCTTTACCTGCCTGTCCTTGTACGATGATTGTTGCAGTTGACAGTAACTCTACCATTCTGGCCCTCTGTCGAAGGCAACTGGCAGTCACATAAGGTTCAGGTTGATCAGTCTCAGGTGAGCTCGGATCCGATGGTTGAGTAATTTTGGAAATAAAATGCAATAAACTGTTGTGTTTTCCATTGCACTGCTTGCAAGATGACTTTGATTTACATAAATTCAATCTATGTCCTCTCTGTAGACAATTGATACATAATCTGTATTGTTTGATTAGTTCAAACCTTTCCTTTGGAGCCAATGACAGAAATTTGGAACAATGATAGATAGGATGGTTAGTCTTTGAACTACAACAAATACAATGATGATTTTCTTCTGAGGATATACCAGTAACGAATACTTTGGTTGCCTGATTTCTGTGTTTTGTCAATGAACTGTTAGAGGTTGGTAAAACCTCCAATATACCACAATGATTTTCTAAAAATTTTAGCAATTCGTTAAAGGTGGGGACCGTGTTGTGTTCAACGGTCAACTCAAATTTTGTTCTAATATCAATTGATAATTTTCTAAGTACAATATTCAATAATAAAAATGACCATTCTTTTACAGGAAATCCCAGTGAATCCAATCCAAACGTATTCTCTTTAAGTATGTCTTTGTTTTATTGAACGAGAAATTCAATATATGATCAATATGTGCGTCAGCTATGAGACGTTTGTTTTCGTATCTTTCTATCAAAATACGATATGTTACACTATAGTTTTCCGGAGATAATGGCAAATGCTTGACGAGACGTAACGGTTCAATGTCTAATAAACTCACTAAATATTGCATCTTCTGTACATTTCCAAGTGAACAGTTTTCATCAATCATGGATTTGAAGAGATTATTGAAGTTTATCCACTCTGTTGCTTTCCCAGAAAATTTAGGTATTTCAAGTATTGGTAATTTTAAACTGTTACCTCCTTTCTGTTGTTTAGCAATTTTACTTTCAGAAAATATGTCATAGTATACATATTTGATTTCCTTGTACATTGACATGAAACTATCATATTCCACATAATGATTTTTCTCATCAAAATCTTTAGATTCAGATTCAATGTCAATATGAGCTTGAACAAATTTGGCTTTAATTTCCTCCAATTCTTTAAATCCTATTTCAAAACTCTTGACATCTTTAGCTGACCCAATTATGGCACACTTTGACAAGTTAAGCAAGGCGACTAACTCTCGCTTTGCGAGTTTATAAATGATAAATGCTGACATTGTAGCTAAGTGTCAATATCAATCCTTAAACAAATAACTGTCAAAATCAAATGTAAACAAAATGACAAAACAAGATGGCGACTAAGATGGCTGACCAATCAAAGACAAGAAGTGTAAATGATCTTACCACAGTAAAACTACAACTTTTTGCAAATTTATTGTTACAAAAATTTGACACAATGCAAATGTTAATGGCAAATATTAATTACAACAAAGATTATTAATACAAAATTATCTGACGAAATCTGTGACCATGTGCATGTACAATAAATAAACCACTGCAATTCTGCTCTGTCCGTATGAATTTAAAACAAAACGACAAAATTATCCGGAGAAGTGACCAACAAATATGTATGTTAAATGGTGGACTGTATTGCAAATAAATGAATCAATACTACGGACAAATCAGAACTACAGTTTGGTAGCACTTACCCTTCTTGCAGATCCCAATCCACCTAAGCCTTGGAGAAAGGAATTCGGGAATTGGAGTTGGAAGAGAAATTAGGATAGGCTTCCTTTTGCGAACTTACATACACCCAAATTCACTATCACTGATTTCTATTGTGATACCAATATGGTACAAAATGAATGAGAACTTTTTTTTAAACAAATTATAATGGTTACTGATGTAACGATGCGAAAAAAAATGGCAACTGATGTTGCTCCCACTGATGTTTTAAATCGAATGAGATATGTAACAAAAAAAAACCACCTACACCCACAATAGTAGGTAGGTATTATCAAATGACCCAACACTATTTTTATTCAAATTTTCACTTTTCACTGTGCAACTCTTTGCTCGTTTTACTAGAACAAAGCGACCCAGAACGTCGAGTTCTACCCACACCCTATCCCAACAATACCTATCTGTATGTAGATAGGTATTGATCCCAACCAACCATCCAATTGTTGTGTGTGGTACATGTTTACATTATACATAATATTTAAAAAATATATATTATATAGAGTAGGATTCTTTGGCTTTTGACTCTTTGGGTATCTGTATTTTAATTTTTTTTTCTGTATATTATCTACTACACATTTAAAGTCTGATTTTTTTGAGAAAAGACACATAACTGATCTCGGACTTCAGTGTTGCTCGAATGAAGCCATCTCTAGCTTTATGCCCATTAACCTTATTCGAAGCCTCTGTCACAAGTTTTACGCACCTATCCACAACCTGGGTGTGACAGAGAAATTTTTGTATTTCTCTGATGGATATACTGATGGATGACTGATTTTATATCATCTTCACTTAAGTCTCGCAGAATTAGGTGAGGATACATCAAACAAGATTACAATCAACCATTCAATATAACCGAAAGCTTTTTAGCGGTATGTGCGTTGGGAGGATGTTATATATTTAATAAGATTATTTAATAAGAAATCAGAAAAGGTTGCGAGTTTATTGCGTGTTCTAAATTCATCTCCCAAAACACATACAACTATTTTTAGATATTGCAATTGTTTTACTCAGCTATTTATTTATAATTGAAATAATAGAATGATGATAGGTTTCATAATAAAAGAAAACTTACTCAGATTAATTATATTTTCAGATTAAAACAGTTAACAAATTTAAGTCAAATTGTTCCGCGATACTAGGGTCGGGATAAAATATTATAATTATTGAACACTGTGCTTGAACGCTGGGCTGACGAGCGAATAAATCGCCACGTTAGTTGATTGAAATACGATGCGCTGTCTCTCGGTCGTCTTCGGCAATCTTCGTGAGAAGCGAGATCGTCCGAGCGAGATGGCATCGATGATGGGAGGTACATCCTCGCCACACAGCCTCCCTCAAGTCTGTAAGACGATATCAAGACTATGTCCATCGAGCATTGAACATAGGCCCTCGACCCTCAGCATCGCTGAACAATCTGTAATTATACAAAAAAAAATTTTAAATTTATGTTACACAGTAGATAATATTATTTACAAATGGGATATCACAGATAAAAAGTTCGTTGTTATAGTTAGGGCATCCTGGAGTACGTTGCAGGGAATACCATAAGTATGTGAAGACGATGTGTTTGATGCTCTCTTCGAAAAAAAATTTGACTGTCATTTGTAGCTTGCCATGTTGCATCCGTGCGTGCGTGCATAAGTGTGCGTATAAATAAATAAATAAATATATATAAGTCCGACAGCTTCCTGCATGTGCCAGTACAGGGGCGAAACACGAGGGTGTCTGGGGGTTGCGGCGTGTCGTGAACTGACATCTTTGGAAATTTGATCCAGTTAGCCTTCAAATGCTTGCGGTGCGTCGAGAATTGACGGCTTTGGAGAAACCCAATACTCCAGTATAACCTGATGAATTTCCAGTAACAGGAGGAGGTCAGTATTAGCTCCTCAAGGCAGCTACGTAGAAATTGGGAGCGGCTAGAGACGTAAACAGTCATCATCCAAAATCGTTCCTCGTTCAAGGCAGTAGTATCGGTGATACGGGGACGGTTTTGTGCGCTCGTAGGGTTGTATGTATATATGTGTGTGCACGGTGGATGGTTGATTGACATCTTGTTGATGCAGTGATGGTCAAGCAGTGGCTACGATGAAGTGAAGAGGCGAGTTGATGTTCTGTGATGAGTCAAAATCGTTGTTTACAATTGTAGAAATTCTCGAAGTTGTATTTGGTTTGAAGAGGTGAGTGAATCCTCTGTAGTTGTCCATTTTGACGCTGTTGTTTGATGTTTGGATGGTTGTAGATAGCAGTTGTAGGCCGTTGCAAGCCGTTGCAGATAGTTGCAAGTTGTTGTAGATCGTTGCAGTTGTTGTTTTGACATCTACGGGGAGGGGTCATCCGGTGTCTTGGTTTGTTCTGACATCTACGGGAACAGGGTCATCCGGAGTCTTGGTTTGTTGATAGCTTGAAGTCTTCGTTAATGATGATGATGATCATAATAATACATTGGTTGTTGTCTTGTTGACATAAATAAACATGATTGACAATAGTAAACTTTAAATTTCTCAAATATAAATGATTACCGTTGTATCTGGTATATGAGTATATATAATAATAGTAGGCATAGTATATTCAATTCATAAAAGTAGGTACCTTGCATTAATAAAATAAAAATATTTTTTTTTTTTTTGAAAATTTTTCTAAGTGTTGGAAATGATCAAATTATTCTAAGTCCAAAATGTTTCAATTTTTGTTAAGTCCTTTTAGGTATCGTTATTTTTCTAAGTGTTTCTTAGGTATTTAATACTTTGCCAAATGTGAAATATTTTTTATTTCGAAATAAGTTATGACTTATTGAGACTCGTTTAAATTAAATTAATATTCTTTTTATGTTATAAAATAATCGTTAATAATTATTCATATGTTGATTTTGGTAAATGAAAGGATTAGATTACTGTTAAAGATTACGAGGTAATATGAATAAAAAATAAAAATTAAGATAATTTTCTTTAAAAATAAATTCGCTATAATAAATTGTTGGTTGAGTCCTTTATGTTTGTTGGTATGAAAGTGCAAAATGTACACAATCGAATATTTTTGTGCACTTTAAAACATCAATCGGTACCTTCACACAAATAATAGGCGACAATAACATCGTGACATAGTATTATTCTTTTGGCGCCAAAAAAAAAAACTGTCACGGAACATTGTTTACATTTTAAATACAGGTTGTTTGTAAATTTTCATTTTAAATTGATACAAAATATTTGAAAAATTCAACCACAAAAAAAATATATGTGACTTCAAAATAATGTATTAATGAAATTCGTCAATTTATGCATTTTAATATGCGGATATTTTTACTACATAATATTGAGAAAGTAAAGTAATTGTTTTATAAAACTTCTGTTTTGTATAATCAATTTTAAAAATAATATGTATGTATATATAATAAAATCACTTTTCGTGAACAAAAATGTACCTTTTACAATAAATTATTTTTTACTATATTAAAAATTTGATCTTTGACTTTTTAAATTACTTTATCAATTTTTTAAAAATTTCATTTTGAAAATATATTTTTCAAAGAATGTTTCTAGTTAGATTAATTAAATTTAAATTAAAAACTTAGCTTTTTTAATAAGTACTCAAAAGTAATGATCTCTGGCGGTTGATATTTTGCTTACTTTTGGTGGCAATTTAGACAATATGAAGGTTTATTTTTCAACATCCTGTGTTTCTCTCTATGCGGGTTTCGTCTCGTCAGTTGATAATATGAAAAAAAATAATACAAAAATTACAATATGAAATTATTAGGTACCTAAACGAAGTATAAATGGGACTTGAATGTTATTTTTCAGCATAAATGATCAAAGTGAAATGTCATCAAATTAATTATTAATTTACAATTTATATTTAATGCAACCAAAATAAAATTTCATTTTCAAATAAAACGTTTGAATGTGAATGAAATTCTTTCTTAAAAATAAAAAAATGTAACTTTATTTTATAAAAAATATAAATGTTACAATGTTGTAAGACATGCTTAATATACACAATAAATCGTTTTTTTAGCAAAAATTACAATAAGTGGATAGCATTACCAAAAGATAATTAAATTGTTTAATAATTTATAGAATCTTGTTGGAATAAAATAGTTCCACATGTTTGAAAATCAATAGATTTTTTTAGTACTTACGAATACAATAATAATATTTTACGATTAATCAAATAAGTTTTGCATGAAATGACACATGAAAAAAAAATGGCTATCTACAACAATATTTTTTGTTTTAAGTGGAAGTGAAGTTAGTTAAAAATTTACAATACCTTAATATATAGTATTTTTCCTCCACTGATCCGCCCGTCAGCCACGTTCTTTTTTATAACTTTTATGCGAAACAATTCATCACTCTTGCAAAGCTGATTATTTACATATCTTTCATAGAATAGGCAATATCTTTGTTAATAAAAAGTAGAAAGAAATTAAATATTACACATTTTATTTTTAAAATTTCATTTAAATAATTCATTATCAATTTTAAGATTAATATTTGTTCAAATAACATTGTAGTAGATTGAAATTTTGAACGTAAATGTTTTTTTATGAACATGTAACAAAAATATAAAAATTTTAATTCGCTAAAAAATGCTAAAATATGCATAAAAATATATAAAAATTGTTTAAAATCACCAGTCAAAGATAATAGCGATGAATATAAAAGAATGTACAATGTTAAAATGATAATTATTTCTTTTTGAACAAAACATGTAACAAAAATTTACTAAAAAATGTGCTAAAATTTTTAAAAAATATATATTAAAACTATCGTGGGTCACCAATTTGGCGGTATGTGCGTTGGGAGGATGTTATATATTTAATAAGATTATTTAATAAGAAATCAGAAAAGGTTGCGAGTTTATTGCGTGTTCTAAATTCATCTCCCAAAACACATACAACTATTTTTAGATATTGCAATTGTTTTACTCAGCTATTTATTTATAATTGAAATAATAGAATGATGATAGGTTTCATAATAAAAGAAAACTTACTCAGATTAATTATATTTTCAGATTAAAACAGTTAACAAATTTAAGTCAAATTGTTCCGCGATACTAGGGTCGGGATAAAATATTATAATTATTGAACACTGTGCTTGAACGCTGGGCTGACGAGCGAATAAATCGCCACGTTAGTTGATTGAAATACGATGCGCTGTCTCTCGGTCGTCTTCGGCAATCTTCGTGAGAAGCGAGATCGTCCGAGCGAGATGGCATCGATGATGGGAGGTACATCCTCGCCACAGCTTGAAAGTTTATCTTCGGTGGTATGAAATTTCTAATAGTCTTTTTTATCGGACGGTTTGTCTTGCTTTTAAAATGCATCTATAACCGAGCTTCCGAATGTGTTTTCTTTTATCAACAAGCATTGTCAACAGAACATATTCTGGATTTTCTAAGTAGATACGCATTCCGTTGTATAACTCGATCGACAACTCGCAGTAATTCTTCGGACAAATACCGTAATGTTCGTATTTCTTGGAAGACATGTTTTGGTCCAGCAGTAAAATATTTGCTTTTTATGGCAAACCATACAGGCATATAATATGTCTTCAATGTGATAACAACTTTTAAGTTTTCAGATGGATCTGTTATAATTATGTGCAATCTTAGGACTCGGTTGGACGCAGTTAGCCATCTGAAATGGGATAAAGAACATTTTCTGGATATTTCAAATGATAACATTTGAAATATCTAATAAATATTGTTGGTATTTGCTCAATACATTCCCGTCTATATCAGGTAATAAACAGAAATGGAAGTTCATTTAAATGCAGCAGGCATAGTATGCTCCACTGTAATGGACGCCCTAAATAATTTTCTAGTTGGTGGATGACACCGTTCTTCTTACCAGTGTTGATTTCAATACCATCACACCCTACTACAGTTTTTCTAATGACATTGATAGATCGGACAAACGAGAAATAATACTTCGAGTTTTATTATTTGATGGATTTGGACGGAGATACATGACCAAAATATGTTGATCCAGGTTCCTGGATAAGAGAATAATGTTCTTCTTTCTTATTTCTACGAAATTGTTTGACAAACAAAGTTTTCGACAAATTTTCGTCTTTGTGATATTTTTAAACATGTACATGAAATATAATGAATATAATAATAATCTTTACTTATATAAAATACAATACCTTGTTGCGTTCAAATTATTTGTATTAATTCTTACGCAATAATACCTCCTTACAAAATGTTCGCAGTGGGTTTTAATTTTTTCTTAGGGCTAAGATAATAATTTATTGCTCACATTGTGTCGAAATAATTTTTTCAAAACTATAGAATGCATTTCATTTATATTTTAAAAAATGTCCAACTGAATAGATCTCCTGATGTATTGCATTGCTATAGTCATTTAACTGCAAATCCATTAAGCATCATTCATTCTAAAGATATAGCCAACATGTGCATCCTTCTTTGTCTTAAAATGCAACAAAAGAACATAATATTTGAAACGGAAGACAAACAATTCACATTTTTTTACAAGTCTCCAAAACGTCTAGTAATAAGATATATTGCCTCGGCCGAGGTGGACTTTCTAAACACATGGTATTTCATACTTAACACGCCCAACCAAGATCGTAATTGGTTGTTATCCCGAGGACAATAAAAGACAAACAAGGGTGTCCTTAGGACAGCCTACTGATAATGACCAATGATCGAGGCTCTGACCACCTCCTACAAAATTCGATAGAAAGACGTTTCAAGAGTGGAAGTGGTCAGGGATCAGTCAACTGGAGTCCACCAGTGGAGTCAGTCCACAGACAGTTGAATAGTTCTCACCACCTTTGTTCTTAAAAAAATTAAATTCAGTTTGTGTCGCAAGTGACGGGTGGACGTCTGTGCCTCGGCAGATGTCTCCTACCTACCTAAGTTATACAGACAAGTTTAGTATAAAGTGCACAATGCCAGTGTTATTTTTTTTGTCTTAAATGTTTACATTGTTTAAAAAGAAAACAAAATAATTACGACGCGTCGCGACGTCAACATTCACACCACAGGCAGAACAGAACAATCGAACAACCGGCGATACCTACTCTCGGATCTCTAGCGCGCCTCTACCTTGCTTAGGTACATTTCATGGCCGCCAGATTCCTCATCCAGAGCCCAGCGACTCCTGCCTTAGAGTCCAGCGCTCCACTGAGAAAACTGAATGTCTCTGGACGTCCTGGCGAAGCTTACAGCGACTGCCTCCTCGCAAGTCCAGCTTCACGGAGCCCCTGCTCCAATCCGACGTCCTCCACGATGTCAGCAACCCCTGCCTGCGAGTCTGCTGCATCCACGATGAGCCAAAGCCGCTCGTCTCTCATCGCCTCACCACCACACGAGACAAAGCCGCTTGTCTCTCGTCTCAACATCCTGCCACGCGAGCCAAAGCCGCTTGCACAATCTGCCAAGCCGACGTCGCTTGACCAGCGCCTCATGTCAGCTCCAAGCAAAATCACTCGCCTTAACACGCACCCACTACACAAAGCACCGATGTTTCAATAACATTTCCTTTTTTACTGCTTTCATTTTTTTGTACTTAGTTTTAAGTTTACTTACCAATTTTCATTATTTTTTTTCAATATACATGACCCCTTGTTATATTTAAAATACCCATTATGTGTTTTATTCCTCCACAACTCTCACCAACAATTACAAACTGTATTGTGTAAAACATCTTAATACCCTCCTACAATTATTATTCTTTTCACTCCTAGATATTTTTTTTTCTTAAATAATAATTAATTCAAATACACTATATAATATTAATTATTTTTGAATGACGTTAGGGGGTGTATTAACCTAATAATATGTATTTACTAATAATATGTATTTCAATCACTCATCATATTTTAAACGGAATAGATTTACGCACTTTTCAATCTTTCGATTTTTATTTTTTATTAAAATACAATTTAATAGTTATAGAATCAAATATTTTTTCTTCAATAACAGATCTGTTTAATGTTCTTTTGTAGATGTTAATAAAATAATCTTATAATTCTATGATAATAATATAAAATATATATTAAAAAGAAATAAAAAAATTGGAGTTTGAAGAAGATTTATAATATTGTTAATTATATTATATTGAAAGCTAGCGCGCACAATACAATCTATATTATAAATTTGAATGTTTGTATCTATGTATGTATCATGTATGTGTTGAATGCGCTCCTAAACCGTTCATCCGATTGCGATGAAACTTTGGTGAGTTGTCGAGAGTATGCCCGGGATGGTTTCTGGATCAAAAAATTTTAATTTCTTCTTCTTCTTCATCGAGTTTTAGGTCATTTTACCTATGAAGGTGGACTATCCTGGGAACCGTTCATCCGATTGCAATTAAACTTTGGTGAATTGTCGATCGTATGCCCGGGATGATTTCTGAATTTAAAATATTTTCTTCTTCTTCTTCTTCATCGGGTATCAGGTCATTTTACCTATGAAGGTGGACTATCCTGAGAACCGTTCATCCGATTGCAATGAAACTTTGATGAATTGTCGAGTGTAAGACCGGGATGGTTTCTGGATTAAAAAAAATCTTCTTCTTCTTCTTCATCGGGTATCAGGTCATTTTACCGATGAAGGTGGACTATCCTTGGAACCGTTCAATCAATTTCAATGAAACTTTGATGAATTGTCGAGCGTATGACCGGTACCTACTGAAGGGACGGGAGGTAATGAAGGGACGGGAGGTAATGAAGAGACGGGAGGTAATGAAGGGACGGGAGGTAATGAAGGGACGGGAGGTAATGAAGGGACGGGAGGTAATGAAGGGACGGGAGTAACTGAAGGGACGGGAGTAACTGAAGGGACGGGAGTAACTGATGAGACGGGAGTAACTGAAGGGACGGGAGTAACTGAAGGGACGGGAGTAACTGAAGGGACGGGAGTAACTGAATGGACGGGAGTAACTGAATGGACGGGAGTAACTGAAGGGACGGGAGTAACTGAAGGGACGGGAGTAACTGAAGGGACGGGAGTAACTGAAGGGACGGGAGTAACTGAAGGGACGGGAGTAACTGAAGGGACGGGAGTAACTGAAGGGACGGGAGTAACTGAAGGGACGGGAGTAACTGACGGAGGTACTGAAGGGACGGGAAGTACTGAAGGGATGGGAGGTATTGAAGAGTCTGAAGCGACGGGTGGTTATGGAGGACAATTTTTAATTATACAGGCAATACGAAGTTTGCCGGGTGTTCACTAGTATTATATAAAAATAATTAGAAATAAAATATTATTTTCAAATATCGTATTTTTAACTTTGTGGTACATTTTAACAAAAATTAACTAAACTTTTTTAACTTTGTTTACACCACGTGTGAGTTGAAATTCTGCCTGAGGAGGGAACGGTTAGTTCCGAAACCGGTCGCTAATGCAATTCACACGTGGTGTAAACAAAGTTAAAAAAGTTTAGTTAAAATATTATTTGTTCGAAACGAGATTTTTAATAAACGATTCGTGTTGGTGCATTACTACCTTTATAAAAACAGGAAAAATAGCATCGCCGATATATAGTCAGTAGCGCACTATAAACTAGAAACAATAATAATTTTATAAAAAAAATATTTTGTTTACTGTAAGCAACTTGGAAGAGACAGCGAATAGAAATAACAATGAGATGGAAGTCGCGAGAATCGCAATAAAACTACCACCATTTTGGAAGAATCGTCCTCAAATATGGCTAGCACAAATAGAAGCACAGTTTGCAGTTGCCAATATAACAGCGGAATCTACTAGATACTATAATGTTATTAGCAGTCTGGATGGCGAAACGCTGGAAACAATAAGTGACACTATCATCAACCCTCCATCATCGAAGCCATACAGTAAGACTAAAAGAAACACTGAATGCAAGATATACCATGTCGGAACAAAAGAAAGTATCACAGTTAGTTTCAGAATTACAACTCGGTGACAAGAAGCCTTCGCAGTTATTACGTCAGATGAAAGAAATGGCTGGTAAAGAAATAGCAGAAACAGAATTGATTCGCACAATATGGATATAGAGACTTCCACATCAGATGCAAGCAGTTTTAGCAGCGGCAGGAGGTCAAAACATGGATCAACAGGCAATCCTGGCAGACAGATTATTGGATGTGTACATCAGAAAAGAAATTTGCAACTGGTTGATAAGGGCCTAATAAGCTGAAACGGTCGTCCTGGATTCGGGAAAAAATATATATGTAGACCAAATCATTTGTTTGATTTAAAATACCCATTATTATAGAATTCTACATATTCAACACCGTCAGCATCGACAAAATTAAAAAAAAGATAGCTAGACTTTATTAGTCAGTTCACATCGAAGATAATCCATCAAAAAGGATGTGATAATGAAGTAGCAGACGCATTGTACAGAATAGAGACAATCGCAATTCCATCTAAGATTGATTATGAAAATATGGCAAAACAACAAGAGAACGATATAGGATTATCACAATTTAAAAATAAAGAGAGTGCTTATTATTAAAGAAAATTACCGTTCCGGACAGTGAACATTTTCTATGGTGTGATCTGTCGACAGGTACGGCTAGACCATTTGTGCCGAAAATTTTGAGAGAAAAAGTAATAGAAAATATGCACAAAAATAGTCATCCAGGCGGTAAAGCCACATACAAAATTATAAAAAAACGTTTTGTATGGCCAAGGAAGTGTAAAGATATAAAAAACAAAATAAAATTATGTTTAGAATGCCAGAAAAACAAAGTATCGAGACATACCCGTAATATAAATGCATTTCTTACAGAAATAGAAAGAGAAATTAATAACTTAAAAATGGTAAAGAATTTATTTATTATGGGTGACTTGAACATAGACATATTGCGAAATGGACATCCGCAAAAAGATGAATATATACAAACCTTAGCTCACCTCGGACTAATCAACCACATAAATATCCCTACGAGAATTACTCATAACTCACAAACATGTATTGATCATGTTTTTAAAAAAAAACGAAAAATTCTACACAATCTTTAGTGTATAAATCAACAATAACAGACCATTACACAACAATTTTGTCAATTAAAGAAAAAAATTCTCTAAAAAAAGATATAAAAAAAGAATATATTAAATATGACAAATTATGAAGACCTAAATGAATTAAAACTAGAAAATTGGGTACAGTTAAAAAATATTGACTCATGGGAATATTTCACTAAGTATTTACAGAATAAAATTAAAAAATTTACACAGAGCATATTAAATAGTATAAGGAAAAGAGACAAACTGCATGAAAAAATAAAAAAAAATCCAAACGATATACACCTATACCATTGATTTTTATAAAAGATACAGAAAAATTTGTGGTAATATTATACACAAAGCAAAGGAAACATACTACATAAACAAAATTAATGAATGCAACCAGAACCCTAAAAAAATCTGGCAAATACTCAAAGAAATCACACATTCAACAAAAAATAAGGACTCATTTATTAAAAAAATTAAGATTAATGAAGAAACAATGCTATTCCAAAAGAACCCAGATATGATAGTAAAATACATAAACCATTATTTTGCAAATTGTGGAGAAGAAACTGCAAAAAAATCAAAACACGAAAACCACAAAACCAAACTCCGAAATTCGCTCTAAATTTGAATTAAAGGAAATTAAAATTACGGACATAGAAAAAACTATTTCATCACTGAAAACAAACAGTGCACCCGGGAAAGATAATATTTCATCAAAAACACACAAAATACTACAGAAAGAACTATGTGAACCACTAACACACCTTATAAACCTATCAATAAAAAAAGGAGAATTTCCTGACATACTTAAACAAGGAACAATATTGCCGATTCACAAAAATGGTAGTAAGGAAGAAATAAAAAACTACAGACCAATAAGTTTACTAAATTCAATGTCAAAAATTTTGGAAAAGGTAATAAAGAAGCTGATGAACTATTTAAACACATATGACATCCTCTCTAAAAACCAATACGGTTTCAGAGAAAATAAAAGTACCTCAGATGCAATTTCGTATGTCACTGACCATATAAAATAATTAATGGATAAAGGCAACAAGTGTCTTGCAGTTTTTATTGACCTCACCAAAGCTTTTGATACCATAAACCAATATTTGCTCTTCAAAAAGCTTGAAAACAATGGTGTTAAAGATACTTCCCTAAAAATACTCAAAGACTACATGACAGGCAGAAATCAGTGTGTAAAAGTGGGGAGTCACATAAGTGAAAACCTAACAATTAACTGTGGTGTGCCTCAGGGAAGGTGTTAGGGCCTATACTGTTTCTTATATATATGAATGACCTGGGCAACCTACCCACAAAAGGACATATCATCAGTTATGCTGATGACACAGTTTTCATATATTACGAAAAAACTTGGAATAAACTATATAAAGTCGCTGAAATTGAATTAACCCATGTAAAAAAATGGCTTGACAGGAACTCTCTGGCACTAAATACAAAAAAAACAAAATACATTGCAAACAGCATAACCTCCCGAAATAAACCTAGTGACGAACATAAACTAAGAATTCATGATTACTGTACCGAAAACTTAAGTGATCAACCAACAGAGAGCATGAAATATCTAGGAGTTATATTTGATGAAAACTTGAGATGGGACTGCCACATTGACTGCATGACAACTAAAATGAACAGATTAATATACTTCTTTAAATCAATCAGAAATGTTATTGACCTAATACATTTGAAAAATATATACTATGCTCTTTATCATTAAGTAATGGAATATGGAATTATTGGATGGGGAAGTGCAACGCCAACAATAATAAAGAAAATAGACATAGCCCAAAAAGCTATCATAAAAGTTATACTTAAGGTACCTGTTACGGACAAAAACGCTAGGTAGGTGTCGTAGCAAATATTTACAGGGTGGCTCGCTTCCTACAAGGTGAAGGCTGCAGTGTGATGTCACCGTCTTCACTATTGGTACGTGAATCACGTAACAATAGTGTGAGATGGTCCAGAGGAATAGCAGTGGTCAGCGTAGAGGTCTATTTTCAGCAGCAGTGGTCCAGTCCAGATCCAAGTCGAAGAGAGAAAACGTAGAAATAGCAGGGTCGAACAGAGATAAATCAAAGAGCGTTGTTGTGTTTAGTACAGTACAAGTTGCTTTGCACAATATGCATTTATTTATATGTAACTGCCGACCGATCAGCGGCCGGCTTGTGCAATACAATGGAAGGTGGCGGCCGGTGCGCGGGGGTGTACCCTCCGGGCACCGTCGCTTACACCGTTGGTCGGCGGCCGGACAATACCCAACCGCTCGACATTGGTGTTTACATAATCTTTTTCACATAATTTTTACACACAATAATATTTCTTATTTTAATCATTTACATTTTAATAAACCATTTTGTGCATGGCCAAAACCGTCCGTAACATCCTCCACCCGTGTTGTGCTACATCCGCACAACACTAAAGTAGAGAGGACGGTTATTGGTAGCACTGCCGCTCCTACGGCGGGTTCTCAATAGCCTCGCGATGGTGCTGGAACGTGGGCGGTGTGGACTTGTTCCCGTCGCTCTGCTGCAGCCTCAATGGCGCGCCTTTTGGACAGCTAGCCCAGGTCTCGGCGTTATCAGTCTTCGCGGCGATGTCCCCAACTCGTAGCGGTTCCTCCGTCCCATTCTGCTCCCGTTGCGTGTACTTCGACCTTAGCGCCGCAGTTAGAGGCCCCCCGAGAGGTGTGCGGCTGCGGTGGTTCACTGGCGGTTGTAAGTCGTCTGTCATAGCCAGGGTGCTTGCTCCCTTGACGCGGCATTCAGAGTTTACGCTGAAGTAATCCTTTTGTCTAGACCAAGCTCTCAGGCCTTGCTCGCTTCTCTTTCCCGTCCTTTTGCCCCTCTTTGTTGTGCAATGTTGTAGCGCTCCCCTTCTACTGGAGTAGGTCCCGGCAGGTGAACGTCCCGTTCCTGGGGGTCCAAGCGCCGTACCTTCGCTCACACGTTGCTCATCATGCGAGGCATGCATGTCTCGTGGCCCTCCGCCTCGGCGTTGGGCGATGGTTATCACCACACACACGATCATCGTGTCGGACGTGGAAGTGTCAGCTTTTCCGCGGTCCTTGTCAAGGTGTCTCATCGTATTCTTGTCGCCGCCTATAGGCTCGCAGTGCTGGTGTGATGCGCCTCTCTCCCGGCATTGCCTATGTCGGAGAATGGACGGCGCGGCTCGGGCCGATCTCGATTGTGTGCGCTCAGTCCACGCACTAAGTCCCATGTCGCGCACTGCGACCTCGTTCGGCTCGTTTTCATCCTTGGCGTAATTCATGTCAGTCTCAGCTGATACAAAATGGTATTTCTGCTCTCTGTCTATCTTTCGAGCGCCTTCGCTCGGAGCTGAGTGTTGAGGTCCATTAATCACATTTCTTATAATGGTCCACACACGGTCCTCAGCCTCGCCGTTTACGCTCGGCGCGTCGCGCTGTGAACGCGTCTCTTCATCTGTAGCGTGATATATATCAGCCTCAGCTGATCCAAAGTGGTATTTCTGCCGGGTGTCGATCTTTCGAGCCCATCAATCACATTTCTTATAGTGGTCCACACACTGTCCTCAGCTTCGCTGCTCACGCTCGGCGCGTCGCGCTGTGAACGCGTCTCTTCATCTGTAGTGTGATTTGCACAATCACTGGGCGCGCCTCTGTCCGCCCCAGAGTCGTATCTTGTTGGGTCGCTCGTTCCTCGAACGTGTTCGTGCTCCAATTTTCTCAATCTGTTCGCCGGTACGTCTTTGGTGATGTGAGCGTTATGACACATCAGTCGGGGTCTCGGCATCTCCGTCGTTCGTAAGCATTGACGATTCTTCTCTGGTGCTGCGGTTGCGCAACGTGTATTGTGTAATCTCAGCAGATGTTTGTCTGATTCACACACGATGACGCTAGTATCTTCCCTCTGGAGGAAGACTTCATTTCGAGGTGCCTTCTTGCATGTCAAGTTCGCACATTCAACTATTTTTGTTTCCTTTTGTGGTTCACTACCGCTCGCCATACTAGCGGGCGCGTCGAAAATTATGTATCGGGTACACACTGCCTGAACCAATTTGCGCAACTCCATGCGCCGTCGTTCACATAACCGAACCTTTTGCAGACGTGCCTCCACGTAATCAGTAGATGGTGTTGTGCGAGTTTCAATGTATAACATTATACAGCGGATGATATCATGAACGGGCGTCTCGCCTGGGTTGCGTTGAAGGTGCTCGTAGGTATATATCAGTGCGTGACATAAGTCCCAATATGTTAATCCAACCTCTCCTAGGTTGTGTGTTGCGGTCACTCCTCTTCTGTAGTCGATCGATTCCATAATCGTCTCGACCAGGTCCTGACAATCCTCGCCGCTTTTCTTGCACAAGTTCGTAGCGGCCTTCGGATACTCGGACGAGTACCGTCTTAATTTCGTTTCTCGCATGCCTTGTGTGAGGCTCGTTGAACATTTGTCCCCGAACGCCATCAATGTTCGGACGAACGCTCGGGCATGTTCACTTTTTTCTTTGTAATTCCATTCTTTTCTTATCAGTGCCTTCCTGATGTCGGCTGCGGTGTCAGAGTTCCCTACACGGGACCGTAGCACATTTTTCATTGGAGTAAGGCAAAGTTCGGGTCGCGCTAGCTGTTCGCCGTTTGTTGCGGTACCGCGGAAGTTCGTCGCGGCTTCTAACGCGATGTGTAGCTCGCCCTGTTTGTTCGGGTTCCCTGTCGCTCGCTCAGGCGACGGGTATTGGGTTCTGGTAGGCGAAACACTTCCGCCTGTGGTCAACAGTCGTACGTTTCCTCCCGCAAGAAGGTGATGCATCGATTTGTACGCCGTTGCCAATCGGTTATTTATCCGACTATCCCTTTTGAATTGCACAAACCGAACAGTTGTGCAACTTTCGTTGTTTTGCATTTGCATAATGTCTTGTTTACACAAGCGACCGGCGTCTATTCGGTCGTTATTTGTTTCCTCGGCTGCGGCTGTAGTGATGGTACAGACTCTTCTATCTTCCGCGCGAAATCCAACTGCGGCTTTTGCGTCGAGCGATTTCAGCGGGAAGCTCCATTCTACCGGTTTGTGCAAGTCCCGGTTCCGCTCTGCGGCAGTTTGTGCAATCAACGATTGTACAAGATCGTTCCCATCACTTGGTGGTCTCATGCCACCGTGCACTGTCCAACCGAGGGCTGTACGCGACACCAGGCATGTATCACGTACTTCTAGTATCTCTCGAGATACAATGAGGTGGGCATTATCTTGCCCAAGCAGCATCAGCGGCACGACATAGCGCGCCGCGGTCGGTCGATCCCTGACATTGACCGTCGCTGTACTCGGCAAGTTCAAATTGTTGACGGTGAAGGCTTTCACGGTGTATTCATTCCCGTCGCCTGACAGATTCAACTCCACCCGTCTTGATTCAGCATCGACGGCACTCATGCCGCCCGCTCCTCGTATTGTGATGCCTTGGCTTGGTCCATTGGCTCCTATTATATCGGCGATTGTGGCGTCGATGAGTGTTGTTTTTGACCCTTCATCCAGAAGCGCATGTACGGTTATTTCTCCCGCCGGTCCTCTCACGGTGACCGGTAGCACTTTGAGCAGAACGTTGTCGCCATCTCGTGCTATTAAATTCACTTCGAAAACGGGAGACGCAGTCCCCTGCCGCGTACCGTGTAATGAGCTGTGGTGAAGCTGCTTACAATCATCAATACCGCACTTCATTTTCTTTCTGCAATTGTCCTTTTTTTATATTACGCATGTTGTTTAATTAAGTTTTTAACTCACTCCACTGTATATGTTTTTTAGGCTAACCTGTCCTTTTTTTATATTACGCATGTTGTGGGAACTATTTTGGCAAATTACTGATATTTGTTACTGTTTTTGTTTACGGATTATAAATTGCTGTATGTTTCCCCTTAAATTAAAAAATAAAATAAAATAAAATAAAAAATAAAATTATTCGCTATGTGTCCGGCGATCAAACATACAGTACACAACCTCTTTGTTTTCACGTGTGTCCACTTTTCACTCGTCGGCATCGCACGATATACGTCACACTCGTGTAAGCGATGTGTTTCACTACACAGGTCACAGGTATATCTTCTTTCCTCCGTCGCGTGGTGAACTGTGGCATGGTTATGACCGTCTCGGCGATTGCCGTCCTTCTTGGTCGTCTTACGCGGTTGTAGACCTCCCGCGTATGGAATCCCGTTGCAATATTGATCTAGCCAGAGCGACAAGTCTTTGACAGTTGCGTTCGACGCGCGATCCCGTTGTGCAAAGAACCACAAGGACTGCATCGCGAACGGCATTTTACACACCATTTCTTGTAGTAGGTTCGAAGACAGCAGCGACGCGTCGTCTAATCCTCTTATTGTGAATACCACGTCACTGAGGGCCAACGCCATTTCCTGGACTGCTTCGATTGTCCCCGGTTCTGGTATGCGTGGCAGCTTTTTCATCTTCTCCATCATGGCTGTGACGACTGTTTGCGGATGCCCGAACGTGTGCTCCAGCTTATCCATTATCTTGGGCAGGTTCTTTGGGTCCGTCAACAGTGCTGCCACGACTTCTCGTGCGCGTCCTGATAGCGCACGCTGGAGTCGGAGGCAGTTTTCAGCCGGAGTGATGTTGCACAATGCTGTCGATTGGTCCCACTGGCCCTTGAAGTTTCTCCATTCAATGGGCTCCCCGGAGAATGTCGGCAGTTCGTGTGCTGTCGTTTGCCGGGCCATGAATGCTGTGGTCAAATGTCCATCACCTCCTTCACGGCTTGGCGTCTGTGATCCAGTTTGATCGATGTACGCTCGCACCGCTTCTGCGACCACAGTACCCAACACGGCGACTGGTACTGACTGCCTGTCGGCCCACTCTTGCGTACGTCTGGCAGTGTCGTAATTCTTTGATGTGCCGGGCGCCGCTTCATCTCTCTCGGTTGCGCAAGGTGCCGTGCGGTTTTCCTCGGTCGCACGCGCCTTGTCGGCTTCCCGCAGTCGTAGATTTTCCTGCTTCTCGGCTTTCAGCACTCTTCGTAGCTGTCTGATTGTATCCTCGGAGCTTGTCCCGATAGAATGCGTCGACTCGCCTGAGTCAGACGCATTATCAGCGTCCGTGACCTTATTCTTCTGACTTCTCAGCGATGGTGTCATCTTTTAGTAGTCTTTTTTCCCGAGTAGAGTCGATCCGACGCTCGAAGGACCAGATGTTACGGACAAAAACGCTAGGTAGGTGTCGTAGCAAATATTTACAGGGTGGCTCGCTTCCTACAAGGTGAAGGCTGCAGTGTGATGTCACCGGCTTCACTATTGGTACGTGAATCACGTAACAATAGTGTGAGATGGTCCAGAGGAATAGCAGTGGTCAGCGTAGAGGTCTATTTTCAGCAGCAGTGGTCCAGTCCAGATCCAAGTCGAAGAGAGAAAACGTAGAAATAGCAGGGTCGAACAGAGATAAATCAAAGAGCGATGTTGTGTTTAGTACAGTACAAGTTGCTTTGCACAATATGCATTTATTTATATGTAACTGCCGACCGATCAGCGGTCGGCTTGTGCAATACAATGGAAGGTGGCGGCCGGTGCGCGGGGGTGTACCCTCCGGGCACCGTCGCTTACACCGTTGGTCGGCGGCCGGACAATACCCAACCGCTCGACATTGGTGTTTACATAATCTTTTTCACATAATTTTTACACACAATAATATTTCTTATTTTAATCATTTACATTTTAATAAACCATTTTGTGCATGGCCAAAACCGTCCGTAACAGTACCTATTCGAACGAATACTTAAGAGATTTTCACTAAATTCAAAGTTCCAACAATTACAAAAATATATGCAAAAAATCTACTATTATACAAACTAAAAAGAGAAGACCAATATACTAGCTCACAACAATATAAACACACTAGGTTAAGTACAACAAATACCTTAATTATACTGGTTGGGCAATATATTCATTTGCCAATCAAAGTTATTGTATAATTTATTTTGATTTTATTTATATTTAACAAGTCAACTGAAGGACCAGTCTGCCATCTGTGAATTAGATAGTCATTTATTTGTCATGTTTTTTCAACATCTGAGCGACACAGGTGGCGGATATGGTTCGAACCATGGATTTGGACTAACTACGGGAAGTTGACTTGAGTGGATAAGTTACGCGTCAGCTGTAGAGTGGTTGATATAATTCGCGGAGATCAAGTTACGTCTCTTCGAGATAAGTAGCCATAAATCAAATATTAGACAACAATACTAGTAGTGTAGACGCACCTTTTTTAGCTCCTGTCAAATTTTAAATATTAGCTGTATATCTTTACTTTTGCCGAATATGTTTGCATACTGTTTGTGTGTTATACTGCTGTTTACCTGTGTCTTCATTATCTCGCAGGTATTACATTCATTTGATACTGTATTATAAATTTCAAACCCAAAGTATACCTACTTTCATACAAATATCAATATCATATTATTGTCACAATGGATCTAAACTGTGTAATTTGCCATAAACCGCTCAAGAGCACTGAATGCATAAAGTGCACATTGTGCATTTCTCCGTTCCACTTTTATTGCACTAACATCAGCGATTCAACTTTTAAAAAAATGTCCACCGAGAGGAAATCAAGCTGGAAATGTGATACTTGTAAATTAGGACCTCGTCCGATGCATTCTACGGATAATACATTGTTGTCGTCGAAACAAAAAGATGACAGTACGGCAATAATTAATGTTTCGGAGCTGGTTACTGAAATCCGGAAGCTTACTCTTCAACTCCAGTCAACTAATTTGAGGCTTGATGAGTTTGAAAAAACAATCGAATTCAATAATAATCTTGTAGAGGAACTTAAACTGAAAGTGAATGTTCTAGAAAATAAGCTAACTAAAATGGATAACCTGGAATCCAATTTCATTGAACTTCAACATACTGTCATGAGATTGGAAAGTGAAAACATTCGCATGGAGCAGACTCAATTAACCAACAATGTGGAGATTCAAGGTCTCCCTGAAACCCCCAATGAAGACGTCACATCAATCATACTTAAAATTGGAAGCAGTGTTGGGTGCATTATCAAACAAGAAGACATTGAATCTGTCAACCGAATTGAATCAAAAAAGAACCACGCCGATAACAAACCAGGAAATATTGCAAAATTTCGATCGAAAACAAAGAAAGATGAACTCATTGCTGCCATAAAAAAGATGAAAGGTATTAATAGTAACTTACTGGAAATGCCAGGAAAAACTGTAAGGATATATGTCAATGATCATCTAACATGGAAGAACAAGTCTCTTTTGTGAGCTGCGAGAGATTTCAAGTTAAAAAATAATTACAATTTTTTATGGATCAGAGATTCGAAAATTTATATTCGGAAGAACGAGATGGCAAAGAAAATCTACATTTCCAGCTTCACTCAATTGAAAAATTTAATTTAATTATTTTTTGTTGCATATATTACTTACTTCTCAATCACTTTTTATTTTTTGTTAATATTCCGTTTTTCTACCTATCCAATCATATCCGTCAAATCGCACACATACATCTTCACTCAACCAGATAATTACATTTTACACAACACGCACATTGTCACAGACCTCACAGTGAACTTTTTTGTGATAGGTACCCAGCTTATATCAAACCCATTTTATATTCAATACTTTCTATTATAATTTATTATTTCTTCATTTATTCACCATACATTGATATTGCTAATATTTTTACTATTTTTTATGTTACTTATTACTGTTTTTTATTATCTCTGTTTTATTTACTCTTTAAATGACTCTCACAATTTATTACCAAAATGTTAGAGGCCTACGTACTAAAACAAATACCTTTCTTCAAAATTCATCCTCTAATGACTTTGATGTTTATGCACTAACGGAAACTTGGCTTACGGATGGTATTATCGATTGTGAACTTTTTGATTCTCGGTATATCGTCCATAGACGGGACCAGCGCCCTCTGGATTTGCAGTTTTTGCAGTTATATCATGCCGTAATGTATGAGAGAATATTTTCCAATATGGCCGACGTATCAGTCGGGGGTTTACGCGTCTTGGCGTCTGTTTTTGCATAGAAATCAGTACATTTTGATTCGTTTTCGGTTAGTGTTGGTTTGTCGTGCTGTTTTTTAAATCTCCGTAAGTACAAATATAATTGTTTTTATCATTTATTTATTAATATTACACATTATTTAAGCGTTTTCATATTATTTTGTTTGGTTATTTACCATAATTTTTGATATATAACGTAAATACATTGAAATGTAATGTCAGAAACATTTTCATGGTTATGAAATATTTTATCGATACAATATTGTCATTAAAATTGTAATCTAATGTTTTGAAGTGATTAAACACAAATTTATTATGATATAGTGCATATTATTTAAGAAAAATATATATAGGTGTTGCGTATAGAGAGAAGGGAAAATATTGCACCTACCTTGGCAGCCTTCTTCCTTCGTCTTGTGTAGTGTCTTCACGGAGGGCACTACACCAACCTCAATGACACAACACTGAATTACACTTTAAAACTTCCTCTGAACACGGTTCAGGAATTCAAAATAGCGCACGGCGCGTAGTTTCGATGATTGATGCGAAAAGGTAGAAAATATGTATATTTTCTCTTGAGTCGACTATATATCTTTCTGTCACAGTGCAATGCGTTCACACACGACGAGAGAGTATTGACGATTGTTTTTTGTTCCTATGTAGGTAACAATATTTCAGGGATCGGAAAAGGTTGGAAGTGTTGCCACATTTACCGAACATCCTCCCCTCCGAAGAGGCCTGGTATGTATACCACGGCTCTTCTAAAACTATATGACAAACACATAACGAAATATAAAAAAAATACATAAATTTGGAGACATATAGCAAACAAATCCCCAAACTTAATGGTCATGTGAAGGTACGACCTTCATACAAGCAAAAAAAAATAAGATAAACAAAAAAGGTAAAAAAAGTATACCTAACTAATACAAAATAAAGGAAAACTTAAACTTTACAAATCATTGTCATTTTGACAAGGAAGTGGGCATAGCTTCGAAACTGGTCTCATCAAGATACCACTAGGTGTCTTCAATTCAACCACACGAGTGACTCCGTCCTGAGAGGAGACAAGCTTCGATATTCTACCCAATCGCCACTGCAAGGGTGGCATGTTGTCCTCTCGTATGACAACAAGATCTCCGATATTTGGAGGAATCGTGGCCTTAAGCCATTTAGATCTCTGCTGGAGAGTATGCAGGTACTCTCGCTGCCACCTGTTCCAGAATGATTGGGAAATCGACTTAATTAATTGGTAACGTGTAAGTCTAGAAACGTGCACGTCATCCATACGTTTTTCAGGAACGGCTACAAGAGGTTGACCTATTAAAAAATGGCCTGGAGTTAGTACATTCCACTCTGAGGCGTCCTCCGACAGAGACGTTAAAGGTCTTGAATTCATGACTGCCTCTACTTCCGCACAAACCGTCATGAACTCTTCTAAAGTTAATATCTGCTCTCCAATTACTCTCTTCAGTAAGGTTTTAGCCACCTTGATTCCGGCTTCAAACAATCCTCCGCTGTTTGGGTAACTTGGAGCATTAAAATGCCAAGTGATACCACGCTGGCTGGCCTTGTTTGACAATACCTCCTGCACTGCTGAACTTGAGAGGTACTTATCAACTTCATTGAGATGTCTGCTACTCCCTACATAATTTGTGCCGCAATCTGATCGAATAAGCGTCGGAAGTCCTCTACGGGATGAGAACCTCGAGAAGGCTGCAAGAAATCCCTCAGTTGAGAGGTCCGACACAACTTCTAGATGGACTGCCTTCGTGGCCAGACAGACAAATATGCATAAGTAGGCCTTAAAGGTTTTAGAGTTTCTTATTTTATTTGCTCGCATAGTAAAGGGACCACCATAATCTGTGGCGACTCGTTCGAAGACCCGACCGACTCGAACACGGTCCGATGGGAGGTCTGCCATCTGAGGGCACACCGACTTGGGGTTTACCTTAAAACACGTGACGCACTTATGAATACGACTACGTATTACACGCCGAGCAGAAACAATCCAAAACTGCTGTTGTAAAATAGCATTCAGCGCATTGGGACCGATATGGCAATGTACCTTATGATAGTTGTCTACAATCAGATTAGTTAAGTGAGAAGATTTAGGGAGAAGAATGGGAAATTTAGAATTATATGGAAGAGTAGAATGTCTCAGTCTCCCTCCAACTCGTATCATACCTTCGCTATCCAGGAAGGGAAATAATTTTTGCAAGTGTTTCACGGAGCAGGGACGGCCATTCCTCAACTTGTCTATCTGTTCAGAAAACGCAATTAATTGTTCCCATTTAATAAGTTTGAAGAGCGATAATTTTAACTCCTCTACAGAAAGAGGACCGGTACATTTTTTAAATTTGTGACGACAATTATTGATAAATCTTATGCAGTAAGCTGTAGTTCGTTGCAGTCGTTGCAAGGAACTAAATTTAATAACAAAAGACTCCTCCATGTCTGCACATAGAGCAATCACCTTGGTCTCACGGAGACCAGGGAGTTTGTGTGAGTCTAAAGACTCTCTCTTTTGGCACGGCCAAGTTTCGAAAGAGTCCTTTAGCCATGGTGGATGCCACCACAATTCATGATCCAATAATACGGAGGGATATGCACCCCTAGATGAAATGTCAGCGCAGTTTAATTTTGATGGTACATATCTCCATGTGATATGGGCCGTAGAATTTAAAATCTGGGAAACACGGTTTCCTTCGTAGATTTGTAGTAAGTGAGGCGGGGTTTGGAGCCACGACAGGCAAATAGTGGAGTCTGACCAACAAATTACATTTTCAATTTTGATTCTACCAAGGAATGACGAAACGCAAAAATTTATTAAACGTGTTAACAACAATGCAGCATTTAATTCTAGTCTAGGGATAGTCATCTTCGTGCGCACAGGGGCTACCTTTGACTTAGCCGCCAAGAGGCTGACATTCACCTGACCCTCATTGTTCACGGTTCTAAGATACACGACTGCAGCATATCCACAGAGTGAACCATCGCAAAATCCATGTATGGATACTTCAGTTAAACCCTCGTGAAATGCTTGTCTTGGAATATTAAATCTCTCAATAACACTTAAATCAGCTACAAAATTCTTCCATTCTTTGACAATTTCTTGAGGCGGAATGTCATCCCAAGAAGTGTGCAACAACCATAATTTCTGAATGATTAATTTTGCCTTGAACGTTATAGGAGAGATCCAACCCAATGGATCGAATATTCTTGCAATAGTAGATAAAATCGCTCTCTTGGTGCATTCATCTCCGGGCACATTCACTCGATACCTAAACACATCAGCTAATGAATCCCACTGGATCCCTAAGACCTTAATGCAAGGAGACGAGTCTGCAACGTCGAAAGATCTTGGCACTTC
Source organism: Molanna angustata (assembly GCA_963576475.1). Lineage (NCBI taxonomy): Eukaryota > Metazoa > Arthropoda > Insecta > Trichoptera > Molannidae > Molanna > Molanna angustata. The sequence continues at coordinate 11,342,340 of OY754990.1, forward strand.
ACAATGATCAGCTGGTACATCTTCAAGCAACTGGTTGCAATTCGATGACCATTTACGTAGCTCGAAACCTCCCATTTTTAGCAGTGAAATAAGTTCCTGCTTAAGTAGTACTGCATCCTGAAGTGTTGCAGCAGTGGTGATGATGTCATCAACAAATATTTGAGACTGTAAGACCTTCGAAGCCATAGGAAACTGAGACTCCCCAATCCTTGCGAGCTCACGGAGCACCCTCATGGAGGCATAAGGCGATGACGTCACGCCATATGTGACTGTGCACAAGGCGTAATGTCTAATAGGATCTGAAGGAGAGTCTCTCCAAAGAATCAACTGATATGGCTGATCCTTGGGATCAATCAGAATCTGACGGAACATCATTTTAATATCGCAAATTAAAGCTATTGGATGAATACGAAAGTTAAGTATGATGTCTGCAATATCGCGGTGTAATTTGGGGCCAGCATACAGACAGTCGTTGAGAGAAACTGAAGTAGATGTCTGTGCACTCGCATCAAATACTACCCTAATTTTTTTTGACTGATTTGTTGTTTTAAAAACGGCATGATGAGGTATATAATAATGCTTACCAGGTTGAGTCACACCCTTATAAAGAGTCATATGACCCAATGATAAATACTCATTCATAAAAATTGTATATTCGAATTTTAGGTTTTCATTTTGAGAAAATCGTTTTTCCAAATTTAAAAACCTACGCAGCGCGGCGTTGTAAGAATTTCCCAGTTGAGGGTGAATTTTCTTAAATGGCAGTCTAGCCATGAACCTACCGTTAGGTATTCTTTGAAGAGTTTTCATGAAAAACTCCTCACATTGATCATCTTCTGGGTTGCAAGGCATTACCTCAGGAAGATTTTCTGAGTGCCAAAAATTTTCAATTAATTTATCTAACGAAGTTTCTGAGTGGAAGGAATGTATCGCAAGATTATTGCTCAACGTGCGATGAGATGAATCATCATATGGACCACTAATAACATAGCCAAAGATGGTTCCTAATGCCGTGGGTATGCCTTCTGAGAAATGAACTGACGAGCCATCCAAAAGACTTGCATACAAATCTGCTCCCAATAGAACGTCTATTTGAGCAGGTTCATAAAAATATTCATCAGCAAGGGATAAATTTTTATATGCATTAAAAACCCTTTGAGGGACACGGGCTGGTGGTATATTATTGGTTAGGCGATTTAGTACTAGGGCCGTAGTAGAAATTAATTCACCACTGCGTTGTTTCATAGTAAGAAAAACTGAACCGCGAACCTGAGTAATATTTCCTCCCAGTGACGTCACTGGAACCTGAATTTTATTGCGCTTTAATGATAGACGCTGAATGCAACTCTCCGTTATGAAGGAGGACATTGACCCACTATCTAGCAGACACCGTACAAGATGAAAGTTCCCAAATGAATCTTTAATAGGTATGCGAGCTGTAGCAAGTATGACTTGCTTCGTTTGAGAAATTGTGCCTGAATGAATTTCGGCAGATGTAATTAACTTGTTTTGATCTGAAACTGTTTGAACAATTTGTTTGTTTTCGAAATGTAGCAAAGTATTATGTTTATGTGACTGACACAATTTACATTTTCCGGAACTCTTGCAATTTTTAATATCGTGATTTTTCATACAAGAGAAACACAGTCGATTTTCCTTTACAAAATCACGACGTGTTTTAACGTCCTGCCTTTTAAATTGTTCGCATGCGAAAATTGCATGCGCTTGATTCTTGCAGAAATGACATTTAATGTTATTAGAAGGTAGCACAGAATGGAATGTACTCTTGAATGTTTTTCCCTTTGAAAATTGCACAGAAGTAACATCTAAGACATGACATTGATCTTCCAAAAATTGTAACAGTTTGGGAAATTTTGGCATCTCATTTTTGGGCAATGTTATTTCAAATCGGCAGCGTAAATCAGAATACAATTTTCTTATTAATATATGAACCAAAATAAAGTCCCACTCATTAACATTGATATTCAAAGAAATTAACGCCTGCGAATTTTCCTTGACAATATTTAGAAAATTACGCAACTGTGATACATTTTCCACAGGCTTAACGGCGAGCAAATTCGATAAATGATTATCTGCAATTAACCTTACATTATTAAAACGTTCATTAATAAGTTTATATGCCAGATCATAGTTTTCTTCGCTTAAGGATAAGTGTTTTATCACACGTGAGGCATCATCCTTCAAGCAAGAGGACAGATAATGCATTTTTTGAATGCCATTTAACTGATTATTCGAGTGAATCAATGTATTGAATATCGAGATAAAATTGTTGAAATCTACATATGAACCATTATAGGTAGGCAACGGTATATGTGGCAGACTGATATTTTGAATTTTACTGCTTTCATTATTTTTTGATACTTGCTTATCACTACATAATTCAAAATATATTTGTTTGATTTCATAATAGTTTTCGATAAACTGATTATACCTATCACTATGTGTCTCAGAATCGAAATCAGACTTTGCCGCGGCTTCTATGAGAATATGATTCTCATAAAACTCGGATTTGATATTCTCTAAGTCAAAATAACGCACTTTAAATTTTATTATGTTCGATTCCGAGGGGTTTAATTTCGCCTGTATAGCGAAATCGAATAAACACTTTAAATTTAAAGCTGCAAGTGAACACTTTACTGTTTTGTTCGTCATTTTAAACACAGATAATATAACTCTACACAAGGAGTATATAATACTTTACACTATACATACAATATATTAATATAATATACACTTATTATTGTTATTTGTCAACATAAGATCGAGATATAGGTACCTAGATAATATTATACTGTACGGCTGTCAGTTCAGTAGTAAACAACGTGAAGTTAGTTACAGATATTTGACCATAGAAAATAATTCACACTGCTCTGAACTAAGCAACTATTGCCGTTTCACAAATAAAATAATTATAAGAATAGCCACAAAAAAATAATAAATATAATTTTACCTACATAATTATGTAGTACACCGACCAAAACGAGGTTATTGTTTGCTATTGTCTTCAAATAATAAATTGATATTTCAGAATAATATTATGTATAATACTATGTTGAAATATTACAAATATAACGAAATAACACAATTTACGTGTGTTTTGTCATACAAATACGATTTGATGACGTCCGATGTGGCTGGAATTTAGGATAATAGGCTCGGAATGGACCATAGGATGGACAATTCGGATCGAAAGGACCAAAGGATGTTGCGTATAGAGAGAAGGGAAAATATTGCACCTACCTTGGCAGCCTTCTTCCTTCGTCTTGTGTAGTGTCTTCACGGAGGGCACTACACCAACCTCTATGACACAACACTGAATTACACTTTAAAACTTCCTCTGAACACGGTTCAGGAATTCAAAATAGCGCACGGCGCGTAGTTTCGATGATTGATGCGAAAAGGTAGAAAATATGTATATTTTCTCTTGAGTCGACTATATATCTTTCTGTCACAGTGCAATGCGTTCACACACGACGAGAGAGTATTGACGATTGTTTTTTGTTCCTATGTAGGTAACAATATTTCAGGGATCGGAAAAGGTTGGAAGTGTTGCCACATTTACCGAACAATAGGTATATTTCGAAATATGATCACACTAATGCGACTAAAATGTGACACGGCGATCGTATTTGTTCACAATCATATTATTGGGTTGATTAATATTTTCATTATTGAATTATTTGTTTTTGTCATAGAATTATAATGTGTTTTTGTATGTTTATGTTTAAATTTAGTTTTTGATTGTATAACGAACTAATATACATGAATAGTATTTCGATGCGTTTATTTTTCAAAATTTATCCCAAACCACCTTAAATGTTTTATGGAAAACAAATTTGAGTCCATCTATTATAATGTAGACAATTTTGAGGGCATTTCTGATTTCAAATAAATATCTTTATTTTAGAAAATATATTTAAAACCGTGGCTAGGTTTGGATTGTGATTTATATTTTTTTGTATCGAGATCCTTTCTTCAGATATTTTATGTTACTGTCATGACAACCGGTATAATATAGGTATTCTAAAATTGATAAATTTCTTATTTACCCGCTCCTTATAGTTACAATATAAATTTCTGTTGATTTTGTCAATTAAATCAATTAAATGTTTTACAGAAATATGCAGGACTGTCGTGCTCCTGGATGCCAGTCCAATTACAATAAGAAGTATACAAATTGCTTTTCTTTTCCTAAAACTGATGCATTAAGAAGGCAATGGATTCAAAGCATACCAAGAGCCAACCTAACTGCTTCTCCATATACAAGTGTGTGTATAAAGCATTTTCGCGATGAAGACATAGTTAAGGAAGATACATTTAATTGCACAGATGGTAAGTGATTTTTCTGTAAGTGACTGACGTATGCAAGTCCGTTTGGGGTCGAGTTATGGAACGCTTTGGAGAAGCTCAAATTGTCGCCCTTGACATCTCTAAAGCTTTCGACCGGGTTTGGCACCGAGGTCTCTTAATGAAACTCCCTTCTTATGGACTACCCCAGTCTCTGTGTACTTGGATTGCGAATTTTTTAAAAGATCACGAAGTCATAACTGTAGTGGACGGTTGCTCTTCTTCTCCCCATTCCATTAATGCGGGAGTCCCTCAAGGGTCCATTCTATCTCCAACCCTATTCCTCCTACATATCAATGACTTGCTCTTACGCGCCCCCATCCACTGTTACGCTGATGACAGCACAGTCCATGACAATTTCTCTTTTGACAAACCTCCTAAACAGAGTGAAATATCAGAAGCCCGGAAAGACCTTCATCAAAAAATAAATAGCTACCCCCACTCAATCAATACCTGGGGTGAAAGTAATCTTGTTTCATTTAACGTCTCAAAAACCCAAGCCTGTCTAATTTCTGCGAAGAGAAACCCCAATGAATTGCAAGTGTCTTTCAACGGAAGCACCCTACCTAACAGCAGCTCTATCGACCTGCTTGGAGTATCTATAACGAACCAATTACACTACAAGGGCTCCATCGAAGCTAAGGTGAAACTCGCCTCCAAAAAATCGAGCGTACTATATAGAGCGCGCAGATATTTTACTAAGACCCAGATCTGTATACTATACAAAGCGCAAATACGCCCAATTATTGAATATGGCAGTCACCTCTGGAGTGGCGCCCCCCAATACCTACTGAATACCCTCGACGCTGTCCAAAGGCGTGCTATACGTCTGATTGATGATCCATCACTGACTGATGGATTGCAATCACTAGAACACAGACGCAGAGTCGGTATTTTAAGTTTATTCTATAGATACTACCACGGGAATTGCTCAGAAGAACTTGCATCTTTGGTCCCTCCTCCACCCACTCGCAACAGAGTCACTCGCTTCACTCAATCGCAGCATCCATTCACAGTGGACCTTCAACATATACGAACAAGTCGCTTCTCAAACTCCTTTATTAATACAGCAGCCCGACTGTGGAACGATCTTCCGAATTCTGTGTTTCCATCTTCGCACAACCCGGGTCTTTTTAAAATCCGAATTAATAAACTCTTTTCTTGATTGCAAACCCCTCCCAACGCTACGTAGTGCGCTTCTTCGGAAGAGTAAAATGGACCCAAATCCCAATAGCTGGCGTCCCCTACGTAGACATGTTAAAAAAAAAAGTAAGACCTGGACATGGCAGAAGTCGTACGAAACCAGAATAAATGCAGTTGAAATGAGATCGCTTAGAAGAATTTGTAACAGAATGATGTATGACAGAGTTCGAAATGAAGATACAAGGAAAGAATGTAAGATGAAGAAAGATGTAATTAACAGAATTAAAGTTAACACATTGAGATGGTTTGGCTACTTGGGGAGAATGAATGAAGAACGCCTGATGAAAATATATAAAGCTGACAGGAATGGAATAAGAGGTCGGGGGCGCCCAAGAAAAGTATGGCACGACCATGTAAACAATATTCTGAAAGATGGAAATGTAAGAAGCGTGAACAACAGATGAACGTGTATAAGACAATGTATGAATGTTGATGAGGCGATGAATGTGTGTCAAGATAGAAAAATGTGGCGTTCGGTTCTCTCTGCCTACCCCGTGAGGGACATGGCGTGCTGGTATGTATGTATAGATATCTGACTCCTGAGATACGAAGATAAATATTATTAGTCTCCAGAATGTAGCAACTTACTTGTTATTGGATGCATGTTAGATAATATTTAACATAGTACCTAGTTGCCCGAAAAGCAATACACAAGAATATACCAAAACGTACAAAATAAGTTTGGAATGAAAATTAACGTTAACAAATCTTTTCATACGGCTATGAAAAGTCAAATCACATACTTCAAAAAAGAAACCAGCATGGCTACCCATGAAGTTGATTTTAAGATCAGATTCAGACTTGATGAATGACATTTTCATACTAAACTTTGATCTTAACAAAATATCTTTGATTTATGATATTTATAGTCTCACAAATTTAGACAGAAAATGCAATTTAAAACTGTGAACCCAAGACCTATCTCTGAGTCAGATATCTTACCGACAAATAAGAATCAAAAAACCAAAAAAATATACAAAAAATTATATATAAAGAACTCTACAATAAGTGCGTTCAAGTTTAGACATTTATTATGTTCCATCAAACTATTATTTATCATTTATCACCATAAATAAATTGACTAATAATTATGTTTCAATTATGTTTCAAAAAAAGATGCTGTACCATCAGTGTTCTCCAACCTACCAGAATATTTATCAAAGAAATTGCCACCTCGTCGTAAGGAACCATCAAAAAGAAAAACGGATTTCGTAGTCCGAACCAACAAACAAAATGAAGCTTGGGATCAATCCGATAAAATCACCAAGATTTTCAACATTTCAAACCAACCTTTGAATTTTAATATTAGTAACTGGAATTTAAAATCAAAAATAATTTTATACAGTGTTAAATTTTGTCCTTTTGCTCTTGTAACATTTTTAATTATTATGTGAATCATTTGAAATTAAGATATATTTTAAAGATACCGAACTAAGTATAAAAAAAATTAAAAAGGTTTGAATTTTTTTAATAAACATGTTTTCATAGAAAATAAAGTTAATCACGTCACGGTTTTTGAGGATTGAAGAAAAAAAACACATTTCTATATGTTACGTTGTTCTTGCAAAAAGGCGATATATAAAAGTGGATGTTGGTATATTTGTTTCTTTGTATGTGATCGATGGACTCCTAAACCGCACATCCGACTGCGATGAAACTTTGGGGATTTGTTCAGCGCGCACCGGAGAAGGATTTTGCATTAAAATTTATTTAAGTATTTGTTCGACTTGTCACTAAAAAGTTTTGAAAAATGAAACTATGAGGATTTGAAAATTATGCTACCAGGGTAACATAAGTCGGTCCAAATTTTTTTTTTAAATGATCTATTTGATATTGCAATGAAACATTGGGGATTCGTTCAGTCCATACCCAAGAATGTTTTTGAATTTAAATGTATTTTTTTTTAATATTACACATAACGCATTATTACAGGAAAATATTTATTAGACGGAAGTGACTGAGGAGGGACTGAAGTGATTGAGGAGACAGAAGTGACTGAGGAGAGACTTAAATGACTGAGGAAGGACTTAAATGACTGAAGAGAGAATAGGGACTAAAGTGACTAAGGAGGGACTGAAGTGATTGAGGAGGGATTGAAGTGAATGAGGAGTGATGGAAGAGGGACTGAGGAAGGAATGAAGTGACTGAGGAGGGACGGAAGTGTCTGAAGTTATGGAAGGGACAGAATAATAATGAGAGATTCTAGGTTATAATCTTAAAAAATAAAACATACGGATCAACCATTTTTATCTATACACAGGCAAGACAACGTCTGCTCGGTTTTCCTAGTAAACATATGTAGAGTCAGAGGTTTGCGGGTAGACTTGTGTGGGAGAAGAAGTATATTAAAAAGTATATTTTTTAAATAAATAGTAATTTGGCAATAATATCACCACATGTCGTTACAGGGTGAAAGAAAGAGTAAATGTATTATTATAAAAATATACGCTTCCCCTAAATGTGGAATTTTTGATATTGTCTTTTATGTAATTTGTTAATGAGAGAATTTGTAGAGTGTCAATGGTCTGGATGTGTATGTGTACCCTTCCATTGTCTCTGTCTTAAATATATATAATATTTAATTTTTTTATATACCTTTTATTATTGTTGTCAAACCTCTTTATGTAAAATGTCATGTATATTATAAATAAGTAAAATGATTATATTATGTACGAGTATTTTCATCAGTCATTCTTTTATCCTAGACAGAAGTGTAAATTTTAATAATTGCTGTTTTTTTGTATGTTGATAATTGACTACCTACTGAATGGTTCCTTACAGATTCGATAAAATTTATAAAAGAAGGTATTTATATGTGTGAATGTATGCATGATTGATTAGTTGAATATTTTTTCAATGAAAAAGTAATTATATATAATGAAAGATATCCATGTATAAAGTTGTATTTAGTTTGATACACCTCAACAAAGAAGTGAGTTATGCAGTAAATCTAGACATCTAATTAAGGCCCCTAAGTCAAATTGTAAACGCTGTTCGTTATCGCCAAGCACTTGGAGATAACGTTTACAATTTAACTTAGGAGCCTGGACCTCAAGGTGTATTGATTTCTTCAATACACCATCTAGAATATTCAGCATCTTTGTAAAGGTGTATCTGACTTTTCGTTCAGCACAGGATATCTTGATCTTCTGATATATTTGTTCAATTGAAAACTTGAGTAAAGTAAGAAATATAAAGCTGTTTTTAAATGCTAATCTATTGAAGAATAATGTGAATGAATATATTTGGAAAGAGAAATGTTTGTATAGATAACAATAACTTTTGTGTTTTCCAAAATAATTTGTATGAAGGATCTGAATCTAAATAAATAAGGCCATGTATGTAAAATTTATGTGTGTGGAATAATCTGTATTTTAGTTATGTAAAATGTTTTAATTGATGAACATAATATTTACAATAATGAATTTTTGGGTTACCAGATGTAGAATTTAATTTCTGAATTAGCTTGGAGAACACATGATACTATGAACATGTTTAATATTTGCAACAATAGTAACTACCTATGTATTTATTTCAAAAACTAAAAACACATCAATTGTTCAAACTTATTGTTGATAAGAATGTATACAATCTTAAAATGGGCATAACATAAACAGACTGTTTAAATCATAACTGGAAATTTGAAATGTAAACTATTAGTAGTGCCTTCTGTCTAAACAAAAATAATGAATATTTCATAGAGCTGTATAATGACCATGTAAACAAAATTCTCAAAGGAAAGTATAATGACCATGTAAACAAAATTCTCAAAGGAAAGGATAAATCTTAATATGTTTAAATAACAGACGAATGAATGTGTGTGAGGCAATGAATGTATGGTGCTCGCTTCTCTCTACATTTTTTTTATATCTCATAACATGATTTCCACCTTGTTCACTGTGGCTCGGAATAAGAATATTGTTCTTTTATTGTATCGCTAATTTCAAGTTCGCCTCAATACACCATCCCTTTTCCTATTCCTGTATCATGTATTTTAAATTCCTCAATAGAATTTGAAGAAATTATTTACTCATATTTCTATACGTACACAATGATACATGAAATTGAATGTATGATAAACAAGAATGAATGTTTCAACTGGATACATATTTTTTAAATTCAATATCAGACATCAGTTTTCTTTGCCAGTTCTTCCTGGTAGATGTATTAGAACTGGCGGATATTATCTTGTTTATTTTTAATAAAGAAAGTCAATAACTGGTACCATTAGTATAGACAACTGCAGTATATTTGTAGTTTTACAGAAAATGCTTCTATGTTATTGACAAATTTTAAACAAATACTTTTGTGTTTTTTTTATATTAAAACAACCTTTTTTCCCTAACAGTATTTTGAATATAAACCTTGTAAATATATGAGGTTTCGAAGAAAAGTTTTTTTGTGAAACAGAAGACCTAAGGAGATGGTGGGTTTTTGGAAGTAATTGAGTATACATATTTTTTTACCTTTTCTATCGACAATACTTGATGGAATTTGATTATAATATATTACAATAAAATACAGATTTATAATTTTCTTCAACTAAATTTAATTGAATAACTAGTTTCGCTCTAGACGAGCATATTCTGAGTGGTCCACTACTCAGAGAATGCTCGACTAGAGCAAAAATAGTTAGTCAGTAAAATTTAGTAAAAGAAAATTACAAATGTGCATTTTAATAGAGTACCTATATATTATGCATCATGTCAAGTATTTTTATATGATCAAACAAGCAAAATTTTTAAGACTAGATTATGTTAAAAGACTTGAAAATGCAATTTAAAATTTCTAATAGGGAATATCATTTGTAGTTACATAATTAAGTTTATAATTTTATTATTACAATTGGTTCTTTACATAGGTGTTCTAGATTTTTCATATTTAAACAGCTGAACGTTGGTCGTTATAGATAATAAATCATATTCAAAACAATTGAAGGAAGCTCAATATCCCTGATAATAATTTATAATATAATATTAACTTTATTAGTATTTTGCTGAAATTAGTCATGTGCCTAGATATTTATTTGTTTTCAAAATTTTATACAGTTAGTAAACGATAATTGAATTATAAATGTATCAAATATTATTAATGAATATATTAACAATGAATATGAATAGGTAGTTATCAATTTACCTAGAATAATTCATAACTCTTTGTATCAAGACTGATAAAAAATATCTTTTAATATAAGCTCTACTTGTTCAGTTTCCATCTTGGAGATTGTTTGGCAGTAAATCTCTTCCTCCACTCTGTTTGGTCTTCAGCGATGCACACCTGTTCCATATACTCCCAGCGGGAACGCCTTCTGTCAGTCGATCCCTCAATTATTCCCTCCAACAAGATGTGTAAGAGATGCTCATGTCACAACGCATGACCATCCAATTTGCATGCCTTTTCAATATGGTGATCAACATGTTGTATTGTGACTAGTTTAATTGATTTTGCTGAGGACCTCACCTTTGCATAATGTGTGAAAACCATACAGGTACAGCAAAATACTCCACACTGATTTACTAATTGTTTCCGGAGTTGCTGGACTCAAAGATCTTTGATTGTTTAAGGCAAGTTTTGCTTGGTGGATGAGATTATCTATTTCACTCTTTGAACGTCCATCTCGTATGTGATCCTGTACCCAAGATAGACAAATTGGCATTCTATATTTCACTCTATATTGGCACATCTCTAGACATAAGTATATCAATTATAATTTGAATATGGTTATTACCGTTGTTTTGTTCTGCAACCTTATGATGAATATATACTATTTCTTGTACAGAATATCTGTTGGTACAGTAGATAAATTTTAACCGATTGAAAAAAAGAGGAGATTATATTATATTGTAGGTATTATTGGTTATTTAGGTGCTCGAGATTTCTTTATATTTAAAATAAATGAACGTACCTAGCTCATTCTGGATGATAATATTGAAAACAATTAAAGGAAGCTCGATTTCCCTGATAATTATTTATATAAAATTGACAATTTATTCTGTATTTTGCTCGTGTAACAAGATACTAATTTGTTGTCAGTTTTTGATATAAACTTTTTATACAATTACTCTGAATAAATATTATGTTTTCTCATATATAATCTAAGGTTTTCTCAATATTTTTTTTATAAATATAACTTTCATAATGCAATATGAAGTATTTAAAGATTGCAAAATTGACCTTGAAAAATTCGTAAAATGATTTTTTGTACTATGTAGATTTATAAAATTTATTTTTTTATGTCATAATGAACATTATAAATGAAAAAATGTTTTTATTCAAATCTGATCTGTCACATTCAAGTATATAAAACATGTTCTATGAACATGAGAAAAAGAACAATCCGCCAATATGGATAGCTGTCAAACTCCATACGACTGATAAGTCAGCCATTTTTTTTCCCCTACCTTGCGGCCTGTCTAGAGGAAAACGAACGACGAACAATCCAGAGGGCCTTGACGGGACCGATCTAACGATTCAACAGGTCAACGTCTGGGAGGAGGTGTACTATTAGCGGTTCGTTGTGATCTTTCTGCTCAAGTTCGTCCCAATTTTCAATCTCGCGCTGAAGATGTTTGGATCTCACTTAACTCGAACACTCGTTCTAATTCTAGTTTACACGTTTGCTGTGTATATATTCCTAAGGGACCTACTTATCTTATTCACATGGAAAGCTTCCTCAATAAGTTATCCAGATTAACTTTGGACTACCCGTGTGATAATTTTCTTGTTTTGGGTGATTTTAATATTCCTGAAATTACTTGGTTAAAGCACAATAACAATATATTTCTTTCTCCACTTGTTGTGTCCTCTCCGGTCAGTGCTTTGTTTATTGACAACATTAATTTTGCTGGACTAAATCAATTTAATTCTGTCACTAACTCTAACAATCGTATTCTTGATCTTGTCCTGTGTAACAAATTTGTCCAGGTCTCTGCCTGTGACGATCCTGTCATTGATGAAGACTCTCACCATAAATCACTGACTGTAACAATTTCTTTTTCTAGTCCACCTGTGCTGGTTGGTGAAAGAAGATTCGTGCATATTTTTAAACGTGGGGATTACGAAATGATTAATTTAGCACTTAGTAAAATTAACTGGGTGAATGTACTCTCACATTGCAACATTGACTCCGCTATTGATAAATTTTATTCTATTCTATATGACTTAATTGATACCTATATACCAAGAAAACTCTCCGCAAATTCTAAATACCCACCTTGGTATAATTCAGCTTTAATTAAAATCACTAAAGAAAAATACAGTTTTTTTAGAAAATATAAATTATCCAAAAACCCTTTAGACTACTTGACTTTCTCACTTCTTCGAAAACGTCACAAAACTCTCAGCCGTGAATGCTATAATAAATTTATTTCAGAAACCGAGAATGCTATCTCAATCGATCCCTCGCACATATGGAAATATATTAAATTAACATCCAATTCACATGCCATACCTAGCACTATGCAGTTTATGGATAGAAAAGAGCATCGCGGGCAAGGAATATCTAATCTATTCTCAGATTATTTCAGCTCCGTTTTTGACAATGCTTCTCTAGGTCAGAATTCACTTTGTCACGATATGAACAACTATGCTGGGAATATTGATGATGTTAGTATCAACCAAGCATCCACATTAAGATATCTACTTAAAATCGATCTAAAGAAGGGAGCTGGTCCGGACAATATCCCCCATATTTCATTTTCATGTGTGCTAATAATCTATGCACCCCCCTATCTTATCTATTTCGTAGATCACTTAATGAGGGCACAATGCCACTACGTTGGAAGCAAGCATTTGTTTCACCTGTTTTCAAGTCTGGCGACAAGGCGGATGTAAAAAATTATAGACCGATTTCCAAACTATGTATTTTCAGTAAAATATTCGAAAAAATAATATATGACCAATTGTTCCCAGCCTTAAAGCCATTTTTGAATTCCAACCAGCATGGCTTTGTAAGTGGTCGCTCTACTGTTACCAATCTTGTATCTTTTCTTGAATTTCTCCACGAAAAAATGGATAGTAAAACACAGGTGGATGCAATCTACACTGACTATAGTAAGGCGTTTGATAAGGTTGTTCATAGCACATTGCTTGAAAAACTTTATCGAATCGGTATTCACGGTGAATTGTATAGATGGTTTTCTTCTTACATCTCCAATAGAAGTCAGGCTGTGGTAGTCGGTGGATTTAAGTCAAGTTGGGTTCGTGTTACTTCAGGTGTCCCTCAGGGTTCCTTGTTGGGGGCTCTGCTTTTTAATATTTATATAAATGATATTTCAAATTGCTTTCTGTTCTCTCATGTTTTACTTTTTGCCGATGACATGAAAATTTTTGCTTGTGTGAAAAGTGTTGAGGATTGTCAGAACATTCAAAATGATCTAAATCGCCTTGACCTATATTGTAAACACCATAACCTGAAGATCAATACTGATAAATGCTTTGCTATCCGGTTCACCAGAAACCGGAATATTGTTAATTATACTTATAAACTTAACAACCATCCTATTACTATAACCACTGAAATAAAAGACCTAGGCATCAAGTTGGATGGTAAATTACTCCTGGACAAGCACATAGATAATATCACCTCCAAAGCATCCAAAATGCTGGGATATGTTCTCCGTTTGTGCAGACAATTTAATAATATCTCTACCTTTAAAACTCTGTACTTCGCATATGTTCGTAGCATTGTTGAATACGCATCTCAAGTCTGGTCTCCCTCATATGCCATATACAAGATCAGAGTTGAAAGGCTGCAAAAGAAATTTCTCAGATATCTTGACTTTCGTGCGCACAGAGACCACATTAGTTACTCTGATTCCTTAAAGCATTACAAAATTACATCACTCGAGAGCCGCAGAACTATAGCAGATGTTATATTTTTATTCAAAATTGCAAACTCAACGGTTGACTGCCCTGATCTGCTAGAACGCTTGACTCTGAGAGTGCCAACAAGACCGACTAGACTGACTGACCTACTTTACCTCCCCATTTGTAACACTAATGCCAGACAGAAACCTTTCATATACCGCACTTCCCATTTTTATAACTCCAACATTAGTGATGCAGACCTTTTTAACTCCCCATTGATTATGATAAAGAATAGATTATTAAGTACTCTAATATAATCCTAGATACTCATGCTGATAAGTTGGGTTCATCACATAAAAGTTCACACATATCCTCATACACTCACACACACACCCACACATACACATACTCACACACACACACTCCCCACTCACATGTCACATATCTGATTATAACTGTTTTCTTTTTTTCTCCTACACTACATAAATATATAAATGGTAATAATGTATACATGTAAGTGATGCTGGGCATGCTAATTTTTTTTTATATTTGTATCACCTGTATATTTTGTCCAGTTATTGTTTGTATACTTTGTTTAAAATAAAATAAAATAAAATAAAATAAAATAAAATAAAATAAAATAAAATAAAATAAAATAAAATAAAATAAAATAAAATAAAATAAAATAAAATAAAATAAAATAAAATAAAATAAAATAAAATAAAATAATTTACTTGTGCTATCATCTTAATTACGTCGCGCCGATTAAATATATTAATCTGCCGCGTTTTGCTTTAAAACTTGCCGGTAATAATCTAATTTACTGTGCCCTTTTGAATACTTTATAATATATCGCGATTGTCACAAATTTTCGGTGAGGAGTTGTTGTGTCACCTCATGGTATATGTGTTCAGACTTTCTCAGTGGACAGGCCATCATCTCCACCAGAACGAGAGACCGGAGATACGAAATCTGTGCCTGCGAAGATTGGAGAGACGTTACAAGTAAGTGACTGTCTCATATTCCACAGGTAGACTTACATGCTGAATCTTTAGTTGACTTGGTCGCATCACCATAATATAATTCCAACCCCCCCAACTGAGCGGGAAGTTACGCCCCCGCTCATTCATATACCATACATTAAAACAACTTTTGGACAACGTAGCGTACGATACTTTTCAACAAAACTCTTCAATAGTTTACCAACAAATATTAAAAACATTAAAAATGCAAAAGAATTTAAAAAACCATCACTAAGATAGGTTTATGAAATAGATGAAAAAATCCTGAAGGAAATAATTCTACCAAATAAAATGTAAAATGCACTATTACAAACAACAGAATAGACATTTGAAAAAAGTGAAAATAAGTACTTTTGTTTTTTTTTCTCTAAATCAATCAATTTTTTCAACAAATAATTTATTTTTACAATTTTTGTTGTGTGTGCATGACTCATAATGAAATATTGTGTTTGGAAAGAGAGAAAGAAGGATGCATACGCTTGAATGCGTAGCGTATGTATGAACATGTACTTATATTATTTTATTTATTTATTTTTTATTTGTTTGGAAACTGAACAGCTATACATTTATAATACTTAATTTCAAATGAGAATACAAAATAAATAGCCAATTATAAAGTTTCACATATTTAAATTATTATACATTATTAATGTTGGGTAGTCATTGTAAGATGGTGAGTGTATGTGGGGGAAAGGGAAGGGTAATGGATATAGGAAAGCGTTGATAAGGAAGGGATGAATGTTTAAGGAAAGTAGGTTTGATTTTTAACCAGTAATATTACCAATAACTGCGCGTAATTGGCGTTTCAGCGATGTCTGTGTGGAGTTAAATATATCAGGTTGGGGGTCAAGACTATTGTAATAATTTAAGCATCTGTTGACATAATTATTCTGTGCGTAATTTGTTCTGCAGTATGGTGTATAGAAAAGGTGATTTTGGCGTGTTGTTTTCATGGGGCAGTTGAAAGAAATTTTTTGGAGTAGGTAAGAGCTGTCTACAAGGTTATTAAGTATTTTATAAAGCAGATAGACATCGGATATCTTTCTTCTTTTTTCAAGTGATAAAAACGTGTAATTTTAAAGATTGGTCATAATCATGGCGGTAAATTTTTTTTCTAAAATTAAGCGTTTTAACAAACCTTCTCTGAATCCTCTCAATTCTGTCGATGTGAATATTGTAACTAGGGCTCCATACGGTTGATGCAAACTCCAAATGACTTCTAACGAAGGCATTAAATAGAAGAACAAGCGAGGTTGTTTCTTTGAAGGATTTGGTTATTCTTTGTATGAAACCCAAGTTTCTGTAGCTTTTATTTACGACAAAATCAATATGAGGAATAAATGATAGTTTGTTATCAAGGATAACGCCTAGGTCTCTCGCTTCGAGTTTTTGCGACAATATATTATTATTAATAGTGTAGTGAAATTTAATTACCTTTCTGCTTCTACTGAAACTCATTGAGAAACATTTATTTATATTTATATATAATTGATTTTTTTCACAGTAGCAAAAAAGGTTATTTAAATCCTGTTGTAGCAGTGAGCAGTCATGTGTAGATGAGATTTGTTTATATAATTTACTGTCGTCGGCAAAAAGAATTATTTCAGAGGTAGCTATGCATTGTGTTATGTCGTTAATGTAGATCAGGAAAAGCAAGGGACCCAGGTGAGAACCCTGTGGTACTCCGGAGGGAATTGGAACAAAACACGATTGGAAACCTTTGGCGGCTACTGCTTGTGATCTATTTATTATATAGGACTTTATCCATCTGTACAGATCGCCACGTATGCCAAAGTTCCATAATTTAAACAACAGAATATTGTGGTTAATTTTGTCGAACGCTTTGGCAAAATCTAGGTATATTGTATCTAACTGGTTATTTTCGAGTAAGGCAGAAAATGAATGGTCGGTAAATTCTAATAAATTGGTTTCCACTGATCTTTTACTAAGGAATCCATATTGTTTAATAGTTAAAGATGTTCTTATTTCAGGATTAATTTGATCTATAATGATTTTTTCAAATAATTTACTGAAAATACACAATTTCGAGATTGGTCTATAATTTTCGATGTTTGAATTGTCTCCAGTTTTGTGTATTGGTGTTATAAGGGCTTTTTTCCACATACTTGGGAAATGACCCTCATTAAGGGATCTTTGGAAAATTAAGTATAATGGATGACATAATTCATTGGTACATTGTTTTATTAAATGGGCTGGAATGTTATCGTAACCAGCTCCTTTGCTAGTATCAATTTTTGTGAGATAGTTATATACCAGAATAGGATTGATAGTGACTTTGTGTAAGAATACTTGTGAGTTAGAATCTGGGATATCCATTGCAGGTGGTTGTTCAGAACTGTCAACAAATACAGAAGCAAAATATTCATTGAATTTACTACAAATAGTTTGACCATCATTTGCAGTAGATTGATTATAATGCATGGTGAGAGGTAAGTTATTTAATGGACGTTTTGATTTAACATATGACCAAATATTCTTTGGATTGGATTTGAGTGAGTTTTCTATTTTAGCGACGTACAAATTGAAACAGGATCTTGTGAGGTTTTTTTGACGTGATCGCAATAGGGCAAAACTATCGTAATCTCTGGGGTTAGAAAATTTTTTCCATTTCGTATGATATTTGGTTTTCTCTTTTATTATTTTGATTAAAGGTCTGCTATACCAAGCAGGATAATTTTTGCTGGCTGAAGCATATTTTTTAGGAACAAATTCTACGATTAATGCATTGAGCTTATCATATAAGAGAGATAATGAATCTTCTAAATTTAGGTTATTGAAGTGAGTAGTCCAATCTATATCAGAAAGTCTATGCTTGATGTTTATATAGTCAGCTTTGTGGAATAAGAATATTTCACGTGAATTTGGGTTCATGTACTTGATAGTCGCCATATTAATATTTATAATTAGGGATTTGTGATGCGAATCTTCTGGTACAAAAGGAAAGTCACATTCAATGACGGAAACATTCTGTGAGTTAGATATTACAAAATCCAAAATCCTACCCATTGAATTATGGTGCGTGTTAATTTGATAAGTTTCAGTGAGTGAAAGGAAATCAAGAAGTAGCGTGCTAGCTGGTGTAGTAGAATTTATTTGTAGGATGGGGACAGAATTGATATCAAGAGACCAATTTAACTGAGGTAAGTTGTAATCTCCAGTAAGTATGAAAATGTCATCAGGGAAGTTATTTATTAGGTTACTAGCATTGTCTAAGTGATATTGCATATTTTCAAAGTAATTTACACCCTGTGGGTGATAACTGCAACAAATGTTGACCTTAAGAGATGGATTTACATTTAATGATACCCATATGTCTTCAGCGTGAGATATCCATGTTAACTGTTGTTTCGGATTGAGTTCATTCTTAACTGCAATAAGAACTCCGCCTCCTAGTTTTTGATTAACTATTTCATACTCACGATCTCTACGGAATACAACATATCTTGAGTCAAAGAGTTCCGAGCTATTGATGCTCTCCAAGAGCCATGTTTCTGTTTTGCTTCTAAGTCCACGTACGTTTTGTAGATAAATATTTAACCCCATTGAAGAACATATACGATAGTAACTTTGTAAAATATTGTAAATTTCTTTGTTTTAAATTGATTGTTAATAGTTAAGGGTACGACGAAGCGCAGTAAATGGCAATATACGGGATAGTGTAGAGGAGAGGATAGGAAAGTATAAGGGATGGTGTGTTTTAAAATATCTATTGGATTTGGTGATAGTGTAACGTTGTTCGATTGCAGAATTTTCATTTTATTTTGAGTAGGTCTTCTTCTTGACTGATCTACTATCGTAACACCTCGTTCCTGCGTATATAGATTCGACAATTTTTTATCCAGCAGAATTGTGTATTCCTTCTCTTTGCATATAATTTTGGTTTTGTAAAAAAGGTATTTGTTATTCACGGTAAGATGTTCATTAAGATATATAGATTTTGGTTCTCCTTGGATTCCGATATCGCTCGTCCGTAAACCTTTGTTTTTACGCATGGCTGATAGTAATACATCTTTGGTGTGACGATTGCGAAATTTCACTATGATATTTTTTGGTTTATCCATAGGTTTTGTTCGTGACGATATTCTTGAGCAGTAATCGATGTCTTGTTTAGATATTTGCACGTTCAATTTATGCCCTATGTTAGTTACAATGTCTTCTACGACTTCAGATCTATTTTCTGGTAATCCAACAATTTCAATATTGTTAAGTCTGTCCCATTGTTCTTTTTCATTGAGCTGTTTTTTGATATTAATGACTTCTAGTTCCAAGGTTTCGATGGTTTTAATCTTATTGTCAAAAATATTAACTTTTCTTTCCATTTCATCAATTTTTTTATTAAAAAAAGACATACTTGTTTTAAAAGATTCAAATTCTAAGCGCATGGCAGTCATATCCTTTTTGATTTCTTTAAAAGAAACTAATTCTTCACGTATGAGTTTTATTTCGTATAATACTGATGATAGCGGGTCTCTTGGCGATGGCTGGGGCACTAAAGTGCTTGTATCTTGCATTAATTCTTTTTTTGTACCAGTCTTACATTTGATACACATCCAGTTTGTGCGATTTGTTTTACTCATTTTCCTGAAATTGCTTTCAACAATTCCCACACAGTTGAAGTGTAAATCATCTTTACACGCGTTACAGGTGATTCTATCACCAACGTGTATAACCTCGTTGCATATCTGACAAGAATTCATTTTTGATTTAAATAAATCACCTATATTCCAAGAGGTGGTGTTATTTATATATTTATTAGGTAGGTGAGATTTATTTTTAAAAATAGTCGGAGAAAAAAAAAATATATATATTTATCCTCCGAGCCACGGGGTCGAACTCCTTTTGCCAGCTCCAAGTTCACCGAATTAATTAGTCCAAGCGATTTATCCACTAGTCCACAGTCCGTGACAGGAACGTCAAAGTAGCGTAATATTAGATTGACAGCAGATTTGGTAAAGTATTTTATTTATTCACTTGTTTATTTTTTTCTCCGTTTTTTGATTTATTGTATATATTTTTATTTCATATATCCTGGATATATATTATATAATAATGATTTGGGAAATAAATAAAAAAAAATGAAACTGATTCAATTTTTGGCCGAGGTTGGGATCGAACTTGCGATCTCTGGATCGGTAGGCGGGCCCTTAGACAACTCAGCCGTGGGCACCTCTGAATGACTTGCCAATATTTCCAATATATATGCTCTGCCTTTATATTGAAATAATACAAGAAAAAATAATAATCTTGCCTTCTTCTTTGATATACAACAATGGTGTTCACAGTCACAAGATTCAATATTTAGATTCAGAAAAAATAACTTAAATCGGATAATCAAAACAGATTCGAACATGCAGTGCATGTATAATAATGTTATTTCACTATTGATATGTTTAAAACTTTCTGTATCGCGTTATAAACCGAGTTATAAAGATTTAAATATGGAGCAACACTTTGACACCACCGACGCGTAAACAACTATTATATGTAAAATATTATATGTAAACGTATCTATAAATAAACAACGCAATAGACAATAATATAAAACTTGCTCACCTTAGCACAGGCTATGCCTAGTGAGGGGGCTAGTAACAAAGATACAAACAAAAAGAGATAGCTTTAACTATGTAAGCAATGGTGAAATAATGAAATTATATTTATTGCAATGAAATAACTTATATTTACTTTGTATGTCTACTATGTATGAATAAGCTTGTTGCGTTCGAATTATTTGTATTAATTCTTACGCAATAATACCTACTTATAAAATGTTCGCAGTGGGTTTTTATTTTTTTCTTAGGGCAAGATAATAATTTACTGCTCACATTATGTCGAAATAATTCTTTCAAAACTATAGAATGCATTTCATTTATATTTTGAAAAATGTCCAACTGAATAGATCTCCTGATTTATCGCATTGCTATAGTCATTTAACAACTGCAAATCCATTAAGCACCATTCTTTCTAAAGATATAGCCAACATATGCATCCTTCGTTGTCTTAAAATGCAACAAAAGAATATAATATTTCAAACGGAAGACAAACAATTCACATTTTTTTTAAAAGTCTCCAAAACGTCTAGTAATAAGATATATTGCCCGGCCGAGGCTGACTTTCTAAACACATGTTGGGTTGGTCTACGCCAGGGTATTTCATACTTAACACGCCCCAACCAAGATCGTAATTGGTTGTTATTTCGAGGACAATAAAAGACAAACAATGGTGTCCTTAGGACAGCCTACTTAGAGTGACCAATGATCGAGGCTCTGACCACCTCCTACAAAATTCGATAGAAAGACGTTTTCGAGAGTTGAAGTAGTCAGTATGAGTCGGAAGACTGAAGTCCACCAGTGGAGTTAGTCCACAGACAGTTGAATAGTTATCACCACCTTTGTTCAAAAAAAAAATTAAATTCAGTTTGTGTCGCAAGTGACGGACGGACGTCTGCGCCTCGGCAGATGTCTCCTACCTGCCTAAGTTAAAAGTGTTAAAGACAATTTTAATATAAAGTGCACAATGTCAGTGTTATTTTTTCGTCATAAATTTTTACGTTGTTTTACAAAGAAGACAAAATAATTACGACGCGTCGCGACGTCAACATATACACCACGGGCAGAACAATCGAGCAACACAACAACTGGCGATACCTACTCTCGGAACTCTAGCGCGCCTCTACCTTGCATAGGTACATTTCACGGCCGCTAGACTCCTCATCCAGAGCCCAGCGACTCCTGCCTTAGAGTCCAGCGCTCCACTGAGAAAACTGTACGTCCCGGCGAAGCTTACAGTGACTTCCTCCTCGCAAGTCCAGCTTCACGGAGCCCCTGCTCCAATCCGACGTCCTCCACGATGCCAGCAACCCCTGCCTGCGAGTCTGCTGCATCCACGACGAGCCAAAGCCGCTCGTATCTCATCGCCTCACCACAACACGAGCCAAAGCCGCTCGTCTCTCGCCTCAACATCCTGCCACGCGAACCAAAGCCGCTTGCACCATCTGCCAAGCCGACGTCGCTCGACCAGCGCCTCATGTCAGCACCAAGCAAAATCACTCGCCTTAACACGCACCCACTACACAAAGTCCCGACCTATCAATAACATTTCCTTTTTTTTTCTGCTTTCATTTTTTGTACTTAGTTTTAAGTTTACTAACCCAGTTGCATATATTTTTTTTTACAATATACATGACCCCTGGTCATATTTAAAATACCCGTTATGTGTTTTATTCCTCCACAACTCTCACCAACAATTACAAACTGTATTGTGTAAAACAACTTAATACCCTCCTGCAATTATTATTCTTTTCACTCTTAGATTTTTTTTTTCTTAAATAATAATTAAATGAAATAAACTATATAATATTATTATATTAAATTACGAAAGGGGGTGTATTAAGCTTATATTAACTTTTAATTATTTTGTATCTTATATCTACTCTATGTTTTTGGATAGAAATAAATAAAAATAAAATATAAAGAAATACGAAAACAGTTACAGCAGACTTCGAACCAACACAAAAAAAAGACAAGTCATGTACATATCGATAATGTAGGACCGCTTGAAGAAGCGCATGGATATACATACTTACTAACAATGATTGACAGATTCTCCAAATGGCCAGAGGCAATTCCAATTAAAGATATAACGGCAGAGACAGTGGCAAAATCAATAGTACAACACTGGATAGCAAGATTTGGAGTTCCAGAAAAAATTACATCCGATAGAGGGAGACAATTTGAATGTACACTTTTTCAAAATCTTACTCGGATGCTAGGTATCGAACACATTAAGACTACACCATATCACCCGCAATCAAATGGAATGATAGAGAGATGGCATAGAACAATGAAAGCAGCGTTGAAGTCATCGAATAATGGAACGTGGGTAGAGCGTTTACCTCTTGTTTAGGGCTTAGAACAGCGATAAAAGAAGACATAAATCTATCACCAGCGGAAATATTATATGGACAGACACTCAGGGTACCAGGGAAGTTTTTCACTGAGTATAGAGACGAAGAGATGGAAACGATTCAGAGAAAAATTCAAAATTTAATTAGAGAGGTGAAGCCTAGAATGGTACAGCGTCATGGAGAAATAAAACCTTTCGTAACAAAGAAATGAAATCATGTACGCATGTGTTCGTTAGAAATGACGCAGTAAAAAAACCACTACAATCGACATACGAAGGACCGTTCAAAGTGATTTATTTATTTATCGTATGATACTAGTGAATCAAATGTTAGTCAAAATGAACAAAACACAGCACTGACAGCAAGCAAACACAAAACAGCACGATATATCAATCACACATTCACGTCGAGGGCTCCGAGCCAATCCACAAATGCTGGTGTCAATTCGCAAATGTCCGACTTTGGGCCTTCATATGCATGGACGCTGCATTCTTCAAAGTGATTAAAAGAGATGATAAGAAGATGATTATACTGATGAAAGGAAAAGAGAAATGCATTAGTTTAGACAGAGTTAAACCCGCTTTTGTAGAAAATAATATTGAAGAAGATAAGGAGAAAAACAAGAAAGAAGTTAAGAAGAGTGAAGAGAGAGAGAAAGTAACAACGCGTTCGGGAAGGTGAGTAAAATTTTTAGACAGACTTATTTACCATTAAAAATACACCAAATCAAAAGATGACCAGGCAAACACTTCCAACCTTGACGACTCAGAGGGAGGGATCTCTCTGGGGGTGGAGGAAATGTGGCAGAACATTTATAATTTGAAACATGGAACGATTACTAAGAAAACAAAATGTTCTAGAAAACGAGAGTCTATAAATACTGGAAAACCAACGAAGACGGGCAGAATCAATTAAGAACTCTCACGCGACAGTTAACTCATCTTGTGTAATATTGTTTATTTAAATGTATATTGTGAATAAAAGCTGTAAATAATTTATTATTGGTTTTCATTATCATATCTACATTAACAAATAACATAATTATTACACCTCCTTATGAATGTTCCCTCAGACATTGCATTTAAATGGCTTTTCACCTGAATGAGTAAATTGATGTATTAAGTTACTCCTATGTGCGAATGTTTTTCCACAGACATTGCATTCAAATGGCTTTTCTCCTGAATGAGTTAATTGATGACTTTTTAAGAGACTCATACTTCTAAATGTTTTTCCACAGCCATTGCATTCAAATGGCTTTTCTTCTGAATGAGTTAATTTATGTTTTTTTAAGTAACTCCTTTGTGCGAATGTTTTTCCACAGATATTGCATTCAAATGGCTTTTCACCTGAATGAGTTAATTGATGACTTTTTAAGTAGCTCCTTTTTGCGAATGTTTTTCGACAGACATTGCATTCAAATGGCTTTTCTCCGGAATGAGTTAATTGATGACTTATTAAGTGACTCATACTTATAAATGTTTTTCCACAGACATTGCATTCAAATGGCTTTTCTCCTGAATGAGTTAATTGATGACTTTTTAAGTGACTGCTTTGTGCGAATATTTTTCCACAGACATTGCATTCAAATGGCTTTTCTCCTGAATGAGTTAATTGATGACTTTTAAAGTTACTCCTGTGTGCGAATGTTTTTCCACAGACATTGCATTCGGATGGCTTTTCTCCTGAATGAGTTAATTGATGTTTTTTTAAGTTACTCCTATATGCGAATGTTTTTCGACAGACATTGCATTCAAATGGCTTTTCTCCTGAATGAGTTAATTTATGTTTTTTTTAAGTAACTCCTTTGTGCGAATGTTTTTCCACAGATATTGCATTCAAATGGCTTTTCACCTGAATGAGTTAATTGATGACTTTTTAAGTGACTGCTTTGTGCGAATGTTTTTCCACAGACATTGCATTCAAATGGTTTTTCTCCTGAATGAGTTAATTGATGACTTTTTAAGTTACTCCTGTGTGCGAATGTTTTTCCACAGACATTGCATTCGGATGGCTTTTCTCCTGAATGAGTTAATTGATGTTTTTTTAAGTTACTCCTATATGCGAATGTTTTTCGACAGACATTGCATTCAAATGGCTTTTCTTCTGAATGAGTAAATTGATGACTTTTTAAGTGACTGCTTTGTGCGAATGTTTTTCCACAGACATTGCATTCAAATGGCTTTTCTCCGGAATGAGTTAATTGATGAATTTTTAAGTGACTCATACTAATAAATGTTTTTCCACAGACATTGCATTCAAGTGGCTTTTCTCCTGAATGAGTTAATTTATGTTTTTTTAAGGAACTCCTTTGTGCGAATGTTTTTCCACAGATATTGCATTCAAATGGCTTTTCACCTGAATGAGTTAATTGATGACTTTTTAAGTAGCTCCTTTTTGCGAATGTTTTTCGACAGACATTGCATTCAAATGGCTTTTCTCCGGAATGAGTTAATTGATGACTTATTAAGTGACTCATACTTATAAATGTTTTTCCACAGACATTGCATTCAAATGGCTTTTCTCCTGAATGAGTTAATTGATGACTTTTTAAGTGACTGCTTTGTGCGAATATTTTTCCACAGACATTGCATTCAAATGGCTTTTCTCCTGAATGAGTTAATTGATGACTTTTAAAGTTACTCCTGTGTGCGAATGTTTTTCCACAGACATTGCATTCGGATGGCTTTTCTCCTGAATGAGTTAATTGATGTTTTTTTAAGTTACTCCTATATGCGAATGTTTTTCGACAGACATTGCATTCAAATGGCTTTTCTCCTGAATGAGTTAATTTATGTTTTTTTTAAGTAACTCCTTTGTGCGAATGTTTTTCCACAGATATTGCATTCAAATGGCTTTTCACCTGAATGAGTTAATTGATGACTTTTTAAGTGACTGCTTTGTGCGAATGTTTTTCCACAGACATTGCATTCAAATGGTTTTTCTCCTGAATGAGTTAATTGATGACTTTTTAAGTTACTCCTGTGTGCGAATGTTTTTCCACAGACATTGCATTCGGATGGCTTTTCTCCTGAATGAGTTAATTGATGTTTTTTTAAGTTACTCCTATATGCGAATGTTTTTCGACAGACATTGCATTCAAATGGCTTTTCTTCTGAATGAGTAAATTGATGACTTTTTAAGTGACTGCTTTGTGCGAATGTTTTTCCACAGACATTGCATTCAAATGGCTTTTCTCCGGAATGAGTTAATTGATGAATTTTTAAGTGACTCATACTAATAAATGTTTTTCCACAGACATTGCATTCAAGTGGCTTTTCTCCTGAATGAGTTAATTTATGTTTTTTTAAGGAACTCCTTTGTGCGAATGTTTTTCCACAGACATTGCATTCAAATGACTTTTCTCCTGAATGAGTTAATTGATGACTTTTTAAGTGACTCATTATAAATGTTTTTCCACAGACATTGCATTCAAATGGCTTTTCACCTGAATGAGTTAATTGATGACTTTTTAAGTAGCTCCTTTTTGCGAATGTTTTTCCACAGACATTGCATTCAAATGGCTTTTCTCCTGAATGAGTTAATTGATGACTTATTAAGTGACTCATACTTATAAATGTTTTTCCACAGACATTGCATTCAAATGGCTTTTCTCCTGAATGAGTTAATTGATGACTTTTTAAGTGACTCCTTTGTGCGAATGTTTTTCCACAGACATTGCATTCAAATGGTTTTTCTCCTGAATGAGTTAATTGATGACTTTTTAAGTTACTCCTGTTTGCGAATGTTTTTCCACAGACATTGCATTCGGATGGCTTTTCTCCTGAATGAGTTAATTGATGTTTTTTTAAGTTACTCCTATATGCGAATGTTTTTCGACAGACATTGCATTCAATTGGCTTTTCTTCTGAATGAGTAAATTGATGACTTTTTAAGTGACTGCTTTGTGCGAATGTTTTTCCACAGACATTGCATTCAAATGGCTTTTCTCCGGAATGAGTTAATTGATGAATTTTTAAGTGACTCATACTAATAAATGTTTTTCCACAGACATTGCATTCAAATGACTTTTCTCCTGAATGAGTTAATTGATGACTTTTTAAGTGACTCATTATAAATGTTTTTCCACAGACATTGCATTCAAATGGCTTTTCTCCCGAATGAGTGAATTGATGACTTTTGAAGGTACTCCTGTGTGCGAATGTTTTTCCACAGACATTGCATTCAAATGGCTTTTCTCCTGAATGAGTTAATTGATGAATTTTTAAGTGACCCCTATTTATTAATGTTTTTCCACAGACATTGCATTTAAATGGCTTTTCTCCGGAATGAGTAAATTGATGACTTTTTAAGTGACTCCTTTGTGTGAATGTTTTTCCACAGACATTGCATTCAAATGGCTTTTCTCCGGAATGAGTTAATTGATGACTTATTAAGTGACTCATACTTATGTTTTTCCACAGACATTGCATTCAAATGGCTTTTCTCCTGAATGAGTTAATTGATGACTTTTTAAGTTACTGCTTTGTGCGAATGTTTTTCCACAGACTTTGCATTCAAATGGCTTTTCTCCTGAATGAGTTAATTGATGACTTTTTATGTTACTCCTGTGTGCGAATGTTTTTCCACAGACATTGCATTCAAATGGCTTTTCTCCGGAATGAGTTGATTGATGAATTTTTAAGTGACTCATACTTATAAATGTTTTTCCACAGACATTGCATTCAAATGGCTTTTCTCCTGAATGAGTTAATTGATGTTTTTTTAAGTAACTCCTATATGCGAATGTTTTTCGACAGACATTGCATTCAAATGGCTTTTCTTCTGAATGAGTAAATTGATGACTTTTTAAGTAAGTGCTTTGTGCGAATGTTTTTCCACAGACTTTGCATTCAAATGGCTTTTCTCCTGAATGAGTTAATTGATGACTTTTTATGTTACTCCTGTGTGCGAATGTTTTTCCACAGACATTGCATTCAAATGGCTTTTCTCCGGAATGAGTTTATTGATGAATTTTTAAGTGACTCATACTTATAAATGTTTTTCCACAGACATTGCATTCAAATGGCTTTTCTCCTGAATGAGTTAATTGATGTTTTTTTAAGTAACTCCTATATGCGAATGTTTTTCGACAGACATTGCATTCAAATGGCTTTTCTTCTGAATGAGTAAATTGATGACTTTTTAAGTAAGTGCTTTGTGCGAATGTTTTTCCACAGACATTGCATTTGAATGGCTTTTCTCCTGAATGAGTTAATTGATGACGTTTTAAGTGACTCCTTTGTGCAAATGTTTTTCCACAAACATTGCATTCAAATGGCTTTTCTTCTGAATGAGTTAATTGATGTTTTTTTAAGTTACTCCTGTGTGCGAATGTTTTTCCACAGATATTGCATTCAAATGGCTTTTCACCTGAATGAGTTAATTGATGACTTTTTAAGTAGCTCCTTTTTGCGAATGTTTTTCGACAGACATTGCATTCAAATGGCTTTTCTCCGGAATGAGTTAATTGATGACTTATTAAGTGACTCATACTTATAAATGTTTTTCCACAGACATTGCATTCAAATGGCTTTTCTCCTGAATGAGTTAATTGATGACTTTTTAAGTGACTCCTTTGTGCGAATGTTTTTCCACAGACATTGCATTCAAATGGCTTTTCTCCTGAATGAGTTAATTGATGACTTTTTAAGTGACTCCTATTTATAAAAGGTTTTCCACAGACACTGCATTCAAATAGCTTTTCACCTGAATGAGTTAATTGATGACTTTTTAAGTGACTCCTTTGTGCAAATGTTTTTCCACAAACATTGCATTCAAATGGCTTTTCTCCTGAATGAGTTAATTGATGAATTTTTAAGTGACCCCTATCTATTAATGTTTTTCCACAGACATTGCATTCAAATGGCTTTTCACCTGAATGAGTAAATTGATGACTTTTTAAGTGACTCCTTTGTGCGAATGTTTTTCCACAGACATTGCATTCAAATGGCTTTTCTCCTGAATGAGTTAATTGATGTTTTTTTAAGTTACTCCTATGTGCGAATGTTTTTCGACAAACATTGCATTCAAATGGCTTTTCATCTGAATGAGTAAATTGATGATTTTTTAAGTAACTCTTTATTGCAAATGTTTTTCCACAGACATTGCATTCAAATAGCGTTTCAAATGGATGGGTGGATATTAGAGTTTTTTTTTTCTTATAGACATTAGTTTCATATCCAATATCAATACTTTGAGAGGACGTTTCTTGAACATTGATAAAACACTCCTTTATTTCTTTTTTTAAATCTGGTACAAATTCATCCACCGGAAAATCAGGAAATGCTTCATCTGTTTTTGCTTCTTTCGGAGAAGTTTCTTCGTCACTTGACATAATCTTTCTTGCTTCACTTCTTTGATATTGTCTATACTCTAAAACAATTATAAGCAATACATAAGTGTACCTAATGTATAAATTTTCAGCATTTGTTATATTCCATGCGTCACTAAGGCAACTGATAAAAAAATATGCGTTTTCGACAAATAACTTGAGTATTTTTGTCGCAGAAGAGGGCAGTTTGCAAATATACCAACGATAAAAGAAACCCAAATTAGCGCTCTGCACAGCCCACGTGATTTCTTAAGTTATTTGTCGATACCTGCACACACATCCATTGATTTTATAAATAATATTTTATAACATTCGATTTTGGTAGTTACCAACTTACAAAACCCGGCAGATGCCAATCGTATAAAGATATCTAAATATAAACAATTACTTACTCTGAATTCGTTGAATATGGCAAATAATTGTATTGTTTCCTCAAATATTTGAGCATTTAGCGTTCAATATGTAAAACTAAAATAACGGAAAACGCTCCGCAATGATGCATCGCCATCTTGAAAAACTTCCATCATAGAACACACTTAAAGTTGGATAAAATACTTTCACAGTAACCCTCCATATCCAAAAGTCAGAGCCAAAACCAATAAAGTGCCAGTGGTCTAAATATGTATAGTTATGATCCAAAAATGAAGCCAAATAATCCAATTCAAAACCAAGAATGCCAGAGTCAAAATATGTATAGTGATAATCCAAAAATCAAGCCGCGTAATCCAATTCCATGTCAAAACCAAAGAGTGCCGAGAGTCAAAATATGTATAATGATATATAAAAACCGTTATCCAAAAGCCAAGCCAAATTAAATATTAGAACAGAAACAGAAGAACGACAGAGAACAACACCACGACAAACGCAAAAAAATAACCGAAGTAAAAGCATAACACACTAACTAAGTAAAAGTAACTAAAATTTTTGAATTTTAGTACTAAAACACGGTACAACTACTAGTCAAAGCAATAAGAGTGCGCATGCGCAAGAAGAAAGTTTACAGCGTCGCACACTGTAATATTTTCACAATCTAGCGGAACTTTATTCAAAAATTCAAAAGTAAACAAATCAAAATATATAATATGGACACAGTAGCTAATTAATTAGACTATATGTTTTGATACTTGTTTTCTATTGAACAACATTGGCTATCATATGGCAACCCCGGCAAGTGACGCTTGCGTAGTCCGTAATTCTGACTGTAATTTTGTTCGTAAATTTGAGACATTTTGATCCAGTATAAAGTGAGTTTATTTTAACATAAGTTTACAAATACACACATAATTAAAGTTCACACCTATCGCTACTTTACAAGGTAAATTCTGAAATAAATATTCATGTTTTTGGCCAGTTACAAAGCCATTCACTTGCATATGTCAAAATTTTAATATTTTTGAAGAAGTATGACTTTGCTTTGATTTTAGAAAAAGTATCCGAGGGTATCCAACGAGATATTATTTTTTTTAATTGCTTTGATATTTATTCTTTAAGATTTAATAAAATTTTGCTGCCCATATTTGCCCCACTCATACAATTCTTTTTAATTTTCTTTAAGGATACCTAAAATTAAGAAAAACGAAATATTTGAAGTATGGCTTTCAAGTAGCAAAAAATATCGAAATAGGTGCATTTCAAATTTCATAATGCAGGAAAACAGACTGGTCTATCTGGAAAACACACTTAGAGAACTGAAAATCTTTGTCAGTAGTCATATTGCCAAAATAACTGTGAAGTAGGAAAACAATCCAAGAATTTCACTGAAATTTTTGGCTGAATATGAGACATGGTTGGAATTGTCTCCTAAGTTTTATTAAGATGCTACCAACTTCAAGCTTGTCAGATTTGCTTTGTTGTATAAGATCATCTAGGCCTAAGAAGTCATTCGAAATATGTACTTCAAAAGTTTAAAAGAGATAAATCTGAGAGTTAGTATCTACGAAAACTCAAGAAGAACTAGTGCTTGCCACCGTAGTTAGTCTGAGATTGTCCGGGAAAAAAGATGCTGTCAATCTAGTGAAAGAAGTAGCTTCAGCATCTCCTTCCATACCTTCAGCATCTCCTTCCATAGCTTCTCGAATAAAAGAAAGCGAGAAGAGATTTTTTATGTACTAGATTCAAAACTCTCTCCAAATGAAGCTTTGGCGCTAATGGTCAATGTCAAATTGAACACACACCAAT
Organism: Molanna angustata; assembly: GCA_963576475.1. Classification (NCBI taxonomy): domain Eukaryota; kingdom Metazoa; phylum Arthropoda; class Insecta; order Trichoptera; family Molannidae; genus Molanna; species Molanna angustata. The sequence goes on from OY754990.1 coordinate 11,374,174, forward strand.
CTAACATACTGAGACAGCAGTTGAAGAGTATAAATATAAATATATATCCAGCTTACAGTCTTGTCAAGAGAGAGAAAACAGAGTGCTACCCTCCGCAAGGTTCAATTATAGTATCTGACGTCTCGGCCGACATTCAGCTACAAGCACTGCTCGACCTCATAATCAAACAATTTTGCTCATTGCAATAAAAAGTCTTTAGTGAGGTGCCTGGATTAGCTGCCGGGTCATTAGGACTAATTTCGAAATGGAGATGTGACGGTAGCTCAGCTCAGAGACGTTAAAAACAGAAATTCGGCGCTGATTACACAGAATACAGTGATGAAAATTTGTTATCTATCACTTCGCTTAGTTGACGATTGAATTAACACAGTCATATGGGAAAATCCTTGTCTTTATTCCACCAGATTCTCTAGACTTCAACGTTTTATTAAAGTAAAAGAAACTAAAAATATTATAAAATATGAAATATTCCAAATGAAGGAAAAAATCGCAGAACTGGTTCCAACATAATTCATAATTAATAACTCGGCAATACATAGTTTATTTTATTTATATTGACTCTTAGGTAACTGTCAAATATATATGTAGGTATTAATTTTATTTTATTTTATTTAACACACATCATATAACAAGTTGCCATATTTTGAAGACTTGTGATGTTTATCGTCTCACAAATCAAGCCTGAAATCACAGTGAAAAAACCGCGACCCACCAAGAATCGAACCCGAGACCTGTAGCTCAGATGTCAGATGTCTAACTAATTGTGCTATTTAAAAAAAAATACGCCCAAGTTATGCAAATATAACTAGAATGAATCGTCATTTTCATTTTTTTTTTACATGAAACTCTGTTAATTTGGATAGATTTTAGTTATGTACACACATAAATAATATATTTATGAACATCAAGGGAAATTTTCAAAAAAAAACTATTCAGTATATCCCGAGATACAAATTAAAGTAGTATAGCATTGAATAAAGTTCCGCTAGATTGTAAATATATTACAGTGTGCGTCGCCTGTAGGTGGTGGCTGGCGTCGTTGGTCAACAAAAACTGGTGTACAAACTAGGCTAACCATCACCAACACGTGAAGAATATATTATTGCCAGAATAAAACAAATTTCCAACATCATTTTCAGTTATTTCAGTAAATCAATTCATCTCAATATTTTTAGCAAACGCGACATATGCTAAAAATAAGAAATAACAATTATATTAATAAATTAAGTAGATAAAATGTATTCGCTCATGAAAAATTTAAAATATACTTGAAAGATCGATGTTTTTTTTTTACTTATGGCAAAATTTTCTGATTTCTAAACAGAGACATCTTTTAAACCGTACAAAAGCTTTCTGATATTATAATACACACATACATACACACACACACATACCATCACCACAGGACCACAGAATTGGACCGATTTCAATGTATGGTGGCTGGTAGGCCCTGACTTCCATGTTGGCATGTTTCACGTTAAGTGAAGAAGCAGTGTGATTGTGTTGATATATACATAGTTATTATGATCGAGATATTACCATGGGTTATGGTAGCATAGAAGACAAACATCTATTATTTTGTTCAACAAAATACCTAAATTCTTGGAAAACTTTCTCTTATAATGGTTTTATCATATTAACGGGTCTTTGGGTCCTTGATGTGTTTAAACGATGCTTATATTTTGTAAATATGTAATTCCAATAATTTTATATTCATTGCAGGTTCCTGGAAGTTTGTACCTTTCAGCTTTGTTGGCCGACGAGACAGTTTAAATGGATGGTAGAACGCGCCCTGGCACGCGGTGGTGTAGCTCCTCCCTCGTTGCCTTCAGCGGTGAACGCGGTAGATGGTTTGAATTAGTATTGAGTGGACGCTTGGTCGGGATAGACGAATTTTAACTCACGCGTACGAAAGATAACTTATATATTTTTTTTAAAACGAACGTAGACCGCGAACGTTGAAAGGAAAAATCTTATTTCTGCGAGGCGTCTGCTTGATGCTCAGCATTATATTTCATATTTGCATGGTAGTGACTAAGTGTGTTTCAGGTCCATACATAATCAACGGGGGTGAATTTAAGATAGTTTAAGTTAATATTAAAGATAACTTTTCATAATAAAAATAACTAAAATAATCGCATAATAGTGAATAAGTGTGTTTCAGGTCCACATAACCAACGAGGGGTGAATTTAAGATAGTTTAAGTTAATATTAAAAATAACTTTTCATAATAAAAATAACTTAAATAATCGCATAATAGCGAATAAGTGTGTTTCAGGTCCACATAACCAACGAGGGGTGAATTTAAGATAGTTTTAAGTTATTTTCAATTAATAAAAAGTGATATTATGTAGTTATTTATTTATTTATCTTATGGTCACAAAGTTAGTATATCACAACAATATGTCGCACTGTAGTGCCCGTCAATAGTTAAAAAATAAAATCTAAGTTTTCTAAATAATTGGCCGCTGCTTCACTCAGGATCATAAATTCCGAGGGGTCCCCCCCAAAAGCTCTTAAAGCACACTCAGACACCACATGGCTCACAGTCTGCCTCTCCGCACCGCAGTCACACTCAGGAGAGTCCCGCCATCCACACTTGAAGGAGAAGTCGGCGCATCTGCCGTGTCCAGTCCGCACTCGGTTAAGTGCTGTCCAGAGTCTTCGGGGTTTGTTGAAACCAGGTGGTTTGCTCGTAATTCAAGGTAGATGGCTGAACACTGGGTCCGATGCCGCCTCCCATCTAGACCTCCAGGACTCGACAACACAGAAATCTCTATCGTGCAAGGTCTTCGCCGTAATCAGTGGAGGTTTTCGTGATTTAAGCCTACTGTGAGACTCGAGATACTCAAGATCGGGATGGAATGGCAATTCCAAGTTCCGGACAAGCTTTTCATATTCACGGACCACTGCAGACTGTCTTCGCAAGTCATGGGGTGCAATGTGGCTCAAAATAGGCAGAAAGTGTAACGGTGTGGAACGTAGCGCACCTGAGATGACGCGCAAAGTGTCATTTAGTTGGACATCGATCATTCCCGTGTGGGGGCTGTTGAGCCATACAGCCGACGCATACTCCGCCGCAGAATGAACATGGCTTAGTGCAGATGTGCGTAGTGTCTCTGCTGAAGATCCCCAGGTTGTCCCAGCGAGCTTATGAATAATATTGTTCCGGGTTTTTATTTTAGCCGATAGTTTATTTAAGTGACTCTTGAAATTAAGTGACCGATCAAGAGTTACTCCCAAGTACTTAGGAGTGCCACTATGTTCCAGTAGTTGTCCTTCAAAAGTCACATTGAGTGTTTTATTTGCTTCTCTGTTATTTAAATGGAAGCAGGTAACCTCCGTTTTGCTTGCGTTTGGAGTGAGTCTCCAGTTTCTCAAATATTGGCCCAGTATTAGCAAGTCTGATGTTAGGATGGACTCTCCATTGTCAAAACTATTTGTCTGGCATGCCAGGGTCCAGTCATCGGCGTATCCAAATTTGCGGGATATAGTTGTAGGCATATCAGATATGTATAAGTTAAATAGAAGTGGTGCCAGTATGGAGCCCTGAGGAAGTCCATTGTTCAACTTCTTTACTCCACTCTTATTACTTCCAACAATCACACGATAAGTGCGGCCAGCAAGCATGTTGTTTAAGAGGTTCACAAGTTGTCGGGATGGTATTTCGCAGGCCAGTTTGTAGATCAGACCTTGTCTCCACACCGTATCGTAAGCTGCTGATAAGTCTATGAAAGCAGCGGATGTTTTTAGGTTCTTCTCGAAACCCGACTCTATGTGCGTGGTGAGCGCAAGAATCTGGTCAACGCAGTTACGATTCGGGCGGAAACCCGCCTGCTCTATTGGAATTGCGTTTAACAACCTGGGGCTTACTCTATTGTATATGAGCTTTTCCAAGAGCTTGAAAATGGCATTCAAAAGAGATATTGGACGGTAACTTTTGGGGTGGTCGGGGGGTTTTCCTGGCTTAAGTATTGCTATTATTTTTGCACGTTTCATTCTGTCTGGGATGTTGCCCGATGTCAGGATATCAGAGTAAAATTGTGTCAGCCATTTAGTGGCGTATTTGCCGCAGTGAATCAGGAATTCCGGGTGTACGCCATCGAAGCCCGGTGCCTTACCGGTATTAAGTTCCTTAATTGCGTTTATTGTCTCTGTTGTAGTGAAATGATTAGAGAGTGGGTGATCCATCGAAAGAGTTCCTTTGAGTGATTTTAGGTCTGTTTTCACCTTCCTGGTATGATTTTTGACACTTGGAGCCCTCGATGTCTGAGCTATGTGGGCAGCTATTTTGTTAGGTGATATTGGTGGGTTGGAGTTTCCAAATTTGGTACCGCCGCTGAGTTTTCTTAGAAGAGACCATGCTTTTCGGCTAGATGTTTTGAAATCAAGTGACTCCATGGTTTCTATCCATTTTTGTCGTCGAGCTACATCGAGACTAGTGATAAGTTCGTCTGCAATCTCACTCTCACCACTCTCCCTGAATTCCGTGTATAGGGCCTCGCTTCTCTCATTCCATCCAGGGACATATTCTTTTCTGTAACCTCTGGGAATATGTTTTTTAGCTGTGCTAATAATTGCACCAACGAGTCTATCATAATTGTGGCCTTTGGGTGGTATCCATCCAAGACACCTATCTAGATCTTCTGAGAAAGCAGACCAATGGGCCTTGTGAAGGTTCCATCTGGGTCTGGGGAATGATGATATTAGCGGTATTCTGATACCGATCTCTATAATTGCCGGTCTGTGTTGACTATGCGGAAAGTCAGGAAGAATTCTGCGAGTGCACATTATAGGTTTGTTGTTTTCTATGGAGACAAAACAAAGGTCCGGGTTATAGTCTCTTTTCCATGCGGCCGATCTAAAGGATCCTCGTTCCTTCGCATCAAAAACCAGGTGGATATTATGGTTTTCTGCCCAGTCCACAAGTCTCTCTCCATCTTCGTTGTTAGTTTTATATTTCCATTGCCTATGGTGACTGTTGAAGTCTCCCACATAGATGGAGGGGTGGTAATTGGTTGGTATGACATCACTTGGCCAATGTGAGGAAGGTGGTTTATATATATTGCTGATTAAGTTTTCTCCCAGTCTGACAGTAACGTTGTGAATGTTATCCTTGTCAGATACTGAATGAACAAATGCGTTTTCAATATCAAAGCGGACATAAGTAGCGACTCCGTATGCGTGGTGATATGTGGCACCGACAAGATCGTAGTTGGGTATCTTCCCCCTGCGTGCAAGTTGTTCCTCGGTGTTTGCACGAGTCTCCTGAAGAGCGACCATGTCAATATTATTATCGGAAAGTATCCGTCCTAGTATTTGGCATTTTGAATTACTTATTCCCTCAATATTTAGTTGGCAGATTCTTAGGCAGGTGCCGAGATCTCTATTCAAGTGGCCCTGAGAAGGGCTTTGGATTTATCGTTTGTATTCTGCATTTCGATTTCGTGAGGTTAGTGTGATGATTCTTGACAATTTTCCTTTTCTCGTTTCTTGCTTACTTGTTGTGATATACGCCAGGAGATTGATGAAGTTAATTATCTGGCGACCAAGGTGCTAGTTCATTTTGCGTTATCCAGGGTGCACCACGAGGAGGCGAGCTAGCTTTGCACCCTTATTATGTAGTGTGTTTCATCTACAGCCCCGTAACGAGTGCAGCGGTTGGTAAGATCTTTCTGATTTATTATTATTTGTTTTCTTTGCTCTGAACGTTTCGTTTCGTAATTTATTTTAGCAGGATTGTCATCAATATTACACGTGCATTTCATGTATTTGATTATTCTTTTCAGCACTGTTATTCTCTGTTCCACGTGTATTTCCTGTATGTAATAATTCTTTTCAGCGGCCGTCATCACTGGTTTTCTAATTAATTTTCTTCTTAATTTTACAGCAATTTTTATTAACCGATAATTACTATTACGCGTGTATTACTGTCAATTTAAGCATTGTTTTATTTTATACGCTCAACACTTTCTTTCGTCTCCACCATATTTAATTATTGTATTGACTAGCCGGCATTTAAACACTTTTATCGACGCTCTTCTTTGTTATATGCGATAACAATGTGATCACAGAACCATAGAGTTGATAATACACGAGGGCCTATACGGCCCCCGTGCCTGTCATATTGCGCATGCGCAGAGTTTTTATCGGTACAATTTTTGGCGCAGTTTTAAAAAATTGATATGTTGGTAAATGAAAATCCACTTCAACATAAAAAAAATAATAAGTAAGTAATATTAAAAATCATACAATTACGTAAATAACATCTTAAGAAATATAATTTATTTGAAAAATGTGATCAAATGCGAATATACAATAAACTTACAAATGACAAAGGTATTGATAACATTTTCCTGCAATCAATTTACATTCAATATATAAAGCAAGAGTCGCTATTATTATTAAAGACTTACTGAACCTAACCAAAAATTAATAAATGGGAATTATGTACACATCATACTATTATTTCGCTGTCGTAATATTTCCCCTTGTTTCATCTGTCGCGAGACGCTAGTATTTGAATCTATAGACAACATTGGCGCATGCGCAATGTGTCAAGGCACGGGAGGCCGTATAGGCCCTCGTGATTATATAGCTACGACTATTTACGAGCGGATAAATATACGAGCGGCTAAATATTGCGCATACCCCCCACTCTATCGTTATTGTGTTGCCCTAATTTTATTTAAATAAATGCAATGTAATAATAATAATTTTATTTTAAATAAAATTCATGTTATACCTATGGCAAGGAAATATTTAGCCTTGAAAAATTGTCAATCAGAAATTGAAGTTATACTTTAAAATACTCTACTACTATAGTTTCTACTAAAATACTCTAGTTTTGATTAAAATGTATGGGAAAATTGGCAAAAAATATGGAATTCTGTTTTCGATCGGAATATGTTCGTAAGGTTAGGCTCTGACATGAATATTATTTTCGTTAATGGATGAATAACACGGCCGCAAAAACCGAGCAGACCCGAAATTTGGCGGGAAAACGCTGTTAAGCAAAATCACCAAATTCTTTATAACCACATACCTAAGTAAAAGTATAAAAAAAAACAAAAAGTAGGGAGTTTACACTTTATTGTGAGTTACTGATATAATTATAGGAAACCAATAAGTATCTATATATTAATACGTGAAGCCTGTGCCAAAGATCCCTTGAATCAATATAATTAAATGGTAGGTGTACGTAAACAATAATACCTACCTAGTGATAATACCTACCTTAGGCAATACCAATGTTTAAATTAAAGTTTTAGAACATGTTAATGAAAATTACGTAAGTATTATATAAATAAGTACTGTGAAACAATATAAATTGTAATTTTTATTTATATAATATCTCACAAAGGAATTTACGGAAAATAATCGACATAGGACTACGAACATAAGTGGAAGGGACCTGTTGGAATGATGGATTTAACAGCCTTAAAAATAAGTAGATCTCATAAAATATATCCATGGTTATCTATGGAAACCTTTTTCTGTCATTGTTGTTGTTGATATCTCCCCGCCTTTTTACGTTATGTAATCCGCTGTAGATTAATAAATGTATATCAATACAAAAGCTGTGTTGTTTAAATTTAACTCTGTCATCAGGTTATGGGCCCAGCGTCCATAACAATAAATTGAATTAGCGGAATTATCGCGCGTGTATCACTTGAAAATTGTGTATACTTGAAAATCACCAAGTGCATCCATGATGGCAGTTCCAAGTGCAGTTCCTGCGAATTTCGACAAACTGAGAGGTCGTGAAAACTACGATGAGTGGAAATTCACATTGCGATACCATTTGGAAGACAGAGAACTTTATGAAGCATGCCAAAATGACCAAATCGATGCACCAATTGACAAAAAGGCAAGAGCGGCAATTGTTAGCAGTGTGACACCTATCATTATAAAGGAGATACAAAATTGCGAAACAGCAAAAGAAATGTGGGTTAGGCTTTCCAATCTTTATTCAGACAACAATCCAAACCGATTCATTTCGTTAAACCAAGAAATTCTCAAAACCAAGTTGGAAAATTGTAAAGATATGAAGGAATACATAGAAAAGATGAGAAGCATTGGCAGTAAAATGAAAAATATTCTACCGACCTACCCTGACGAGGCAGTAGCAGCTAATATTCTAACGAATTCGCCAGCATATTATCAGCCATTAACAATGGCCCTTGAAAACAGTGTCCTAACTTTAACAACTGACATTGTCTGTGAAAAGTTACTTGCAGAATACGCAAAAATGGACACCAAAACAAATGCGTTGACCGCTAAACCTGAAAATAATGATTTCCGACACAAAGGAAAATCTTTTAGTGATTCACCATTCAAAGGAAAATGTAACTTTTGTGGCAAAATAGGCCACAAAGAAAAATCATGTTGGAATAAGAAAAACAAAATTTTTTCTAACCCAAATAAATATAAAAATGACAGATCTAGTAAATATAACACCATACATGAATCTAAAGGTAATTAATTGCATGTTGTCTGCATTAAGCGCAGTACAGCAACATTCAGAGACATCATGGATTATAGACTCCGGATCAGATAGACACATGACACCTCATAAAGAATGGATGTTTAATTATAAAGAGACCACCCCAACAATAATTAAGACCGCAGGCACAAATCTACAAAGTGTTGGGGAGGGTTCAATCATTTTGAAAATAAGGAAAAACAAAAAATTGTTTGATATAACATTAACAAATGTATTATATGTGCCAGGATTATCGGCTAATTTAATTTCAGTAAAATATATGGCAATGAAATATGGTTACAACATAACTTTTGATGCTGAAAATTGCAAGATTCTTCACAAAGAATCAATTATAGCTACCGCTTCGAGCCAAGACAGTCTTTACTATCTAGATATAGAAGAAAGCAATGCTATGACGGCTATGACAAAAGAATCACAAGAAATATGGCATAACAGAATGGCTCACATAAGCTATTCAGGACTACAGAGGCTAAGGAACATGGCCACAGGATTGAATTTTATCAATACACAAGAAAACACAGAGTGCATTGCATGCATTAAAGGCAAAATGCATGCTAAACCATTTCCAACAATAAGAAAAGCAACAAGAGCTAAAGAAATGTTGGAATTACTACATAGTGATTTGTGTGGTCCCATGGAGGTCGATTCAATTGGTGGATCAAAATATTTCCTAACTTTAATCGACGACAAGACAAGAATGACCTTTGTATATTTTATTAAAACTAAGGATGAAGTATATGAAAAATTTGTGGAATCTAAAACCTTTGTAGAAAAACAAACAGGAAAACAAATAAAAATCTATTCGCAGTGATAGAGGAAAAGAATACGTAAATTCTAAGATGAGTGAATTCTTTCATAAAAATGGAATTCACCACCAGAAAAGTATAGCCTATACACCAGAACAAAATGGGGTAGCTGAACGCTGCAATAGAACACTAGTGGAAAGAGCACGAGCAATGCTTTCACATGCCAATTTAGATACAAAGTTTTGGGCAGAAGCTGTTTACACAGCAAATTATTGCAAAAACAGAAGCCCCACAATCGCAGTAAATAACCGTACACCCTACGAAGTGTGGACTGGGCAAAAACCAGATCTCAATCACTTAAAAACATTTGGATGTATATCCTATATGCATGTTCCTAAACAACTCCGCAAAAAATGGAATGAAAAGGCAAAACAAATGATATTTGTCGGTTACAGTACAGAAAGTAAAGGATATCGATTAATGGATCCTTCAACGCTTTAAATCACTGAAGCCAAAGATGTAATTTTTCTCGAAACAAACTTTATTAATACTTGCGAAAATTTGAGTAATAATGACACACAGAAAAATGAGAAAATATTCTATGACGAAGAAACCGTCTTCAATATTATGCCGCCTGTACAACAAAACTTTCCAACAACATTTGAAGAAAGAGAAATTGAAAATACGAGTGAAAATTTACCTCCACATGAAAATGATACACTTAGAAGATCAAATAGAGCAACCAAGATGCCATCCTATTTAAAAGATTATGAGATGACTGAGCATGAATGTAATGTTGCGAGTATCGAAGATACCAATGAATACCCAAAGACATACAAAGAAGCATTAGAAAGTGACGATGCTATTAAATGGAAAGGGGCAATTGAAGAAGAAATTCTAGCCCACCAAAGAAATAAGACATGGGAAATTGTAACTTTACCCACGGGATGTAAAACAATCAAAAGCAAATGGATATTTAAAATAAAAAAAGATAACTTAGGAAATACAGAAAGATACAAAGCACGAATCGTAGCTAAAGGTTGTGCACAAATACCAGGAATAGATTACACAGAAACATTCTCACCTGTTGTAAGATATGACACATTAAGAATATTGATAGCATTAGCGACAATTAATGATTGGGACATAGATCACGTAGATGCTGTTGTAGCATTTCTACAAGGAAACATAGAAGAGACAATTTTTATGGAACCCCCAGAAGGCTTAGAAGTCTCCAAAGAAAGGGGAGATAAAAGATTAGTTTGTAGACTTCAAAAAGCAATGTATGGTTTGAAACAATCTGGAAGAAGCTGGTACAATAAACTTGCTGAAAGTCTCAGAAAACTGAATTTGAAATGTGCAAATTTTGACAGTTGTGTTTACTATATAATTCAAGAAAATGATATCCTAATTGTTGCTGTCTATGTAGATGATTTGATAATATTTTCCAATTCTAAAGATTTGACCACATGGATAAAACAAAAATTGTTTGAGCAATTTAAAATGAAAGATTTAGGTGAATTGGAACAATGTCTTGGAATCCAAATAACAAGGGACAGAAAGAAAGGTATAACAACCTTGAATCAGTCTAATTACATTGAAAACATGTTAAGAAAATTTAATATGCATGAAGCAAATCCAGTAACAATACCTGCTGACCCGAACCAGAAATTATGCAAATCACAGGATAATTGTAAAGATTTAGAAGAAATATATAAATCTGCCGTTGGAAGCTTATACACTGTCAAGGCAACACGTCCAGATATGGCATACATCATTGGAGTACTGTGTCAATATTATTCCAACCCATCGAGAATGCATTGGATTGCTGCAAAGAAAGCTATGAGATATCTTCGTGGAACTTCAGACACAAAGTTAACCTATACATCAAGCGGAAATAGTGAAATAATTGGATTTTGTGATGCTGACTATGCAGGATGTACCGATGACAGAAAATCTACAACAGGATTTGTCTTTACTATTGCTGGAGGTGCAGTAACCTGGCAAAGCAAGAAACAACCAACTGTTGAAGCGGAATATATGGCCCTTTCTGCAGCAACGAAGGAAGCCATATGGCTCAAAAAGATATACCAAGAGCTTAATTTGCCAACAAAAAAAAGATCCAGTGACAATATGTTGCGACAACAATGGCGCAGTTGACCTAAGTAAAGGCAACACTTTCCATGCCAGAACAAAACATATAGACGTCCATCATCACATTGTAAAGGAGGCGGTGAAGGATGGTCAGACAAAGGTCAAGCAGGTGTCAACGAATGACATGGTCGCTGACTCACTCACTAAGGCAGTGACAAGAGAAAAGAACATTAAGTGCTCCCGTGAAATGGGGTTAAGCTTTAAGACTGAAAAATCAAGGGGAGTGTTGGAATGATGGATTTAACTGCCTTAAAAATAAGTAGATCTCATAAAATATATCCATGGTTATCTATGGAAACCTTTTTCTGTCATTGTTGTTGTTGATATCTCCCCGCCTTTTTACGTTATGTAATCCGCTGTAGATTAATAAATGTATATCAATACAAAAGCTGTGTTGTTTAAATTTAACTCTGTCATCAGGACCGAAAGGGAAATGTGTGTTAGATAATATTACATACGAACCATCGCATCCCTTCATGGGGTAGACAACATAACATAACACAACAACCGAATATCACATTTTTCTTGAAACACATTCGTATTGAAATCGTTTTTTTTATATGAAAGATTATAATCTAGGAGTATATAAAAACGGAACCGTTTTAGTTGTACCTACAAATATATATTAATTTTTTGACAAAAACAGTAGCGAGATCGAGAATGGATTAAAAAATAATAGATTGACGTCAGTCGTCTGCTAAGTCATAATGAACATTTTGTAATATCTCTCTGCCTTCATGGGGTAGGCAGAGAGAACCGAATGCCATATTTTTTTTGACACACATTCATTTTTAAGTCGGTTTTTCATATGAAAGTGATGCGACCTCTCCTGTTCGCGTTATTTTTATTTAAATTCGGCGCCAAATCAGCTGACCACAAACAAACATTTATGATAAAATAGTGTGTGAAAATTAAAGTGTAAGAAAAAAAATTTGACAATAATAACATAACCTCCAAAATGTGACATTTACGAGTGAAAAATTTTTGACAGTCGAAGTCATAGAACACCACACTAACTAGTCGAAGTTAGACACGCGTCGTGTCAGCACGGACCGCGCTCACTGTGGCCAGAGCAGCTGCAAACCGCACCAGAGGGTGTCGGTTAGGCTCGCTCCACATCGGCAGCCATGGATGTGACACTTGGAGTGCCGAGATGGATCGGCGCACCACCATTCGGCGATAGAGCCGCTTTCCTGGACCAAAGCGGGTGCTGAGTTTGGAAAGTGTTCCAAACGCTGTTGGGTCGCGCTGGCCTCTGGAGCAACGGCCTGCATCTTCTTGAGACTCACGCCGCCGCTGTTCGCTCCCGCCAGTCACCCAACCGGTATCTGCCGGTGTCTGGGACCCGAGGTTGCTGTCGCCGATAGCCTTGCCCCTTCGCCCATCGACGACGGTCCGTTCCGGCATTGGCTGTGCATTAGCACGCCGATGGCCGAGAAGAGGAAACTCTGCCACCTCGGTACAGGCTCAGCCTAGTGAGGTGGTGTATACCAAATAATACTATAAAAAAAATGTTTCATATAACTTATTTAAATTGTACTTTTTTGTAATATTTTTATTGTTTGTATATTGTTATATTTTTTTTTTGTTTCAATAATAAAAAAAAAATGTGTGCCCCAGAAAACTATATACTTATATGTGACAATTTGTTTTTCTCCGTGTGACAATAATTCGGCAGTGTTGTTTTAAGTTATTTATCTTATTTTATTCATTTTAACCTGTGACGTCCAATATTGACTATCTACCTTAATTTGTGACGTCCTAATTTATTGACAATTTTATTTATTTAATTTATTAGACATTTAAATCATTTTATCTTGTGACATAAACGTTCTGACGTTTGAAAAGTAATATTATTGGACCAGGGTTGTATTTGAAATGAACATGTGAATATATTAATTAAAATGAACATCTTATCTACATGAAACATTGGAAAAAAGTGAGCTCATCCTTCTAGCCTCTTGGGAGGAGGGTATCAATTGGCACCCAGTAACGTGAGGCAGAATCAGAAGCTCTTAGTGTCTAATTTTTGTGTCAAGAGAGGCACAACTTATCCGCGACCCTGATATTTAAGAAAAGAAATTACTCCGTTTCCGAATTCGGGAGAAAATTCGGTGGCGCTCAACGATCCACCAGGTTTCACCCCAGGCACAATGCAGCCTAGTTGGAGCCCCATGTCCTTGTTGTTTGTCTGGCTGATTTCGCGTCGAGAAAGATTTCTATGGTCTTCTCTTATTAAAATTGTTCTTCTGTATGTCACTGGATAAGACATACTGAAATTTCCTGAAATTTATAAGCAGAGAGAATAAATTCTTTTGTATGACTGGGCCCACAGATAAACAATCATTTATAGATACACCATTAGTTATTTTACCGCTGGCGTTAAATATAACTCGTATCTTATCATTTTTAAAAACAGTGGTGTAGCGGGGGTTTGCTGGTTCATTGTAACATTGACCTATTTGGTATTGGTAATTTGATTTATAAGCGATTTTTATGCACTGCAGTTCGATAAATATGACACCTCGTATATAAGCCAAAAGGAAACAATGCACTTACCTTTAATTGGCTGGCAGATCCTTTTGGCAGAGGGCACTCTTCTCCTGCAGTGTTAGCGGGCGTTGAAGATTGATGTAGCGGTTGTAGCGGATGAAAAAACTGTTGAAAATGTTTATGAACTGCGATGTTATTGTAGACGATAGCGGTGAAGAAGACGAAGATTATGCGGTGAAAGTAGCGGTTGGAAAGTAAGCGGGTTTTATTAATTTAGCGGCGAAAAGCGGCGGTCACACAGATGCGAACAAAATATGGATCCGTACTTTGCGAATGACGGGCGGGAAGTCGAAGTTTTTAGTGTTGCCAACAAAGAGAATATAACGTTGCCAACACACAGGCGTGAATATTTGCATTATGTTGTAAGTAGGCGGTTTATTTTATAAGCGGTATTTATTTTATAGGCGGTAGTTGAAGCGGTGATGAGTGCAGATGAAGACGATGAATCCCAGAAGAAGCCTCTTGATTGCCAATGGCCATTGGCTTAGTGCATTACTTCTTCTGGCGATACACAAAGACATCAAATTCATCGAATACAGTGCATTTTATTTTATTTTATTTTATGACAATTAAAGTAAATAAATGGCGCGAACATTCTCCCGGCCTTGGAAGTACCTGGATGGTACTTTCAAACAACATAAGAAAGTCCCAACACGTGCCGAAAGAATAAAATATGTATTGAAAGAATAAATGAAATTGTGGCAGGCCACATCTCTAAATTTCTTTCGAGCGCGCGCCTAGCGACGGCAAGTACATTTGTTTATCGCTAGGCCGAGTTCATCGCCCGCAACGTCAAACAAGTGACAATACTCCTCAACTGGGTATGACACTTCAAATAAATAAGTCTAGAAAGTTCGAGGACATTGAACTTGCTACCCCCAGCGCAGCACTATTTAAGGGAGTCTACACCTCTACACGTCGTCACTTCATTTCCGTATTTTCGTCACTTCGTTCGTCACTTCACGCCGCCGTTCTCGACCACGCCGTCTCGCCGACACTTCGTCTCTCGACCACCGGTCATCTCTCGACCTCGCGAGCACGATGGTACTTCACCATGCGAAGATTCGGACACTTCGAACACACCCGCTAACTCGCTCGTTATACCTACTCATCGTGAGAAAAGTTCCTTTGTAAGTTATTTCATCAATTGTAAATTTACCCTTAAGCAAACTATTAATTGTGATCAATATACTCATTGTTACTTTTGACCATTCTTTCTTCTTCTCTCTCAACCACTGTCCTTGTGTTCTTATTTCAAATCATATCCACTTGGGATATAATAAACTCTCTTTACTGGTAACCCCTCTGGTTACCACATATATTTAATAGTAACCACTCTGGTTATTAACTACTGTTTATTGGTAACCCCTCCGGTTACCAATTAGCTTTATTGGTGACCCTGAAAACGTGAATATGAACACAATCGTTACCAAACAGCTTAACAGCTAAGCTTCACAGCTACTGGTATTTACAAAACATCGGTATTTATCTAGTACTGGCCCGAGGCCGAAAAACGATAAATATGCATTCACAACAGTGGTATTTTTCCTTACAATAACATTAAACAACACTTACCGATTTTCCTCAGATCACTCCTTTTCTTTTCCTAGCTTAGAAAAAGAACGAATTGGTTTTTGAATCTCTCACGATGGGTACACTACACTACACCCGCGAAACAATCGCGCTTAATTCTATGCAATCGCGTTTAAAAATCACCCGCGCTTCTCGGTTTTTAGTTATTCTTTGTCATAAATGTTGCATTCAAATAACACATGCATAGTACACATTCATTTTATTCTGAGATTGTAAACAAAGGTATATATTGGTACCCACTTTATAATTTCACATAAACAAACACTGTTAAAAAATTTTCTGTACGGCACTGCTTTAAGTAAAAAAATACTCCGACAATCGCGACATACATAAACAAAACCGCACTTCCAAATTTAGTTATATTCTTTTCACATAATTCACGGAACTAAAAATATTTTTCACATACATCGCGACAAAAATTCTCATGCACAACAATAATACTGAAGTGACAAAAATTATTAATTTTATATTTTGCATACAGTTTTACGCGTGGTACAGAACATTTAAGTAATCTTGATATAGGAATTTCACTGTTTAAACAAATATCCATCGAAAGTTTTCGGTTTTAAACGATAAAACTTCAATTTTGTTATTTTTAATAAGTAAACAACGCGATTACGGCTCGTGACTAATCTTTCAAAATTTCAACTAGCGGTAGAAAAATTAAGTTTTCAATAAACACCATCTACCGAGCGACAATCTAAGTTTTTGCTAACAAGATATTTACGTACGTTATTTAAATTCATTGCAATCAGAAATATGTTTTTATATCAAAGGAGCTCGCAAATAATTAATTAAATTATCACTATTTAATATATCAAATAGGTACTAATTTCGTGAAATACTTAACTTACCTATTTCATACTTTGTAATTTTGCTTTAAATACCTTTTATACTTTGAAACTTGCAAAGCATTTTTGTACTTAGACACATTTCAATATTTACCTATTACAAATAGAATATTTTAAACATTTTTGGACTTTGCTGAAATTCATATTATTTTTTTGTTGCATTGTATACCTAATTAGATACTTGAATTTATTTTCACTTCTAAAATATATTGTAATCAACTTAATTATTATTGACAAATACTTATCATTGTACATATTATATTTTTGCAACATGCAACCAACAATATTTTATTTATTCGCTTGCTACAATTGTAAATGTTTATATTATGAAAATTTAAAATTTACAACTGTCAACTGCTGTGACTATGTACAACTATAGAAGCAAGATGATCAACGTTATCATCATCATCAGCATCAAACCAAGATGGAAAGCGACATTATCAACATCGATAAATCAAGATGGCAAACATTGTCAACGGCACCAAATTAAGATGGACAACATTGGCAACGGCACCAAATCAAGATGGACAACATCAGCAACAAATGGTTTTCATCAGCAACCAAGAGCAACACCGACACGCTTCAACTCGCTATACTGGCACGTATTCCCAAAGACATCAGACTCACTTGATGCGCGGCAAAGAATGCACAAGCACTCGCTATACTGGCACGTATTCCCAAAGACATCAGACTCACTTGATGCGCAGCAAAGAATGCACACACAGGCCCCACTGGAGAACTACTCCAAAGCTGTCGGACACCCAAATATGAACGCACGCACACATCTCGAGCACACAAAAACTCACCTCGTCTCATCGCTACGTACGTCTTTGAACGAGGAATGATTTTGTTGGGACACTGTCCCATCCTTCGCGTTATGCTTATGACTCGCACTCTGTCTCGCATACCCAAGGAGCTGCTCAACCACGACAACACGACGTCTACACGACACGGTCAACACGACGCTGTCAACACGTCACTGTCAACACACGCTGTCAACACACGCTGTCAACACGACGACAGTCAACGAAAACTTCGAAAACGCCAACGCAAGCCAACTGCACAGTTCTGCAAATTCGACAAGAATGTTTAGATGCCAATTACACTGCACAGCTTATCGGACTCCACGGACTACACTGACTCCACGGACTCCACAGCTTTGTGTACTAACAAGCCTCACCGACACACTGCAATTGTCAACGGGCTGAATGGGAACACTGTTTCCAAAGCAATCACATCTTGATCCGTCGCAATCATCATCAGCAACTAGGCAACAGTCCAACTAACACAAGTCTAACCATCTCTCCAAAATTGTAATGACTACAACAATCTTCAGCAACGACTGCCTCAGCTCAGCCACAACATGACATTCTACCAAGGTATCGTGCCATCTTCGATACCACTTGGAGGGGAGGAATGTGGCAGGCCACATCTCTAAATTTCTTTCGAGCGCGCGCCTAGCGACGGCAAGTACATTTGTTTATCGCTAGGCCGAGTTCATCGCCCGCAACGTCAAACAAGTGACAATACTCCTCAACTGGGTATGACACTTCAAATAAATAAGTCTAGAAAGTTCGAGGACATTGAACTTGCTACCCCCAGCGCAGCACTATTTAAGGGAGTCTACACCTCTACACGTCGTCACTTCATTTCCGTATTTTCGTCACTTCGTTCGTCACTTCACGCCGCCGTTCTCGACCACGCCGTCTCGCCGACACTTCGTCTCTCGACCACCGGTCATCTCTCGACCTCGCGAGCACGATGGTACTTCACCATGCGAAGATTCGGACACTTCGAACACACCCGCTAACTCGCTCGTTATACCTACTCATCGTGAGAAAAGTTCCTTTGTAAGTTATTTCATCAATTGTAAATTTACCCTTAAGCAAACTATTAATTGTGATCAATATACTCATTGTTACTTTTGACCATTCTTTCTTCTTCTCTCTCAACCACTGTCCTTGTGTTCTTATTTCAAATCATATCCACTTGGGATATAATAAACTCTCTTTACTGGTAACCCCTCTGGTTACCACATATATTTAATAGTAACCACTCTGGTTATTAACTACTGTTTATTGGTAACCCCTCCGGTTACCAATTAGCTTTAAAATAATAAAATGAAAGAAATTGATAAAATTAAACTTATACTAAGAGCATGTTATTATAAGTAATTGTTCAGCTAGGTGTGAACGAGCGGTTTATTGGCGCACGATTGCGTTATTTTTATAAAGCGTAATATATAAATTACTATTTGTATTAATTTGCTCCAAAAGGAAACTCGAAGGACCAGCGTATATAATAATGGCGGTACTTTAACAACTGTCGCTAAAGCTTTTGTATTTATTTCTGAAATCTCAAAATACATAGGCAAAGAAAATGGTCTAAGAGGCCACAAGGTTGGAGGCTTGATGATCCAAGAAGATCTATGCCACCAAAGGCCATATTTTATTAACTGTGTTGGCAATAAGCCGCGAGAAAGACAATCACTGGGGTTTTCAATCCCAGCAATCTGCTGAAAATATTTGGAACCTAAATTTTCCTGTATTTTGGCAACTCTGTTAGATACAAAGATTGACCAGCGGTGAGGTGATGAATGAATCCATGATAAGGTTATCATAGAATCAGAAAAAGCGTATATGTTACGGATTGGGTAACATGGGTTAAATGAATCATAAACGATTCGAACAAATTTTGAAAGTAACACTGCGGCGTATAATACAAAGCTGAAAGAAATTACAATTTTTACTGGTGGTACTTTTGACTTTAAATAAATAAAATCAACATATATTTTTCCTTGCGAACCAATCTCATGTAAATATACTGTACAGTCATATGCCTTTAACTTAGCGTCACAAAGGGCGACTATATTCACAGTGCATCCACTTGACACATTTAAATAACATGTGATTCGCAATTTTGACAGTAACGGAAATTCTTGTACTAAATATTTATATGCGGTTATGAAGTGATCAGGGGGCGAATCGTCCCAAACAATTTGAGAACTCCATAGAGATTTTATGAGTAATTTATAAAACAAAAGGGAAACTAAACCCAAAACGTTTAAAAGTCGTGGTGTTGCAGATGATATTACTCTATTTGTGCATTTATTATCACAAGCAGAAATAATTAAAGAAAAGACGTTTGCGGCGGAACGACATTCCAATCCTTGTATTTTCAAATAAGTTATGTTTAGTATTTGCGGTGACAAAGTTAAAAGCAGTTCCTTTGAATTGCAAGCAAATTTAAATAAATAAAAACCTTCAGCCGCAATGAGAGGAATCAATTCTTTTAAAAAATTGATTAATGTGTGCGCTTTCGGACTGTCCGGAACTAACGTTATAAGATCGTCCATGCGAAGAACAGTTGTAGCTAATCCAGTGGCTATAGGAAAATTTTTATATTCATTTGACGCAAGCTCACGTACAGTGCGCATTGTACAGTACGGGCGAAATTTTAAACCAAAGGGAACGCATTGAAATTGATAACTCAGAATAGCTGCCTGATGCAGCATAAAATATCCATCCTTATAATCAGTGTGAGGCGTAAATTCACACAAGAAATCTTTCTGGATATTGTCATTTACGAATTCTTTATTACTAATATGAAGTGCGGGATTATTTTCGAATTTGCATTCAAGCGATGCAAATTGGGGTTGTGTAGTAGCACTGAAGTTACCTAGTTGGCAAGGATTCTTGTTAAATGGAAGAGCCACTATGTTATGACCATCCGAATTACGAGAAATCGATGAAAGGTATAAATTCTCGCAATTGATTTCCTCTTGATCAAGGAAGCGTTTATTTGGCATTTCTTCCATTTCCCAGAACTTATTCTGTAAACTATGATCTAATTTATTGTTAGTCAAAGTACAGAAAGAAAGAGAATTTGTAATATTATTTTGATGGATGCGGGCGATAGAGGTGAAAGTTTTATTATTATTATTTATAGTTTTATTTGTAGCGGTAGGTATATTACCCATTAATATGTATCCTAGCGTTGTCTCTAAAAGCGGTGCGAAGGGAGGCATCTCTATGCGTCCAGTTAATAAAATATATGGAAACATTTGTGCTCCCAAAACTAGTTGTATTTCGCTTGGTATGTTGCAAGTCGAATCTGCAAGCGGTATTTGTGTTAAATTTATGAAATTTGAACAATCAATATATTCCGTCGGTAAATTATCTGTAATATAATCAATTATTAGGCAGTGAATATTATATTCCTGCTTTGAAAAGCGCGATTTTATTTTTAATGGCGTATAACCATGGACAGGGCGAGAACTCATACCTACTCCATTTATAAATGAATTACTAAGTGGAATTATTGCTAAATTCAACTGTTTACAGCAGGCAAGCGTTATTAAATTATTCTGTGATGCATTGTCAATTAAACATCTTATTATTATTTTATTATTTTTATTACTGTATGCATATACTTGTGCAGTTGAGAGAAGTACATTACTTTGAGGGGTACTAATACTGCGGGCGGACAATGACATAACACCTATTGGATCTGTGTTAGGTGCGTCGTGATTAGTATTTGTCTCATTCTTTACTGAATTTGATGTTGAGACATTACAACTGTTTTGATTCGTATTGAAATGCAATAATGTGTGATGTCGTTTATTACAATTTTTACATAGATGATGAGAATTGCAAGAAGAAGTTTTATGAGAACAGCTTAAACAATTTATACAGCCATTCTTAGATTCAATGAAATCAAATTTATTTTTAGGAGTTAGATTTTTAAACTGAAAACAATGATAAAGTTGTATATGATCGGCTTTATTACAAAAAATACAATTATTTGAAAAATTATTAGAGTTATTAGTTAGAAAGGATTTAAAAGTATTGCGAGATTTATTCTGAGGTTTTTGCGGTAAGTATGTGTTATTTGAACGTTCCAAAACTTTAACTTGACTCTTGACACAGTCGATTAACTCCATATACGATGGAACCTCTTTGTCACGTACAGTCATTTCAAAATCCTGGACAGTTTGATTATCTAATTTCTTTAATGCACAAGTTAGGAATATGAAGTCAGTAACTTCTTCAATTCCCACTTGATTGAAAGCGGCAATCGATGAAGATAATTTTTCAACAAATTCATCTAAACTTAAAGCGGTGCCGTTACATGGTTTAATTTCGAAAATATTATTTAAGTAATGGGTAGCTAAAGAACGTTTATCTTGATATTTTCTTACGAGACTGTCCCAGATTACAGAGTAATTTTCCCCTGTGGGTATAATACCA
Source organism: Molanna angustata (assembly GCA_963576475.1). Classification (NCBI taxonomy): domain Eukaryota; kingdom Metazoa; phylum Arthropoda; class Insecta; order Trichoptera; family Molannidae; genus Molanna; species Molanna angustata. Next base: position 11,395,826 of record OY754990.1, read on the forward strand.
CACATGACATTGGATGCGTTATCTTTTAATTTACCAAGTAAATATTGCATTCGCTATGAATCAGTCAATGATGAATTGAGATGTATATTAGATTTGAAGGATTCGTAAAAAAGCGGCCAATTATCAATTTTTCCATCAAAATATGGGAGATCGATTGGTGGTAATTTAATGTTATGATTTTTATTGTGATTATAGGATGTATCAGGTTTATTTTGAATTCTATTTGAAAGAATACTATTTCTTTTGAATATAATTGAAGATATAAGATCTTCAAACGTGTTGATTATTTGAAAATCGGGAACATAATTAGAAATTGTTTTTAAATTAAGAGCGAACAAATCATCGATAATTGATGCGAATTGAATTTTTATTTCATTTATCGTTTCTGTTTCGGCGAGGAAAGATTCAGAAGATCTAGTGTCTTTAATTAATTCATTTTTAGACAGATCATAAAGTTTAGAAACACGTTCAAACATTGCTTGTTTTTAGCTTCTAATAATTTAATTTTATCAGCCATGTTTAAGAAGAAGAAGAATTTGACAGTATAAAATGTGCCTATAAAATATTATATCGAATTAATTCAAACGAGGAACGTACACAATATTGAAAAAATAGAATGAATTATAAATCGATAAAATGGAACACAGTTTGAAAATACTAAGGTTAGTACCTACCTTATATTATTTGTTGGCTAGCGGGAGGTAAAAGAATATAATTTGAATTTTATATTCTACGTAATAATAATTAGCGGGAAAACAAATGACATACAATAAATAACATGCAAAATTGCGTATGAGGTAAAATACAATATGGTAATAATTTATATATTTTATTATGTTATTTTAAACGAATAAAAAGAGAGAAGTATAATATGATATTATAATTATATATTTTATACCAAATTAATCAATATTATCCGACTCGTATGGGCCAAATTTATGGTGTAGCGGGGGTTTGCTGGTTCATTGTAACATTGACCTATTTGGTATTGGTAATTTGATTTATAAGCGATTTTTATGCACTGCAGTTCGATAAATATGACACCTCGTATATAAGCCAAAAGGAAACAATGCACTTACCTTTAATTGGCTGGCAGATCCTTTTGGCAGAGGGCACTCTTCTCCTGCAGTGTTAGCGGGCGTTGAAGATTGATGTAGCGGTTGTAGCGGATGAAAAAACTGTTGAAAATGTTTATGAACTGCGATGTTATTGTAGACGATAGCGGTGAAGAAGACGAAGATTATGCGGTGAAAGTAGCGGTTGGAAAGTAAGCGGGTTTTATTAATTTAGCGGCGAAAAGCGGCGGTCACACAGATGCGAACAAAATATGGATCCGTACTTTGCGAATGACGGGCGGGAAGTCGAAGTTTTTAGTGTTGCCAACAAAGAGAATATAACGTTGCCAACACACAGGCGTGAATATTTGCATTATGTTGTAAGTAGGCGGTTTATTTTATAAAGCGGTAGTTGAAGCGGTGATGAGTGCAGATGAAGACGATGAATCCCAGAAGAAGCCTCTTGATTGCCAATGGCCATTGGCTTAGTGCATTACTTCTTCTGGCGATACACAAAGACATCAAATTCATCGAATACAGTGCATTTTATTTTATTTTATTTTATGACAATTAAAGTAAATAAATGGCGCGAACAAACAGCGTGATGATTGATGAAACATTCAATATGACTTGAGGGATCAGAGAGAGTCATGTGTGATAAGCCTTGATATTATTTCATGAATTGAGTATATTTTTCTTTTAGAGACGGATTGTTCTTAAAACGTCTCTCTTGAGCAAGTAAATATTTCTTAGCGATTTACAATGATTTTCCTAGATTAGGTTCGCCGTACTTAAATGGTAAAGTAGGTACCTAACCACAAATCTGCTAGTATTGTCCCGAGAATGATTTCTTACAAAATCTTCCTCTAAGAGTACTTCCTCCTTTGATCTCGAAGTGGTACTTGGGACCTTTTCTATTTTCCAAAAATTCTTAATAGTTTTGTTAATTTTGGATAGTGATAAGTTACATGATAGTGGCCTGATTTTTTGATGATTATTGATATTCTGATGATAAGAATGAGTAGGTATACTTCCTGATACCACCCAACCCAAACGGGTCTGATGTAATATAGGCTGCTTGTGTCCTATATCGATATGCCCACTCTGGAGAATATCCCAAAAGAGCCGACTGGTAGAATGTAGGTTCCGCTAAACGGAGACCCCGTGGAATATCAAATTTTCCTCTGTCCAGCGAGGTTTGAGGCAAATGATGAGTGATGTCCTGCAATACCAAACAAGAAAGATTTTGTATGTAATATTCGTCACTTGATGAATATGCGTGACATGTTTGTGGAAACCTGTCACTGGTAAATTTTTTTTTTTTTATTATTTTTATTTTTTTTTTATTTTTTATTAACACAAACAACATTAGATAGTTTGATTACATGAATTAATAATATATTATGATACATCAATTATCTTAATCTAATGTCAATTACATGTGTCAAATACATTTTTGTTTGTGTGTGTTAATTATTTATTGTGTGTGTGTGTGTGTGTGTGTGTGTGTGTGTGTGTGTGTGTGCGTGTGCGTGTGCGTGTGCGTGTGCGTGTGCGTGTGCGTGTGCGTGTGCGTGTGCGTGTGCGTGTGCGTGTGCGTGTGCGTGTGCGTGTGCGTGTGCGTGTGCGTGTGCGTGTGCGTGTGCGTGTGCGTGTGCGTGTGCGTGTGCGTGTGCGTGTGCGTGTGCGTGTGCGTGTGCGTGTGCGTGTGCGTGTGCGTGTGCGTGTGCGTGTGCGTGTGCGTGTGTGTGTGTGTGTGTAAAAGAGAGTATGTGGACTTAAGAGTGATGGGCCATGGTTAGCTATCATTTTCTAAATTATCTATTTGGGATATTTTCCGTCGATATTCGTTTGGGGAGTCGTAAAAAATGTCCAAGTTTAAAATATTCACATACCTTGTGTAAGCATCCATGGCCCTATTGATTGGTGAATTTATTGCAGCATTTGTTTTATAATATTTGCATTTAAATAATGATGTATGTCTTGTACGTCTTATAGGTATATTAAAGTCAATAAGTGTGAGTATATCGGGGGAGTCTATATGGTTATTTAAAACATTGTAAAGAAAAGATAAGTCAGTCATTGTTCGCCCTTTCGCTAAACTTTGAATAGTATTAACCGTTGTATTATTGTTGGAAAAAATTTAAAAAATTTGCGTTGGATATTTTCAATATTTTTTATATGGATTTTGTACAGCGGGTTTCAAATGAATGATGCAAACTCCAGTGTACTTCTGACTAGTGAGAAATATAATATTTTTAGGGTTTGCGGATTTTTAAAAGATTTACCTATTCTAAATATGAATCCAAATAGTTTGTATGATTTTGTAATAACAGTGTTTATATGTTGAGTATAGGTAAGTTTAGCATCAAGGTGCACTCCAAGGTCTTTACATTCATTTTTATGTTTTATGTATACATTATCTAGAATGTAATTGTGGTAAATTTTATTCCTTTTTCTTGTGTATGATATAACAAAACATTTAGAAGCATTAAGAGAGAGGTAGTTATTTTTACAGTAAATATTGATATGATGTAATTGCAACTTTTATTTCTTACACAAATGACTCGAAATAAAATTAGACTGGGCTCCAGAATTAAGTAGTGCCCTGGCGTGATGGATTGTCCCATCACGAAGTCGAATACCTACCACCACAGTGGATAGTATGACATTGTTTGTACTGATTGATGAATGCGTAGCCACAGACGTGGTGTCGGCTGGCTTTGTTTGCTCAAATGAGTTGAGCTCATGCGATGAATGAATTAAAGTAAGGTGTCGTTTTCCACACTTTTTGCAATTACTTTTTAAAGCACATGACGTTGTAAAATGACCAGACCTGAAACAATTAAAACATATTTTTTTCTGCTGTAAAACTTCTCTTCTTGCGCTGGAAGAGTGACAGGAACTTCTGACATGAGTATAATGCATGCTTATCTTTGCAAAGCTTACACTTTTGTAAAACTGTATGAAAATTGGCCTTATCAGTATGATGTTTTTTTTATTTTTTTATTTATTAATTTCCATAATACAATACAATATAAAATATAACATATCATAAAATATACAAATGGAATTTATTACCTCACTAGGCAAAGCCTGTTCTGAGGTAATACTAGGCAGAAATAGTAAGCAGAAATTTTAGCTACGTGAATTCTTAACATCTAAGGCACAAAAAAATATAAAAAGTACAAATAATAAAGTACAAAAGTACACATTTTAAGTCCTAAAAAAATATTTATTTATTTATTTATTTATTTATTATTATTAAACGGCATACAATGCCTTTTACATACATAGATAAAACACATATTAATGATAACAATAGATATAATAAAAAAAGCAAATAGGTATAGACTTGGCAAACAAAAAAACTTAAACCTAAACAATAAGACAAAAAATAAGAAATAATATAAAAAAATAGATGTAAGCAAACATAAAAAAAGATATACATAAGGATAAAAAAAACAAAACAGTAAATTCAAAATAAAAAACATTAAATTCAAAAATTAAAAAAAAAATCAATAACGTATGCAAACATAAAAAAAAAGATGTACATATAGACTCAAAATCAACCTTAAAATTAAATAAAAAAGTATTATTAATAGAAAAAAAAATAGCAGTGTCATGTAAATTATAAATAAACAAAAAAGATATAAAAAACAAACATTTAACAATCGAAAATATGCAAATCCGTACTGAAATATCACAGGTTGTTTCTCTCATAAAAAAATGTGCATATCGTCTGTTTATATTTGTATTTGGATAGCATAAAAATGTCACCTAAATGAGAATATTAATTTCCAGTATGTATTATGGAGTCTATATATTAGCGAGTGATATTCTGTCTGTGTGTGTGTGTATTGTTGTAATAAAATGATGCTGTCTGTCTAGTGGATCGTCGTGGTATATTGTAATTAATCAATTCTGTTAGTGCAGGGGTATCCAAACTCGAGTGAACTATTCTGTGTAAAGTAACCAAGTCAAATATTTGTCTGCAATCTGATAGTTTTAATAAATTTGTCAAATGGAGAAGAGCATTGTAATCTATTAAATCTCTAGGAATAAAAATCTTAAAATTCACATATCTAAGAAATCTACGTTGCACTTTTTCGATAGATTGAATATGAGAGTTATAATGTGGAGACCATATTGTTGAATTGTACTCTAAAATACTTCTCACTAGTGATGTGAACAGAATTTGAATACTAAATATGTCTGTAAATTTTTTTGTAATTCTAATTATAAATCCTAAAAGTCTTTCCGCACGATTAACAATATTAGTAATGTGGCTAACAAAAGTTAGTTTGTGATCAAAATTTACGCCTAGATCATTAATTTCTTCTAATACATTTAACTCTTTTGAATCGATTTTATAATCACAAAATATGGGTTTCTTTATTTTAAAAAATCTAATTACTTGATATTTAGTAGTATTGAGAGAAAGTTTATTGCGATTACACCAATCAGAAAGGTTATATAAATTTTCTTGCAATTTCAAGCAGTCATTACGGTTATTAATTATTTTAAATATTTTCAAATCATCTGCAAATAATAGAAATTCTACATCAACAAATACATCAGCAATATCATTTATAAACAAAATAAAAAGAATTGGTCCCAAATGTGAACCCTGTGGCACACCACTAGTAGCAGTAAATGCCGTAGAGATCACATCGTTTAACTTGACACATAACTTTCTATTTGACAGATAGCTCTCAATCCATCCCAAAAAGCTACCTGTTATTCCCAAATTCTTTAATTTGTTCAGCAATATCACATGACACACCTTATCAAAAGCTTTGCTGAAGTCCGTGTATATAGAGTCAACTTGAGTTTTTCTAGCAAAAGCGTTAACTATAAAATTTTCATAAACCATAAGATTAGTTAGGGTTGATCGTTTTGCTATAAATCCATGCTGATTGTTCGTAATTATTCCGTTAATTTTGAATACTATTTTTTCTAAAACAATTTTTTCAAAAATGTTTGGTATTGTTGACTGTATACAAACAGGTCTATAGTTACATATATCCGTTTTGTCGCCCTTCTTGAAGATTGGTGTAATAAAACTATTTTTCCATTCAATTGGGAAAATACCAGTTGTCAGTGACATGTTAAAGATTAAGTAAAGTGGATATGATATAGTGTACATACAATTTTTGAGGAAAATGGGTGGTATTCTGTCAGGTCCAGGGTTTTTTTTTAAATCTATTTTTTTTATGATTGATTCAACCTCATCCACCTCAATACGGACCCGCGATATTTGCAAATTAAAATCAGAGAAAAAGTTAGGAACTTCATTCTTGTCAATTTCAGAGTCATAAACACTTTTGAAGAAAGATGCAAACAGATTAACTATATTTTCGACTTTGTTTTCAAATCTGCCGTTATAACACATATTTGCCGGTACATCCAATTCGTTTCTCTTTAGTGACAGAGTAGTTCCATAGAATATTGACGTCATTATTTTTTATCGAATTCTCCACATTTTTTATGTATTCATTGTAACACCGTTTAGAAGACACATTACACTGACGTCTAATAGAATGAAATTGTATATAGTCTGTAATAGATTTAGAGATCTTATACTTCTTATGACATTTTTTTTCAATATAATAAGATCAATTAAATCTTTATTAAACCATTTAGGAAAAGTACTATTTTTACACTTAACATACGGTACAAATTGTTCAATTGTATTGTGAACAATGGTATAAAATATATTTAAGTTTTCATTAATATTACCCTGTTTCAAAAAAGACTAATCAATAGAACCAAGACATTCATTGATTTTGATGAAATCAGCTTTATTATAATTATAAAAAGATTTATTACTTTGAATATTTGCTATTTTTTCAAATGATATACAAATATTTAAAGGAGGGTGATAATCGTCTACTGGTAAAATTATATCATTAGAAATTGACACTGAAATATCGTTTAAATTTGCAAACACCAAATCCAGTGTACGATCTCTGAAATTCTTTATAGTATTTATTTGAGTTAAGTTATTAAAATTTGACATGCTAACAACTTCTCTTTCGATTAATGACAAATGTACATTTTGGACTCCCATAGAGACACTTTCATCACTGTTCCATATTAAGTTCGGTAAGTTATAATCACCAGCTATTACTATATAAAAAAGTACATATAAAATACAATAGTAGGTACATATAAAATACAATGTGGTTTAGTATATTGCACCTTCTGAGGCGATGAAGCACTTTCAAGCACCCGTGTTTTCTCAGAAAGACACTTGATGAATTCCTTGTATGTGGGAATATCTCCTTCGATTGGGAATGCCTCCCAATGCTCTCTGGTGACATTGTCTAATTTTTTATTTATGATGTATATAATTAGAGAGCCCCAGTGAGTTACTGGTAAACCAAGACTCTCCAATGCTCGCAAATGCAATTGTGTACTATCAATTAATCTTCTAACTTCCACAGAACTAGCTAATTTGATAGGAGGTTTTTGAAATAATGCCTTAATGTGTTTTTCGACTATGAGCCTATTGTTTTTGGTACCGATCACACAGTATATCCCATGCCACGTGTTACTAGTATATATAATTCTAACATTCCAAATGCAGCAAATCTGGGTTTTTCCCATGGATGTATATAAGGTAAAGATGGTTTTTCCCAAGGACTATCCCTTTGGCTGAACGTAGAGACCTCTGTGAGTTTCAACAGAATTAACCCTCCTAGTCTCCGAACCACACTAGAGAAATGTTATCATAAGTGTCCAACCGAAGATCAGATTCCAAAAGATTCAAGCAAAGGTGATGCCAAATATCCGGCCCTCGCTATATCATTATGCATGGGTTCGATCCCCATGATAGTTTTTTTAAATATTATTTCTCATGCTATTCTTACTTTTCTGGACTGGTGCTTCGGAAAGCATTAAATTCTCTACTTGCGCAGGGTGCAATGAGTTTTTATTATTTATAACTTAAGAATTGAAATACAGTGGTGTAGCGGGGATTTGCTGGTTCATTGTAACATTGACATATTTGGTATTGGAAAATTTATTTGATGAGCGATTTTTATGCACTGCAGTTCGATAAATATGGCACCTCGTATAAATGCCAAAAGGAAACAATGCACCTACCTTTAATTGGCTGGCAGATCCTTGGGCAGAGGGCACTCCTCTCCTGCAGTGATAGCGGACGTTGAAGATTGATGTAGCGGATGAAAAAACTGTTGAAAATGTTTATGGACTGCGATGTTATTGTAGACGATAGCGGTGAAGATGGCGGAGAATTTGCGGTGAAAGTAGCGGTTGGAAATTATGCGGGTTTTATTTAATTAGCGGTGGTCACACAGACACGAACAAAATATGGATCCGTACTTTGCGAATGACAAGCGGGAAGACTCTTGTTTTCAGTGTTGCCAACTCACAGGCGCGAATATTGGCAATGCATTGTAGGTAGGCGGTTTATTTTATAAAGCGGTAGTTGAAGCGGTGATGAGTGCGGATGAAGACGATGAATCCCAGAAGAAGCCTCTTGATTGCCAATGGCCATTGGCTTAGTGCATTACTTCTTCTGGCGATACACAAAGACATCAAAATTCATCGAATACAGTGCATTTTATTTTATTTTATGACAATTAAAGTAAATAAATGGCGCGAACATACAGAATACAATATTATGCCTTAAGAAATAAGATGGGTGCCAAGGGTTGATCCTATTTGGGTGCCAAGAACAGATAAATAAGACGAGATGAGATAAACGCGAAGTGCTGGAAGACAAAAAGCATCTGAGTTTAAGTCAATTGGCATTTTTGTCTGATAGCATTCATTTCATGCACTGGTAATAATATTTGCTTAAATAATGGCAGAAATGTCAATGAAATTTCATATTAAAGTAATATAAAAGGAAATAATTATGTTTTTATTTGTACCCAAGTATGTATAATGTAAATCACACAAATAATTTAGTTTAAAAAAGTATTTTAAAACAAAAATGAATAGGATATTCGGGAATATATTGAAACAATTCAAAATATTATCTCAAATATATTTTTATTTAAAAAAAAAACAACCTTTAATATTGATTGGTAAGAATGGCTCGAATTGAAAACATCAAAAATTTAGTAAGTATTACAAAAATAAAAACAATCAATAACAAAAATCTCAATACATTAAATTTAAAAATACAAAAATATTAGAACTAATATGATATTTTTATATTGTTTTTTGATTTGTGTTTACATAAGTAGATGATAAAATGTCAAAATGTGTTTTTTTTTACATTATATATAAATAAACATTAAAATGACGTTAACTGCGTTTCGGATATTTTATAATTAACAAAAAAAAATTTGACTGTCAAGAAATTTAGTCAAATAAATGATAATTTACTTAGAAAAACATTAATTTCTTTATATTAAAATTCATGACTTTTCATTTGAATCGCTTTAATTGTTTTAATAAGATATGTAACTTAATTTTCAATTACATTTTGACAATGATTTAAATAATATGAAATATAAGCTAAAGCGAAAACCATCTTCGATTCCGTCATTTTTTTATATTGCTACTCAAAGAAGAAGCATTGTATTAAGTATATGATATATATGAACTCGCATTATCTTTTTATATACATACCATCATGCCCTGTCGCTAACATAAATTCAAGCATTCTGATCCTGAATGACATACATTGCTTTGTCTGCCTTCATTCATCGTCTCATACATTCTCTTGTTATTCTTGCTTGAGCGATTTATCTTCTCATCATCTCATTTACATACATGTCATGAATATGCTATTTTTTTATTGTTTAACCTGTCATAATCATTCCACCCTTTCAATGCTGCCAGTGTCTTTCATTGACTTACACAAACATCTTATTTTTTATTCTTAAATTCATCATACATTGTTATATTAAAACATGTATGTATCGGCAATCTCACTATAAAAAAAAGTTCCGAATTGTTACTGTTTTTAAAAGACATTATAATCATAATCATTTGATACTTGAATATTTTTTTAAGGAACTATATGCGAGTTCAATTATATAAAATTCTTTAGTTTTAATTTATTTACATTTACAATTAAATACAAATATAAAAAAAATTCAGTGAAAAAATTAAAAAAATATAAAACACTTTGAACATATAACTACACATTTTTTTCTATATGACTATAGGATTATATTACAATTTTCTCTATATTAATGGCCTAACAATAGTCGCAATACAAATTTAATCATATTTAAATGTCTGATTAGTCGCCGATGAGGTGGTTTTTTCTTTAGAATATTCTGACGAGTTGACCAAACTGATTGTATGTGAAGATTGGCTCGTTGATCTGACGAAGATTTGTTGCTCTGAAATAGAGAAATACAATATATTTAAAAAAAGCAGATAATGGAAATTAATTTAACAAAAAAATAAAAATAATGTGACGGCACAGTGCCTAGTTACAGCCCTGGCAAATGGATACATACTCCTCCTGGCGACCAATTAGCGAGCATCGATTTTTCTGGAATTCGGCACTGGGAGGGTATTTAACTGAACGCACAAGCGACGCACTTCAGTGCCAAAATCTCATCTTTCGTGTTAATTTCTTATGTTTATTATTTAGTGAATTTGTATTATATGTCTGAAAAATGGTAACTAAAATATAGTATTTAATATCTTTATTTCTCTATACTTTACTATTTTTCAAACCTTTCATTTAATGTAACTGAATTAGGTTTTATCAATTCGATTAATTAAATAAATTTTATTAATGTATTTTTAAACATTTTAATATCTGTATGAAGATTAAATTATTTTCCGACCTAATTGAATTTGCATATACAAGATTCAAAACCTGAGTGAGCCTTAAGAAAAATTACACATTCATTATATGTTATAACAATATATTTTATTAATATAGGCACTGTTGATGGACCTCAACAGAAGGATATCAGTCAGTTGCCTATATTAAAATAGAAGTGAAACTGAGAAATGTTTTAATTTCTATGTTGCAACTTCAACATCATTTAAAGTAACTGTCTTCTTCAATAACAGCTCTGAATTATAGTCATATATTCTTACCTAAGTTTGGCAGGCTTTGGGGCACTTCTCAGCTTGGCGGGTCTGCGTGCTGCCTGGAGGAGGACATACCTTCCGGAAGCTACAGAATTGGAAACAGCCACGTTTCCCTCACCATCTTCTTCGTCCCCGGCAATGTCATTATTGGCTTCTGTTGTTTCCTGAAACAGTTTATACTTTATTGTTGAAACTGGCGAGCCCAGTCAAAAACCATTTTATGACTGAACCACACAATGGTTTCTAATCCTTGACAGCCATAATAAAATGGTTTCTGACAGAGACTTATCGAATTTTTTTTGCAAAGATATCCTGATTCTTGTTGACTTTGTTAAAAAATCATCAGATGCTATGCTAGATCCGTGCTTTTGTAAGGAGTTGAATCGTGAATCTTCAAAATAAGTACGCATACCATTGACGGATACGGAACAGATTTAACTATATAGAATATGTACTGTCACGAAAATTGTATGAAATACAGTTAATATGTTGTGTGGTGAGGAACAATTTTATGGTGAATAAGTGAATGTAGGGATGCTGAACAATAATGGAATATATGCGGATTGGTGTGATGTGGTGTTATCAGGACGTGGTATAGAAGGAAACCCACATACATGGTCGCAAGCCCGTGTTGCTCGCCTATTCTGACTGGCACTCAGGTCGCTTGTTCATGTGGGCATGGATTTGTGAATCCAGTGAAACCACGATTGCCTTTCTCTATTGCATCTTTGTCAGACGCTCCTCATTCATGCTTCCCAAGTTGTCAACCCATCTCAATGTGTTGACTTTCACTCTGTTAATTTCATCTTACACTTTTCCTTATTATGTCCTCATTTCTTACTTTCAATATATTATGCTTTCTGTGGTATACGCTTTTACCGATACACATAGTTATACATAAGTATGTATATCTCCGAAGAGAGTCTCTCTTTGTGAAAAGAATGGTCTGAAGTCAGTCCGCAGTATAGGTACCGTTACGCTGTCAGTTCTCGAATTTTTATATAGATAATTTACGTGTGCATTATTAAAATATATATGTTATAAATACTTAAATAATTATAATTACATTTACTCGTGTTAAAATATTCGGTATTAAGATCAATTGTGCTTAATTTAAAAAACACCACACTTTTCTATTAATTCATGCTTTCCAAATGCCCAAACAATCTCAATGTGTTGACTTTCATTCTGTTAATTTCATTTTACACTTTTCCTTATTTCTTGCTTTCGATATACATAGTAAATAAAATTGTTTTATAGCACAGTATTATACCTCTTCGACCGCAGGTGGCAGTTCGGGCTCTGCGGTTGGTTGTTCTACCAGTTCTGGTCCGTCGAATGGCTGTTCTTCAGCTGGTGGGCCGTATTCTTGAGTAGGGGCACCGTACTCTTGAGCAGGGGCACCATACTCTTGGGTCGGGGCTCCGTAACTCGACTGCACTTCCTGGCGTTGACTCACAATACTGAAATCATTTTAATATCTTTATTTACTCCTTTTAATGCTGTGCTTATTAATGTACTATGTCCTATGTACGGCTTGTTTATTTTACTTACACTACGGTACATAATAATAAGACATCATATCAAGTAATTTTTAAAGTTTTACATACAATTTACAACAAATGAGAAAAACAAAATTATAGGATCATACCTGAAACATACAAGGAATAGTACAAAGAGGATTATATTCTAGAATCATAACATGAGATTCCAACGTACTTAGGGATCAACGAAAAGGGTGTTGCAACCATTATGGTGACACATACATATATTCATGTATATACTAGAGAGTGGAATTTTGAGTTATGTTATCAGTGCAAAGTTGGCGTATTATCGCAATTTTGAAGGACAATAGAGATTGGGTATGAAAAAAGTCAATGTTATTGAGCAGATTGTTAAAATTGGAGGTGGCCCGACTAGTAAAGAAATTTTTCCTAAGATTATTTTTAGAGTGTGACATAGAAAAAGTAGGTTTTGATCTGACATTGCGGTTTGGAATGTGAAGTGAGATATTTTCTAATAAATTTGGACAATCAATAATGTTATGAAATAGTTTATACTAAAATAGTGAGTCTGCAGTTATTCGTCTAGATGATAGTGATGGTAAATTAAATTTTGATTCAGCTAAGTACACGTTATTTATTTGATTATGCGGGCCCATTAATTCCCGACAGCCAGATTTATAGATGAGGTGTTTGAGGAAGTGTTTTTGTACACTATCCAGTCTATTTATGTACTTAAGATACATCGGGTTCCAAATTTGCGATTCGTACTCTATATGACTTCTTACCATAGATGTATATAGAATTTTGAGGCATTCAATATTTGAAAAAGGTTTACAGTTCCTGATGATGAAGCCCAATATTTTATTGGCTTTTTTACTTATATTATTCATGTGATCGTCAAATGACAGTTTACCATCCATGATAATTCCTAGGTCTTTCACCGATTCTTTTCTAGGTATAGGGGAATTATTAAGTGTATAGGTAAAGAAGATTTTACTCTTTTTTTTTGTAAACGTGATAATTTGACATTTTTGTATCGATTATAGACTAAAATACTCACTCGATTTTTGTCAAATTTTGCAAATATCTATATATAATACTCGCTTAGACCCCATTAGATTTTGAAGGATATCTGTTCAGTGTTTCTCATTTTTTTTCGGTGTCAAATATTTCAAATTAACTCCAAGCTCAGGAAGCAAAATATATCAAATTAACTCATAGTGAAGCCCAGGTGGTTTACACTGATGGGTCAAAACTGGAAGGTAAGGTGGGCGGAGGAGTCTTTTCAGAGCAACTTAATATTAATATTTCTTTCAGGTTGCCGGATCACTGTAGTGTTTTCCAAGCAGAAATCTTGGCAATTCAGGAAGCAGCAGAATGGATACAAGGCAACGCAGTGTCAAACAGCGATGTCCGTATCCTCACAGACAGCCAAGCGGCTATTAGAGCCTTAAAGGGCGTAAGCACAACTTCTAGAGTGGCCTTGAACTGTCGCAGAATCTTAAACGATACAGCGGGGCGGTTCAATCTACATATCATGTGGGTGCCGGGTCACAGCAATATAGCAGGGAATTGCAGGGCAGATGAACTCGCCAGAGCAGGTACCCTGCTATCTCCAGATACAATCAAACATAGACCTGGAGTCCCCATGGCAACATGTAAACTTCGGGTAAGTGAGACGACGACAGCCTGTGCTAATCAGAGATGGTTAGAAGAAAGCACATGCTCCATTGCCAGGCAAACATGGCCAAAATATGACCTCAGAAGAACCAGAGAACTACTCACGTTCAGAAGGGATTAACTAGCCAGAATCGTATCGGTACTAACGGGACACTGGCTCATAGGTAAGCATGCCAGAAGGCTGGGGCTGGAGGCATACGATTACTGCAGAGCATGCCAAGACGAAGAAGAGGAAGAGACTGTGGTCCATTTCCTCTGTCACTGTCCTGCTCTCTCTAGAAATAGAAGAAAGTCCTTGGGAAGTTTCTTCTATAATGATCTGATTGACATAGCGTCTGCCGATATAGGAGACATTATGACATTTATTAGCCAATCAGGCTGGTTCAGGGCGGATGAGTGAGGGGGAGGACAGCCCAAATCTTCTACTTGTGGTATCACAAAGGGCCAACCGGCCTAAGTGTGTTCTCCTGAGAACTGCCACCCGCAAAAAAAAAAACCAGGAAACTTAAAATTTGATATTTATATTTTCAAAGGCACATCACTTTCATAAAATGCCATTTAAGAATTATCATGTTTTCATAGTAAAATATTTAAATCAAAAATAATTTAACACAACTGATTTCATGAATATTTTCCATACAAAATTTGAATACTTTGTGAAGTGACTTGGTATTGAGGGGTATAGCGTTGGCCACAACCCACTCGTTTTATCTTCATATGTACCCATCGCTTTTTTATCTTTAAATTTCTACTCACCCATTGAATCCTGGCCTGATCCTAAGATTCTGCCTGGGTGCTGTGAACCTAGCAAACTGTCCTACAACTCCTTGGACTCTTCCGTTCCACTGTCTGCCGGCTTGGAGGCGAGCGCTGGTCTGCTGACGTCCAAACTTGGGACGCTGCTGAAGTCTCTGGCGCTGGACGCGACGGTCGCGAAGGTTCGCAGAACGGAATTCCTGAGCTGGCTCGGAACTGGGCAATCCTGAGAAACGGGCCAAGAACACATTTTTAAAAACAAATACTGTGGGAAATCTTTAGGGCTAATCATAACATTCATATTAATTTCATTATTTAGATATAACTTTCTCTCCAGAGAATCGAAGGAGGAAAACACCTGCCATTGTCCGGACATTGTACGAAAGGCGTGCAAGATGGATCTGCCATGTAATATGACAAGAGGGCCTCTTGCACGCCATAATGGAGGGTATTACCGAGGGGACACGCTCTACGGGACGCCCACGCCGAGAGTATCTGGAGGACCTGCTGGTAGATGTGCGCTGCTCATCACAATATGTTAATTTCAAAAGAGCCGCCCAAGACAGGGAAGAATAGAATTGAAAAAAATGCTGCAAACCAATCCAGGATTGAAACCAGAGAAGAAGGATTTACATATTTATATATTACAATAACAAAAATCATTATTGTTCACCATTCTGACGATGCTCAGCATAGAGCGATACCGGTGAATGGGAGTCGCGTTTGCGGAAAAAAATTAAGTCGAACTTAGAATTACATAAATATATATTTTATTTATAATTCTAATTAAATTATCTAGTTGAGGTGTTTCAGCGTTTATCGAAATTTAAACAAAAAAATAGAAATACAGGCAGATAAAACCCAAAAATTTGTCATATAAACCCTGGAACTTTTTTATATACATATATATATATATATATATATATATATATATATATATATATATATATATATATATATATATATATATATTTTTTTTTTTTAAAAAATTTTATATGTCTATATTTATACAAATTTGTAGCGTATTTGTTTGTAGCTATTATAGTTTCAGAGATATATGGAAAAATAAAGTAAAAATTTCAAAGTTGATAATCCCCGAACGAAACAAAAATTCGAAATTTTGAGTATAAAAATTTTTCAAGCCTAAACTTTTTTTTAAATTTTTGAAATTCTGTGCATCAAGCGGATCAAAAGTTATAAGAGGGGGGAGATACAGACACGAATTGTTATTCGAATTTTGAGTTCATCCATTTAACAAGACATATTATATACTGCGAAGCCTCTTAGTTGATGTTTTTTTGATTTTAAAGTTAAAAAACCACGAAAAATACAGACCTGACCATATAAAACCTCGGAAATTAAACACTCATACAAAGTTTCGAGCCCCTAACATCATAGTCTCTTCGTTACAGAGAGCACAGCAGTCAAACAGACACTGCTTATTAATTATTAAGAAAAGGGATCAATGGTTTTTTTTCATTTTTTTTTACATCATATCTATCGCGACTCGTGTGAGCGGGTTGCACGAAAAAAAAAATATAAACGCACCTTGGACGGCAAGGTCTTCCTCGGCCGGCAGTTCTGTGGTAGGCCCCAGGTCTTCTCCGTTTTCGCTCGCATCGGGCGGTCCGTACTGCAAGAAGGGTGTAGTCGCCTCCGTGGTTGCCAGCTCTCCGGTGTACTGAAGTTCCTCTTCTGTGACTTCCACTTCTGCTTGGGCGTCTTCCTCGACGACTTCCGGAGCCGAGTACGTATCGGGCACCTGAAATTAAATTATTTGAGGTGATGTTACCAGTGGAAAATATATACACTATTATTTTGACTTCATGCAGTATGTACAATAAAATATACACTATTATTTTGACTTCATGTACCTATGTACAATAAAATATAAGTATACTATTATTTTGACTTCATGCATGTACAATAAAATATAAAACTATTATTTTGACTTCATGCATGTACAATAAAATATACACTATTATTTTGACTTCATGCAGTATGTACAATAAAATATACACTATTATTTTGACTTCATGCATGTACAATAAAATATAAGTACACTATTATTTTGACTTCATGCATGTACAATAAAATATAAAACTATTATTTTGACTTCATGCATATACAGTAAAATATACACTATTATTTTGACTTCATGCATGTATGTACAATAAAATATACCTACACTATTACTTTGACTTCATGCATGTATAATAAACGAGGGCCAATACGGCCCTGGTGCCTCATTTTACTGCGCATGCGCGAACATTTTATGTGTTGGTAAATGAAAATTCATTTTAACGTAAAAAAATAGTAAGTAGTAATAAAAATCATATAACTACATAATCAATATTCGTAACCTCAAATGACCAAGGTGTTGATAAAAATTTTCCTGCAACCAATTGCCAGTCAATATAACTTTTGATCCGCTTAATGTACAAAGGACTGAACTCCGAAACATACCAACTTTGACATACTGGTTTTCAACAGAAAACAAAATACCTTAAAACATCCAGTAAGTTGGATTGAAAGTTTTATAAATTAGTAGGTATATATTCGACATTCAAGTAACCAAAGATTCGAACCAGTTTCTCCAAGTGACCGGGTGGAGAACGGTGGCTGAGGACAGGGAGGTTTGGAGGCGAAAGATGGAGGAGGACAAAGCCCGATTTGGGCTGTAGTGCCATTGAAGAAGAAGACGATATATTCGACAGTTGAACATCATACGGAACATGCAACTTGTAAAGGTAGGTTTCAAGATTGAGATTCACGACCAAGATCGATCCCACCCCGGTCTTGTTTCTGCATTGCTCATCACTAGTTAGTCACGAAATAAATTATCTCAATATTATATTATTTTTGCATCCAATAAGTTGGTAGTAAATAATATCGGTGCCACTATTTTTACGACCGGAATTGGCGGGAAAATAGTTTTCCTGCCAAAAAGTGTCTATTTACACGACAAATTTTCTGACGTCGTCTATGTTTTTAGGTCATTTATAACCATAGAAAGCGCAGATAAATCAAGTTACAAAAATATTTACCTTTGTCATTTTTTTCAATGGTCATAAATGCATCATGGAAACCAACTTAAAGAAAAAATAAATAATATTGACATCATATTACATTAATTTACTTAATTTTATAAATCATTTTTTCATCGAGATCTACTATTATAGCCAAGTATAAACAAAGGTAAATATTTTTATAACTTGATTTATCTGCGTTTTGTATGGGTATGGAAAGAATGATAAGAATTTATCTATGGTTGAGTCGTAAAAATATCCCTAGCCAAATAATATACTTTACGCACAGCACCGATACAATAGATTGCGTAACTTTGGCATACATTATTATAAGAATGTGTGACCTCATCGGACAGAATTTTAAAGGACGATTGTATCAGCCGTATGGTAATTATTGGTAATTATTTATTCAGAACGCGTCCCAAGAATTCTTTGACATTAAAATCACAATATCAATAGGTATAACTACAAGAAGAGTGCGGGAAGAGATTTTGATTGAGATATGATTACAGAAATCTCTCCATATATGTAATGTAATAAAAAAATCGAATTTTTTTAATTTTTTTAAGGATATTTTTTTTTATTGCAGATTATCAACTAGTATCATGCTGAGATTGTATTCTGAAAGTTTCATCACAATGTATCTGTGTGTGTGTTGTGTACTATGTATGGCGTGTTTATTTTACTTTATCGTTTATAGACTAAAGTACTCATTCGATTCTTTTCAAATTTTGCAAATATGTATATCTAATACTCGCTTAGACCCCATTAGATTTTGAAGGATATCTGATTAGTGTTTCTCAATTTTTTTGAATGTCAAATATTTCAAAGTGACCCCAAGCTCAGGAAACGTAAAATTTGAAAATTTTATTTTCAAATTGGTAAAAAGGCACATCACTTTCATTAAATGGCATTGAAGAGTTTTCAAGTTTTAATAATAAAATATTGAAATAAAAAAATAATTTAACAAACTCATTTCATGAAAATGCTGAATATTATACATACAAAATTTTGAATACTTTACAGAATGACTTGTTAGTGAGGAGTTTAACGTTGGCCACAACCCACTCCTTTTGTTATATTATTATCTAACTCAGAGGTTCCCAAACTTTTTTTCTCGTAGACCACTTCAAAATTTCACTTGTTTCGGTGGACCCCCTGCTGCTAGATTTCTACCATATTTCCACAATTCAACAAAAAAATGTGAAGATTAGATCTAAACGATGGAAATTTGCGTAAAAAGAAAATTAAGGGAGGTTTTTAAAAAAAGAATTTAATGCTAAATGAAATAATGATTCACTAACCGAAAAAGATGGATTTTTTTGCTAGTTTATTTTTTTTAAGTACTTAGTGTATTATCTGCTTACATACATAGGTAAAGTCTAGCCAATTTTTTTATACTTTACTATCGAAACCAGATATTTTTTGGTTGTCAACCGCCGTTTTTAGTTCATGCCGTGGTTGACCCCCGTCGAGTCTCCCGCAGAACCCTGGGGGTCCACCTGGACCACTTTGGGAATCACTGATTTAACCTAACCTAACCTAACTAAAAAATAATCGATTTTAAAATGTTCTTTATGCGTTACGGGTAAGGTGATTATTTTTGTAAAACAAAAAATTTTATCAAATACAAGTTTGCTGAGCTTTGAATGATTTAACAGTTAAAAAAATTGAGAAGCACTGATCAGGGGGGCAAGTCAGGTCCAAACGGCGACATCAAAACCCTATTGGATATAATTATCATATGGAGTGCTGTGTATGATCTTAATTCATCAACAGTGTAATAATCGGTGACCTTCACCGATTAGTCACGTCGGCTGACGAACCATGTCGCAGTCCGATATTCGAATCCGTCACAAGGCCTCCAATAATCTATAGTCTATGAACATAATGAATTATCATCGGATTTGGTAATATTCCTGTTAGTATTGCTTACTCGAGCTCCAAATTGATGTACGCTACTGGAATTTTAAACATCTTCTGGTCATTTTTGACTGTTGCAAAAGATCAATATGATTTCAGCATCTATTTATTTCGTATAGTTTCTCGGAAAGACTAACAGACACTTAAGAGGGTGACTGCTGCAAACGTACCTATTTTTATTTCAATTTGAATTTGCATCATTACTGCAAAACGAATTATTTTGAAAAAAAATAACCTAGTTAGTTTGGATATTAATAAAAAAAAATATACCTAACTTTTTAATTATGTTCTGTATATATTCTTGTAGGAAAATAATAAGCATACCCCGATTTTTGACATTTCGTGGTTTTAATAAGGTTAATTATACTGAATAACAAATAATATTAATTTAGCACGTACCCAATAACAAGTAGTGTCCGACCGAAGGTCAGATTTTGGCCGAAGCCGAAGCCGACTGTTCGGCCTTAGCCGTAACCTTCGGCCAAAGCCGAAGGTTTGATTTTACTAAAAAAATCTATTAAAATAATAAATAATCTGCTTTCGTGACTTAGTTGGTTAGATAATATCTAACTACATTAACAACAACAAAAAAATACTCACGTTTAATGTTTTACTCACACTTTCTTCTAATTCAAACCAACAAAACACAGTGCACAAACACAAATTATTAATAATGATTAATTATCACGTGCGTTCAGAACTAGTCTTGTTTTGTTTCTGTCGACAGTCGGCACGCGACACTGGGCCGGCCGAATCTATACACCCGCTACACAACACATGTCATGTTTGCGCATGTTTTTACAAGTTTTAACTGTTTTTAGCGGCTGATAAAAAGCTTCGGCTTCGGCCGAAAATTCGGGTTATTTTTGGCCGAAGCTGAAGCAGAAG
Organism: Molanna angustata; assembly: GCA_963576475.1. NCBI lineage: Eukaryota > Metazoa > Arthropoda > Insecta > Trichoptera > Molannidae > Molanna > Molanna angustata. Next base: position 11,416,703 of record OY754990.1, read on the forward strand.
GTGTTTTTTTTTGGCCGAAGGTGGCCGAAGCCGAAGCCGAAGCTTCGGTCGGACACTAATAACAAGTAGTCGCATTCTGAAGACTTATAATACAATGTTATTTTTAAACGTGGTACAAATTTTGAACTAATCTTTGAACCCTAATATGATCATTTTTCTTATTTATAAACATGAATCAAGAGTTGAACCGAGATTTAACTCAAGATCCATTTAGATGGGTCGATGGCACAGCGGTTAGCGCGCTGGGCTAGTAATCCAGCGGTCGCGAGTTCGAATCCTGACTCGACCTATTTCGTACACCTATAGCACAAGCATTTATGCTTAATTTAAGATGGTACTAGCAAAAATGCTCCAGGAGGATACATAATGAAAATATGAACATAAAATACTGTATAATTTTTATATTGTCTCATTGGACGTCCAACTAGGTGAACCTGTTTTAGGACGTCCGATATGTAGATACGATTTGTAGGTATCAATAACTTAACCATATTTATATTGTCTCATTGGACGTCCAACTAGGTGAACCTGTTTTAGGACGTCCGATATGTAGATACGATTTGTAGGTATCAATAACTTAACCATATTTATATTGTCTCATTGGACGTCCAACTAGGTGAACCTGTTTTAGGACGTCCGATATGTAGTTACGATTTGTAGGTATCAATAACTTAACCAATTTAAGATGCTTTAAAACTTAGTACTTAAATGAAAATTATAAATGAATAACGAGCAAACTGGAATATGCTTAATTTGTTATTAGATTCATCTATGCCGATGGATATAAGCAAATTTTTTTTTTTAGAGTGTCTATTTTCATATTTTTCCAAGCGTCAGGTAGTACCTACATACATACATTATATTGTACATTGCGATGGATGCGAAGTTTCTAGAAATAAATTTCATTTGATTGGGGGTATACACAGATGAACAGGTTACATTTATTAAAGTATATATACAAGTGTTACAATCTATAGCTAGGCCTGCCATCCAATTATGTATATCCACTGATATTTATATTTAACACAACAGAAGAGAAAAAATAATGTAATGAAATAATGATTAGGAGATGGATAAAGATAGTGGGTTAGAAAAGTGACGAGAAATGTCAGAGAATAACAAAAAGAGGGAGAGCATTTAAGTTGTACTGTATTCATACGATATAAATAAATAAATAAAGATACGAAAATATGGCATTGAGTTCTTCCTGCCTATCATTATGTATATGTGAATTGTAACAACAAATTTAATATAGGTTCGAATATACATACATACATACATACCATCACGCCATGTCCCTTGAGGGGTAGGCAGAGAGAACCGAACGCCACATTTTCCTATCCTGGCACGCATCCCTCGCTTCGTCCACATTCATGCATCGTCTCATACATGCTCGTCTATTGCTCACACTTCTAACATTTCCGTCTTTCAAAATTTCGTTCACATGGTCGTGCCATCCCTTTCTTGGGCGTCCCCGACCTCTCAATCCATTCCTTTCCGCTCTGTATATTTTCTTCGTCAGGCGCTCCTCATTCATTCTCCCCATGTGACCAAACCATCTCAATGTGTTCACTTTCATTCTAGTAATGACATCTTTCTTCATCTTACATTCTTTCCTTATGTCTTCATTTCTTACCCGGTCATACATCGTTCTATTACAAATCCTTCTTAACGATCTCATTTCAACTGCATTTATTCTACTTTCATGCGTCTTCTGCCATGTCCAGGTTTCACTTGCATACGTCAAGGTTGGCACTACGACGGCGTTATGAATGGCAACTCGAATATACATAGGTACATAAACTCCCAATATGGTATATTCGTTTAAAAAACTCGTAGAAAAATACCTTATTTAAATTTCTGAATCATCACTGTGATTTCACCGGGAACTGTACACAATACCCTTGATCTTGAAACAAACTGCTGACCACTATGCGTGAATGTCATTAATTTTACAGTGTCATTAAAAATACTTCAAAATTGACCGTGACACCAAGTAAAGTATATAATGATAATTTATAAGTTCCTATCTACATTATACTTATTTTTATAATTTATAAGTTCCTATCTACATTAAACTTATTTTTAGGATTGGATTGAGAGGCCGGGGCCGCCCAAGAAAGGGATGGCACGACCATGTAAACGATATTCTGAAAGAAGGAAATGTTAGAAGCGTGTACAATAGACGAACATGTATGAGACGATGCATGAATGTTGATGAGGCGATGAATGTGTGCCAGGATAGAAAGATATGGCGTTCGGTTCTCTCGGCCTACCCCGTAAGGGACATGGCGTGATGGTATGTATGTATGTATGTATGAAAATTAATTTGGGACATGGTGCACGCATGGATGAACTGTCAAGCGGCCTTTTTTACTCTCCAAACTATGGAATAGTGGAGAGTCATGATTTAACAATTTTTAAGCGTATTTCAATTTCTCAATGGGTATCATGTTGAGAGTGCATACTTTGAGTTTCGTTGTGATATTTTTGTGTGTATACCGTATCGTGTATGTCGTACACAAATATGAATATTTGTGTCCTGTGTACAGATCAAACTAAAAGGCCGATGACCTTAATATTGTTACCATATGTGTGAAGTACATAAACTTAGAGCTGATTTGTTTTCCATAGACAACGGTTCATTTTTTCTCAATGTTTCTCTATGATTTCATCTGTTGAAACTGCAAAAAAATGCTTTCACGACCTGGAAATTTGAGATATTTTAATTTTGTTTATACTAGGTATTTATACAATACCAATAATTTTCAAAAAACTGCATTCAAAGTATATAGGTACGTTCGGCCAATATAGGTACGTTCCTATTCCATTTAGTCCAAGTTGATATTTTATAACGCTGAAATAAGACCGTAAATCTAAAATGTACAATTTTAGAACGTTCCTAATTTAGTTACAATAATTAGGTACTGAATACGGGGTATTATGTTAGCACCTAGATATTTGAATTTTGAGCTCAATCGGTGTATCATGGATCATTACTACAATATAGTCAATCTTCTCTCTTGCGAATTATCTCTCTCCGAAATTGATGATAATTGATAAACAGTGGAAGCACTATTCTATGCCGGTGTCTCACAGCGAAATAAGTCATTATCGACAAAAATGAAACTTACCAATGGCTCCTGAGTCCTGGAGGGTAGATCAAACGTTGGTCCTTTTGGTCTCCATCCACTGGGAGCGTAGGGGGCAGCTGGTGCTTCTGGTAAAGCCAGAGCTCCTGCCCAGCAACAAGCTACCATCAGCGCTAAAGAAACCTGGAATAAGAATAAGAAGAATGGTTGAAACTTTTTTTTTATCTATTTAAATATATAAATTACATTTAATACATTTTAAGAAAAAAAAACAACTAAATAATGTTTCCTTTTTCCTAATTTAAGCTTCCAGAAGCTTAAATTAGGAAAGCGGCAGGTCTTTGCTTACAAAATGAAATACTTAACTAAAATAAATAATTTTCCAACCATGCGTTCATTATCACGCGAATCATCTTGGCTCTTTCACAAAAACAAAAAAAAACATTTTCACAAAAACAAAAAAAAAATCACTTTAACAAAAACAAAAAAAAACACATTTTCACAAAAATATAACATTTTCGTGATAACAGAAAGAATAAATAAATAAAATAAATAAACATACCATCAAGCCATGTCCCTCACGGGGTAGGCAGAGAGAACCGAACGCCACTTACTTCTATATCTTGACACACATTCATCGCCTAGTCAATATTCATACATCGTCTTATACATGTTCGTCTGTTGTTCACGCTTCTAATTTTTTCGTCTTTCAAAATATCGTTCATATCCCTTCCTTGGGCGCCCCCGACCTCTCATTCCATTCCTGTCCGCAATGTATATTTTCTTCGTCAGGCGTTCCTCATACATTCTATGATTCTAATGAATTGATTCTATAATTCCACTTATTGATTAAACCAATTATTCAATGTACTACACAATTAGTCTTACCTACAATAAATAACATTGAAAAATCATACCTAAGTAATAAATAAAATGGCTAACAATTTTAGGTTAGCCATTTTATTCAGGAAGTTTATGATCAATTGTGCTGAATCCACTTTAAAATAATGTTGTTTAACTTACAAAACCAAAGACTGCACCCAACATAACACAGGGATTATCCCTAGCATATTGGAGAGCAAAATCTCTAATTGACAACAAAGCGCAAGAGAGTGTCAATGGTCTGGATGTGTATGTGTACCCTTCCACTGTCTCAGTCTTAAGTATTTAATCTTTTTTACTCCTCACTAACACTACAGTGGGGAGTTATGATTTCGCAATTTTTAAGGGAATTTTTTTTGCAGATTATCAACTAGTATCATGCTGAGATTGTATTCTGAAAGTTTCATCACAATGTATCTGTGTGTGTGTGCTATGTACGGCGTGTTCATTTTACTTTATCGATTATAGACTAAAGTACTCATTCGATTCTATTAAAATTTTGCAAATATGTATATCTAATACTCGATTAGATCCCATTAGATTTTGAACGGTATATGAATAGTGCTTCTCAATTTTTTTAACTGTCAAATATTTCAAAGTGACCCCAAGCTCAGGAAACTTAAAATTTAAAATTTTTATTTTCAAATTGGTAAAAAGGCACATCACTTTCACAAAATGGTATTGAAGAGTTATCAAGTTTTCATAATAAAATATTTAAATAAAAAATAATTTAACAAACTCATTTCATGAAAATGTTGGATATTTTCCATACAAAATTACTTATAAAATACTTTATAGAATGACTTGTTAGTGAGAAGTTTAGCGTTGGCCACAACCCACTCGTTTTTATATACCTTTATTATTGTTGTCAAACCTCTATGTAAAATGTCATGTTTATCTAAAGTAATAAAGCAATCAAAATGTTAGTGTATGTGTGTGTGTATGTGTGTGTGTGTGTGTGTGTTTGTCTCACGCCTTCTGAAAAACTAAGAGCATCTAAAAATCTAATTTATGTGCGAACGTGTACCTGTATACCTGATGCAGTGTCACGCTAAAAATAATGCGATAAATATGCTGAATTTTAAAAATATTTCAATAATTATTTTTTTCATACAAAATTTTCCAAGTCGTATCTGTCAAAAAAGTGTACATTTTGCACGCAAATATCTGTTAGTTTAAAAGTTAGAAGTACGTATTTACACGAAAAAAATTTACTTTCAAGTATAACTTAGCGTTTAAGTGAAAAACATGGTGAATATTTTGTATAATTATAATGTTTAACTTATTTTTAAAGTAAGCGTTTTGTACATAAATGCCGCCATTTTAATATCTTTTCATACAATATTTCATTTTCCTACCGAATGAATATGTTCTTGAAAATAATAAACCTTTGAAATAAATGTAATTATGAAATAATAAAATGAAACACAAGACATTACAGCAAGATTTAAGACATATATTGTAAAAGTCTGTTAATTATTAGTAAAGATATAGGCATAATAAAATTGCATAATTTGTATATAATATTTGATATTTCGGACAATTTTCATTTTTATGGCATCGAACAAACCAATGTAGGTACCTACATATTCAAAAAATGTATCCGAACCATTCGATATTACTTACGTGTTCGAATCGTTTCTATGGCTACAGAAAGAATGTGATATTCAAATAAAATTTGTTAGGAATCGAATTTATTTAGAAGGTTGTTGTAGGTAGGTACCTACCTAATACTATTTACTTACAAATCAACAATATACTGATTTCCTATAGGAAAATTATTTTATTTATGTATGCTATGTGCTCCTAAACGGTTTGTCCGATTACAATGAAACTTTGGTGAATTGTCGAGCGTATGCCCGGGATGGTTTCTGGATTTAAACTTTTTTCTTATTCTTCTTCTTCTTCGTGTATTTGGTCATTTTACCTATGAAAGGGGAATATTCTGGGAAAAGAAGGTCCGACTGTCCCTCCATCTCTTCGCAGGTCTTCCAGGACGGTTTCTGGATTTAAACTTTTTTCTTCTTCTTCTTCATCGTGTATTTGGTCATTTTACATATGAAGTTGGAGTATTCTGGGAGAAGAAGATCCAACTGGCCTTCCATCTCTTCACAGGTCTTCCAGACGGGTTCTGCATATAAACTTTTTTCTTCTTTTTCTTCGTGGTGTATTTGGTCATCTTACCTATGAAGATGAACTATCCTGGGAGAAGAAGGTCCAATTTTCCTTCCATCTCTTCGCAGGTTTCTGGATTTTAACTTTCTTCTTCTTTTCTTCTTCTTCTTCGTCGTGTATTTGGTCATTTTACCTATGAAGTTGGTGTATCCTGGGAGAAGAAGGTCCAACTGTCCTTCCATCTCTTCGCAGGTTTCTGGATTTAAACTTTTTTCTTCTTCTTCTTCATCGTGTATTTGGTCATTTTACCTTTGAAGGTGGACTAACCTGGGAGAAGAAGGTCCAATTGTCCTTCCATCTCTTCGCAGGTTTCTGGATTTAAACTTTTTTCTTCTTCTTCTTCGTGTATTTTTGGTCATTTTACCTATGAAGTTGGAGAATCCTGGGAGAAGAAGGTCCAACTGTCCTTCCAACTCTTTGTAAGTCTTCCAAGACGATAAACTTTTTTCTTCTTCTACTTTTTCTTCTTCATCGTTCATTCGGTCATTTTACCTATGAAGGTGGACTATCCTGGGAGAAGAAGGTCCAATTTTCTAGCCATATCTTCGCAGGTATCTGGATTTAAACTTTTTTCTTCTTCTTCTCCGTGTATTTAGTCATTTTACCTTTGAAGGTGGAGTATCCTGGGGAAAGAAGGTCCTTTCATCTCTTCGCGGTTCTTCCAGGATGGTTTCTGGATTTAAACTTTTCTTAACCGACTGAAGGGACGGGATGTAATGAAGGGAAGGGATGCACTAAAGGGCCTGAAGGGACGGGAGGTATAAAAGGGCCTGAAGGGACGGGAGGTACTGCAGGGCCTGATTGGAAGGGACGTAATGATGGATTGAAGGGACGGGAGGCACTGAAGGGCCTGAAGGGACGGGAGGTACTGATGGGCCTGAAGGGACGGGAGGTTCTGAAGGACCTGAAGGGACGGGAGGTTCTGAAGGGTCTGAAACGACGTTTCATGGAGTCTAATTCTTTTTCTTCTTAATTTTATGTAGACCTTACAGTTTTTACACAAACTATTTCCTTTAGTTTTTTTCTTCGTTTTCTTATTTTATGTAGAACTTTGGTGAATTTTATACAAACTATTTCCTATAGATTAATCTTCTTCTTCTTTTCTTCTTTTATGAAGACCTTTTGGTCAGTTTTTATACAATCTATTTCCAATAGTCTAATTCTTCTATTTTATGGATTTTTACTTATTTTATGTAGACCATTGGGATAGTTTTTTATACAAACTATTTCTTATAGTATTATACTTATTTTTCTCTTTTTTATTTAGACTTTTGGGTTAGTTTTAAGTCTATTAGTCTATTGTGCAGAAATATTATTAACGATATGCACACTTCATGAAAATACATATGTAAAAATTAATGGGATGTGGGATGTCTTTTCAATACTTTTGTTTAATCAAATTTAAACCATTTATATCATCCTATTTTGAATAATTTTCAACACCTAATATTTAAAGAATGGGGGTTGTGGCCATTACTGAACTCTTCACAACGTTTATATTCTAATTAAAAACTATTTACCATAGTTTAAGTCTTCTTCTTCTTCTTCGTCAATGTAGACTTTTGTGTCAATTTAAAGTCTATCAGTCTAATTGTGCAAAAATATAATGCACACTTGATGAAAAAATATAAAAACGAATGGGATGTGACCAACACTAGATCTTTTCAGTACATTATTTAATCAAATTTTAACCACATTCCAACATCCAAAAATACTAAATTTTCAATAGGTACATATTGCAGTTTGTTTTCGATGATAATATATAAAAATGGGGGTTGTGGCCAAACCAATCTCTTTACAACGTTGATAAACAGTCATATTTAAAACCATTTCGCATAGTCCATGCGTGCAGAAATTGTAGGTATATTACTTATACTTCATTCACACTTTATAGCAATATATAAAAAAGAATGGGTTGTGGCCATCACTTGAACATTTTACAATGCTTAAACTCAATCAAATTTCAAACCACTTTTCATAGTCCGATATTGCAAAATAATTGGGTGACAATATTATAAAAACGATTGCTTTTTCTTTCACAATTTTACATTCTTGGCCAACGGCGGGACATAAAAGCTAGTTATAAATAATTAAAAAAAATAAATAAGGTTGATTTGATTGACACGACGTATGAAGGTATACGAAGCAGATTGCCACAGTTTTTAACAATGGATCGTCCTACTATCACACCTACTATGTTTAGAATTATAATGGTTTTGCGTAACTTTATGACACTTAAAAATAAATTGAGCCTTGTGGTTTAATTAAGAACTTCTGATAGAGTTGTGATTATACTTTGGCTATAAATAATCATTGTCATAATAGACTTGTATAGATTATTACACAGTGAAAACTCGCTTAGTGGGCAATTTTTTTTTTATTAACTATACCAAAAATTACATTATTTTATATGAGTAACATAACAAATAAATTGTTTGGTTTGTACCACCTCACTAGGCCAGGCCTGTTCCGAGGTGGTAGACTAGTTACATAATATTAATTACTAAGTAATTGTAAGCTGCTATATAGAATGATTGTGTAGCCCATGGTCCACTTATTGAGTCCGATGTTAGTAGTTTTGTCGTGTATGTATGTTGTTATGAATTGAGAATTTGCTGACAATAGTTGAATGATAGCTTTGTTATATAATCATGTTTGTATTGTATGTATCTTTAAGTCTTGTATTTTCTATTAACCCTTTTTCAACCAGTGTCGATTCAAATAAACATGATCTTTGTAATTTATTTTTGAATGACTGAGCGTATTAAAAACGCTTATATTTCTTGTTTATGGAATAATATTATTTGTTCTCTGGCAACTCTGATTTTATTTCGCTAATTTCGCGGCACTGTTTCTCAGATAAATGTCAATAAAGGGAAAGGGTATGCTATTTTCACGGGTGTTGTTTTATTTGGTTTTTACAAAGGAATTTTGTATTGTAAATTTTTATTGTTTTTATTTGCATTTTATTTCAAATTTATGATAACATGTAATTTGTTTTGCGTATATTTAATAAATCAATGCAAAAAATGTTATTTACAATGTTTCAAATAACCCTTTCAGACTCAATGTCATTTTTTATAGACTTTTTATAGACAGTGTCATTTTTTATAGACATTTTTTATAGATTTTATAGACTGTAATTTTTCCAAAACTATCCATGAAAAAAAAAATTTTTTTTCACTAAAATGTTTTCAAATGTTGTTAGAACATGTATCCCTATGATATTTTTTTTTTATCCAATCATATTAATTTGGGTGAGAAAGGGTTAAATGCATGTTCTTTATATCTTTTGCAACTATATTTAGTATCTTTGGAGCCAAGTATTGATAATGTCTTTGTCCTTATGTAGTGTTTGTCTTCGGAGTGATTAGTTGATGTCTGTGTCTTGTATCGTGAGAATGTTGAGCAGTGATATGGTTTTTCTTATCATTTTTAAAGTGAATAAGAATTTGATTAATATAGAGTTGTGCTGTAGTTAGTAACTACGTTAACGTCTTTAAATAGTTGAATAGTCGGGAAATGGAATGGTTTTTTAATAATCACTTTAATGAATAAATCCAACAAAAATTACATACAGAGGGTATAAACCCAAACAAAGCATTTCGATATCAAATTTTCCTAATTGGTAAGTTATTGACTGAAAACATGATATATTAAAACCGCCCAATGCACTATGAAGTTACATGTTAGTAAGGGTAACTATCGCGTGCGTTAAAATAGGTTAATACGTGATTTACCTAAATTATCGGAAACCCCAAATTTGTCATTTTTTGCATTTTAAGAACAAACCTTAGTTTAAATGAAAAAACTTTATCGGTCATTCACTTTGATTTTACGCACTGTTTTAGCGTATACAAGATTTATTTCTCTACGACACATAGTTATGGAATAATTTTAAAAAAATGCTGTAAACAAGGATATTTTTAATATTTTTACTCCTCACTAACCCAAGGGGATATAGTGCGTAGTTATGATTTCGCAATTTTTTTCGCAAAGGTATTTTTTTATTGCAGATTATCAACTAGTATCATGCTGAGATTGTATTCTGAAAGTTTCATCACAATGTATCTGTGTGTGTGTGCTATGTACGGCGTGTTCATTTTTACTTTATCGATTATAGACTAAAGTACTCATTCGATTCTATTCAAATTTTGCAAATATATATATATATATATATATATATATATATATATATATATATATATATATATATATATATATATATATATATATATATATATATATATATATATATATATATATATATATATATATATATATAGATCCCACTACATTTTTTGCGTCCGCCAAATATCCGACAGATCGGCGTCCACCACTTCTACTTATTATTTTAGGTTTATGTCAGTGAATTTAGAGCTATTTGTTGCTCACAATCATTGTAGCCATAAGGTTTTTCTTGTAAATTGAAAAATATAAATATTCAGTTTTATCCTATTTTGGTACGTTTGACACATCATTTTCATACTTGCGTCCATGTGTATATTTTTTGTATATTTTACAAATATCTTCCTATAGTTTTCACGTCCATTTTTTTATCTTTATTACTGCGTCCGGTGTATATTTTTTGTATATTTTATATATTTCTTCATATAGTTTTCACGTCCATTTTTCTATCTTTATTACTACTTCCGGTGTATATTAAAAAACTTTCCTATGCATAATTGACATCATACTTGCGTCCATGTGTATATTTTTCGATATTTTATATATTTCGTATATTTTATATAGTTTTCACGTCCATTTGTTCTAGCTTTATTACAACGCCTTCTGTACACAGGTGATTCTTAGTGTGTACATAAGTGCACTACACTGCCTTCTAAAATTAATAAATATATATTATATAAAAAAAAACTTATTCAAAACACTTGCAAAAATACGTTATAATGGTACCTAGTAACTTTGTTAGTAGATGCGTGTTTGTATATAGCGCCAAAATTCGTATATTATAGGATTGTGTGCATAATTTATATGAACGTAATTTTTCTACATATTATCTCATACTAATACGAAATTTTGCCGATCCGTGATTGTGAGCGACACAGATAGCGCTTCATTGGTATGTGTTAGAAAAGGACAGAACACTGTCCCGGTCCGTGCTTTGCTCCAGACATGCGTATTGAAGACAATACTGTCCATAATGAGTTAACATCAACATGCGTAATAACAACATTTTACTTATTATTTGTAAGGATTATTTTACATTAACTTACGTACAATGTTATGACAAACATCTGTGGTGTGATTGTGAAGTTTGTCCAAATGTTCATTAGTGTCAGAGTAAAATTAAAAACATCTTTTGTAATATCAATAAGGATATTAAAAAAAATATATCAATTAAATTGCTCGTTCTATATTATAGGGATGTTTATTTCAATGTCGATGTACTGATATTATCAATTTAACAACTATGTTTTTTTAAATACCTACGATGTTTAGAAACATATTGTGAATTATTGTTCAATTTATTGACAGCTTACTGTTGAGTCCAACGGTGTTTTTATACGCAGTTTTGAAGAAAACTACATTATTATAACATAAGACCATCTCAATGTTTTTTCAACGATGTTACACCAACGAACATTTGATCTCCTCTATCCTAGAGTTTTATACAATCTTGTAATCGAAAGGCATGCACAAATGTAAGAGCGTTGAACTTTTTTTTTAATTTTCATATAGATATCAACCGGGAGTATAACATCTAGGATTTTATGAATCTTTTATATATTTTGAAGAACTCGTATATTATACAAATAACAAAAGTTTTTATTTGATTTTTTTGTTGTGATATATTTAGTCAAAAGCTAATTTTGTGTTAAAAAATGTTGGGGAAATTCATTATTTAAATATTATATAAAACACACTACATAGGTACCTACTTTGTTTAATGTCACTATTTATTAGATGAAGTACTTACGTACTAGGTACATCATATAAATTTAATATGTACCCAAACATTATTTCTTTCAAAATAAATAATAGAATAAAACAAAATTCAAAGGCTCGCCATTGAAAAAATATATAAATATAAAAATAATAATAAATACTTCCTTGCACCCTGCGCATGTGGCCATTTCATTGCTATTCGACAATTTCATCTAATTTATTTACCTAGTATTTCCAGCCCCGATAAGCAAGAGTTACGTGAGAAATAATTTTAAATAAATTTATAAGCATGAATGTAGATACCTACATATTATGTTTATGTAAAAATGAACTGCAGATAATTTCAATCACTAGCCGCCTATGCTTCTGATCGTGGTACATAATCAATAATCAGAGTGTCTATCGTCCGAATATGGGCTCCGGTTTTTCTATTTGACTTCAAAGTTGGAAAAACCGTAAAAAATATAGACCCTACATACAAATATCGCGTATCCTGGCTTGAAACATTGCCGATATGTTAAGAGAACAAAGTTCTTTTAAACAAATTGATGGTTGGATCAATATTTAGGAACTAAAACACTGAACGAAAATGAATATCAATATTCGATGGATACCTCGACTATTATAAATTAGATCATTTTTAAAGAAACTAACACACTGAACGAAAATCAATATTCGATTGAAATCTTGACTATTATAAAACTAGTTGCATGAAACACATGAGATCCAACTGTCGATAGTGATAGTATGTACAGTTGAAGAATAGGTAAGTACGAAACTATAAACCCATAAATACAAATTATTTAATATTTTAAGATATTTGGTTTTCTATACAACACATGTACCTAGGTATGTATGTCAAGATAGGATAGTATGGAGGTCAGTCCTTTGATCCTACCCAGAATATGAAAACAGCATGATGGTATGTATGTATGTTGGGAGATTAGTATCAAATTATTAAGTCTTCTTAGATATTGTGAGTAGGCTACTTCCATACAAATTGTATGAAGCAATGTCGTCACTAAATTCAATTTTTATAAAAATTATTAAAAAAAATTTGAGATGTGCTAATACAATCTAATATTTTTTATAGAAAATTAAATTATCTAGTTGGGGTATTTCGGCTTTTTTAAAAAGATATTTTTAAAAAGTTTGGAAATATAGGCAGTTAATCTCATAAATTTATCATAAAAAAAATATTTTTATTAATAAAAAATGTTTGAGAAACCCTGGAATTAAAAAAAAAAAAAATTGAGATTTTGTATTTGTCTATGTTCATACCAATTTTCAGCTTTCTAGCTTTTATGGTTTCTGAGATGTATGGAAAAATAAACCAAAATTTCAAAAGTTGATAACCCCTGACTGAAACAAAAATTCACAATTCTGAGTATAAAAGTTTTGTAGACCTGTAAATATTCATATATTCTACTAAGATTGTGTGTGATTGTCATACATAAATTATTGACAGCTTAGCAAGTTATTTTTTTTTCAGTTCAACAAGTTAGCGGCGTGATAATGATTATGTTGTGCATATTATATGTGTTTATTAGTTTAAATAATCAAAACAGATTAATAGCTCTACATGTTAATAATTTTTTTATTTTTATTTATTTCTATCCAAAAATATACAGTATATATGAGATACAAAATATCTTAAGATAATATAAGCTTATTCATACATAGTTAACATACAATGTAAATATAAGTTATTTCATTTCAATTAATATCAATTTACAACTTCACTGGTGCTTACATAGTTTAAGCCATATCTTTTTGTTTGTATCTTTGTTACTTTGTTGTTTATGTTATTGTCTTTTACGTTGTTTATTTATAGATACATTTACATATACTAGTTGCATGTAACACATGAGATCCAACTGTCGATAGCGATAGTATGTATAGTTGAAGAATATGTACCAAACTATAAACCCATAAATACAAATTATTGAATATTTTCAGATATTTTGTTTTCTATACAACATATATTATGTAGGTATGTATGTCAAGATAGGATAGTATGGAGGAAGTTCCTTTTTTCCTACCCAGAATATGAAAATAGCATGATGGTATGTATGTATGTTTGGAGATGAAGTATCAAACTACATATTAAGTCTTCTTACATATTGTGTATAGGCGACTTCCATACAAAATGTATGAAGCGATGTCGTCACTTAATTCAATTTTTAAAAAAATTGTTAAAAAAAATTGAGATCTTCTACTACAATGTTAATATTTTTTATAGAAAATTAAATTATCTAGTTGGGGTGTTTCGGCTTTTTTCGATAATTGTATAAGTTTTGGAAATATAGGCAGTTAAACTCATAAATTTATCATAAAAAAAAAATTTTTCTTATTAAAAATTGTTTGAGAAACCCTGTAATTTTTTTGAAAAAATTTATTTGAGATTTTTTATATTTCTATGTTTGTACCAATTTTCAGCGTTCTAGCTTATATGGTTTCTGAGATATATGGAAAAATAAAATAAAAATTCAAAAGTTGATAACCCCTGACTGAAACAAAAATTCAAAATTCTGAGTATTAAATTTTTGTAGGCCTATAACTGTGTATATATTCTGAAATTTTGGGCTCTGTAAATTGAGCGGATCAAAAGTTATAAGGGAGGGGGACACACACACACACACACAGACACACGAAATGTTCTACTCCGAATTCTGAGTAAATCCGTGTATGGAACATATATGCTGCGAAGCCTCTAAGTTGGTGTTTTTTGACTTCAAAGTTGGAAAAGCCGTGAAAAAAGTAGACCTCTCCATACAAATCTCGCGTATCCTGGCTTGATACATTGTCGATATGTTAAGAGAACAAAGTTCTCCTGAACAAATCGACAGTTGGAATATTAGTCCATGTACATACATACGCTACGCATTCAAACGTATGCATCTTTCCTTCTAAATACAATATTTCATTTTGAGTCATGCACACACAACCAAAAATTGTGGAAATAAATTATTTGTTTCACTTTTTTTCAATTTCAAATAATATGATGTTTGTATCCGCTTCATCTTTGAACTTAAAAAATCGATCACATTTCCTCTTACCGTAATCTTCTCAATTTGCCTAAGATACAACAGCGATATATACTTTGTCACTTCTATACAATACGCTCTTTAACCCTATGTAATTCACCGCAGTAGGTACGTTAAAACCAAATTCACCTATTTATCTAATCACGGCCTATCGCTTCGATCTGCTGAACGTACTACATTAAGTATCCCAATATACAACACTGAATTTTTCAACTCAACCTTTGAAGTATGTTCAGCAAGACTCTGGAATAATTTGAGTCCTGATATAAATAACTTCGTCAAACTTGCTTTCCATTTTCAAGAAAAGACTAAAGCAGGGATATCTCTCCGAAAATACCTGATCCCTCTCCTTTTCCTTCCTTCCCTTTGCTACGTAATATTTACTAAAGAAGGAATATTTACCCCTTGACACCTGATCTCGGTTTCCTCTTCTTGTTCTTTCCCAATCCTTTTTTTTTGTTATGCTATTATTTTATTTTTCTTATTGTTTATCTTGGTGTTATGTATATTTTCTTTGTTCTTTTTTAGCTTTCATTTTTTGTTGATGTAGGTACATATATAATTCTGTCAATCTGGTTGTTTGGAAAAAAATGCCTAATGGCAATAAGCCCGCTAGTGTGCTTTATATTTGTTTATATTATGTACAAAAAGATAAATAAATAAATATGAATTTTATTCTTATTATTAGGACGCGTTTCGCCTAGTAAGGGCCTTATATTTTCTGTCTATAAAATATACTTAGGTTTTAACATCAAGATGACACAATAATTAGATATGTTTAGCTCAAATTTAATGTCACGGATTATTGCGCTAAAAATCAGATGAACATATTATCCACATCTCAAAATGAAGAATATCTATTATTAAAAAGAAGGCTACGACTATTTACACGACTCAATCATAGACGAAAACCAAAAATAACCACAGAAAACGCAGATAAATCAAGTTATAAAAATATTTACCTTTGTTTATACTCTGTTATAATTGTAGATCTCGATAAAAAAATGATTTATAAAATTAAGTAAATGTAATGAGATGCCTATATTATTTATTTTTTCTTCAAGTTGGTTTCCATGATGCATTTTTATGACCATTGAAAAAATGACAAAGGTAAATATTTTTGTATTTTGATTTATCTGCGCTTTCTATGGTTATAAATGACCCAAAAACATAGACGACGTCAGAAAATTTGTCGTGTAAATAGACACTTTTTGGCGGGAAAACGCTTTTCCCGCCAATTCCGGTCGTAAAAATAGTGGCACCGTAAAAAGAAAATAATGATAGACTTAAGACAATTATTTTGAAAGAACAACCTTTAATTCTTAATATTACGAAATACATTATTAAAACTGAATTACTAACTCATGCACCATATTATAATAAATTCCCTCGAGGTTACTTTAATATAGTTATCGTTTTCTACATTTTAAACAATTACGATACACCCTATAAGTTAAAAAATACGCTATCAATTATTTTTTTCTAAATGGCATATACGACATACTTAGTAGGTATACATTGCAGATAATATTGAATCATTTTGTGCAAAATATTTGGCAGAAGAAAATAATTATTGTTTTACGTATATATTTTAATAAATAATTTAACATAAAAATGTTTACGAATAACAAATATTTTTCAATTATTTTGTGTATATTTTGATGATTTTATTTCAATTAAGATACATAGGTTAGACTTAAATCACTCAAAAAGTATAGTAAAACGTTTTAGACTTCAATGTATCTCTATATACTTAGTGCAGATCATTGAACAAATTAGTAAGTACTTGGAGTAAGTTACTTTTTAATTGTTTGTGCGGAATGTTTAGTTTTAATATATCTTTCATTATGTTAAGAGTTATGTACACTTAATTAACTTTTTAATTGTTTGTGTAAATGTTTAGTTTTAATATCTCTTACATTATTTTAAGTATAGATCATTGAACTATTCAGTACTTATGTAGTGTGAGTTACATACACTACAATTACTTTTTAATTGTCTGTGCGGAATGTTTATTTTTGATATCTCTATATTATACATATGTGCAGATCATCGCACTACATAATGTTAAGATATTTATAAAAAGATTTGACAAATACGACTAGATCAGGGGCAAGTCCGGCCAAGAAGTGAAATCCTGGATATAATTATATTAGATATCTTAAGATATTATAGAATCCACATGAAAATTATATCCTTGATATGGGTAATCGTGAGGGTTTTGATTTCACCGATTGACGGGACTTGTCTCCTTGAGTTTAAAATACATTAAATATCTGTTGTGCATAAAAATAATACAACTTAGTGCAGAATATTTCTTACCCAATAAACTTTCAGTTTCGGAAATTAAATGATGTAAGTGCGTATTTTTAAATAACAAACCCGCATTCATGAAAAAAAAATACCTGATGTTATTGATCACATGGCTATTCTCATGATTTTACCAACCAAATACGTGGACAGTATGGAGGTCAGTCCTCTTTTCCAACCCGGAATATGAAAACAGCCTGATGGTATGTATGTATGTTTGGAGATAAAGTAACAAACTATAAGGTCTTCTTACATAATATATTGTGTAATGTGTATAGACGACTACCATACCATACTTAGGAAGCATGTTTCAGCGTGATGGAAGATTGGAAAAAGATATTGAAAGGAGAGTAACGGCAGGTAATAGAGTGAATTGTACGTTAAAATCTATAATGGCTGACCCAATTATTGAAAGAAATATCGTAAGTAAGATTAAAATAAATGCCCTAAGGTGGTTCGGCCACATAGAACGAATGAAAGATGACCGTCTGACAAAAAAAGTATACAAGTCTGATAAAAGAGGAACGAAAAGTAGAGGTCGGCCAATAAAAATTTGGCACGATCACATAAATGGGATTTTGAAAGATGGTGATGTTAGAAGTAAGAATAATAGAAGAGCGTGTATGAGACGATGTATGAACGTGAATGAAGCGAGGAAGGTATTTCAGTCTGGCATTCGGTTCTCTCTGCCTACCCCAAATAGGGAAATGGAGTGATGGTATGGCTATGGGACTACCATACAAATTGTATGAAGCGAAGTCGTCACTAAATTCAATTTCAATAAAAATTGTTAAAAAGAAATTGAGATGTACTGCTACAATGTTAATATTTTTTATAGAAAATTAAATTATCTAGTTGGGCTATTTCGGCTTTTTTCGATATTTTTTAAAAATTTGGAAATATAGGCCGTTAAACACATAAAAAAATGTGTTTCCTAATAAAAAATGTTTGAGAAACTCAAGAATTATTTTTAAAAAACTTATTTGAGATTATGTATTTGTCTATTTGTGATACCAATTTTCAGCGTTCTAGCTTTTATGGTTTCTGAGATATATGGAAAAATAAAGTAAAAATTCAAAAGTTGATAACCCCTGACTGAAACCAAAATTCAAAATTCTGAGTATAAAAGTTTTGTAGGCCTATTACTATTTATATATTCTGAAATTTTGGGCTCTGTGCATTGAGCGAATCAAATGTTATAAGGGCGGGGGACACACAGACGTCATGACACACAAAATATAGATAGATAAAAAATATCAAATTGATGTTTTCAAAAAAATTCTAGAAATTCTCAAACATTTTTATTAATAAAAATGTTTATCATGATAAATTTATGTGTTTAACTGCCTATATTTCCAAAGTTTTTAAAAATATCGAAACAAGGCGAAACACCAAAACGAGATAATTTAATTTTCTATAAAAAATATTAACATTGCAATAGTAAGTAAGTAGGTACGCGCATCAGAGTAACAATAAACAAATTGATAGTTTTATGAACGATGTAAAAATAAAAGTAAGTAGGTACGCGCATGAGAGAGTAACAATAATCAAATCAACATATAGTATGAACTTTGTAAAACTGAAAGTAAGTAGGTACGCGCACGAGAGAGAATAGGTATCAATACATATATCGACAGTTGTATGAAGTCGTAAAAATAAAAGTAAGTAGGTACGCGCTTTTTCAAGGCAATATTTAAAATGCGTTGAATTGTATTCATTTTATCGCGAAGGTCACAGAGACATGTTAGAACAGTATTGAGCGCGGACGCAAGACGATCGGAGCCATATATATAAATCACCTTCAAAATATACTCCGAACAAATCTCCGTGCGGCCAAGGTCAACATGTAATATTTTGCCGCGGATGCAAAACGATCGGTGGCTTAGTAAAAATATACACCTTCAAAATATACACTGAATAAATCTCCGTGCGGCCAATGGTTGAACTAATAATATTCATTTCAAGATATTTTGATATTTTTTTTGCTTCCATGTAAATTTTTGCCAGTTGATTCTCTATGGTAT